>CM054058.1:379534385-380134385 GCA_028641055.1 Alopecurus myosuroides | reverse complement strand
CCCGCGCTGAACAAGAAGCGCAGGATGCTGCTCGCAACGAGAGACCACTTTCTCCCCCAGCTGCCACAGCCGGGGAGAACGCAGAGCAAGACTCCGAGCAGCACGACCAGGCCGCCCTTGAGCGGCAGGAGGAGAACCAAGAGCAGCCAGCAACATGGGCTGCTGACCGAACTGACCCCGCGGCCCGGCCGCGGGTAGAGAAACCAGAAGAGGCACAGCAAGGTCCCGCTGCCGAGCAGCGGGTTGATATAGTTGACGAGATGGTGCAAGACCTGCAGAGCCACGCGCAGCCGGACGCTGTGCAGGGTAGCGCGCCCTTGCTGCCGCCTACCCAGCAGGGCACTTCATCCACTGCACCGAGCTCCCCGCCGGTGAAGAAGACCAAGATTACAACAAGCCATCCAATCAAGAAGGAGGCTGCCGAGAGGAAAGCCAAGATCACAGCGAGCCCTCCAGCCAAGAAGGAGGCCGCCGAGAAGAAGGGCGCCGACAAGAAAATCGTTGAGAAGAAAGCTTCCGAGAAGCAGGCCTCTGAGAAGCAAATTGGCCGGTCTGACGCCAACGTCCGCAGGAATCCTCCTCGTGGCGCTGCGCAAGACTCTGCCACGATGCCGCCGCCCCAACCAATTGTAAAACCTGTTGCCAGGGCTGGGCAGCTCATCATTGGCGATTCCGGCGTAGCCGCTGACGCAGCCGCTGGATCAAGTTTTCCAGACCCGCCTTCCTATCCGCCTTACTTGGTGAAGATGAGCAAGTAGCACAACATCCCGATAACTACTGCCGAGAAGAAACTTGCTATTAGGAAGGGCAAACAGGCCACGGCTGTGGACTCCAAACCGCCATCCAGGAATAAGGACAGATCCCTCTCAATCTACTCGCGCGAGGTCCAGGAGACCGAGGTGACGTCCAGGGGGCTCGAAGAGATGATTGACCGAGTAGGCTTCATCGACGCCGAATGGAACAGCGACATCCTTGGCAACAAAACCTGGCACGGCTTGGCTTTGGGCGATCTGGACCATATGCGCATTGACTGGAATAAGGCGGACATGGGCTATAACCCCATGACCATCTCATCCAAGACCAGCACGCTTGCCGCCAAGCTGTTCGTCCACCGCAAGGCCGCAGAGGACATCGAACAAGCTTTTGCAGTAAGTTTTGCTCACCCAATTCGAGTTGCATTTTTCTTTTCTTCTACTCTTCTCCTTCTTTTTATCCATCACCCAGTCCCCGAGATTCTGGCCGAGTAGACGGATACTCAACCGAGTTGCCGTCTTCTCGGGTTGAATCTTCACGATTTGTGTCTGATTCGTTTTCTTTCTACTTCTCAGAATAGCCTCTTGAAGAGAACAAACTTGTTCCAGCGATTGCTCTGGAACCACAGCATTGCTAGAAGACGCCTTGAGGCCCTCGAAATGGAGCGCAAGACCGATGAAGCGACGGAGAAGGAGGTCATGGATCGCACCCTCCAGATCTCCGAGATCGAAAGTAAGCTTTTAGCCACGCGGTTCCTGCGTTTTTTGTTTACGCCCGCTTCTGCTTTCTGCTGTAATCGATTCCTTTCTGTAGGCAAGTTTAAGACCTTGGCAGAGGAGCATGCGAACTGTCGCGTCTTTGTTGAGAGCGGTCAAACTACGATCAAGAGGCTGGAAGGTGAGTTGGTGTTTTTCTCGGCTTGTTTTCCTTCCTCCCATCTTTGCTACTCTGCTGATCCTGTTTTGCTCCTCACAGAAGACCATAAGAAGTTTGTCGAGGAGCATCTCGACTGCCTTAAACCCGCCGAGGTGCAGCAGCAGTTGGCTAGCCAGGCTGTGGAGCTGAAGAAGGAATTCACCACCGAGTTGTAACCTCTCCAACTCCAACTGCGAACCGCTCTCCAAAAAGCCGTTGATATAGCTGCCGAGAAGAACAAAATAATAGCCGAGAAGAAGAAGTTTGAGGCAACTGCCAAGGCCGAGAAACGGGCCCTCGAGCTGGAGTGCGACACGCTGAGGAAGAGCAAATCGGATCTCATGCTCCAGCTGGCCCAGTTCCGGAGGGTGGAAGAGAGGCATGTTGCCGACGAGGAGTCATGGGAGAAGACGCTGCAGTCGCTACTCTGCGAGCTGAATAGTAAGTACCCGCTTCCCTGCGCTCCGCTGTTCCTTTTGCTTCTCTGCTGCCTGATTCGCTTCTCTTCTCTGTCTCTGTTTCTAATCTCTTTGATAGCTTTTTTAGAAATCTTCCCCGACCTAAGCTCGGCCTGCAAAACTGCTCTTTCAAAGGCCCAAGCAGCTCGCACCGAGAAGGGGCAGCCCATGGACACTAAAGCTTCAATTGAAGACTGCTTCACAAACATGCAGGGGCAGCTCCAGCGTCTGAGGGGCGTGGGCACCGATCTGGTGCGCACTGCCTTCAAGCTCCATGACTTGTTCTGGCCTCGGGACACTGCGCCAGCAACCATTTGCGGACTTGCCGAGAAGCTGAATGGCGTCAAGGCCGAGCTGAAGAAGTGGCGGGCTTCCGGAGCTCGGGCAGGCGCGGACATGCTGCTCCTCTTCGTCTGCTGCTGGTACGACAATCTTGATCTCAACCTCATCCTCGAGATGCGCCGGGATTCGAGGTGGGAGAAGGATACCGACTGCGTGGCTCGCCGCCAGTTGGTTGCGTACGAGATTGCATCCTACGCGGATACCGCGGGCTACATCGACGGCGTCACCGAGCCCGACACGGATGTGGAGGGCGAGGGCGATGACGAGGATGAGGATGACGACGAGGAGGCCACCGAGTCCGAAGGCTTGAGCTGCTTCGACAGTGCTAACAACAAGAGCGGGAAGGGGAAGGCCGCGGTCGTCGCGGATAGCGAAGATGAGGCCGAGAGCGAGAAGATGGTTATCGACACCGCGGCGCTCAAATTCGGCACTTCATCAGGTGCTGCCCTCGACGACACGGCGCTTCTCCGCACCCAAACTGCTGCCTCCACCTCGGCAACGGACGTCATCTCGGTGGCCACGGCCACCTCTGACCAGGCCGCCACCAACCCAGAAGCTGATGCAGCGAAGACTGACGCCACCAACTCGGAAGATGACACTGCCAAGGTCACCTCCGAGACTGATGCCGCCAGGACCAACACCGAAGCTGATGCCGCCAAGGCCAACATCAAGGATGCTGCTACTTCCACCTGACCACCTCCTGCAACTTTGTCCTTAAACTTTTATCAGATCCCCGGGATGCCGGGTGCAGATGTATCGAAACAATTATGTTTGTCGCTTGCTACTCGGTTTTATTCACGTTTGATATTTAACTTAGTCAATTTGAGCAGCCTTGGCTCGATGCCGGGTTGCGTTATCATGCAAGTCCCCGAGTTGCATTTCTTATTCACTCTTCCTTTTCATCTCAGCTCTTACCCGCAACTTGTTGCTTTTTTGGTATTCGAGTCACAAGAATTCAAAGTTGGAGTTGCAAATACTTAGCCACTTAGAAACACTCATAGTAACGCAGCCCACCACTTAGCCGAAAAGGAGTTAACAAGAAACAACAGTAAAAGACATCCTACTCGGTTCCTGCACTCTTTCTTTCCTTAGTAATTTTTCTTGTGCTCATTGACCTTTTGCTTGTTCTCTTGCTTGCCATGATGCCGGGTTTCGGACAGCAGCAGAGTCGAAGAGTTGGCATGCAGGTTTAAACACAATACTAAATGTACTCGTGAAATTTTAAGCAGAGCAACCGAGTGGACAAAAGCGAAGCCGGGTAGAAACACACAGAGTAACTTTGGACGAGGGCAGTCCCCGAGCTCAATTTCAGATTGCAGAGTAGAATTTTAACTCGGGTAAGAGAGTACATACACATCTTTGCTTACGAATGAAAGCGACGAAGTAGGTCTACATTCCAGGGGCGCTTAGATTCCTCTCCAGCTTTATCTGCCCTGTTCTCCTGTGATGGACGCACGTCCACGAGATAATAGGCATTGTCGTGGGATTATCACGGCAGACGTTACCGGGGGTAACTGATCTTGGGGCAAGACGACACAGGCGTTTGGGAGAGGGTTTAGCTCAGAGGAAAACATGATGGAACTCGATCTGGTAGCCGGCAATTAAGTCGCCGAGTCTCCGATCTCAATATATTAACTCGATCTCTCGTATACACTGGATGCTCGATATCAACTGGTACTACTAGGGTTCTTAGATCTCTCTCGACTAGACCTGGGGGTCGGTTTATAAAGCACCCGTACCCCCCATGGCTTACTCTCCAAGGCGCATCCTGGATCCTACCCGGACACGGCATACAAACCAAAACCTTCCTTTACCGTAACCCACAATCCGGGTTACTAGGCCTACAAACTTGGGCCTTCCAGAAGTTTCTTTATCCTTAGCCGGATCCTGCGCAGCGTCCTTTGGGCCGGGTTACACCTTGGAGTTGGCCTACCGGATTATTATCCCTCCATCAGTAGTCCCCAGAATAGCTTGGGCTTCACGGATCCTTTCTTGAAGCGCTCGCTATTCCCTGCAGAAATATCAAATACACAAGTGTATGGAGGCCGGGTTAAGGTGCTTTGATAGATAGCTAGGCCTAACTCCATGGTGGCCATACAGTAACCCGGCTTTTCCCAAAGTACTTGGCTTAACTTTCCAGGTCTGAATACTGATAATGATGTCAAGATTCTATACTCGATAATTAACCCTGATATCACGGGGTGGATCTCCTTCTCTTTTTTGTCCAGGTACCTTGCCAAATACTCGAAGCATATCTCGCAGGATCCGCGTGGATAACCATTCCCCCCTAATTTCCGGCTTCCGGCCGTTGGAATAAGTTCACCCTCACCTTATAAATAGTGTTCAGAGGATGACCTAGAACCCAACGGCTCACTCCATCCTCTTCTTTCCTTCCTCACCCCTTGCGCTCTCGTAACACCACCGCAGGAATTTCGTGCTCGCAGCCGGAGCAGAGCCACCGCCGGCCGCGTCCGCTTCCGAGCCATCCCGCGCCGCCGCCAAACTTCACCGCTGCGCGCTCACCCTTCTCGCCAAGAATCGCAAAGGGGCACTCGATCCACACCGTCCACCGTCGTCGCGCTAAACTCCAACATCTCCCAGTAAGTTCCTTGTACTTGTTTAATTTAGCCTCGCAATTTTTCGATTCACCCCAGACTGGATCTAGGTCAACCTGTGGGCCGCTTCTCTCTTTTTTTTTCACACCGAATTTAGACGGCTTAAATGCTTGCCAACTTCTTCAACAACCTGTTTGATGATCACACACCACCCTCCTATCATTATTAATCACTAATCTCTTGGTAGAATCGTCCGCAAGTTTTCCGATCTAGATCCATTTCACCTCAATTTTCCGCACATAACATTGACACCCGGAAAATCCTCCTTTTCCGGCTATTTTGCTTGCAGTAGATACATGGGCAACCATCCGTCTTCCCCAAACACTTTTCCGTACGTAAGTGACCAATAATCTCCATAGTTATACTTAATACCCGGATACCTTGCAATCTCCACTGCATGGCGTGATACTCGGATAGTTCTTAGTTTTCACACTTTCTTGATACCCCAGACTCGGATAATCCAATACTCCCGAGTCTTATTTCCTGTACTTCTTTTTCTTGTGTTTTGCAGGTTGATCCCATGGCTCCCAAACGGCAAGGAAAACAGCCGACTCAGGCAAAGGCAACCCAGACCATATCCGCCAATTGGGGGCGTTCCACAGTTACAAAGGCCAAGCTGGACGGGCTAGCCGAGTTAGGAATTCTCCCTTCCCAGAAGGATATTCACTGGAGAGCACCGGACGACGAGACCCGGCCCACACCCGCCGATAATGAGGTAATCTGCTTCATAGAGCACGTGACCCGAGGATTCCGTCCTCCGGGTCACCCTTTCTTTAGGGAGGTCCTAAACCATTATGGCCTCCGGGTATTCGACATAGGGCCTAACTCTATGTTGAACATTACCCACTTCATCGTTCTATCCGAGTCGTACTTATGCGTACCACCAAGTTTGACTCTCTTCATCGAGCTATTCCAGTGTAAACCGTGCCGCGGAAGCGGTGACGGGGCACTTCTTACCTGCGGCGGGGTATCCATCCAACGCCGCAAGAATTCACCGATGCAAACCCTCAATCTAAACTCCCACGTCAAGCACTGGCAGCTATCATTCTTTTACTGCCATGATACCTCCCCAGACAGCGAAAAGAAACTGCCGGGCTACTCGGAGAGTCTCCTCGAGCCTTCCGAGTCTTTGGGCATACCACGGACGCACTCCGATACTCCACCAAGAGCTTTGCGACCGGCGATACCAACAAGACCATCAAGGGCTTCTTGACAGAGAAACTAGAGGTGATAAAGAACGTCGCCGGGTTACCCCCATTTACTCGGGAAAACCCGGCTCCAGCGGTAAGATCCGATATTCATAACTTATTTCCACACTTTGACTTGATACAGCTTCTAACCCTTAATTTCATCCTTTTGTCTTAGGCTGATGATCCCTTCTGGAGAGTTGAACCCTCCCCTCCTTCTAGAGACCCGGAAGAAGAGGACGAGCCGGCCGATGATAGTGAAGGTACTTGCCCGGATCTGGTATTATCTTTACTTACATCATTTTCCTCCCATTTAACCTTTTCTATCAATACATACTCGGCTCGCAGGGCTGGAGGACGAAGAAGAGAAGGATGAGGACGACCCGGAGGCCACCGAATCTGACCAGGAAGTAACAGTCGGAACCAAGAGGAAATCCAGAGGGGCTGTGTCCAAGGTTCCTTTCTCTTCTATATCCTCTGAACCTTACTCCTTTGATGCCATGCGACGACTTAACCATCAATTATCAAACTCGTCGTACTTGAAGGACTCTCTTCCAGCCAAGCGCAGAGTAACTCGGAGTTCCCCGGGTGAGGATCCCCTTAACCCGGGCATCTCTACCTCCCCCGTCCACCGTGCCAGTGCTCCTCCGAGTCGTCCTTCCAATTCTCCTCAGCGCCACCCTTCTCCTAACCATCCACATGCCGGGCAATTCCGGGTTCCACTGTCGGTCCCTTTGACATCTTCGTCTGCTTCCAGCGGCGAGCTCCCGCCGGATTACGCCGTAAACACCGGGTAAGTTTTTGGCTATATGACACCCTTTGATTCCTGACAATTTTCAATCACCATTGCTAACTGCCTTCTTTCATCTTTCTTTTAGCGCTCAAGTCACCGTTAGTGACCCAGAGAATGTGGAGATGGATAACCGGGAGGCGGACAACCGTCAGGCAGAGGAGCCGACTGAGAACATAGAATCCGCAACTGGCGGTGATACTGCGAACGACCAGGAACAAGGCCCCTTGGGCGACTCACTTCACCAAGCTTCCGAGTCTCCTGCCTCATCCGAACCAGTAGACGAGGAGATCGAGGTTCCGGATACGAGGATGGGTTCTCCTAATCCGGATACTCAGACTGTCCGGGTCTCGACCCCAAGGGCGGGGAGAGCTCCCCCATCAGGCGACCAGGCTGCCGGCTCTTCCGGTGTCCGACCCGAAGACCTGACGTTTGCCCAAATGCTCGAAACCCTGTGCGCTTTGAGAGCTAATGAAGAAAATATCTTGGATGCTTTAGTAGCCAAACACGAGGTAAACCCGACTAATATTGCTTGTGTCCTTATCCAGTCCCCAAGTTCCGAGTGAATTATTTCACAATTTGCTTGGAACTTTTACGATATAAACGACTGATACCTTTCCCCCTTACCCGGCTAATCCTTCCTTGCATCCATGCAGTCCTTCGTGACTCAATCTGAGGAGAAACTGGCAAAGGCCACCAAGCTCATTGAAAAGGAGGTGGCTCTGCGTGAAGCGGCCGAGGCTGAGGCCAGGAGGAACAGGATGATAATGAAGAAGTATAGGAAGAGGGCTCACACAGCAGAAGATGATCTAACGAGCCTTTCTGTTCAAATCGCTGACACATATCGTGCTTTGCTTGGTATGTTTCTTCATCCGGGTTACCCTTTTGATAAATAGCCGGAGTTTCCTGACTTATGTTTCCATTTCTGCAGGTCCGGATGAAGTGATGCGAGACGAGGGTGACATTGCCAGGCTGAAAACTATCAAGAGCGTTATCCGGCAGCTATGCGCCAGAACCAAATGGATCCTTCAAGAAATACGGTGGCCGGGTACAGGGCACGGCGACCTGAAGAGAATGCTAGACGCCTGCTCCACTATCCCTGAATGGATTTGGCACTGGAAACGCTCGTCCTGCCGGGTGGGAGTAACCCGGGGGCTTGCACTTGCCAAGGCTTATTTCCCTAAGCTTGAGCTGGTTAAACTTATGGGCGGTTTCCCGGAATTCAAGCTTGATGGGTCGAAGTTCTCCGTGAAGGATTTCCAAGCCGTCCAGAAGGAGGTCCGTTACCCGGCCAGCGTGATTGCTGACGGTTTAGATGTGGATTCCCTCGTTCCTGCGTATGACGCTGCTGGTGAAGTTGTCAAATCGGATCTTCCCAAGCCATATGACATGCTTGCCCGATGGAAGGAGGAAGCTGCTAAGCTGAGGGAGGAGGCTGCCAAAAAGAAGGCTGAAGCCGATTCTGCACCCGCTACCTCCACGCCAGTCGTTCCTCCTCCTGCGCGAGCCGGCGCTGCTGATCCGGGTGCTGCTGCTACCCCAAGCGATGGCAAGGGTAAGGCGAAGATGGACACCGAGGCTTAGAATGCCGAGTGATACCTGCTCCTTAATGCCACTTCTCATGCGTCAGTCGGCCGATGTGCCGTTTAAACAATTATTTTTGGATGGTGCGCCTGTGCACCTTTGATACTATTTACCGGAGTTTGTAATGCACTCTAAGTTCTTGATACACTTTGTGCTTGTTATGTCCGTTTAAATTTATCCACTTTTGAGTCAACTTGTTCTTGATATCCGGCTTTCTTTATGATTCCTTTTGTGAGACTCGGTTTCCAAGTTTCATGGGTGTTTTGACGAGCGGGCTTGCTTCTAAGCCCCCAAGTCCCCAAGACTCGGATGTTTGGGTGTTTTTGAGCCTTAGCAACTACTTTTTCCTTTCCAAAATCCCCAATCGCCAAGACCCGAATTTCCGAGTCTGGGATATGTGGTCTTTTTGAAGAGAACGAGTTTTGTTGTTTGCTAAGCTCAAACCCGGAGCCGCTTCACCTAGGTAGTGAAGTTATGCTTGATAAACATTGAGTTTCCAGCTTTTAGCCTTATACTCTGCATAACTTGTGGTTTAGATGACCCTTTTGACAATCTTGTACTATAAGCCGGCTTTCGCGTGGATACCATGTTGTTACATCTATACGAAAACAGGGTCAGGCAAGTCCCATTGGGCTTCATGGCTGATTGTAATCGTAAGCGAGCAAATCATGCCACTTTTATTGCGAGTCACATCGAGCTTAAGTAAGAAAAGTCAAGAAAGTTTGGCTCCTTTGTCCGGTTATAAGATTGCAGCCGTACTCGTTTGCGAGTAATCGACCCTTATAACTCATAGGCATCAAGGCCGGGTCATTGAGTTTGTAGCTGTGCTATTCAAGCAATCAGCCCCCAAGACCTATACATATGCAACGTACTGAGATGAGAATAACCACTTCTTTTCTTGATATGAGAATGTTGGGTCAGCAAGCCGCCTCATTAAAAACCCATCCAGTCCCCAAGGGTACCCTGGATAGGAAAAGAGTACGTCTAAAACCTGCTGCCTGTTACATCGTGCAATTCCACTTGCCAATATAGTCTTTACTAAGTATAATATGGACGTAGCTGAGCCACGTTCCATGGTCTGTCTCTTTCTTGCATAGATGAAGTGGTATGTGCGGTGTCGTTAATTGTAGCCGACTCTTCCCTTGCATCTACCAAGTAATATGATCCATTATGCAGATTC
Source organism: Alopecurus myosuroides (assembly GCA_028641055.1). NCBI lineage: Eukaryota > Viridiplantae > Streptophyta > Magnoliopsida > Poales > Poaceae > Alopecurus > Alopecurus myosuroides. The sequence goes on along the minus strand of CM054058.1, from coordinate 380,124,561 downwards.
CGGCTTATGATAAATGGTCCTTCCCATGGTGGTGATAATTTGTGTTTTCCTTCGTTTGACTGTACCAGGCGCAGAACCAAGTCTCCTTCCTGGAACACCCGGGTTTTCACGCGCCGGCTATGATACCTCCGTAGATCTTGCTGATATATGGCTGACCTCTCCAGGGCTTGTTCTCTTTGCTCTTCTAACATATCTACGGCGTCCTGCCGGGTCTTTTCGTTCTCCACTTCGACGTAAGCTGATACTCGCGGTGAATCGTGAATAATGTCACTCGGTAACACTGCCTCCGCGCCATAGACCATGAAGAAGGGTGTCATTTGGGTGGACCTGTTAGGTGTAGTGTTGATACCCCAAACCACAGAAGGAAGTTCTTCGACCCATGCGCCAGCGGCCCTGATACAGGGAACTCGCAATCGTGGTTTTAATCCGCGAAGCAATTCTTGGTTTGCCCTCTCCACTTGTCCATTGGCCTGCGGATGAGCCACTGATGCAACATCAAGCCGGATTCCACTGTTGCCACAGAACTTCTCCATCTCACCAAGGGACATGTTGGTTCCATTGTCGGTAATTATGCTGTGGGGATACCCGAACCGGTAGATAATCTTTTTCAAGAACTTGACTGCTGTAGCTGCTTCACAATTAGTAACTGGCATAACCTCAACCCACTTGGTCAACTTATCAATAGTCACCAAAAGATGTGTCTTCTTGCATGGTGACATATGAAAGGGGCCAACCATGTCCATACCCCAGACAGCGAACGGCCAGGTTAACGGGATGGTCCGTAACTCCATAGCCGGCACATGGGTTTTAATGGGGAGATAATAACCCGGTAGGCCAACTCCAAGGTATAACCCGGCCCAAAGGACGCTGTACAGGATCCGGCTAAGGATAAAGATACTTCTGGAAGGCCCAAAGTTTGTAGGCCTCGTAACCCGGATTGTGGGTTGCGGTAAGGAAAGTTAGGATTTGTAAGAGGTGTTCGGGTAGGACTCAAGTTGTGCCTTGTAGGGCAAGCCAGGTAGGGGTGCGGGTGTTTTATAAACCGGCTCCTAGGCTTAGTTTAAAGAGAGATCCAAGTAGTAATCATATCGCCGAATATCGAGTATCCCTTGTACGCAAAGAGATCGAGTTAATAAAGCGAGATCGGAGACTCGGCAACTTCATAGCCGGCTACCAGATCGAATTCCATCATGTTTTCCTCTGAGCTAAACCCTCTCCCAAACGCCTGTGTCGACTTGCCCCAAGATCAGTTACCCCTGGTAACATCTGCCGTGATCATCCCACGACAGTTGGCGCCCACCGTGGGGCCTGCGTCCAAAGGTGTTTACATCACGGGAGAAGCTCGGAAAAGCATGAGGAACCTCGTCGTCGGAGAGATCTACGACGACCACAAAGGAGAGAAGGTGGTGGACGACTCCGGCTGGGGGCCAGAATCGGATCACCTCGAATCCGGATCTGTCGTGACAATCGGCAAGGTCAACATCTTCATCGGTATGGTACGTACGTTTGACTTACGAGGACAATATCATGTGCATGTTACAGGAACTTCTAGCAGGAATAAAGAAACACCCAAGCAAACGGTAAATTCGGTTTCCTCGGCCGTTCCGAGATACCTGAGATGGGCGGAACAAGTAACGTGGACCAGAAGGGATCACCCGGAAGGAATAGAACGCCCAGGAATCTTGGCGTTGGTGGTCGCACCGCAGGTCAATGGTTACGAGTTGAAAAATGTCTTGATGGATGGGGGAAGCAGCATTAACATCTTGTACTGGGAAACCTTCTTACGCATGAACCTCAAAGAATCCCAGCTGCAGAAAAGTTCAACAGTTTTTCACGGAATTGTGCCGGGTCACTCAGCGCGCCCTGAGGGAAAGATCACATTGGAGTTTGCTTTTGGAGAATCAGTGGATAATTATCGAGTTGAGTGACTCACGTTTGAGGTGGTCAAGTTGCGTAGTCCTTATCATGCGTTGTTCGGAAGACCGGCTTACGCTAAGTTCATGGCCAGACCGTGTTACGTATATTTACAGCTAAAAATTCCGGGTCCTAAGCAGACCATCACCATACAAGGAAGTAGGGATATAGCGGCTGAGTGTGATGAAGGAGATTCAGTGATGGCTGAGCAAGCTTGCAGAAAAGAAGAACTCAAGTATTACCGGTCCCAGGTGGATCCGGATGATGGAACAACATTGAGAAGGCCGGATTCTGAGGATGAAAGAGTGAAATTCAAGGCAGCACAGGACACCAAGAAAGTAGATTTTGTTGAAGGTGATCCCACCAAGCAGTTTACTATAGGGTCTAATTTGAAAAGCGGGCAGGAAAAGGCGCTGGTGGAGTTTATTTGTTCAAATGCGGACGTATTCGCTTGGACACCCAGCGACATGCCGGGTATCCCCACGGAGTTGGCAGAGCATAGTTTGCATGTGGATCCCAAGGCCAGGCCCGTGAAGCAGGGCTTGAGAAAGATGAATGAGGAAAGAAGGAAAGCAATAGGCGAAGAAATTGCGCGGCTATTAACAGCCGGCTTCATCATGGAAGTATTCCACCCGGATTGGCTGGCAAATCCGGTTCTAGTAATGAAAAAGACCAACGAGTGGAGGATGTGCATCGATTTCACAAGTCTCAACAAGCATTGCCCAAAGGATCCGTTCGCACTACCAAGGATAGACCAAATAATAGACGCAGTAGCTGGGAGCGACCTGTTGTGCTTCCTGGACGCATATTCGGGATATCATCAGATTAAGCTCAAAAGGGAGGATTGGGAGAAAACATCGTTCATAACCCCTTTTGGAGCCTTCTGCTACAAAACAATGACGTTTGGACTAAAGAACGCAGGCGCAACCTACCAACGGTGCATTCAGAAGTGCTTCGAAGACCAAATTGGACGCAATGTCCATGCTTATGTGGATGACGTGGTTGTCAAGACCAGGAAGGCAGAGACATTTATAGACGATCTAAAGGAGACGTTCATAAATCAAAGGAGATATCATATGAAGCTCAACCCGACAAAATGCGTATTTGGGGTTCCAGCTGGGAAGTTACTCGGCTTTATCGTTTCCGAGAGAGGAATTGAGGCAAACCCGGACAAAATCAAAGCTATCCAAAATCTGAGAAAGCCGGAAAATCTGAAGCAGGTCCAAAAGCTTACAGGCTGCGTAGCAGCCTTGAGCCGGTTTATATCCAGGCTGGGAGAAAAGGCAATACCCCTGTACCGGCTCTTGAGGAAATCCGACAAATTCGTATGGGATCAAGAGGCGGATGAGGCATTCGAGGCACTAAAAAAGCAGTTATCTGAAGCACCAGTATTAGCGGCCCCGGGCCCTAAAGAACCTATGTTGTTGTATGTTGCAGCTGGCCCCAAAGCCGTCAGTGCAGTAGTGGTCGTGGAACGCAAAGAGGACGGGAAGGGTTACCCGGTTCAGAGGCCGGTTTATTATGTCAGCGAGGTATTGTCTGAAGCAAAACAGCGTTACCCGCATTGGCAAAAACTGGTTTTCGGGGTCTTCATGGCCAGCCGGAAACTAAAACCGTACTTCCAGGAGCACCCTATAACAGTAGTCAGCTCAATACCAATGTCGGATATCATCAGAAACTCGGATGCAACCGGAAGAATAGCCAAATGGGCGATAGAGATGGGGGATTATCACATCAGCTACGAGCCTAGGTCGGCAATCAAATCACAGGCCTTGGTGGACTTTGTTAATGATTGGACACACACAGGCATGGTTACCATAGTTCCAAACTCCGAGTCGTGGATCATGCATTTCGATGGATCGAAACAGTACGAGGGTTCAGGAGCTGGAGTGGTGCTAACGTCACCCAAAGGAGACAAGTTAAGTTATGTATTACAGATTCACTTTGATGGTTCCAACAATGTAGCCGAGTACGAGGCCCTATTGCATGGCTTAAAAATAGCTAAGGAGATGAACATTAGGAGGATACGATGCTTTGGAGATTCGGATCTTGTGGTACAACAGGTATCAGGAACTTGGGATAGAAAGGACGCAACTATGGCGGCATACCGCAGAGAGGTCGATAGGGTAGCCGGATGTTTTTCCGGGTATGAGGTGGAGCATATAGACAGGAGAAAGAACGAGGCAGCCGACGCCCTAGCCAGACTCGGCTCGCGCAGAGAACCGGTTCCACCTAACGTATTTTTGGACGAATTATGGCGACCATCAGTTAAAACAGAGTCTGAGGAAGAGCTAGCAAATCAAGACCCGGGCTTGGAGCTCGAGGCCACTGTACGCGCTATTCCCGAGTGGACAGAACCTTTTTTGGCCTACCTATCACGAGGCGAGTTGCCGCAGCAGGAGGTATTAGCAAGGCAAATTTTGCGACGAGCAAAGGGATATTCTATCATTAATGGGGAGTTATATAAGAGAAGCACCACGGGGGTCTTCCTGCGCTGTGTGGCACCAGAGGAAGGCCGACAGATCCTCAAGGAGATTCATGAAGGTGATTGTGGGCATCACGCGTCTACAAGGTCACTTGTGGCCAAGGCTTATCGACACGGGTTTTTCTGGCTCACGGCTCTGGCAGATTCGGAACGATTGGTAGCAAGGTGTGATGGATGTCAAAGGTACGCCCGCCAAATCCACGTGCCGGCTATGGAATTACGGACCATCCCGCTAACTTGGCTGTTCGCCGTCTGGGGTATGGACATGGTTGGCCCCTTTCATATGTCACCTTGCAAAAAGACACATCTGTTGGTAGCTATCGATAAGTTTACCAAGTGGGTAGAAGTTATGCCAGTTACTAATTGTGAAGCAGCTACAGCAGTCAAGTTCCTGAAAAGAATTATCTATCGGTTCGGGTATCCTCACAGCATAATCACCGACAACGGAACCAACATGTCCCTTGGCGAGATGGAGAAATTCTGTGGTAACAACGGAATCCGGCTTGACATAGCATCAGTAGCTCATCCACAGGCCAATGGACAAGTAGAAAGGGCGAATCAAGAACTGCTTCGCGGATTAAAACCACGCCTACGAGTCCCCTGTATCAGGGCTGCTGGTGCATGGGTCGAAGAACTTCCTGCTGTGGTTTGGGGTATCAATACAACACCTAACAGATCTACTCAGATGACGCCGTTCTTCATGGTATATGGCGCGGAGGCAGTGTTACCGAGTGACATTATTCATGATTCACCGCGAGTGTCAGCTTACGTTGAAGTGGAGAACAAAAAGAGCCGGCAGGACGCCGTGGATATGTTAGAAGAACAAAGGGAACAAGCCCTGGAAAGATCAGCGATATATCAGCAGGATCTACGAAGGTATCATAGCCGGCGTGTGAAAACCCGGGTCTTCCAGGAAGGAGACCTAGTTCTGCGCCTGGTTCAGTCAAACGAAGGAAAACACAAGTTATCACCACCATGGGAAGGACCATTTATCATAAGCAAGAATTTGCATAATGGGTCATATTACTTGGTAGACGCAAGGGAAGAATCGGCCACGGTTAATGACACCGCTCATACCACTTCGTCTATGCAAGAAAGAGACAGACCGTGGAACGTGGCCCAGCTACGCCCGTATTATACTTAGCAAGGACTATGTTGGCACATGGAGTTGAACGATGTAACAGGCAGCAGGTTTCAGACGCACTCTTTTCCCATCCAGGGCACCCTTGGGGACTGGACGGGTTTTTAATGAGGCGGCTTGCTGACCTAATTTTTCATATCAAATAAAGAGGTGATTATCGAGAATAGAGGTGATTATAAATTGAGTCTTATACTTTCAGCATGATGCGTATATTTAGGTCTTGAGGGCTGATTGCTTGGATAAGCGCAGTTGCAAACTCAAAAGACCCGGCCTTGATGCCTATGAGTTATAAGGGCCGATTACTCGCAAACGAGTACGGCTGCAATCTTATAACCGGACAAAGAAGTCCAAATTTCTTGGCTATTCTTACTTAAGCTCGATGTGACTCGCACTGAAGTGGCATGATTTGTTCGCTTACGATTACAGGCAGCCATGAAGCCCAATGGGACTTGCCTGACCCTGTTTTCGTATAGATGTAATAACATGGTATCCACGCGAAAGCCGGCTTACTGTACAAGATAGTCAAAAGGGTCATCTAAACCACAAGTTATGTAGAGTACAAGGTTAATAGCCGGAAACTCAACGATTATTAAGCATAACTTCAAACCCCATGTGAAACGACTCTGGGACCTTTGCGAATTTAGCAGCAGGCAATTTGCTCTCCTCTAAAAAGTCACGTGCTCTAGGCCCGGAAGTCCGGGTCAGGGGGACTCGGGATCTTGGAAGGGAAAAGTTGTTTAGTTGTTTAATTTCCAACAAACCCAAACATCCGGGTCTTGGGGACTTGGGGACTTAGAAGCAAGTCCGCTTGCCAAACACCCATATAACCCGGATGCCGAGTCTCACAAAGGGAAAAATAAAGAATGTCGGATATCAAAAACAAAGAAAGTTGCATATCAAAAGTAAAAGAACGTTGGATATCAAGAGTAAAGAAGGTTGGATATCAAGAGCAAACAAGTTCAAAAGTAGATAGATTTAAGCCAGAAGAGGCACAAGGTGTATAGAGTGCATTACAAAATTTCACCAAAGAGTATCAAAGGCGCACAAGCGCACCATTCAAATAATAATTGTTTCAGCGGCACATCGGCCGACTAACGAGTACGAAGTGGCAGATATTACTCGGCACTCTAGGCCGCCGGATCCATCTTGGCCTTACCCTTGCCGTCACTTGAGGTAGCAGCCCTACTCGGATCAGCAGCACTGCCGGCTCGTGCAGGTGGAGGGACGATAGGTGTCGAGGTAGCGGGCGCAGAGTCGGCTTCAGCCTTCTTCTGTGCAGCTTCCTCTCGCATCTTGGCAACGTCTTCCTTCCATCGGGCAAGCATGTCGAATGGCTTGGGGCGATCTGCTTTAATGACTTTGTCGTTAGCATCATATGCAGGAAGAATAGTGTCAATGATCAGGCTATCGGCGATCACACTGGCCGGGTGACGAACTTCCTTTTGAATGGCTTTGAAATCCTTTGGCGAAAACTTGGACCCGTCCTGATTGAACTCCGGAAACCCGGCTATCATCTTGGCCGGCTCTAGCTTTGGGATATAAGCTTTAGCCAGGGCGAGTCCTCGGGTTACCCCAAAACGGCAGGATGAGCGCTTCCAATGCCAAATCCATTCAGGAATGGTGGAGCCGGCCTCCAGCAACTTTTTAATGCTACCCGGCACAGCGCACGGCAGTCGTAGCTCATCAAGAATCCATCCAACGCCGGCACCAAGTTGCCGGATAGTATCTTTAATCAGTTGCAGTTTGGCGGTATCATCTTCTTCTTCAGGGGCAGCTTCACCCGGACCTGTTGAAAAGCAAGGAAAGCAACGAGTAAGAAATCCGGTTATCCAACCAAATGAAATATGGGTCATAATCGCCAGAGTCCAGAAATTGTACCAGTTGCGACGCGATAGATATCAGCAATCTGCACTGAAAGAGTTGTCAGCCTATCTTCAGCCATATGAGCCCTTTTTCTGTATTTCCTTGTGATTTTTCCGCTTCTACGCGCTTCAGCTTCCGCTGCTTCGCGCAGAGCTGTCTCCTTCTCCATGCGTTTGGCAGCTTTGGCCAGTTTCTTCTCAGATTGCGCAGCAAAGTCCTAGATGGATAACACAAGGAAAAGGATTAATTGGAGCCATTGCACAAAGTTCCAAGCAAATCAATCAGTAATTCACTCGGAACGTGGGGACTATACAAGGATGCAGATGATATTACTCGGACTTACCTTGTGCTTTGTTATCAAGGCGTCTAAAATATTTTCTTCGTCGGACCTCAAGGTGTAGAGGGCATCAGGCATTTGGGCAAACGTCATGTCTTCAGGACGAATTCGTGAAGGACCGGCAGATTGGTCTTCTGGTTGAAGGAGTTTTCCGACTTTTGGGGTCGAAACCCGGATCGTCTGGGTATCCGGGTTAGGAGAGCCCGACTTGGTCTCTAAGATAATGTCTTCATCTACCTCTTCAGAGGATTTGGGGGATGTGGTCTCCGGCTTAGCTGGGTCCTTGAAGGGGTCTTGTTCTTGCCCGTCCTCAGCCTCATCATCAGCTGCAGCATGAGTGTTAATATGCGGCTCCTCCCCTCCTTGCTTTTCTGCTTCAGGAATTTCCGGGTCATCGGTGGTCACTTGGGCACTAAAAGGGGAAAAAGGAAAGAGTGGTCAGTAGTACATATTAAAAAGTTAATAAGTGTAAAAGGATATCAAGTGAAGGACGCTTACCCGGTGTTTATGGCATAATCCGGCGGGAGCTCGCTGCTGGAGGCGGACGAAGTTGTCAAAGGTACCGGCTGCGGTACCCGGAATTGCCCAACGCGTGGGTGGTTAGGAGATGGATGGCGCTGAGGTGGAGGAATGTTGGCTCGGTGAGCATGGGAAGTGGGGATACCCGGGTTAAGGGGATCGTCCCCCGGGGAACTCCGGGTTACCCTGCGCTTAGCCGAGAGGAGATCCTTCAAGAGTGGTGAGTGTGACAACCGTTCATTAAGGTTACGCATAGTTTCGAAGGAGTAAGGCTCAGAATACATGAAGGAGAAAGGAACCTTTGCAATCACCCCTCTGGCCTTCCTCTTGGTTCCGATTGTGGCTTCCTGGTCGGATTCGGTGGCCTCCGGGTCATCCTCTTCTTTTTCTTCCTCGTCCTCCAATCCTGAAAGTCGAGTATGTATCAGACAAGAAGAAAGATGGGTGATAGGAAAGTAGTATAGGTAAAAGGCGAATGTAAGATTTGGGAAAGCACCTTCATCATCATCGGCCGGCTCGTCCTCCACTTCCGGGTCTTTGGACGGGGGGGAGGTTTCGATCCTCCAGAAGGGATCATCAGCCTATGATCAAGGAAATGAAAGCAAGAATCAGAGGCAGTATCAAGTTAAAGTATTGAAATAAGTTGTGGGAACCGGGTCTTACTGCTGGAGCCGGGTTTTCTCGAGTGAATGGGGGTAACCCGGCGATATGTCTTATCACCTCCAACTTCTCAGTCAGGAAGCCTTTGATGGTCTTGATGGTGTCGCCAGTTGCGAAGTTCTTAGTGGAATATCGGAGCGCGTCTGTGGTATGCCCTGAGTACTCGTGCATCAACTTGGAACGGATGGAGTTGGGTTGGATCCGGAAATCCACCCAGGTCTTCACCAAGTTGAGCCCAAGAAGGCCTTGGGCCGAGAAAACAGCCAACTTAGCCAGCAAAGGCTGGATTGCCTCCCTGTCCGAGTCAGGGGCAAAGGCGTTGAAAGATTCGGAAGGCTCGAGGAGACTCTCCGAGTAACCCGGCAGCTTCCTCTCGCCGTCCGGGGAGGTATCATGGCAATAAAAGAAAGACAATTGCCAGTTTTTGACGTGGGAGTTTAAGTTGAGGGTTGGCATTGGTGAGTGCTTGCGGCGTTGGATGGATACCCCGCCGCAAGTGAGAGGTGTTCCGTTACCTCTTTCGCAGCACGGCTTGCACTGGAATAGTTCAATAAAAAGGGTCAAACTTGGCGGAACGCACAAGTATGATTCCGATAGAACGATGAAGTGGGTAATATTTAGCATGGAATTGGGCCCTATGTCAAATACCCGGAGACCATAGTAGTATAAGACCTCCCGGAAGAAAGGGTGACCCGGAGGACGGAATCCCCGGGTCACGTGCTCAATGAAGCAAATTACCTCACTGTCGGCAGGAGTGGGACGGGTCTCGTCGCCTGGTGCCCTCCAGTGTATGTCCTTCTGAGAGGGGAGAATTCCTAGTTCGGCCAGCTCGTCCAACTTGGCCTTTGTTACTGTAGATCGACCCCAATTGGCCGATATGGTTTGGGTAGTCTTTACCGGAGCCGGCTGTTTCCCTTGCCTTTTTGGAGCCATGGGGTTAACCTGCAAAACGCGAGAAGAAGAGGTGCAGGAAATAAGACTCGGAAGTGTTGGATTACCCGAGTTTGAAATATTAGGAAAGTGTGAAGACTAAAAAATATCTGGGTAACGCATCCCGGAGCAAAGATTGCGAGGTGTCCGGGTATCGAGTACGGCTGTGGAAATCATTGGTCACTTACGTGTTGAGGTGAGTTTGGGGCGCACGGATGGTTGCCCATGTCTCTACTGCAAGCAAAATAACTGGAAAAGGAGGATTTTCCGGGTGTTAATGATACGCGCGGAAGTTTGGACGAAATGGATCTAGGTTAGGAGAACTCGCGAGTGATTTTACGAAGAAATTGGAGATTAATAGCGGTAGGGGGGTGGTACGAGATCATCCAACAAGTTGTTGAAGGAGCTAGCAAGTGTTTAAGCGGTTTAATTCAGCGCAGTAAGAACAGCGGCTCGCGGATCGACCTAGATCCAATCTAGAGTGAATCTAGAAATTGTAAGGTCAGGTTGCTGGGTGCGAGAAGCTTACCAGAGGAGATCGGAGTAGCGCGTGGCGGCGGCGAATAACGCGATAGGAATGCTCCTTTGTGACTGCCGGCCAGACGCTCACAGATGAGGCGGTGAGGGTTGACGGCGGTGCGGGACGAATTGCGGCGGAGCGCAACCTGCAACAGGATGGATCCAAAGACGGGCGCAGGGTTTCTGTGGTGGTGCTCCGTGAGTTCGAGCACGGAAGCGAAGAGAAGAGGGAGGAGAAATGAGCTGTGGGGATTAGGTTAACCCTTAAGTACCTATTTATAGAGTGCGGCAGGATAAGCCTAGGCCAATGGGCGAGAACCGGGAATTACGGATAAGACGTATCTGCCCGGATTTTCCGAGATAGACGTTAAATGTTAGACAAGATTTCCGGGATAGATGTGAGACAAATCTTTTCCGTGATTACCGGATCGGAAAAACGAGTAATGGGTTTGGAGGAAAGCCGGGTTGCTATATGGCCACCATGGAGTTACGCCTAGCTGTTTATCAAAGCAATCTAACCCGGCCTCCGTGAAATGGTGAGTTTGATATTTTTGCAGGGAATAGCGTGCGCTTCAAAGAAAATCTCGAGAAGCCCAAGCTATTCTGGGGACTACTGATGGGGAGATAATAACCCGGTAGGCCAACTCCAAGGTATAACCCGGCCCAAAGGACGCTGTACAGGATCCGGCTAAGGATAAAGATACTTCTGGAAGGCCCAAAGTTTGTAGGCCTCGTAACCCGGATTGTGGGTTGCGGTAAGGAAAGTTAGGATTTGTAAGCGGTGTTCGGGTAGGACTCAAGTTGTGCCTTGTAGGGCAAGCCAGGTAGGGGTGCGGGTGTTTTATAAACCGGCTCCTAGGCTTAGTTTAAAGAGAGATCCAAGTAGTAATCATATCGCCGAATATCGAGTATCCCTTGTACGCAAAGAGATCGAGTTAATAAAGCGAGATCGGAGACTCGGCGACTTCATAGCCGGCTACCAGATCGAATTCCATCATGTTTTCCTCTGAGCTAAACCCTCTCCCAAACGCCTGTGTCGACTTGCCCCAAGATCAGTTACCCCTGGTAACATCTGCCGTGATCATCCCACGACAGGTTTGGCGAGCGTACCGTTGACATCCGTCACACCTTGCTACCAATCGTTCCGCATCTGCTAGAGCCGTGAGCCAGAAAAATCCGTGTCGATAAGCTTTAGCCACAAGAGATCTTGTGGATGCATGATGTCCGCAGTCGCCTTCATGGATTTCCTTGAGAATCTGCCGGCCTTCTTCTGGCGCTACGCAGCGCAGAAAGACTCCTGCTGCGCTTCTCTTGTATAATTCCCCATTGATGATAGAATATCCCTTTGCTCGCCTCAAAATTTGCCTTGCTAATACCTCCTGCTGTGGTAAGTCGCCGCATGATAGGTAGGTCAAAAACGGTTCTGTCCACTCGGGAATAGTACGTACAGTGGCCACAAGTCCTGAATCCGGGTCTTGATTTGCCAATTCCTCCTCTGACTCGGTTTTAACTGATGGTCGCCATAATTCGTCCAGGAAAATGTTAGGTGGAACCGGCTCTCTGCGTGAGCCGAGTCTGGCGAGTGCGTCGGCTGCCTCATTCTTTCTTCTGTCTATATGCTCCACCTTATACCCGGAAAAACATCCTGCAACCCTATCAACTTTCCTGCGGTATGCTTCCATAGTTGCGTCCTTTCTATCCCAAGTTCCTGACACCTGCTGTACCACAAGGTCCGAATCTCCGAAGCATCGTATCCTCTTGATGTTCATCTCCTTGGCTACCTTTAAGCCATGCAATAGGGCCTCATACTCGGCCACATTGTTGGAACAGTCGAAGTGAATTTGTAGTAAGTAACTCAATTTGTCTCCTTTGGGTGACGTTAGCACCACCCCAGCTCCTGATCCCTCGTACTGCTTTGATCCATCGAAGTGCATGATCCATGACTCGGAACTTGGAACCACGGTAGTCATGCCTGTGTGTGTCCAATCATTAACGAAATCAACCGAAGCCTGAGATTTGATTGCTGACCTGGGCTCGTAGCTGATGTGATAATCCCCCATTTCTATCGCCCATTTGGCTATTCTTCCAGTCGCATCCGAGTTTATGATGATATCCGACATTGGTATTGAGCTAACTACTGTTATGGGGTGTTCCTGGAAATACGGATTTAGCTTCCGGCTGGCCATAAAGACCCCGAAGACCAGCTTTTGCCAATGCGGATAGCGCTGCTTTGCCTCTGATAATACTTCACTGACATAATAAACGGGCCTCTGGACTGGATAACCTTTTCCATCCTCTTTACGCTCCACAACCACCACCGCACTAACGGCTCTGGGGCCAGCTGCTACGTACAGCAACATAGGCTCTTTGGGACCCGGGGCCGCTAGTACTGGTGCTTCAGATAACTGCTTCTTTAGTGCCTCGAACGCCTCATCCGCCTCTTGATCCCATACAAATTTGTCGGACTTCCGCAAGAGCCGGTACAAGGGTATTGCCTTTTCTCCGAGTCTTGATATAAATCGGCTCAAGGCCGCCACGCAGCCCGTGAGCTTCTGAACATGCTTCAAATTTTCCGGCTTTTTCAGATTTTGAATAGCTTTGATTTTGTCCGGGTTTGCTTCAATTCCTCTCTCCGAAACGATAAAGCCAAGTAATTTCCCAGCTGGAACTCCAAATACGCACTTTGTCGGGTTAAGCTTCATCTGATACCTCCTTAAGTTTTTGAATGTTTCCCTCAGGTCATCGATAAATTTTTCCGCCTTCCTGGTCTTGATAACCACATCATCCACATAAGCATGGACGTTGCGTCCAATTTGGTCCTCGAAGCACTTCTGAATACACCGTTGATAAGTTGCGCCAGCATTCTTGTCGTGGTGGTGTCACGGCAGATGCCATGGGATGGCTAAAGATGTGGGGACGAAGGACGTTGGAGGTGCTCGGGGAGGGATCACGCGACGAGTAGCCGCGTGAGGTGTGAAGTAAACACTGCAAACAACACGATCTACCAAGGTTCAGGGCCCTCGTGAGGAGGTAAAACCCCTACTCCTGCCTTTCTTTGTGTATTTCGGTATCTCTCCGAGTAGCCACAGTACAAAGTTCTTGCTACCGAGTAGCCACTATCCTCTAGATGATGAACTAGCTCAAGAACTAGGGTTCCAGTATGCGATCTAGGTCAAGATGTGTTCGATCCTCACGCAGGAGGCGGCGGGGCACCTTATATACATGGTGCCCAGCCGGATACGTCCAAACATGGACAAGTGTCGACATAGTGTGCACATCGTCCTTCTTCCGGGTTCCCGCTGACAGCTTTGGTTCCTAACCTTGGCTGCATCTGGAAAGTCGTTGGGCAAAACAAGGGGACAGACTGGTATCACTGTACCTAAACACAGAGTAGGCCCCCCTTATCCTGCCACGGCCTGCTTCCATGTGGTCACTGTCAGGCAGGCCGGTCCCAGATGAACAGTAGTTCGAATAGTGCCAAGTACGGACCCAGGATACGCGGGATCCTGTGTCAGAACGGCTCTTTTGACTTTCTGGCCCGAGTAGGTTCCCGCCAATTGTTCCCGCCAATTGTACTCGGGCCAACTCTTCTACTCGAAAGGACAGAACTTGATTGATATCTCCTTCTGGTCATCTTGAGGTGAGACCGAGTAGCAGTCGACCGGGTAGCGAGTACCGGGTAGTCGGCTACTCGACCAAACCTCCCTTCTGTGAGACGCCTTTACCACTTGCCTTTACCCTACTCGGGGGTAACCCCCCGACAATTCTTCAACCCAAATGTCATGGTTTTGTAACAAAAGGCCCCAAAGGGGGTTATAAACGACGTTTTCTCCCAATCCTCCCTCTTGAGTTTAATCTGATGATATCCGGAATAAGCGTCCAGAAAGCATAATAGGTCGCTTCCAGCTACTGCATCTATGATCTGATCTATCCTAGGCAATGCGAACAGATCTTTTGGGCAATGCTTGTTGAGACTCGTAAAATCAATGCACATCCTCCACTCATTGGTCTTCTTCATCACCAGCACCGGATTTGCTAACCAATCCGGGTGAAACACTTCCATGATGAAGTCGGCTGTTAATAGTCGAGCAATTTCTTCACCTATAGCTTTCCTTCTTTCCTCATTCATCTTCCTCAAGCCTTGCTTAACAGGCCTGGACTTGGGATCTACATGCAAACTGTGCTCTGCCAATTCTGTAGGGTTACCCGGCATGTCGCTAGGTGTCCAGGCGAATACGTCCGCGTTCGAACGAATAAACTCCACAAGTGCCTTCTCCTGCTCGCTGTCCAAGTTAGACCCTATAGTAAATTGCTTAGTGGGATCACCTTCGACAAAATCCACCATCTTGGTGTCCTGTGCTGCCTTGAATTTTGCTCTTTCGTCCTCAGTATTCGGCCTTCTCAATGCGGTTCCATCATCTGGATCTACTTGAGACCGATAATACTTGAGTTCTTCTTTTCTGCAAGCTTGCTCGGCCATTACCGAATCTCCCTCGTCGCACTCGGCCGCTATATCCCGGCTTCCATGTATGGTGATGGTCCGCTTAGGACCCGGAATCTTCAGCTGCAAATACACGTAACACGGCCTAGCCATGAATTTGGCGTAAGCCGATCTTCCAAATAGTGTGTGATAAGGACTGCGCAATTTGACCACCTCGAACGTGAGCCACTCGACTCGATAATTATCCGCTGATTCTCCGAAAGCCACCTCCAATGCGATTTTCCCCTCAGGACATGCCGAGTGACCCGGCACTATTCCATGAAAAATTGTTGAGCTTTTCTGTAGCTGGGACTCTCTAAGACCCATGCGTGAGAAAGTTTCCCAGTACAAGATATTGATGCTACTTCCACCGTCCATCAGGACCTTTTTTAACTCGTATCCATTAACCTGTGGTGCGACTACCAATGCTAAGACTCCTGGGTGCTCTATCCTTTCCGGGTGATCTCTTCTGCTCCACGTTATCTCTTGTTCCGCCCATCTCAGGTATCCCGAAACAGCCGAGGAACCGAGTTCACAGCTTGCTTGAGTATCTTTTTGTCCCTACTAGAAGTTCCTGTAGTATGCACATGATATTGTCCTTTTGAATCAGACGTACGTACCATACCGATGAAGAGGCTGATCTGGCCGATCGTCACAATGGACCCGGATGCAAGGTGATCCGACTCTGGCTCCCAGCCGGAATCGTCCACCATCTTCTCCCCTTCGTGGTTGATGTAGATCTCGCCGACGACAAGATTCTCCATGTTCTTCCGAGCTTCTCCCGTGATGTAAACACCTTTGGACGCACGCCCCACGGTGGGCGCCAACTGTCGTGGGATTATCACGGCAGACGTTACCGGGGGTAACTGATCTTGGGGCAAGACGACACAGGCGTTTGGGAGAGGGTTTAGCTCAGAGGAAAACATGATGGAACTCGATCTGGTAGCCGGCAATTAAGTCGCCAAGTCTCCGATCTCAATATATTAACTCGATCTCTCGTATACACTGGATGCTCGATATCAACTGGTACTACTAGGGTTCTTAGATCTCTCTCGACTAGACCTGGGGGTCGGTTTATAAAGCACCCGTACCCCCCATGGCTTACTCTCCAAGGCGCATCCTGGATCCTACCCGGACACGGCATACAAACCCAAACCTTCCTTTACCGTAACCCACAATCCGGGTTACTAGGCCTACAAACTTGGGCCTTCCAGAAGTTTCTTTATCCTTAGCCGGATCCTGCGCAGCGTCCTTTGGGCCGGGTTACACCTTGGAGTTGGCCTACCGGATTATTATCCCTCCATCAGGCATCATTGTGCAGCGCTTTGCTCACAATGAAAGGCCCTTCCCATGGAGGAGATAACTTGTGCATCCCGGCTGTGCATTGCACAAGCCTAAGGACCATGTCTCCTTCTCGGAAAACCCTTGGGTTCACCTTTCGGCTATGATAACGCCGCAGGTTTTGCTGATAGATAGCTGAACATGACAGAGTAAGCTCTCTTGCTTCTTCGAGCAGGTCAACATCATCTTCTCGAGCTTCTCTCGCCTCCACCTCAGTGTAGAGGGTTACTCGGGGGGAGTCATGCTCTAGGTCTATTGGTAACACGGCCTCAGCCCCGTATACCAAGAAGAATGGCGTGTAGCCGGTTGACCGGTTAGGGGTAGTCCTTAGACTCCACAACACCGCTGGCAACTCGTCTAGCCAACACCCAGGTGTTTTCAGCAACGGCTCAATCAGCCTTGGCTTTATGCCTGCCAGCACCATGCCGTTTGCTCTTTCCACTTGCCCATTGGAGGCGGGATGCGCAACGGATGCGACATCTAGTCGGATGTGCTTATCTCTGCAGAACCGCACCATTGCTCCTTCAGCAAAATTTGTACCGTTATCCGTGATGATGCTGTGCGGGTAGCCGTATCTCAGGATCACATCCTTTAAGAATTTCACGACTGTAGCTCCATCGCACTTCCGAATAGGCTTCACTTCAATCCATTTGGTGAACTTGTCCACCATGACTAAGATGTGTGTCATGTTGCCTTTAGCCGGTTTGAAGGGGCCAACCATATCCAAACACCATACAGCAAACGGCCAAGTGATGGGAATGGTTTTCAACTCAGAAGCCGGCATGTGGATCTTACTCGCGAACATCTGGCAGCCGTTGCACTTCCTCACAATGTCTTCAGCTTGTTGCAGAGCGGTGAGCCAGTAGAAGCCATGCCGAAAAGCCTTCTTGACCAATGCCCGAGAAGAGGCGTGGTGCCCGCATTCTCCCTGGTGTATTTCCAACATAATTTCTCCTCCTTCTTCTGGGTCCACACAGCGTTGCAGCACGCCAGTGGCACTTCTCTTGTGCAGCACATCTCTGAATATGGTGTAGCCCTTGAATCTTCTCTGAATCTGCCTTGCGATCACCTCATCTTCTGGCAGAGTGCCGTCCTTTAGAAAGGATAATATGGGCATGGCCCAACTCGGTGTCTCTCGTGTAGAAAACACTGGTTCGTCCACTTCCATCGGGATATGCACCTCTGGCTGCTCTTTAGGGTTGGGAGCACTTCTCTGGAGCCCTGAACGATTGGCAAGGACCTCCTCAATAAATGCGACAGTCCCCGGGTTGAGGACAGCAGTCCCCGAGTATGGAGTGGCCGTCCCCGAGTAGGGAGTCGCAGTCCCCGAGTAGGGAGTGGCAGTCCCCGAGTGAGGAGTGGCAGTCCCCGGGTTCTCTGTTGCATTCTCCCAGTCAATCTCCATGGGAACGGATTCTTCACTTGGCACAGAAGGAACAAATATAGACTCCGAGTTGGGGGATGATTTGATGGATGGCTTCCTCAAATGTTGCAAGGCAACCCCCGCCGGGATGGATTGCCGAGAAGACCCCAACTTGGACAGCTCGTCTGCTGCTTCATTCTCTGCTCGGTGAATATGCTGGAACTCACAGCCTTCGAAGAATCCAGTCATAGACTGTACCAGGAAGCGGTACGATGCCATGTTAGCATCCAGAGCATCCCAAGTGCCAGAGACTTGCTGCACCACCAGATCTGAATCGCCATAGCATATAATGCGCTGCACGCCAACCTCCTTGGCTACTCGCAAGTCGTGCACCACGGCCTCGTACTCTGCAACATTGTTGGACGCCTTGAAATGAATCTGCAGCACGTACTTGAGTTGATCTCGCTTGGGTGACGTAAGCACTACGCCAGCGCCAAGGCCTTCCTTCACCTTCGAGCCATCAAAGTGGAAACTGGAGCAGGAGGTTCATATTGCACCTCAGCCCAGTACACCAGGAATTCTGCCAGGATTTGAGATTTGATGGCTTCTCTTCTTGCATACGTGGGAGCATACGCGGCCAGCTCGATTTCCCACTTGGCTACTCTGCCACTCGCCTCCTTGTTGCCCATGATATCCGAGATGGGAGCAGAGCTCACAACAGTGATGGGGTGCTCTTGGAAATAATGCTTCAGTTTCTTGGCGCCCAGTTACACGCCGTAGGTCATCTTCTGGTAATGCGGGTAGTTCTGCTTGGAGCTGGACAGCACTTCACTGAGGTAGTATACTGGGCGCTGCACACTTTTGCCTTCTTCTTCTCGCTCCACCAAAATCACCACACTGACCACTCGGTTGGTGGCAGCAATGTACAACAGCATTGGCTCCTTGGGTAGCGGACTAGCCAAGATGGGAGCGCTACCCAGCATTGCCTTCAGCTCATTGAATGCCACATCCGCTTGCGGAGTCCAGACAAACTTGTCACTTTTCTTCATCAGCTGGTACAGAGGCAGGGCCTTCTCTCCCATTCGGCCCAGGAAGCGGCTCAGAGATGCCAAGCAACCAGTGAATTTTTGCACATCCTTCAGGGATCTCGGCAAAGACATGCTCTCAATAGCTTTTATCTTTGAAGGATTGGCTTTAATGCCCCGACTAGACACCAGGAAGCCGAGTAGATTGCCAGCCGGGACGCCAAAGGTGCATTTACTCGGGTTAAGCTTCATTTTATACTTGCGCAAATTGGCAAAGGTTTCCTCAAGGTCGCCAAGCAAATTATGTGTTTTATTCGTTTTGATGACAATGTCATCTACGTACACCTGCACATTCTTGCCGAGCTGATCGTGCAAGCATTTCTGCATGCACCGCTGATAAGTAGCACCCACATTCCGCAACCCGAAACACATGACACGATAGCAATAAGCCCCGTACGGGGTAATGAAGGCAGTCTTTATTTGATCAGCAGGATTGAGAGCTATCTGGTGAAAACCAGAGTAGGCATCTATGAAAGACAACAGTTCACAACCAGCAGTGGAACCGATCACCTGATCGATGCGAGGTAACGGGAAAGGATCCTTGGGGCATGCTTTGTTCAAGTCGGTGTAGTCGACACACATGCGCCATGCAGTAGCAGCCTTGGGGTCCTCCTTCTTCTTCTCGACCATGACCGGGTTGGCTAGCCAATCCGGGTGCAGCACCTCCATGATGAAATTGCTTATCAGCAGCTTGGTGATCTGGTCACCAATGGCCTTCCTTCTCTCATCTCCGAAACGGCGCATAGCCTGCTTCACTGGTTTGGCGTCAGGACGCACATGTAACGAGTGATCAACCAACTCCCTAGGGACTCCTGGTAAATCTTCATTGGACCAGGCAAACACGTCCCGATTCTCACGGAGGAAGTGGATGAGCTCGCTTTCCTATTTCTCCGCCAAACCCGGAGCCAATGATGGCTACGCGGTCGGGAAACTCAGGGTCGACCTGGACCTTCTTTGTCTCTTGAGATGCCTGGAAAGCGGTCCCGTGCTGGGTATTCGGCACGCCATGTGCACCAGCTTGCGCGGATTGCGCCATAGCTACCACCTCGTACATCTTTTTCTTCTCGGCAGCAATCACCATGGACTCCGCCAACTAAGAACCAGCAGAGGCACACTCCATGGACTTCTTGTAATCACCAGAGATGGTAATCATGCCATTGGGACCAGGGATCTTCATCTTCAGATACGCAGTGTGGGTAGAGGCCATGAACTTGCTCAGAGCAGGCCTGCCGAGTAGGGCATGGTAGGGGCTCTGGTGATCAACCACCTCGAACTGCAGGCTCTCTGTGCGGCAGTTCTCCCTGGTGCCGAATAGCACATCTATCCACACTCGGCCAATCGGGTTGCACGAGACTCCCGGCACAATGCCATGGAAAGTGGTCTTGCTAGGTAGCAGCATGTTCTCGGCCAGACCAAGCTTCTCGAGTGTGTCTCTATACACAATGTTGATGCTGCTGCCATTGTCGATCAGTACCTTGCTGAACCTCACATTCTTCTCAGGACCCAAGAAGGTAGGATCCAGCACCAAAGCGTAGCTACCCGGGTTGGGCATCACCCTGGGATGATCTACTCGGGACCATGTGATCTCTTGGTTGCGCCAATGCATATAGTGAGGGACAGCAGGGATCACATCATTGACCTCCATGGCTCGCCTGTGTTGTGATTGCTTGTCGACGGGCTCAGAAGTGAAGATCATGTAGCTCTCGTGGTGTTCTTGGTACTGGTTGCGGCCTCCACCATCATTATTGCCGTTGTTGTTGCCCTGGTAGTTGTTGTTGCCTTTGTTGTTGTTGCGGTTGTGGTTGTTGTTGTTGTTGTTGCGGTAGCCCTCATTGTTGAAGTGGCGATTGGCTCCTAAAGCCACTTGATTCACGTTTTCTCTTCTCGGAAACACTGGAGGCCGAGCTGCGGGTGCGCGAGCAGGCTGCACATTGGCATTTGCAGCTGACAGAGGAGGAGGAGGAGGCAAGCCTTCATTCCTGATCAGATCCCACCACTCGCACTGTCGGGTAGTGTGGTTAGAAGGCCTCGAGGGGTGCTGGGTATGGAAACTGCATGGGCCATCCCTCATGTCATCGAAGACGAACTTCCTTGTCTGTTCCGAGTTGCTGCTACCCGACTAAGGAGCGCGGAATGGTTTCTTGTTGCCTTGGCCCTGGTTCTGGTTCTGCCCGTAGGCTCCAGCAGGTTTTTTCCTTTGGCTGCCCCCAGCTCCAACAGCCACTGCATTCACCTCCTCAGGGTCGTACCGAGTATCTATTCGGTCACCCCTGCGCTTGTGGCGGAACTCGTTGCGCTTGTTGCCGTTGAAGTTTCTTCTCGGCTCGGAGGAATCCATCAGGGGCTGGGTAGGATCACCGAGTGCGTACTGATCCGCGATCTTGATGGTCTCCGCCAGACTGTTTGGCATCTCCCTCTGCAACCTTTGCCACAGTACACTGGTAGAAAAAAGGCCTTCGGTATGCCAGCATCAGTCCCCAAGCGTTGCGCACCGTGACCAATGAGTATTTAGTCCCGGGTAGGGAGGAGACCCGCGACAGAAGGTCAGACGTCGCGGGTTGGGAAGCGCGTTGCGACGCGTGGAGGGAATTAATTCCGGTTGACATGGCCGCCCGGGACTATTGGTCCTTTATTCCCCATTCCCGTGGCCAACCGGGACCAATGGCCCTTTATTCCCCGTGCCCGTGGCCAACCGGGACTAAACATCAAGCGTCTCGCCTCCCCCGCGGCGGTTTTTATTTCGCGAGCGAGGCAGAGGGCGCCATTCCACTGCTCGCTCTCTGTTCTTCCTCTCGCTCTCTGTTCTTCCTCTCTCTCGCTCTCTGTTCTTTTCGATCCAAGCACACGCACGCAAAATGGCTGAATGGACGCAATACAATGGGAAGACACCATGCGGCAAGGATTTGGACGTGCTCTTCACCAACAGTTGTGCGAGGCTGCCTGAAGCTCTGGGTCATTTGGCCGATCTCTATTTTGATGCTCCCGAAGAACACCGGTTCTTTGGTCTCGATCTGGAGTACACGGCGAATCAGAAGGATGTTGCCCTCATCCAGATATCGTTCAAGCATTCGGTGTTGGTCTTCCAATGGTCAAGGTAGAAGCTATATATATATAGCACACGTGTACAATCTTGCATTCCATCTTCGAGTTTTTTTGTTGCATGTGAACAATACGTGTGTTGCAACATATCTAACACATATCCTATTTTTGTTGTTACAGTAGTTCGAGGCATTGCCCGGACCTTGTTGATTTTCTTGTCAACTCGGGGTTTGACTTTTGTAGCGTGGACATCACGCAAGACCGTGTGAAGTTGATGCGCATCGGTATTATGATACCTGAAGATCACTACATTGATCTTCAGACTCTTATCCAGTTGACCGAGCCAAAGACCGGGATGGCTGTCATGGCAAGCACCTTCATCCACCAGGCCTATGAAAGGATGAAGACTGATTTCCCCCGGCAGAATCACAACTATTGGGAGGAGACCCCATTGCGCATGACGAACCTCAAGTATGCGGCCGTAGATGCATATGTCGCGTACGAGTTGTTCCGCATCTACTCGGCGGGGCCATAGATGATGTATGCATGCGTTCGATATCTATGCATGTGCATGTAATGGGTATCTAATTAGTAGTATATATATGTAATGGATATCTTTTGTGATCGACTCTCTATATATAATATGTTAATTATGAAATGTGATCAACTCTATGTTTGTGTTATGTGTGATCGACTCTATTGTGTTATGTGTGATCGACTCTATGCATGTAATAAATATTGTTTGTATTATTGTTCTTTATTTTTGATATATTTTTTCATTTTAAGATTTTAAAATGAATTAGTATTATTTTTCTTCATTTTTTGATATATTATTTGTATTTTTAAGATTTTAAAATGAATTAGTATTATTGTTCTTAATTTTTGATATATATTTTGTATTTTAAGATTTTAAAATGAATTAGTATTATTGTTCTTCATTTTTGATATATTATTTGTATTTTTAAGATTTTAAAATGAATTAGTTCTATTTTTCTCAATTTTTGGATATATTATTGGTATTTTTAGAAATAATACAAATTAAAAGTTAATGTTTATTTATTTATTCAAATTTATTAATTACATCTTTACTTTTGTTTATTAAAAGATTTATTTGAAATTCAAACAATAAAGAAATATGGCTTCGGCCAACATGTTAATAAGATTGATATGATACAACTATCATATACATGCGTGAGAAACACTTGGATTCGGGACGGGATGGAACTCGGAAGTTAAGCGTGCTAGTGCTAGAGCAGTGGGAGGATGGGTGACCGAGCGGGAAGTTTGACCATGAGTAACTAATTGGACTAGAGATAATCTTAGTTAGACACTAAGCAAATAATACAAATTGTGAGAATAAAAGGGAGTGAAAAAAAGGGAGTGAAAAAAGGAGTGAAAAAAAGGGAGTGAAAAAAGGTGAGAAAAATAATTAGAAACCAAATGAATTAAAAAAATTACGAAATAAATCTAGTCCCGGTTCATGTGGCCAACCGGGACTAAATGTCCTCCGACCCCAGGCTCCGCCACCCGCCCACGTGGACAGGCCTTTACTCCCGGTCCGTAAGAGATGGGACTATAGGGGGGGGGGGCCTTTAGTCGCGCGTAGCTAGTCCCGGTTGCCCGGACGGGATTAATGGGCCTGGCGAACCGGGACTGTAGGCCTGTTTTCTACCAGTGGTATACTGCCATGTCTGCAACCCTGCGCAAACCAAGTGATGGCCTGGGCTTCATTCACACCTTCACAGGTGTTCCGCAATGTGCTCCACCGAGTAAGGTACTCGCGGTTCGTCTCGTCTTCCCGCTGCCTGCAAGCTGACAGCTGTTGTGGCCTATTCGGCCTCTTGTAAGTGCTGGTGAAGTTGCTGATGAAGGCCTCCGAGAAGTCCAGCCAGCAATTGATGCTGTTCTTGGGAAAGTTGTTGAGCCAAGTGTGAGCTGGACCCTCTAGCATCTGCGGAACGTACCGCACTGCCCATCTCCGGTTGCCGTTCGCGATATGAACCGCGGTGACATAGTCGTTGAGCCAATCCTCCGGCTTGGTGCTGCCATTGTAACTCTTGGTGCCCCTAGCCAGCTGGAAGTTCTTCACGGACGGCTCGTTCATGATGCGCGGGCCAAAGCACTCGGGGCCGGGAGGTCCCGTGTTCTCGAGTCGTGCCGACAAGCTGATCCGGTCCAGCTGGTGCCTTGCATCTCCACGCGCCAACACGCGCTCGCCCACACGATCCAGGATGTCATAGCCAGCCAATCCCTTGGCCGAGTAGCCATCATCATATCTGTCCACCCGCACAGCTGCAGGCTGTTCCACCGGATTGGCGGCTGGCGCCACCGCACGCGGCTGCTGCCTCTGCCGAATAGGCTGAGCAATTGGATGCTGAGAAGAGCCTGGGCGCTCTCCATCTCGGGCCTGGCTTTGAGCTTTATGGGCTTGAAAGCCTGCTCCTGCAGCGTTGTGTTTCTGACCGGACTGTCGCGGCACAGCGAGCTGTTTCGCGGCGACAGCCGGGTCGTACACCTGCATCTGCCTACCCTTGCCGGAATGCCCACTCCGGCTTCTCTCACGGCTAGGATGCGATGATGAAGCCTGATCGATAGATCTAGCCACGTGCGAGTGCACCACCTGAGAAGCCCCAGCACCCGGGTTGGCTTTCCGGAACTCCTCGTTCTGCCTAGCAGCCTCTAGCACCAGCTCGTTTAGCCTCTCCTGCTGCCTGACGCGCGCGTCGCCAGCTAGATGCGGCAGCTCGGCAGCTACGGCCTCAGCAGCTCTAAGTGTTTTGGCGGGTGTGCTGTATCTGGGTCTAGTGGAGGTGTTTGCGGTGGCGGACTGACTGGGAGCCTCTACAACCGTTGCCATCTCGGCGCCCAGGTTACGACGCGTAGCACCTACTTTGCTAGCTCTCCTAACAACCGGTGTAAAACCGTGAGCCTTGTTGTACTCAATCTGATCTAGGCTAAGCTCTAGCCTAATCTTCTCCAACTCCGCCTGCTCAGCGAGCAGCTCCTGGCGCTGCCGGTCAAGCTGCGCCTTCATGGTCAGGAGCTCGAGATCAGTGGGAGGCGGCGTACCCGTCCGCACAGCAGACGCAGGGATTGTCGGAGTAGTGGAGAGGGGAAGGTTGCACTCCTTCTCGCAGGGCTTGTGGCTAAAGTTGTGGGGACGATGGACGCTGGAGGCGCTCGGGGAGGGATCACGCGACGAGTAGCCGCGTGAAATATGAAGCAAGCACTGCAAACAACACGATCTACCCAGGTTCAGGGCCCTCGTGAGGAGGTAAAACCCCTACTCCTGCCTTTCTCTCTGTATATTAGTGTCTCTCCGAGTAGCCACAATACAAATGTTCTTGCTACCGAGTAGCCACCCTTCTCTCTACGTGAGGAACTAGGTCAAGAATGTGAACCGGTTCTGGGATCCCTCGCGCAGGAGGGGGCAGGGCACCTTATATACTCGGTGCCCAGCCGGATGCAGCCAAATACAAACAGATGTCGACATTGTGTGCACACCGTCCTTCTTCCGAGCTCCCGCGGAAAGTCGTTGGGCAAAACCAAGTAACCATTCTGTTATCACTGCCACGAACACAGAGTAGGTCCCCCCTATCCTACGACGCCCTGCTGTCATACTGGCGCTGTCAGGCACGCCGTCCTCAGATGAACAGTGCCGTGAACAGTGCCAAAGTACGGACCCGGGATACGCGGGATTCTGTGTCAGAACGGCTCCTTTGACTTCTGGCCCGAGTAGGATCCCGCCATTTCTACTCGGACCAACTCTTCTATTCGGAGGAACATAACTCTCTTGATTCGTCCTTCCGGCCATCTATGTGTAGGACCGGGTAGCAGTCGACCGGATAGCAAGTATCGGGTAGCCGGCTACTCGGCCAAACATCCTTTCTGATCTTGCCTTTAGCACTTGCCTTTATCCTACTCGGGGGTAACCCCCCGACAGGAGGTTAGGAACCTTCTTTCTATTCTTGACATGAAAAAAGCAGAGCTGGCATCATCTCAGCTACAGCTGTCGGAGACAACATGTATGCTTTATTCTCAGAAGTTTCTTATCTAGTTTTTTTTCTAAGTACTTTCTCGAGTTTTTCTAAACTCGAAATTCTCTTCCTTGCTTTCTAGCTGCTTTGGCTAAGGCCAAGGAAATAGCTGAAGATGTCGGCAATGCCGGAAGTCTCTGACAGGAGAATTTGGACCTTGATAAGGAGCTTATGAAGGTTCAAAAGGATCTGGAGGCCAGCAACCTGGCCCTTGGAATTGCTCAATCCAAGGCCTCCCAGCAGGCGGACAAGGACAAGGCCACTATCCAGGACTTGGAGAATGCCTTAACCCTGCGCCTTGAGGAAGGCTCCAAAATAGACAAGATTCTTGGTAAGTTGTTAACATTTACCGGTTTTTTCTATGTCTCGATTTATTTCTCTGCTTTTTCGCTAACCTTTTGGCTGTTTGTCTGAAAAAACAGGAGATAGCCCACATCTCACTCGGATTGAGAAAATCTGAGCTTTTGGGAAGGTGTGGACTGCAATCAGAGCTGCAGGTATGCAGCTGGTCAACAAGTTCCTTCCCTCAAGAACTGGGGAATTCTCGGAAGTCGGGAAACTTTCGGAAGCTATCTTGGAGGTGGCGGAGTCCATTGAGTCCACCTTGCTCTCCGCAGCACGGGGTGGTGCACGCATGGCCTTAGGCCTTATGCGAATGCATTACCCTAGTGCCAAGTCTTGGCGCGTGGCGTCCGGTATCCCCCTTGGATACTCGGAGACCCAGCGGACCACCATTTTCGACGAAGTCAAGGGTCACGCCACCAGGATCGCCTCCATGGTGAACATCTCCATCGCCTACCCAGAAGAAGAAGTTCCTGAAGCCCCCGAGAACGATAGCAGCTAAGAGGACTCGGATGCCTGAAGGACTTCTTAACCTGGATGGTGGAAGTAGAAAATAGGAGCATTACTGCACTTTACAATGTAAACTTATATTGTAATGCTTCTATTCTTTTGTATAAACAATTATTCCGCCTTTTGCAGTTTAATTATGAAATTCTTTGCAAGTTTTCCGGGTTTGATATTCCTTTATCTTCTAAGTTCTCTGGCTTATGTGTTTTAACTAACCTTAGTGTTTGAAATGGCTCAATAGTACGATGAATCGTCATGCCGAGTTACTGGGTAAAACCAATCAGTTCAAACTCGGAAACATGGATCATACTAAGGGCATTTTTACTAACTAGCTCAAGTGACCCAACACACAGACAATCAGATAATGCTTAGAGAACAGTAAGGAATTCTTTAAATGAAACTTGGGCACGCAGGCACAATCCGAGTTTCCTTTAGCCTTTAGTAGGCTGAAATAACGCCGAGCACGCAGGCACAATTCGGGTTAACATTGAGTATTTTGTAAGATCATTGGGAAATAGATAAGGTGGAATCATGTTTTGGACTATAATGAACTTGTAAAAAACATGGATATAAGAATTCCGACAACTTTATTTCATGATCTCAAAGATGTTTACATAGAAATTGAACTAAGTATAGAAGGGACGTAACTGCTGGATACTCCAGGGCCTCTTTGTCTCTCCTAGTTCATCATTTATCTTTCTCTTTCTTTTGCGATTCGGCTTCTCGGGATCATCTTCCGTATCGCGAATGTCAACAAGATAATATGATCCATTCTTCATGGCTTTACTGATGACAAATGGTCCTTACCATACTGGGGCCAGTTTGTGCTTTCTTTGCTGCACTAATCTTAGCACTAGGTCACCTTCTTTAAAATAACGATGCCTGATTTTCCGACTATGATAACGTCGTAAACCTTGCTGGTAGATGGCGGATCTTTGAAGCACAAGTTCTCGTTCCTCTTCTAAGAGATCGACGGCATCCTGTCGTGCTTTTTTGGCATCCGAGTCGTCAAAATCCTGCACTCTTGGGCTATCATGGATCATGTCCGTTGGAAGGATTGCTTCCGCACCATAAACTAGGAAAAATGGGGTTTGCCCAGTTGACCTGTTTGGTGTTGTTCGAATACTCCAAAGCATAGAAGGTAGCTCTTCTACCCATGCTCCAGCTGCTCTATAAAGAGGAGATTCGAGTCTTGGACGTATTCCTTGCAGGATTGAGCTATTCATTCTTTCAACCTGTCCATTGGATTGCAGGTGTGCCACAGATGCGAGATCTATGCGTATTCCCGTTTGTCGGCAATATTTTGCCAACTCTCCAATGGAGAAATTTTTCCCGTTGTCCGTTATTATGCTGTGTGGAACGCCCTATCTCATGACTATGTCAATGATGAAATTTTTGGCAGTTACACCATCAAGCTTTTTGATGGGTTTAGCCTCCACCCAGTTGGTATATTTGTCCACAGCTACAAGTAGATGTGTGAGTCCGCCTCGTGCAGTTTTGAATGGTCCCATCATATCTAGCCCCCAGACCGCAAATGGCCATGTAATGGGGATAGTTTTGAGTGCTTGGGCTGGCCTATTAGTCTGCTTGGCGTAATACTGACACCCTGCACATGTATTTACTATGTGCTCAGCATCTGTCTTGGCTGTTAGCCAGAAAAACCCGGCTCGGAATGCTTTTTTAACTATGCCTTTTGATGGAGCATGATGTCCGCAATCTCCGGCATGGATTTCTTGCAGGATTTCTCGTCCTTCTTCTGGTGAAATACATCGCAGAAAAATTCCGGAAGTACTGCGTTTATAGAGGAAATTATTAATTACCGTATATCCTTTGCATCGACGCTGAATTTGTCTTTGCAAGACTTTGTCTGCTCCCTCCGGGTACTTCTGATCAACTAAGAAGTTTAAATATGGAATTGTCCAATCCGGGTTAACGAGCATAACTTCAATGGACTCGAAAGCCAGAGGATAATCAATATCTCCACCTTTTATGGATGGCTCGTACAAATGTTGGACGAATACACCTGGTGGTAGGATTTTTACCCTTTCTGATCCCATGCGGGCTAATGCATCCGCGTTCCAATTTTCCTCCCTTTTAACATGGAGTACTTCGAATCCGAAGAAACAAATGGCGAACTCGCAACCGTTCTCCGGTATTCGGCCATTATAGGGCTTTTTGCGTCCCAAGTTTGGTTGAGCTGATGTTGTACCAAATCTGAGTCGCCGTAGCACAAGATGCGCTTGACGCCTATTTCTTTTGCAATATGCAAGCCATGAAGCAGAGCTTCGTATTCTGCCACGTTGTTGCTAGCATTGAAGTGTATTTGTAATACATACTCCATTGTGTCTCCTTTAGGGGATTTTAAAACTACACCAGCTCCAGCGCCCTCCTTCATCTTGGATCCGTCAAAGTGCATGATCCAGTACTCGGACTCCGGCATTGGTGTTTTCTCCATTGCTTCCGTCCAGTCGGCGACAAAATCTGCCAAAACCTGGGATTTTATTGCCGTCCTGGGCTGATACTTAATGTCAAAGGCTGCTAGCTCGATGCCCCATTTGGCTACTCGGCCAGTTGCCTCTGCATTGTTTATTATATCCCCTAGTGGTGGAATGTCCTTGGAAGTAATGCGAAGTTTTCTAGATGCGAAAAATACGCCATATGCCAGTTTTTGACAGTGTGGGTACCTTTGTTTGGACTCGGAGAAAACTTCACTTATATAATATACTGGATGCTGGTCTGGTATGCTCAGTTCGTCTTTCTTCCGTTCCACAACAATTACTGCACTAATAACCCGATTTGTAGCCGTAAGGTACAATAACATAGGTTCTTCGTCTTTTGGGGATGCCTAAAATCGGAGCTTTCATCGAAGTTTCCTTCAACTGGGTTAATGCTGCATCTGCCTCTTCTGTCCACTCAAATTTGTCGGATTTTTTCAACAACTTGTAGAGTGGTAAGGCTTTGTCCCCCAGCCGACTAATAAATCTGCTGATGGCTGCAGCGGAACTCGTCAATCTTTGGACATCTTTTACACACGTAGGCTTGGAGATGTTTAAGATTGCTTTGATCTTTTCTGGGTTTACTTCTATTCCTCTATGAGAAACAATGAAACCCAGAAGTTTTCCTCAGGGAACCCGGAATACGCATTTTGATGGGTTTAACTTCATCTTGTAAGTGCGCAAATTTTCGAAGGTTTCTCGCAAATCCTCAAGGAGCGTATCTTTTTCCTTGGTTACGACAGCAATGGCGTCCATGTAAACATGGACATTTTTGCCAATCTGACTATGCAAACAGCGTTGCATGCAACGCTGGTAGGTGGCACCTGCGTTCTTCAGGCCAAATGGCATGGTTATGTAATAATACGTCCCATAAGGTGTTATAAAAGAAGTCTTAATTTGATCTTCCTTTTTCATGCGTATTTGATGGTACCCGGAATATGCATCCAAAAAGCATAAAAGCTCACAGCCTGCAGTGGCATCTATTATTTGATCGATTCGCGGTAACGCGGACCTATCTTTTGGACACAATTTGTTCAAGCCGGTGTAATCTATACACATCCTAAGGGCAGTAGTATCTTTCTTCGGTACTAATACCGGATTTGCAGACCATTCAGTGTGTATAACTTCCTGTATGAAATCTGCTGCTAAAAGCCGGATAATTTTCTTGCCAATAGCCTTCCGTCTTCTTCCATCAAATCGACGGAGACCTTGTTTGACGGGTTTGGAGCCTGGAATCACCTTAACTTGATGCTCAACAAGTTCCCTGGGTACGCCTGGCATGTCAGCTGGACACCAGGTGAAAATATCCCAGTTCTCACGGAGGAACTTGATGAGCTCGCCTTCCTATTTGTCGGTCATCCCAGTTCCCACTACGACAAATTGGGATCTAGGATTACCTGTCTTGTGTTCTCGGAGGCCTTGAAGCTATCTGCTGGCTTCCGAGTTTCTTTTCCTGCTGCATTTCTGTCGGCGATACCTCTTTAGCTAGCTCCTTCAACTCTTCTTTTGCTATGATTTTCTCAGCACAAAGGACGTTTTCTTTTTCCAGCTTGTTTGCCAGTTTGAAATCTCCAGATATGGTGATTACTCCTCCTTTTGGCCCTGGCATCTTCAGCTTGTTATAGATATAACATGATCTTGCCATGAATTTGGCGAAAGCTGGACGTCCGAGTATTGCGTGATACACGCTTTCGAACGGCACCACTTCGAAGGATACTTTTTCCAGACGGAAGTGATCTTTTTCTCTGAAAGTGACGTCTAGGGAAATTTCTCCTAGGGATCGTGCTTGCCTGCCAAGAACAATGCCGTGAAAGCGTATGTTGCTGTGATTGAGCTGGGTCTCAGAGATTTTCAGATGCCTCAGCGTATCCAGAATCATTATGTTAATGCTGGATCCTCCATCCATCAGCACTCTTTTCAGCCTAGTGTTCTGGACAATAGGGCTTACAACAAGAGCTTGGGTGACGGGTTCAGGGATGTTCCCGGGATGATCAGACTGATCCTAGGTGATTGGTGTGTTTGAATACTTCAAGAATTTCGGGGTTGCCGGAACAACCGCGTTTACTTCTCGAAGCGTTCTTTTTGCCACCTTTGCAGATGGGGTTGCCAGGAAAGTTAGAGCACACTCTCCGTCAAATCTTGGAAACTTGGGCTCGCCTTTTCGCTGCTGTTCCTGAATTTTTTTGTCAGTGTCCAATTCACTGTCTTCTTTCTCAGCTTCTGGCTTTTTCTTGGAAAACTTCCTTTTGGAATTCTTCCCTTGTTTCCGGATCCTGCGCTGCCTTTCATATGCTTGTTCAGCCGGCATTGCGCGTTAGTGTGGGTGGGTTTCCCGAATTGCGAATGGTGGACGTAGGGTTCCGACTTAATCTTTTCCCGTTCTTCCTTGGTGTAACTGATTGGTTCTGGACTGTGTCCTTTCCACCTGTTCCCTTTTTCACTTCCAAAGGCTATATTAACTTCTTTGGGATTTTGTGTTGCGTCTGGAGTTCCTTTTTTCTCAGGGCGAGGATTCTTTTTGTCCTGTATCAGTGTATCGATATTGCCTCCTCTAGCTCTGATGTTGTCTTCGGCTGCAGCGTGCTCATTGGCGGTTGTAAGCATAGATCCGAGATCTTTGTGTTGTTTGGACCAACCATGAACGGTACAAGTCCGGGTTTTAGGCCATCGACGAAAGCATGCATTGCTTGTCCGTCAGTTACTCCAGAACAGCTATTCTTCATTGCCGTCCATCTTGAGATGAAATCCACGTATGGTTCGTCCTCAAACTGGGTGCAACGGTTTAGCTGGTTGATGCTATTCGGTCGTTTATAAGTTCCCCGGAAATGCTGAGTAAATACTCGAGCCATATCGTCCCAGCTGTCGATAGTTCTGGAAGGTAATCCATTGATCCAATCTCTGGCTCCATCTAGTAACATTAGGGGAAGAAACTTTACAGCTTCCAGGTCTGTCCCATTGTTAATCTGGACGGCTGTATAGTAGTCTGAGAGCCAGGTATCCGGGTTTGTACTACCGGTGTATTTTTGGTACATTGGACCAACTTTGGCAAAGCCAGAATGCAGGGTTATCCTTCGGATCCTATCTGTAAAGCATTTAGGTCCAAAGTATAGATCATCTCTTTCCGCCCTATCCATGTGTGCGGAGTATCTGCCGGCTAAATGGACAGAAGGGGATCTACTCCTTTCTTTTCCATTGTTACGTGGACGCGCTTTTCTGGGATCGTCTCTATTTCTTTCGAGATCACGCCCCTTTGGATGAGGTGGAGTTCTACTCCTGTGTCTTTCCTTATCCTTGGGGGGTGTCCGAGATCTCTCACGTCTATGAGGTAAATCCTTTCTTCCAGCTTTTTCAGTTGGGTGTCTCGGAGGCGGCATTGCTTTGCCGTCATTCTGGTGTTTTTCTTCCCGATCGTGGGGGTTAAGTCCACATTTCGGGAGATGGGATCCGGTTCTAGACGCTTCATCCTTGTTATCGGGATTTTTCTTATCTTTTCTCGGATCCGCTATCTTCTCTTTTGAGTTGTTTGAATCTCCAGGTTCTTCCGGTCCAGGTGCTCCAGCGGCGCAAGTAGTTGTTTTGCATAGGGTAGAGTCGTCGTGCAACCTCCCTGATCGCTCTTGCCCCCGCTGTTGTTGTTGCAATGCTTTTCCTAGGAAAGCATACACCCCTTGAAGTTTCTCACCGTTGGAGTACATGTCATTGTTGAGGATGGCGAACGCTGCTTCCGCGTTTTCTGCTGTTGTTTGGTATATTTGTTCGCCTCTGGCATCTTTGCCGTTTACCAGCTTTTGCCAAGATGGGTTGTGAAACCTTTCTTTTGGCGGTAGTACTTCCGGTCTTACGATTCCGGGTAACCTTGTAGGTTTAATGGCAAATCTATTTTTTTTCTCGTACTCCTCGATTTCTTCCTTCATGAGCTTGATGTCATCCTGGTTTTTTTGGAGGTGTTCCCGAGATCTGAGTAGATGTTGTTGTTGCCTTTGGAGAGCTCGTCTCCTGGCTTCTAGCACTTCAGGGGGTTCGTGCAATCCCACTGGTGTTTGTAACAGATCATGTTCTTCTTGTTCTGTCATTGGCAGAACAAGGATTTCTTTGGTTTTCTTCTCCGCGGGCTTTATTCCGCTTGCATCTCCTACTTCCGGGCTTTCATCGGCTGGATCAGCCGATTTCTTCTTCCGGAGTTTGTACTGGAGCTTTTTAGCGGCCTTGTGTTTTTTCTTGGAAGAGGGAGGTTTTTTGGCAGGTTCGTCCTCTGTCAATTCTTTGACATTGGGGAATATTGGAGAAGTTTCTCCATCTTCTCTCTCTTCCTCTGGCGGAGGAGTTTTAGGACTTCCCTGACTGCTGGCATCCGTGTTTTCAACCGGTTTTGCCATTAGTACTTCGTGGAATGCCTCTTGAAGAGATTTAACCTTTCTTTCGAAGGTGTCCTCGTCTTCGTCTTTGGAATCAAAGTCATCTGATCCGGTTTCTGACTCTAGTCGCCTCAATGGCGGCTAAAACAGAGTCAGCTTCCGAGTTCATCCCTACATTACCGGATGTCGGATCTTCCACCTCTGTAGTGCGTTTGCTATTTTCTGCCTCTTGCACGGGATTGCTCTCATCCGTGTTTTCCGCGACCTCGGATTGCACCATACCGATAAAGTGTGAATCACTTTTTTGTCGGTGATCTGAGCAAAACCCGGTATCATAGACATCTTCGACCGGGTATAGGGCGGGTGGGATAAATTTGCTTCCACCGCAAAACCCCATGGCCTCTGCAGTTAGTCCGATAAAGATATTTGCAGATCCAATCGGTAACACGCAGGCACTTACCAGATGATTTTGCGTCGGTATGTAAGATCCATTGTCGAGGAAGCGTCCAACATCATCGTCGAACTCCAGGCTTCCGACAGTTATGGAACTGCCGATTCCGCCGAGTATCCCAGATCGAAACTTAACGCCTGACGTCGCTGGCCCCACGGTTGGCACCAACTGTCGAGACATCGTAGTAGAATTCATAGACGGGGGTGCCATGAAACTACGGGTAGAGACATGGGGGGACGTGGTTGAGTTAAGGACAAAGACACAGGGTTTACCCAGGTTCGGTACGTCGCAGTAATGCGGCGTTCCTACGCCTGCAATCTCACTAATCAGGACTAAAGCCTGTGTATACAAAGTACAATGTGAGGTTAGGTTAGCTTTTCGTCGAGGATCAAACTCTCGGCGAGTTAGCTGATAGCTTCCTTTCTATCATATCTCCCGTCCGGCTTTATATAATAGCCGGGTTAGGGCATACAGAGTAGGAAACCTAGAAGACTACGGCAACTATTAACATGGAAAGTAAGGAATCCGCCTTCTACACCAAGCCAGATCACGTGGGCCGTGATCTGGGTTCTTCTAGAATCCGGTTTCTGTGCCTCAGCTTACTGGGCCGCCCAATGGACCGTAGCCCACTACCATTTGGGCCACCCGGGTAATCCGGCACTTTAGAGTACCATCTGACATACCCCTATTCGGTATATATCCGACAGCTGGGGTATCCAGGTTGCTCGACAACAAGTCCGAGAATTCCTCACCGGAGATTGCGGGTAGCAGGTGACCACCGCTAAACTCTACAAAAAGAAAACAGCAGAAGAATTTCAGTCGACAAAACTTTCGAGCAAGAAAGAGACAAAATACAAAGAAAAACTTGATCTTACTTCGGGTGGTGGAGGCCTCGACGCCTCTAAAGCTGCGACAGGGCAGTCGGGGAAGGTCTCGCAAACTTTTAAACTGGTGATGGCCGCGATCTTCTTCTCGAATTCAACATTCGAGAGTTCTTCTCGGCTCACGCGGCTGGGGTCTTCAACGCCCTGATAATCCCACATCGTGGAAGGCCTCTCCTGCAGAGGCTGGATCCTGCGTTTGAGGAATAAACTCACCACGTGCAGGCCGTTCAGCACAACTCCTGCGGATTGGTCACGAAGGGCGGCCACCTTGACGAGGAGCGGGGTGACAATCCGGTTTTCTTCAACCGAAAGTTTGTGCGCCCAGGACTTTCGCCTCTTCAGAACAGCGAACGGGTGGAACTCGTGAACCCCACCCGCGCTGTTGTCGATGACGTAGAACCACTTCTTTCTCCATCCTTGAGCGGAGTCGATGAAGTGCATCCCGAAGTAGCAGCTGTCTGACTTCGCCTGGATTCCAAAGCCGCCGGTGCGTAGCGGCTCTCCGGGCTCAGTCTCTACCCACGATTTCTCGCGGAAGACACGCACCTTGAAGAGGGCTTTCCAAAGGCCCCAATGAGGGCGGATGCCCAGGAAGCACTCGCGAAAAACAATGAAGCACGAAATGTGCTGGAATGCATTTGGAGGAAAGTCGTGGAGCTGTATGCCATAGACATAGAGCAACGCCATGACGAAAGGATGGAGAGGGAAGGAGAGCCCGCGCGAAACATGATCCGCGAAGATCACGCGTTCGTTCGCGCGGGGATTTGGTACCTCCTCGTTTTTACCGAGGCGCACCCGTTTGTCGGTCTCTGGAGGCAGCAATCCCTCCCTCTGCATCTCCTTGATGCTCTTGTTCGTCGTATTGGGCGAGCGTCAGTCGCCTGAGCGCGGAGCGGGTGGCGCAGGAACTTCCTCCGTCGCCCTCGACGAGGAAACATCGGCACTGCGCTTCTTGCCTCCCGCCATTGGTGCTGGTGCGAGCTCGCGGAGAAAGGGCTAAGCACGAGGAAGACGAAGGCTGGAAGAGAATGATGGGAAATTTTCACCATTTACCTAAGGTCCACATTTGTACACGGAGCCGCCCAATCCTGGCCGTTCATCGAGCAACATGGCGACCATCGCAGCTGCCGCATGTGAAGATGAAACGAAAGGGCGCGGAAGCTGTTTCGTGCCACGATCCCAACAGTAGATCGTGCGCAATTACTGCGCACAGTTCGCGTAAAAACCGGAAATGACGTCTCGTTTCCGGTCAAAAAGCTCTCTCGCTCCGTCATGTCCCATCGGGAGGATAAAGTGCGCCGTGACGTCATAGCGCACATCATCAAGCTGGAAAATTCTTCGAGTAAAAGCCCTAAACACGAAATAGAC
The DNA here is from genome assembly GCA_028641055.1 of Alopecurus myosuroides. Classification (NCBI taxonomy): domain Eukaryota; kingdom Viridiplantae; phylum Streptophyta; class Magnoliopsida; order Poales; family Poaceae; genus Alopecurus; species Alopecurus myosuroides. Next base: position 380,088,446 of record CM054058.1, on the reverse strand, counting down.
TTCATACGGGCAGATCAAAACGCAGAAAATCCTCACTACAAGAAATATGTTGATACATGACGCTCTATTTTCGTCATCAAATCGTCACCATATATCATCCATGACGATCCTATGACGAAAAACAAATCGTTGAAAACCGAGTGTCAGTAATGATCCATAACGACGATTTTTTAGAAATCGTCATGGACATCCACGACGATATGGGAACGTCGTAAAATTATGACGATCTAAAATCGTCACGCGCAGTCCGGCCAGGCCACATCAGCTCCGACGTGGCCAGTCCTACGTGGCAAAATCGTGACGAAATGAAATCGTCGTGGATCAAAATAAGCCCGGTCCATTTTGGTTATCTTCATGGGTCTGGCCCAATAATATTTGGTCTTTGCTGGTCCGTTTTCGACCTTAGCCTTGGGCTTTTTCGTTGATGGGCCTTGGCCATTACGTGATCCATTTTTTTTAGGAGTGTTTCTAATGGAAGAAATTGGGCCAAGCCGTATAATTTTTGGTCCAGTAGTGTATTCGGCCATTTTTAGTTTTTATTTACCATCAGATTTAATGCATTGTTTGGGCCAGGTCGTGGCATTTTTTGGTCCACTTTCGGTCCATTTTTTTATCCAGTTTACACAGAAATTTGAATACAGCACATAGATATATATATATATTCATTTAAAACAAATATTCAGGAATATGGATACCCAGCAAATTACAGTCAATCCCATGACAGTTCAAAATTCAACATTTGAACAATACATTCAGCATCATAGTTCAACAAGTACTAATTTCACCAAAATGGCCAAGTTCCATCTTCCCAGCAACCTTACAGAAATAGACTGGGCAAAATCACCAAAATGGGAAAGTTTGGTGTGCATTTCTCCTCGAGGTCCTGAATCCAAAAGAAAGACGGCAGTAAGGCATCACTGATAAACAATCACAAAGATAGAGAGCACTATTTGCTAGTAGCTACTATGTCTATAGATTAGTAAAGTCCAGGACAATGAGTATCAGATCATAGACTATATGTACAAATTGGCCAAAACTAAAGCTGCTCAGTTTACACAAAATATACAGGTGGTACCAATGCATTTAGCTCCCAACGATATCTTACAAATGCTAATAGTATCAAATGTTCATGATCGAGAGTCTTACAAGCCAAGCCCTAAAGAAGCAAGTAGTCATCACGGAGATCACGGGTATGGACACAAAACACACTGGCACAATGATGATACAAGATAAAGAAGCAAGTATTCATCACGGGTTAGAGATCATAGGAGCTATATACACATAATTCGATTGTTTTCCTTTCGGCATACAGGAATCACAGTTTGCACGGTAGAAACCAGCAAGTACCACAGAATCATAGCTAATTACTTTTATGTGCTCGATCTTTGAGTAGGCAATGTCCATCGCATACCTGATGAGGCAAGGCTCAACACTGTCCCCATGGCTGCTGGTGAACATCACCCAGCCAAACAGCCAGAGCACATATATCGCCAAGGCACACTGGCTTTGTTCCTTCTTAAGTGCATTCAGCCTGGCGAGCTTATTAAACTGCAAGCAAGGAATTATTGTAAGGCTAGTGCTCCACAAGGCTCAAGTCCCAAAATCGATGTACAGACAAATTTAATTAGTTGGCTAGATCAATGAGAACTATGGACGCTACTGGGAGTCAAAAGCAGAATATCAAAACTGATGAGAATGTAGTAGCTGCTTACCCTCTAGCGAGGTCAAGAGCTATCTGCACCACAACTTTAAAAGCTAACTTCCTTCTCCTACTCTTGATCAGAAATGTTTTTAGTGTGCCTCCAGCTAGGTACTCCACAACAACACATCATACATTACTTGGCATGCCAATATTTCCATTTTCTGTCTGGATATTCAGATCCCTGGCACCCATTATAGCCTCTATGAACTGTACAGGAAAATCAAAGCTGCAGTTAGGCCAAGTTTTTCATGTTTCGTAGTACAGTAAAAGGACATACTTGTGACTAATTTAATAATTCGGAAATGAATGTACACAATTACGCACAAAAGAAAGTGCATGCCAGCATGACAGTTGACAAGTGGAAGCAATGACACATGTGAACAGTTCATTGTTTTTTACTGAAATTTAATACTAGTTCATTTGCTTGATATATTGCAAGACAATAAAGTTGTTATATATGACTTACTGACAACTCCATGGCATATTATATATCTAACTGAGGAAGCCAGACTAGCAGCAGTTCAACTACACTCATCGGTTTTAACTCCACTGAAGTATTCCTATCTGAAGTTTGATCACGAAAACAAAAGTATCTCTGGTTTGAGGTGTAACAGGTAGTCATTTGCAGTGCAGGGAATTTTTACATGAGTTAATGGTGTTAAATACAGTACCAACTCAGCTGTCCAGCAATCAAAAATACAAGCCAACTACACTACGTTTTTACTGGCGAAATAAGCTAAGAACAGCAGGGGCTCAACCTATTCTTAATTGGTACTTACACAACAACATCTCAGACTAACAAAATTTTGTCTACTGCGATATGGAAGTAGTTTCGGTGGATACTTATGAATTATTATGGGGAAACCAAGGACTGAACTAGTATGGGGACTGAAACCAAGAAGGGCAGGCACCATGGGCTAGAGAACCAGCTATGAGTGCGACCTAGCGCTTTCCTGAAAGCCATGAAACTAGAGCACAAAGGATCTAATGCAGAAGTTAAATGGAATATATACCATACAGATGCACAGGGAATGACAGAAAGTTGACCACACTCCTCCGAAGCAGACAAAGAAACAGGGGTGTGAGAAGTGGGTGTTTCACTTGGAGCATCATCACAAGTAAATTACTGGTGTGGACAAGTAGTGTTCTGGTCCATGTCTCCGTGGGTAGCACCGACATTTTTAGATGCACAAGTACCTATTTCAACAGAGTTACACCGAGATTTTCTTAATAATTATCCTCTATATATGGACGGTCATGTCCCCAGTTTTGACTCGAAAGCCGCAATTCAAAATCCTCAAAAGTTCCAAGCAATATATACTCATGGGCATGATTGTATTTCCTTTTCCAAAAAAATGTTTCTTAATTGTCTATAATTATTTAAAATAGTTTTACAAATTTTATAAAATTGATTTCGGTCAATTTGGAAGTCAAAATCAAATTATAGATAATGAAAACAGGAAAAAAACAAGATTTTTTTTAAGCCATCCCAACGAGCTAGCTTTCAAAGCCCACAGCAGGAATCTCTTCCCAGGTCGAATTTCGGCCCAAGTCCCACCAATTTGTCCCACCGAGGCCCAAGTCCACGTCGAATATCACCTCAAGTAGGTTGCGGGCGCAGTAATTACACGAACGGACTGATGGTCCAGTGGTTTGCGTGCGCCTGTGAGCACCGGAGGTTCCAGGTTCGAATCCTGATGATCCTATTTTTGCAGCTTTTACTCAATAATTCACTAATTTTATAATATCACCTCAAGTAGGTTGCGGGCGCAGTATTTACACCAACGGACTGATGGTCCAGTGGTTTGCGTGCGCCTGTGAGGACCGGAGGTTCCAGGTTCGAATCCTGATGAGCCTATTTTTGCAGCTTTTACTCAATAATTCACTAATTTGATGATACGCACACACATATAGATTGCAAATTTGAGCCCTCAATAAAAAAAAAAGGAGAGCTCAAATTTCAGTTACTCGGAGGGCCGGCATGGCAGATTGGTGAGTATTCTAGGAGTGGCTTGCTTGTCCCGCGTGGCAGACACATATGCAAAATTGATTATATGGCCATCCAGTAGATATGACACGTAGGCAAAATTGATGACGTGTTCGTCCAGTCATATAAATGCATCCACATTTAGGTTGTCACGACGATTTAAATTCGTGGTGATCAGTTAAAGAATAGGGCCACCATCGTCTATGACGATTTCATTTAATAAAATTACGACGTTTTGTCTCAAATCGTCGTTATTTTATAGGTTTTTGATCCCTTCAAACGGTCCATAACGATCTTCTCTGAAATCGTCATAACTTTATGACGTTTTCTTCCATCGTCGCTATGAGAACGTCATGTATCAACACATTTCTTGTAGTGCCTTCGCAAAGCTCCAAACACAAAATAACTTCGTATGGACAAATTGTGACGCAAAAATTCTTTCACATAAAGCAGGACACTAAACACGAAAAATCTTTCGTATGGGCATAAAGATTCCAGACACGAAAACTCTTTCGTATGGACAAAATAGCTTGATTTTCTTACTCGAGAAATCACAGACCTAAAACTTCGCGGGTGTGCAGATCCTGCCACTCCTTCACACGATGTGTACACATCACAGACCTGGATTGTTCAGCCGACTAGGCACATCTGGATGCCATATTCTTTCGAATATGAAGGTAAGACCCAAAAGATCTCTCTTGAGGTCCTGGAATCGCACTCAAGCTGCGTCCTCCGGTAAAATTCCGTGTCAACAACACGAAGAAAAATCCTAGCGGACGCGCCTGGTACCCCTATAGGTTAAGTTCGACTCGGTAAGATCTCTACGGCCCAGTCGCAATGATCACCTCATCGGGTTCGAGTCGGAGGTCTCGAATCTGTGTAGGCCAGGACTGTTTTTTCCCTAGTTGCAATTAATTGGCCCTGATCTTTCGGGAGAGCCAAGCTACTTCGCCACATCCTTCTGCGAAAATAGCCAAAAAACACAGGCACGCTCATCACTGGATACTCAGGAATAATAAAATCATCACACAGGGTATACGCCCTCCAAACGGAAAACAACCATAATGGTTATCCGAAAGAAAGCAAGACGAAAAATCTGAGCGTCTACCCAACTGGAAAATTCCGAATCGAGCAAACGCTCGGGGGCTACTGACGAAGGGATGAACCTTGGACCCGGCGAGTAAGGACACCCGGTCCTAGGCCCAAGACTAAAGCCCAAGAAGGGAAGCCTTTGGAGTATTCTAGAAGGCCCAGTTGAAGCCCACCAGCAATGTCTTGCGGGTTAAGATAGGAAACTTGTAACCGACATAGGTTAGAGTTCGAGTCCTCCCCGGTTAGGGTTTGAGACCTGGCCATCTATATAAGGCCAGGAGAACCACCGGAAGAGGACCAAGAAATACCGCACCACCAAAGCCTTGATCTCGAGATCATACTCTCGACTTGAGCAACCACCATTGTAACCGATCTATTCGATAATACAGATCGACAGAGGCAGGAGTAAGGGTTTCTACCTCTACGAGGGCCCCGAACCTGGGTAAATCGTGCCTCCTGTCTAGCCGACGATCGTCACCAGCGCCTACAGGTTCTCCTATTCGAAACCATATGGGTTCACCCGAGGGACTTGTTGAGATGCAGATTCGACACTTTCCCCCTTCGCCTTTACCTCCACATCGAGAAAACAACGCCGTCGTGGGCTCGCAGCACCTCGTCGTTCCACGCGCAGAGGGAGAGAGGGAGCTCATATCCGCGCGCCTCCGCCTTCACCTTCATCTTCGTCCTCGAGACACCCGCCTCTTCACCGAAGGAACCGCGATGGAGGTCGAGAACATCGCGGGAGATCTGCACGAGGAGGAGATGGCGCCGCTGCGCGCCGGCTAGGAGGGCTCCGACGTGAAAGTGTCGGACTGCCAATGGCTCGTCAACACGCGTCGGGTCCCTTCCGGCATCATCTACCGCCCGCCCGGGAAGGAGCTCGTCCCAACTCTTGAACCCGGTGAGTATGTCGTGTTCCTAAGCCATTTCAAGCGTGGATTTGGGCTTCCCATCTCCAAATTCATGCATGACTTTCTGCGCCACTTTGGCCTCCAGCCACACGATCTCCCTGCCAACGCAGTAGCCATGCTTTCCATTCATGCCGCCGTCTGCGAAGCGTTCCTAGGCGTCTATCCCACCATCCACACTTGGGCCAAATACTTCTACCTCCGCCAGCAAGTCATCCCCAATCCTTCTAATCGGCTTGCCCCGAAGGAGATGACCTAGACGGGTACAGCCATGATGCTCCAGCACTCCACCGGGTACCACCCGCGGGTACTCGGGCTGGATACGTGCCGCAAGTGGCAGAGGGGCTTCCTCTACGTGAAGAACCCGACTCCCACAGAGGGAGAAGCAGTGGACCTAATCAAACTGCTTGCATTTGAGAACGTGGTCCCCGCCGAGCAGCGGAACTGTGGCTACCACCCTAGGAAGACCATCAAGGATGCCAACCAGGTTGACGACCGCCTGCACATGCTGGTGCAGGAAGGGCTCCTTCAGGACGACCCAGTGGCCTTCTGGGTAGAGCGCCGAGTCCTCCTGCTCTGCAATATGGGCGGACCCCGCGACTGTACCCGGACGACCACTTTATCCCCCGTGCTGGCCAGGACGGTAAGTCCCGAGACTATGCCTCTATTCAGGACTGGTCTGATGATGAAGAAGGTGACCGAGTTCACCTTTTTGCTTGCTTGCAGCGCGCCCTGATCTCTTTCTTTTCCTACTCCTTTTGAACACAGATAACCGGAACTGGAGGAGGGGAGGAGCCACTGGACGTGGTTCCTGTGTCCATGGCTGCCCCCGCCGGAACCAAGAGGACAGCAGGCAGTGGGGCACTGGAGCCCCGTGCCAAGAAGCAGAAGAAGCAAGCAGACAACAAGAAGACTACCGGTCGCAAGAAGCGCCCAACTACATACGGGTAAGGGCATCCGAGTTGAATTGAGTACTTGCTTTCGTAATCTTTTCTGTTTTCTCCCTGGTTTTCTTCTTTGCATCCCTCTGATTTTCCTTCTTCTCTCCTTACTTTACTTCAGTGCTGCGCTCGACGCTGAGGCCACCAACGAACCTACCCCCAAGAGGAGCGTGCCACGAAATGTCGTGGACCGCTTGGACGACGAGGAGGACCACCGTCCAGAAGACAGGACCCAGATGTCCTCCCCTCCCAGAGATGAACATGATCTTGGCGCCGAGAACACCGGCGCCGAGATGGAGACGGACCAACACCACAAGCAACAATAGCCCAGCCCTCAGCAGGCTGCGCAGGAGCCCAACTCCGAGAGACCACCATCGCCCCCTGTAGCCTCCGCTGAGGAGCCCAGAGATGACACTGCCGAGCAGCAGCAAGAAGACTCCGCCATGGAGCAGCCAGATCCTGCTGCCGAGCAGCGAGAAGAAACCCCCGTCGAGCCGCAGAAAAGGACCCCGCCCACGCATGACCGGGTTGCGGAGCAGCTACCACACCAAGACCAAGCACAGCCAGACGCTGCGCCAGTTGGCCAGCCGCAGGCGTCGCCAACCAAGAAGACGCCTCCGCCGAAAGCACGGTAGCCCAGCCAGCAGCAACCGCAAGGGCCTCCTCCAGCTGCTCAGATGCCGCCACCAAGGCCAAAATCAACACATGTTGCTCCTGGCGCCGGCAAGCCGCCAACTGGTCCAAGGTCCAAGCCCTCAGCTACAACAATCGCCGCCGAGAAGGCCGCAACCACGACATCAAAGACCACCAAATCTAGCGGCAGCAAGGGTCAGGACCAGACCTACCGGGTACCGGCCCCTACTCCCTTAGCAACAAACGGTGCGCTGGTGCCCGTTAAGACTGGGCCGGTTACCCAGAGCACCAAACTTATCCAGACCTCCATCAAGTTTGGTCCTCCGGAGCAACAGATTGTTGGAGCTGGCGCCAGCTCGCCCGCCAAGGGTGCGCTCTACCCAGATCATTGGCGCGAGCTGCAAGAGCTCAACCAGCAGAAACGGGCGCAAGAAGTTGTGCGGAAGGTGGCGCTGAAGGAGAGGAGGCAGGTTTCCCGCCCCGGAAACATGGGAAAATATCCTTCCCTCCGCATCGAAGATATGCCGTCTCCCTCCGAGTACGAGCTCCAAGAGGACACCGAAACCATTGTTGACCGGAAAGGCTTTGTGGAGCAGTACTGGGACAACAAGCAGCATGGCCGCGCCGAGTGGGATGCCGCGCACTTGAAGAAACTTGACACATACTGGCAAGCTTGGAACAAGAGTGATGCTGGTCTCGTTACAATGGTCATGTCCTCCTCTAGGAGTACCCTGACACACAAACTTTACTGTATGCGCAAGGCTGCTGAAGACGCTGAGAACACAACCGGGTAGGTGTTCTTTCCTTTCCATCCGGATTTCTGCGCTGCTTGTTTCTTTCCACTTCACTCTTTCTCTTCTATCCACTACCTAGTCCCCGAGATTCAGGCCGAGTAGGTAAAGCTCAACCGAGTTGCAATTTACTCGGGCCAAATCTTCCAACTCACAATATTTCCTTCATCCTTGCAGGAGTGCACTCTGACCCGGACCAATGTCTTTCGCCAGCTCATGCGGTCCCACAGGGCCATCCGGGATAGAAACCGGGAGCTGGAGCTGGAGAAGACCAAGAAGGATGTCTTGGAGAAGAATGGCATGGATATCGTCACAAAATTGTCCTCTGTTGAAAGTAAGTATTTAGCATTTTAGTTTGTGCGTCTTTTGTTTACGCCCGTTTTTTTCTTTTGTACAATCTTTGTCTTCTCTGCAGGTGAACTCGAGGCTCTCGTCGAGAAGCACCAGGACTGTGAAGTCATGGCTGTCTCCGCGCAGAGTAAAATTTCCTCCTTGGAAGGTGAGCCGATCCTTCTCTTCTCTTCACTTAGTTTCTGCTGCGTTTTTCACACTGCTAAACATGCTGCGTTTTTCACACCTTTCGAGAGCAGCACCTGGAGTGCCTCATCCCGGCTGAAGCGCAGCAGCAAGTGCAGACCCGAGAAGCCCAGCTGCAGCAAGATCTGGACGCCGAGAAGGCTGAAGTTGATAAGCTCAAACTCGAGCTCACTGACGCACTCAAGGCTGCGATTACCGCCGGGAATGAGAACACAATAGTATCAAACAGGGCTGCCGCAGAGAAGGAGGAGCTCGAGAGGGAGATTAGATCTCTGAAAGAGAGAAATCAAACTATCGAAGGCTTGGTGAATGATTCACGCCATCTCCAAGACAGGCACATCCGGCTAACTAATGACTGGAGGACCCGACTAGGGGGCCTTGTCCTGGAACTGAAATGTGAGTTCTTGCTATTCTTCATTCTACTCGCTCTTTGTCTTTTTGACTTCTTCTATTCGGTTTTCTTCTTCCATGTTTTCTCTTCTGACTCAAACTAGCATGCCCTTCTCCATATACCTTCCCGGATTTCAATGCTGCCGCGGAGACCTCTGTGGAGAAGGCAAGAAGAGCAAGGGAAGCTTCTGTCTCAACACGGATGAGTCCGCCATCATTGATGATCATCTTGAGAGCATCAAGACACGGGTGCTATCCCTCAAGGGCCTGGGTGCCTCCATGGTTTCCACTGCCATGAACCTGAACAAGCTATTCTGGCAAGAGCGACAGGTTCCCGATACGATCAATGAGATGGCTGCCAATCTAAACCATGTGAAGAAGGAGCTGAAGAAATGGCGCGCCTCCGCAGTCCGGGCTGGTGCGGATGAGGCCCTACACTTCATTCTGTCCTGGTATGAAAATCTTGATCTTGAGAGGATCGGCACAATTCGGAACGGCTATAAGTGGACTGGCCATGATTCTTGCATCCTGCGCCGGAAGTAGGTTGCCTACGAGCTCGCTTCATATGCGGAAATGCAACAGTACATCGACGGCCCTACAGAGCCAGATACCGATGTTTATGAAGAAGAAGATGAAGCCGAGGGCGACGGTGAAGCTGGGGAGGATGGCAGCCTGGGCGACGAAGAGGAGGATCCTGAGGATGGCGGAGAGGAGGATGCCGAGCAGCGCAATGCTGCTGAAGAGCACGAGATGGAGGAGGACCCGGAAATCATCAAGCCGGGAGCTGGCTCTGACGAGGTCCAGGCTGAGTCGCAGCCCGTCGCTCAGGATGTAGTTGTCACCATCGAGATGGTGATCGACACTCCCGTTCCTGAGTTGGGCGCAACCGGAGCAACAACCGAGAACACCGCCTCCGAGCAGTAACCTCTTCCTGGTGATTCCGCTACACAGGCCACCAACGCCTCCTCTGAGCCAGCCTCCGCTACTCCAACTTCCACCACTCCAGAGCCTACCTCTACAACTGCTGCTACTGACCCAGTAGCGCCTACCAACACCGAGACAGACTCCACTTCATCAACTGTTGCATAAAATCCTACATTTTTATCCTTGAACACTTATCAGATCCCCGCTATGCCGGTGGAGATGTAATCACTACTCTATCGCTCCTTGTGCTACTCAATTTTATTTAGTTCACTTAGCAAGACTGGCTTAATGTCGGATTGCGTTAAGATGCAATTCCCCGAGTTGCTTTTCTCATCCACTTAGTGTTTTTGTCTTTGCTCTTAGTTTCCACTTGTGGCTTTTTGGTAGTCGAGTCACAAGATTTCAAAAACCAAGTTTCTAATACTTAACCACTTTGAGGTTTGAATGCCAACGCTGCCCCACACTTAGCCGAAAAGAAAACAGATACGAAAAAACACCCTACTCGATTGTTGTACTCTTTTTTCCTTAGCATTTTTTTCATGTGTTCATTGACCTTTGGCTTGTTCTCTTGATTGCCATGAAGCCGGGTTGCGTACAGCAGCAAAGTCGAAGAGTTGGACCTTAGGTTTAAACACATTACTAAACGTACGCGTGAAATTTTGAGTAGAAGAACCAAGTAGGCAAAGGAAAAAATATTAAATAACATAGAGCAAGTTTAGCTCGGGTAGTCCCCGAGTTCGAATTCGGAGTGCCGACTTGAATTTAACTCGGTTTGAGATACATACAATGTTTGCTCATGAATGAAAACGGCGGAGTAGAGCTACATTCCAGGGACGTTTGGATTCCTCTCCGGATTTATCCGCACTGTTCTTCTGCGTGCCTGTGCGTCGATGAGATAATACACATCATTGTGCATAGCCTTGCTTACAATGAAAGGACCTTCCTACGGAGGCGATAACTTGTGCATCCCGGCTGTGCGATGCACAAGCCCAAGGACCATGTCTCCTTCTCGGAAAACCCTTGGGTTTACTTTCCGGCTATGATACCGCCTCAGGCTTTGCTGATATATGGTTCAACGTGACAGAGTTAACTCTCTTGCTTCTTCTAGCAGGTCAACGTCATTTTCTTCGGCTTCTCTGGCCTCTTTTTAAGTATAGAGGGTTACTCTAGGTGAGTCATGCTCAAGGTCAGTGGGCAACACGGCCTCAGCTCCATATACCAGGAAGAATGGTGTGTATCCGGTTGATCGGTTAGGGGTAGTCCTTAGACTCCACAATACCGCCGGCAACTCGTCCAGCCAACAACCAGGGGTTCGCTGTAGTGGTTCAGTTAGCCTTGGCTTTATTCCGGATAGGACCATGCCATTAGCTCTTTCAACTTGTCCATTTGAAGCCGTATGCACGACTGACGCAACATCTAGCCGGATCCGCTTCTCCTTGGAGAACCTTGAGAATGATCCCTCAGCAAAGTTTGTTCCATTATCTGTGATGATGATGTGCAGGAACCCGTACCTCATAATGATGTTCTTCAGAAATCTCACAGTTGTGTTTCCTTCACACTTCTGGATAGGCTTTACTTCAATCCGCTTGGTGAACTTATCAACCATGACCAAGATGTGAGTCATGTTGCCTCTAACTGGCTTGAAAGGGCCTACCATATCGAAATACCAAACAGCGAATGGCCAAGTAATGGGGATCGTCTTCAACTCGGATGCTGGTGTGTGTATCTTGCTTGCAAACCTTTGGCATCCATTGCACTTTCTCACTAGATCTTCTGCTTGACGCAAGGCAGTGAGCCAAAAGAAACCATGGCGAAAAGCCTTGTTGACCAGAGCCCGAGAAGTGGCATGATGCCCGCATTCTCCTTGGTGTATCTCCCGTAGGATTTCTTCTCCTTCTTCTGGCTCTACGCAGCGTTGGAGCACACCTGTAGGACTTCTCTTGTGCAGTTCCTTATTGATGATGGTGTACGCTTTGGATATTTTCTGTATCTTCCAGGCTGTGACCTCGTCACTCTGCAAGATGTTATCCATCAAGAAAGACAATATGGGTAGAGCCCAGCTCGGCGTGGGCCGGATAGGAAATATAGGTTCATCTACCTCCATTGGATCGTCCACCATTACCTGCTCCTAGTTGGAGACGATTCCCCGAGTACTGAGAGATGATCTCCTTAATGAAAGCGACAGTCCTCGAGTTAGCAGGGACAGTCCCCAAGTTGCAGACGGTAGTCCCCGGGTTCTCTTTTGCACTTTCCCAGTCAATTTCCATGGGAACAGCCTCCGATCCTAGCACAGATGGAATTAATATAGACTCCGAGTTGGGCGATGGCTTGATTGATGACTTTCTCAAATGCTCCAAGGAAACCTCAGGTGGGATAAACTGCCGAGAAGATCCCAATTTGGACAGGGTATCAGCCGCATCATTCTCAGCTTGGTGTATGTGATGGAACTCACACCCATCAAAGAACTCGGTCATGTTTTGCACCAGAAACCGGTAGGACGCCATGTTGGCATCCAAAGCATCCCAATTTCCTGAAACTTGTTGAACCACCAAGTCCGAGTCGCCATAGCATACAATGCGCCGGACTCCAATCTCCTTGGATACCCTCAAGCCATGTACCAGTGCTTCGTACTCAGCTACATTATTAGATGCCGAGAAATGGATATTGATGGAGGGATGATAACCCGGTAGGCCAAACTCCAAGGAGTAACCCGGCCCAAAGAACGGTGCGCAGGATCCGGCTAAGGATAGGGAAGCTTGTGGAGGCCCAAGTTTGTAGGCCCAGCAACCCGGATTGTGGATCATTGTAAAGGAAAGCTAGGGTTTGTGCGCCGTGTCCGGGTAGGATCCAGGTAGCGCCTTGGGGAATAAGCTAGGGGGTGCGGGTGCTTTATAAACCGACCCCCAGGTCTAGTTTAGACAGAGATATTAGAACCCTAGCAATAGCGCTTGGTATCGAGCATCCAGTGTAATCCTAGAGTTGAGTTGTTATATCGAGATTGGAGACTCGGCGACTTTGATTGCCGGCTACCAGATTGAATCGCACCATGTTTTCCTGTGAGCTAAACCCTCTCCCAAATACCTGTGTCGTCTTGCCCCAAGATCAGTTACCCCCGGTAACATCTGCCGTGATTATCCCACGACAGTTGGCGCCCACCGTGGGGCCTGCGTCCAAAGGTGTTTACATCACGGGAGAAGCTCGGAAGAATATGGAGAATCTCGTCGTCGGCGAAATCTACATCGACCGCAGAGGAAAAAAGATGGTGGACGATTCCGGCTGGGGGCCAGAGTCGGATCACCTCGAATCCGGATCCGTCGTGACGATCGGCCGGATCAACATCTTCGTCGGTACGGTACGAACAACTAATTTAAAAGGACAATATCACGTGCATACTACAGGAACTTCCAGCAGGAACAAGGAGGCGTCAAAGCAAGCGGCAGACTCGATTTCATCGGCCGCGCCGGGATATCTTAGATGGGCAGAACAAGAGATAACGTGGAGTAGAAGAGATCATCCGGAAAAAGTAGAGCGTCCAGGAGTCTTGGCGTTGGTGGTTGCCCCACAGGTTAATGGTTACAAACTGAAGAGGGTCCTGATGGACGGTGGAAGTAGCATCAACATCCTTTATTGGGAGACCTTCTTACGGATGAGTCTCAAAGAGTCCCAGTTGCAGAAAAGTTCGACAATCTTTCATGGGATCGTACCGGGTCACTCGGCGAGCCCCGAGGGAAGGATCACCTTGGAGGTTGCTTTTGGAGAATCGACGGATAATTATCGAGTTGAGTGGCTCACGTTCGAGGTGGTCAAACTGCGCAGTCCTTATCACGCACTGTTTGGAAGACCGGCTTACGCCAAATTCATGGCTAGACCGTGCTACGTGTACTTGCAGCTAAAGATTCCGGGTCCTAAACGGACCATCACCATACATGGGAACCGGGATATAGCGGCCGAGTGCGACGAAGGAGATTCGGTTATGGCTGAGCAAGCATGCAGAAAGGAAGAACTCGAATATTACCGGTCTCAAGTGAACCCGGATGATAGAACAGCCTTGAACAAGCCAAATACCGAGGACGAGAGAGCGAAATTCAAGGCAGCACAAGACACCAAGAAGATAGATTTTGTTGAAGGCGATTCCACTAAGCAGTTCACCATAGGATCTAACTTGGGAAAAGAGCAGGAGGAAGCACTCGTGGAGTTTATTCGTTCAAATGCAGATGTGTTTGCCTGGACACCTAGCGATATGCCGGGTATCCCTACAGAGCTGGCCGAGCACAGTTTGCATGTGGATCCCAAGTCCAGGCCCGTGAAGCAGGGCTTGAGGAAAATGAATGAGGAAAGAAGGAAGGCTATAGGCGAAGAGATCGCTCGGCTATTGTAACACCTGGGGTGTTACCTGTTTGTTTGCTTGCATCATATGCATCACATTGCATTGCACCATGTTTGCATCACAACTGAAATTTTCAAAACAATTTAAACTTTCACCCTTGCTCAAAATTTTTGCAATTTCAAACTTGCAAACTAAACCACTCATTTGTTTTCAATAATTTGGAAATTGTTTTAAACAAATTGCCTGCTAAATAAATTTGTCCCTGTTGTTAACAAACCCTGATGACCAATTCAAAAATTCAAATCAAATCATTCATTAACTTGTTGGGTTAATCAAACAACTACTTCCAAGCAATTAATCAAAACACCTCCATCTTCTAATCAAAATGCCTCAAACATAACCCCTTTTGAATTCATAACTTAACAAGCCAATCAACTAATTTTCAATCAATTTAAATCTTAGGGGTAACCCTATTTAAAAGCATGTTTTCATAATGATTTATTAATATTGAAAATCCTCTAAATTGGTTTCAAATACAAACTTTATTTTAAATATCAAAATTTTGAAATCGAATCTTGGAACATGGTTTCTAAATTCCTAACTAGCCTAACCTAAATTTTCTGAAATTTTTATTAAATAAACCCTTAACAGTTTTATTCCAAAACTGTTTCAGCAAAAAAATAAAACAGGAGAAATATTAAAAGCAAAGCGCAGCAGCTAGCTAGCCCACCCCAGCCCTCTCTATCTCCCGCTCGGCGCAAGGCCCAGCCCACGTTCACTAAAGCGCGTACCGCTTCGCTGCGCCGAGATTCGTGCGAGCGTCCTTTTCCCGTCTTCAAGCCGTACGGCGACATCTCCGAGCGCCACCGCATCCTCCCGAGCGACTCCGGCGGCAGACCAAGCTCCTGGCCCCTATAAAAGCTACCTAGGACCCCTAGACCTAACCCTAACCCCTAGGCCCCCCTAGCCCTCTTCTCCGCCGCCGGCTAGCCTCTCTCCCCGACGGGATCGTCCACCTCTGTCCCCGTTCCATCCGACGCCGCCGTCTGCAACTCCGGCAAGCACCACTGCTGCCGCGCCCTACCACCACCTCCTAGCCCCTAGATCAACTCACCACTTCCTCCTCTTCCTTCTGGATACCCTGGATACCCCCGCAGACACGCAGAATCGACGCCTCCATGGTCGACGTCGCCGCCGGCCACCGTGGCCTCTTCTCTGAAGAAGGGCTCGCCGCCGTCGCTGTCGGGTCCCTCGTCGTGATCCAGCGACGGGAACCGCACCGCCTCGACGTCCTCTCCCGTTTGCACATCCGAGGGAGCCCGATGATCATCTGGTTGCGCGCCGCCGTCCGCGACTACCTCGTCACCGCCGCAGCCGCGTACTCACCGTCGAGCATCTCCGCGAGCCTCTGCGACGACTACCACGTCGGTGAGCTCCACCAGCTCCTCCCCTCTCTACTCTCTGTGCTGCGCACGATCTTGCGCATCCAGCAACCGACCACGGCGGCCTCCAGTCGCAGATCGTCGCCGGCGAGGCAGGTTCTCTGTCAGTCGAGCGCGCGTTGGCTTTCAGTTCGTCAGTTAAACACCTGGGACTGAATCATAACCCTTCTGCGCGTATACTCCTATCAAACGAACGCACACTACCGTGCTGGCACGCATCGCTGCACACGGGCTCGAGGGCGCAGGATCGAATCCTGCTCCACTCGATAAATCCCCACCCTTTTTGCATCTATGTCTGCACCCGTGGCCCACCGTTCAGTGACCCCAGTGGACACCTCACAGCGCGCACGCCTGCGTGGCTGCCACGCTGGCCCCTCTGGCCCACGCGGAAGAGGCAGTGGGTAGGGAGCTGCTCGGTAGCAAATGTATCAGTGCGAATTTCTAAAATTCCAAATTCTTTTAATTGGCAGAATTCCAACCAAACTTTGAAATTCAATATCTCTCGTTTTATAATTCCAACAACTACAAACTTTATATCTATTCTGATCCAAATCTTCTAATCTTTCCAAATATCCAACTTGTGTTCTGTTTTGAACTTTCAAATTACAATTCAAATTCAAATTTAAATCATTCAATTGTATTTTGCTAAATTCAATAACTAATTATTCATTAATCCAATAAATGCAAATAAAATATGTTTTCAGTACCATTTTAAATAAGCTAATCAAGTATAATTTTTGTTTTCTGGTTTGAATAATTTAAATTGCCTAAACAGTTTGAATCTTGTTTAACTCAATTAAAAATTGTTTAATAATGTTTAATTCCTAATTAATTAATCCAAAGTCCAATTTCAAAATGTGAGACATGTAATCCAACTAAAATTTGATAACCTTTTCAAATATCAACTTTGTTGTTTGTTTTGATCACTTTAACTTGATGATAACAACCACTACTTGTTCAACATCATTAAGTAACAATAACTTCCAAATTTGATAAATGTTTTCTAAACTTGTTAACCATCCTCCCAATTGCATTTAATATTGTTATCTTCTTGTTCTTCATCATGCATGCATCATTCTAACTCACTTACACATGATGCTTAGTGTTAGAACAATTAATTCAACTATAAGGCATGGGTTTGCCATATGCAATCCTTGCATATGGAATCCATTTAAACTTGTGTATCATATCCACTAGCTTACTTTGGTGCATCTATTAAACATGACATGCATCCATATCTTGATCATGCTGGATCTTTTGCCGTAGTAGTAATTGTTGCATCCGGTGTTTGTTCGAGGTTCATTGCTTCTTCCCGGATAGGACGTTGAGATGATGTGAGCAACGACAAGTTCTGCTACCTTGCGGGATCTCAGGCAAGTATACTCACTTGCATGCCATATGGCTGCCTCTCATCACTTGTTACCGATACTTCCGTTGATTCTTTTCTGCTAGCCTTAGTAGTAGATTGTTTCTGTTACGAACCTATCCCATGAATCCTTTAACCCTGATATTGCCTCACCTCCACTCCTATAACCTTTGCTTGAGCCTGTGTCTTACTATCTTGCTCAGGGTTGTTTTGCTCGAGTCTATTACCCGTTATTTTCTGTTATTACTTCATTATGTTCTGGGGGCTCGATGTGAATCAATCAAACCTGTTAATTGCTAATGGTAATAATAATAATAATTTGATGATAAGGCACCGGCAGGAGGCCCTTTGTGGTTTTGAGGCCTGCTAGTGTCGACCCTAATAGGAAAAGGGTCTTGTCTACTGATCCATGATGAGCGCACTACCCGCATTTGGGGAGTATGGGCTCCCCCTCAGTTTGACCCGATTCGCATCTCGTCCAAATCGCCTCATTTAGTTCGGGTTTTCCATTTGCTGCATGCATGATCTTGCGAGCCCTTGGTACCCGGGTGGAACTTTCGTAGTCGGCATATAGGGGGACACGTTCTTAGAGTGCTATGAGGGTCCATTTTCTTCTGGGCTCGATTAGCCGTGCGCCCAAGGTGCTTTGGGCTTGATGCGAAGAAGGGTTGGATTGTGTTGAGTGCCCCGCTTGGTGGGAGGCATTCCATCTGGCGGGATATTCATGAGTGTGGTTACTATGGTGCACCCCTGCAGGGTAAATCTTCTCGAGAAGCCGTGTTTTCCGCGGTTATGGATTACTTGGTGAAAGTACTGGCTAACAAGTACTCAGGACAACTTAAACATAATGATCAACCATGATATACCCACTGATTAACAACTTGACTAGTAACAGGTTTATCCACACAACAACTTGATTCACCTTTAATACAACTGTGTGAGTTATCCTCGGATTGCTTCTTTGGCTAAAGGGGCGAGGTCCAGGATGGGTTTGTTTGGATTTACTTTCAGTTGGTTACAACTACTCGATCTTATCCCCTTTCTGATAGTTGGAAGTAATAGAATCTCTGTAGTTGGTTAGTGCAGCCTGTTGTCGTTTATTTGCAATAATCCCTTCCTTTCCGTTGATCCTAAAAGTATTTGTATCTTGTGACGACTGGCTACGCTGGTAACTTGTGAGTATGGGTTTTATCCCCCTTGCCAGTACTTAACCGTACTGACCCACGAATCTCTTTCGTGGCTGCAAATTCCAACTTGCAGTCAACAGGTTTGAAGTCTGACGACGTTAGCTTGGGAATCCCTCCGGCTTGGCCTGGGCAGGGATTGGACGCCTTCGGTTATCTTCAGGACTCTTAGTCCAATTTGGATCTTGTCCGTAGACGGACGTTTGTTTCTTCCGCTGTTATTTGGATCTTTTGTATTGTATCAGTTGTTACCCCGGCTCGTTTGAGTCATCTTGTATCTGTCTGTTTCTGTTGTAATTGTGGATTATTCGTGAACTATTGTAATGTTATCATAAATGGCAACCTGGAATCGGTTATTATGCGGATTTGGCGGGAATGCTGAAATCTGCATAGTGCCCGATCTCGGGGCGTCACAAATGGTATCAGAGCCTTGGTTCCGATTCCCGAGATTGTTTCGATACGAATGGTTATCGAAGCAACGGGTCCGCAAAGCCTGTAGGAAAACCTCGCTAACGGTCGTTGTTTCTAGAGTGTCGAAAAATATTTCTGCTAAGCTATTTTGGAAAAAACAAACATCTCAATAGGATTCTTGTTTTCTCCTTACCCCTATTCTATTTCCCCTCCCATCTTATTTGTTTTGGAGTCTCCCCTCTTGTCTATCTTTCAAAGTGTTAGGATCCTACGTGGGTGGACGTTTTCTGAGCCCTTAACCTCATAGGTTCGATCATCGGAAGATTCCTGGTGGAAGAACATCGTCGTCACCCCGAGCAAGAAACCCTTGTTAGTGGTGTCGAGGAGATCAACTGGAAGCACGAAGAATCGATAGTCGAACTTCTTTCCCCTCCCGGGTTAGCAGGTGGATTGCGAGGGCGCAATCCCTTGTTAGTGGTGTCGTCTGTAACACCTGGGGTGTTACCTGTTTGTTTGCTTGCATCATATGCATCACATTGCATTGCACCATGTTTGCATCACAACTGAAATTTTCAAAACAATTTAAACTTTCACCCTTGCTCAAAATTTTTGCAATTTCAAACTTGCAAACTAAACCACTCATTTGTTTTCAATAATTTGGAAATTGTTTTAAACAAATTGCCTGCTAAATAAATTTGTCCCTGTTGTTAACAAACCCTGATGACCAATTCAAAAATTCAAATCAAATCATTCATTAACTTGTTGGGTTAATCAAACAACTACTTCCAAGCAATTAATCAAAACACCTCCATCTTCTAATCAAAATGCCTCAAACATAACCCCTTTTGAATTCATAACTTAACAAGCCAATCAACTAATTTTCAATCAATTTAAATCTTAGGGGTAACCCTATTTAAAAGCATGTTTTCATAATGATTTATTAATATTGAAAATCCTCTAAATTGGTTTCAAATACAAACTTTATTTTAAATATCAAAATTTTGAAATCGAATCTTGGAACATGGTTTCTAAATTCCTAACTAGCCTAACCTAAATTTTCTGAAATTTTTATTAAATAAACCCTTAACAGTTTTATTCCAAAACTGTTTCAGCAAAAAAATAAAACAGGAGAAATATTAAAAGCAAAGCGCAGCAGCTAGCTAGCCCACCCCAGCCCTCTCTATCTCCCGCTCGGCGCAAGGCCCAGCCCACGTTCACTAAAGCGCGTACCGCTTCGCTGCGCCGAGATTCGTGCGAGCGTCCTTTTCCCGTCTTCAAGCCGTACGGCGACATCTCCGAGCGCCACCGCATCCTCCCGAGCGACTCCGGCGGCAGACCAAGCTCCTGGCCCCTATAAAAGCTACCTAGGACCCCTAGACATAACCCTAACCCCTAGGCCCCCCTAGCCCTCTTCTCCGCCGCCGGCTAGCCTCTCTCCCCGACGGGATCGTCCACCTCTGTCCCCGTTCCATCCGACGCCGCCGTCTGCAACTCCGGCAAGCACCACTGCTGCCGCGCCCTACCACCACCTCCTAGCCCCTAGATCAACTCACCACTTCCTCCTCTTCCTTCTGGATACCCTGGATACCCCCGCAGACACGCAGAATCGACGCCTCCATGGTCGACGTCGCCGCCGGCCACCGTGGCCTCTTCTCTGAAGAAGGGCTCGCCGCCGTCGCTGTCGGGTCCCTCGTCGTGATCCAGCGACGGGAACCGCACCGCCTCGACGTCCTCTCCCGTTTGCACATCCGAGGGAGCCCGATGATCATCTGGTTGCGCGCCGCCGTCCGCGACTACCTCGTCACCGCCGCAGCCGCGTACTCACCGTCGAGCATCTCCGCGAGCCTCTGCGACGACTACCACGTCGGTGAGCTCCACCAGCTCCTCCCCTCTCTACTCTCTGTGCTGCGCACGATCTTGCGCATCCAGCAACCGACCACGGCGGCCTCCAGTCGCAGATCGTCGCCGGCGAGGCAGGTTCTCTGTCAGTCGAGCGCGCGTTGGCTTTCAGTTCGTCAGTTAAACACCTGGGACTGAATCATAACCCTTCTGCGCGTATACTCCTATCAAACGAACGCACACTACCGTGCTGGCACGCATCGCTGCACACGGGCTCGAGGGCGCAGGATCGAATCCTGCTCCACTCGATAAATCCCCACCCTTTTTGCATCTATGTCTGCACCCGTGGCCCACCGTTCAGTGACCCTAGTGGACACCTCACAGCGCGCACGCCTGCGTGGCTGCCACGCTGGCCCCTCTGGCCCACGCGGAAGAGGCAGTGGGTAGGGAGCTGCTCGGTAGCAAATGTATCAGTGCGAATTTCTAAAATTCCAAATTCTTTTAATTGGCAGAATTCCAACCAAACTTTGAAATTCAATATCTCTCGTTTTATAATTCCAACAACTACAAACTTTATATCTATTCTGATCCAAATCTTCTAATCTTTCCAAATATCCAACTTGTGTTCTGTTTTGAACTTTCAAATTACAATTCAAATTCAAATTTAAATCATTCAATTGTATTTTGCTAAATTCAATAACTAATTATTCATTAATCCAATAAATGCAAATAAAATATGTTTTCAGTACCATTTTAAATAAGCTAATCAAGTATAATTTTTGTTTTCTGGTTTGAATAATTTAAATTGCCTAAACAGTTTGAATCTTGTTTAACTCAATTAAAAATTGTTTAATAATGTTTAATTCCTAATTAATTAATCCAAAGTCCAATTTCAAAATGTGAGACATGTAATCCAACTAAAATTTGATAACCTTTTCAAATATCAACTTTGTTGTTTGTTTTGATCACTTTAACTTGATGATAACAACCACTACTTGTTCAACATCATTAAGTAACAATAACTTCCAAATTTGATAAATGTTTTCTAAACTTGTTAACCATCCTCCCAATTGCATTTAATATTGTTATCTTCTTGTTCTTCATCATGCATGCATCATTCTAACTCACTTACACATGATGCTTAGTGTTAGAACAATTAATTCAACTATAAGGCATGGGTTTGCCATATGCAATCCTTGCATATGGAATCCATTTAAACTTGTGTATCATATCCACTAGCTTACTTTGGTGCATCTATTAAACATGACATGCATCCATATCTTGATCATGCTGGATCTTTTGCCGTAGTAGTAATTGTTGCATCCGGTGTTTGTTCGAGGTTCATTGCTTCTTCCCGGATAGGACGTTGAGATGATGTGAGCAACGACAAGTTCTGCTACCTTGCGGGATCTCAGGCAAGTATACTCACTTGCATGCCATATGGCTGCCTCTCATCACTTGTTACCGATACTTCCGTTGATTCTTTTCTGCTAGCCTTAGTAGTAGATTGTTTCTGTTACGAACCTATCCCATGAATCCTTTAACCCTGATATTGCCTCACCTCCACTCCTATAACCTTTGCTTGAGCCTGTGTCTTACTATCTTGCTCAGGGTTGTTTTGCTCGAGTCTATTACCCGTTATTTTCTGTTATTACTTCATTATGTTCTGGGGGCTCGATGTGAATCAATCAAACCTGTTAATTGCTAATGGTAATAATAATAATAATTTGATGATAAGGCACCGGCAGGAGGCCCTTTGTGGTTTTGAGGCCTGCTAGTGTCGACCCTAATAGGAAAAGGGTCTTGTCTACTGATCCATGATGAGCGCACTACCCGCATTTGGGGAGTATGGGCTCCCCCTCAGTTTGACCCGATTCGCATCTCGTCCAAATCGCCTCATTTAGTTCGGGTTTTCCATTTGCTGCATGCATGATCTTGCGAGCCCTTGGTACCCGGGTGGAACTTTCGTAGTCGGCATATAGGGGGACACGTTCTTAGAGTGCTATGAGGGTCCATTTTCTTCTGGGCTCGATTAGCCGTGCGCCCAAGGTGCTTTGGGCTTGATGCGAAGAAGGGTTGGATTGTGTTGAGTGCCCCGCTTGGTGGGAGGCATTCCATCTGGCGGGATATTCATGAGTGTGGTTACTATGGTGCACCCCTGCAGGGTAAATCTTCTCGAGAAGCCGTGTTTTCCGCGGTTATGGATTACTTGGTGAAAGTACTGGCTAACAAGTACTCAGGACAACTTAAACATAATGATCAACCATGATATACCCACTGATTAACAACTTGACTAGTAACAGGTTTATCCACACAACAACTTGATTCACCTTTAATACAACTGTGTGAGTTATCCTCGGATTGCTTCTTTGGCTAAAGGGGCGAGGTCCAGGATGGGTTTGTTTGGATTTACTTTCAGTTGGTTACAACTACTCGATCTTATCCCCTTTCTGATAGTTGGAAGTAATAGAATCTCTGTAGTTGGTTAGTGCAGCCTGTTGTCGTTTATTTGCAATAATCCCTTCCTTTCCGTTGATCCTAAAAGTATTTGTATCTTGTGACGACTGGCTACGCTGGTAACTTGTGAGTATGGGTTTTATCCCCCTTGCCAGTACTTAACCGTACTGACCCACGAATCTCTTTCGTGGCTGCAAATTCCAACTTGCAGTCAACAGGTTTGAAGTCTGACGACGTTAGCTTGGGAATCCCTCCGGCTTGGCCTGGGCAGGGATTGGACGCCTTCGGTTATCTTCAGGACTCTTAGTCCAATTTGGATCTTGTCCGTAGACGGACGTTTGTTTCTTCCGCTGTTATTTGGATCTTTTGTATTGTATCAGTTGTTACCCCGGCTCGTTTGAGTCATCTTGTATCTGTCTGTTTCTGTTGTAATTGTGGATTATTCGTGAACTATTGTAATGTTATCATAAATGGCAACCTGGAATCGGTTATTATGCGGATTTGGCGGGAATGCTGAAATCTGCATAGTGCCCGATCTCGGGGCGTCACAGCTATTGGCAGCCGGCTTTATCATGGAAGTATTTCACCCGGATTGGCTGGCAAACCCGGTTCTAGTGATGAAAAAGACCAATGAGTGGAGGATGTGCATTGATTTTACGAGTCTCAACAAACATTGCCCAAAGGATCTGTTCGCACTACCCAGGATAGATCAGATTATAGATGCAGTAGCTGGAAGCGATTTATTATGCTTCCTGGACGCATATTCCGGGTATCACCAGATTAAGCTCAAGAGGGAGGATTGAGAGAAAACATCATTCATAACCCCTTTTGGGGCCTTCTGTTATAAAACCATGACGTTTGGATTGAAGAACGCCGGTGCAACTTACCAACGATGTATTCAAAAATGCTTCGAAGACCAAATCGGACGCAACGTCCACGCCTATGTGGATGATGTGGTCATCAAGACCAGGAAAGCGGAGACGTTTATCGATGATCTAAAGGAGACGTTCAAAAACTTGAGGAGGTACCAGACGAAGCTTAACCCGACGAAGTGCGTGTTCGGAGTCCCAGCCGGGAAATTACTCGGCTTTATAGTTTCTGAAAGAGGGATCGAGGCAAACCCGGATAAAATCAAGGCCATCCAGGGTCTGAAAAAACCAGAAAATTTGAAGCATGTTCAAAAGCTCACGGGCTGCGTAGCAGCCTTGAGCCGATTCATATCCAGACTCGGGGAAAAGGCAATACCCTTGTACCGGCTCTTGCGGAAATCAGACAAATTCGTGTGGGATCAAGAGGCGGATGAGGCATTCGAGGCACTAAAGAAGCAGTTATCCGAACCACCAGTACTAGCGGCGCCGGGTCCTAAAGAGCCTATGTTGCTGTACGTGGCAGCTGGCCCCCGAGCCGTCAGCGCAGTAGTTGTTGTGGAGCGTAAAGAGGACGGGAAAGGTTACCCGGTCCAGAGGCCGGTTTATTATGTCAGCGAGGTATTATCAGAAGCAAAGCAGCGCTATCCACATTGGCAAAAGCTGGTGTTTGGGGTCTTTATGGCTAGCCGGAAATTGAAGCCGTACTTCCAAGAACACCCCATAACAGTGGTTAGTTCAATACCAATGTCGGATATCATCAGAAACTCGGACGCGACGGGAAGAATAGCTAAATGGGCGATAGAGATGGGGGATTATCACATCAACTACGAACCCAGGTCAGCAATCAAATCTCAAGCTTTAATTGATTTCGTTAACGACTGGACACATACAGGCATGGCTACAACGGTTCCAAATTCCGAGTCATGGATCATGCACTTCGATGGATCTAAGCAATACGAGGGATCAGGAGCTGGCGTGGTGTTGACGTCACCCAAAGGAGATAAACTAAGTTACGTACTACAAATCCACTTTGACTGTTCCAACAACGTGGCCGAGTATGAGGCCCTATTGCACGGCCTAAGGGCAGCTAAGGAGATGAACATCAAAAGGATACGGTGTTTCGGAGATTCGGATCTTGTGGTACAGCAGGTGTCAGGAACTTGGGATAGAAAGGACGCGACTATGGCAGCATACCGCAGGGAAGTTGATAGGGTTGCGGGATGTTTTTCCGGGTATGAGGTGGAGCATATAGACAGAAGAAAGAACGAGGCAGCCGACGCGCTCGCTAGACTCGGCTCGCGCAGAGAGCCGGTTCCACCTAACGTTTTCCTGGATGAATTATGGCGACCATCGGTTAAAACCGAGTCAGAGGAGGAATTGGCAAACCAAGACCCGGATTCAGGACTTGTGGCTACAGTACGTACTGTTCCCGAATGGACAGAACCGTTTTTGGCCTACCTGTCGCGGGGCGAGTTACCACAGCAGGAGGTGTTAGCAAGGCAAATTTTGAGGCGAGCAAAGGGATATTCTATCATGAATGGAGAATTATACAAGAGAAGCGCAGCAGGAGTCTTTTTGCGATGCGTAGCGCCAGAAGAAGGCCGACAGATTCTCAAGGAAATCCATGAAGGCGACTGTGGACATCATGCATCCACAAGGTCTCTTGTGGCTAAAGCTTATCGACATGGATTTTTCTGGCTCACGGCTCTAGCAGATGCGGAACGATTGGTAGCAAGATGTGACGGATGTCAAAGGTACGCTCGCCAAACCCATGTGCCGGCTATGGAGTTACGGACCATCCCGTTAACTTGGCCGTTCGCTGTCTGGGGTATGGACATGGTTGGCCCCTTTCATAAGTCACCATGCAAGAAGACACATCTTTTGGTGGCTATTGATAAGTTTACCAAGTGGGTTGAGGTTATGCCAGTTACTAATTGCGAAGCAGCTACAGCAGTCAAGTTCCTGAAAAGGATTATCTACCGGTTCGGGTATCCCCACAGCATAATTACCGACAATGGAACCAACATGTCCCTTGGTGAGATGGAGAAGTTCTGTGGCAACAATGGAATCCGGCTCGATGTTGCATCGGTGGCTCATCCGCAGGCCAATGGACAAGTGGAGAGGGCAAACCAAGAATTGCTTCGCGGATTAAAACCACGATTGCGAGTTCCCTGTGTCAGGGCTGCTGGTGCATGGGTCGAAGAACTTCCTTCTGTGGTTTGGGGTATCAACACTACACCTAACAGATCCACTCAGATGACACCCTTCTTCATGGTCTATGGTGCGGAGGCAGTGTTACCGAGTGACATTATTCACGATTCACCGCGAGTATCAGCTTACGTCGAAGTGGAGAACGAAAAAACCCGGCAGGACGTCGTAGATATGTTAGAAGAGCAAAGAGAACAAGCCCTGGAAAGATCAGCCATATATCAGCAAGATCTACGGAGGTATCATAGCCGGCGCGTGAAAACCCGGGTATTCCAGGAAGGAGACTTGGTTCTGCGCCTGGTACAGTCAAACGAAGGAAAACACAAATTATCACCGCCATGGGAAGGACCATTTATCATAAGCCGGAATCTGCATAATGGATCATATTACTTGATAGATGCAAGGGAAGAGTCGGCTACAGTCAACAACACTGCACACACCACTTCATCTATGCAAGAAAGAGATAGACCATGGAACGTGGCTCAGCTACGTCCATATTATACTTAGTAAAGATTATATTGGCAAGTGGAATTGCACGATGTAATAGGGAGCAGGTTTTTCAGACGTACTCTTTTCCTATCCAGGGTACCTTTGGGGACTGGACGGGTTTTTAATGAGGCGGCTTGCTGACCTAGATTTTTCATATCAAGTAAAGAGATGGTTATCAAGAAAAGAGATGGTTATTATCAGGTTATGTACTCTCAGTATGATGCGTATATCTAGGTCTTGGGGGCTGGTCGCTTGAATAGCACAGTTATAAACTCAAAGACCCGGCCATGATGCCTATGAGTTATAAGGGCCGATTACTTGCAAACGAGTACGGCTACAATCTTATAACCGGACAAAGAAGTCCAAATTCCTTGGCTATTCTTACTTAAGCTCGATGTGACTCGCATTAAAGTGGCATGATTTGTTCGCTTACGATTGCAGTCAGTCATGAAACCCGACGGGGCTTGGCTGGCTACGTTTTCGTATGGATGTAACAACATGGTATCCAAGCGAAAGCCGGCTTACAGTACAAGATAGTCAAAAGGGTCATCTAACCCACAAGTTATGCAGAGTACAAGGCTGAACAGCTGGAAACTCAACGACTATTAAGCGTAACTTCAAAACCTATGTGAAACAACTCAGGGATCTTTGTGAAATTAGCAGTAGGCAGTTCGTTCCCCTTTCAAGGTCAAGTGTCCTAGACTCGGCGATCCGGGTCCGGGTGGCTTGAAACCTTGAAAAGAGACAAAATGGCTTACTTGTATAATTCCAAAAACCCAAATATCCGAGTCTTGGGGACTTGGGGACTTAGAAGCAAAATCCGCTTGTCAATACCCATGAGACCCGGAAATTGAGTTTTCACAAAAGGAGCAATAAAGAAAGACAGGTATCGAGAACAGATGAGCTCAATAATGGATAAACTTAAAAAGGCCGGAACAGGCATCAAGTATATCAAGATCTTAGCGTGCATTACAAAATCCTGGTGAAAAGATATCAAAGGTGCACAGGCGCACCACCCAAAATATAACTGTTTTAAAAAGTATGTTGACCGACCGGTGCATAAGAAGAGGCATGAGAAATCATATATCACTCGGCGTTCATCTTGGCCTTGCCCTTGCCATCATTGGCGGTAGCAGCAGCACCCGGATCAGCGGTACTAGCCCCTGCAGGAGGTGGAACGACTGGCGTTGAGGTAGCAGGGGCAGAGCCGGCTTCAGCTTGCTTCTTGGCAGCCTCCGCCCTTATCTCAGCAGCCTCCTCCTTCCACCGAGCCAGCATATCATACGGCTCAGGAAGATCTGACTTAATTGCTTCACCGGCAGCATCGTATGCTGGAACAAGTATGTTAACATCTAGTTCATCAGCAATTACGCTGGCCGGGTAACGGACCTCCTTCTGGACGGCCTGAAAATCCTTCACCGAGAACTTGGATCCGTCAAGCTTGAACTCTGGAAAGCCGCCCATAAGCTTCACTAGCTCGAGCTTGGGGAGATAAGCCTTGGCAAGTGCAAGCCCCCGGGTCACTCCAACCCGGCAAGACGAGCGCTTCCAGTGCCAAATCCACTCGGGAATAGTGGAGAAGGCATCCAGCATCCTCTTCAGATCAACATGTCCTCTACCCGGCCACCGCAATTCCTCAAGGATCCATTTGGTTCCGGCGCATAGCTGCCGGATAACGTCCTTCATGGTTTTCAGCTTGGCCATGTCATCCTCTTCCGGCATGGTTTCGTCCGGGCCTGAAGAAATGGAGACGTAAGTCGGGAAACTGTTGCTATCTACCAAAAAGATAAACCCGGAGGAGGAAACGTACCAAGTAAAGCACGATATGTGTCCGATATTTGGACGGAAAGGCTTGTTAGGTCATCTTCTGCTCGGTGAGCCCTTTTCCTATATTTCCTCATTATCAACCTATTCCTCCTGGCCTCGGCTTCGGCTGCTTCACGTAAAGCTATCTCCTTTTCAACGAGCTTGGTGGCGCCCGCCAGTTTCTCCTCAGATTGAGTCACGAAGGCCTGCATGCATGCAAATAAGGATCAGTCGGCCAGAGGAGCAAGTGATCAGTCGCTTGTATAATAGTCCCAAGTAAATTATGAATCAATTCACTCGGAACTTGGGGACTGGACAAAGGCATAAGCAACATTAGTCGGATTTACCTCGTGTTTGGCTATCAAAGCTCCCAAGATGTTTTCTTCATTAGCCCTTAAAGTGCGAAGGGTTTCCAGCATCTGGGCGAATGTCAGTTCCTCGGATCGAGTACCGGAAGAGCCGGCAGCTTGGTCGCTTGGTAGGGGGGCTCTCCCCGCCCTTGGAGTTGAGACCCGGACAGTTTGGGTGGCCGGGTTGGGAGAACTCATCCTGGTATCTAGAACTTCGATCTCCTCGTCTACTGGTTCTGATGAGGAAGGAGATCCGGCAGCTCGGGGAGGTGGGTTGTTCAGAGGGCCTTATCCCTGGTTATTCGCCGTGTCACCGCCAGTTGCGGCATCTGCATTGTCAGTCGGTTTCTCCGCCTGATGGTTATCTGCTTCTATGTTTTCCGGGTCACTGACGACGGCTTGAGCGCTAAAAAGATGAGAAAAGGCGGTTATTAGTGATGACGGTGGCTTGAGTGGAAATTTGTTAGGTGTAAAAGGAAATCATGTAGCACAAACTTACCCGGCATTCACGGTGTAATCAGGCGGTAGCTCGCCGCTGGAAGCAGATGAGGTCGCCACGGGAACCACCAACGGGACCCGGAATTGCCCGGCACGTGGATGGTTAGGAGAAGGGTGGCGTTGAGGAGAGTCGGAAGGACGAGGCGGAGGAGCGCCGCCACGAGGGACTGAGGGAGTAGAGATGCCCGGGTTAAGGGGATCCTCACCCGGGGAGCTCCGAGTTACTCTGCGTTTGGCTGGGAAGGGATCCTTCAAGCACGACGAATTTGATAATTGATGGTTAAGTTGTCGCATGGCGTCAACGGAGTAAGGTTCAGAGGATAATGAGGAAAAAGGAACCTTGGACACTGCCCCCCTGGTCTTCCTCTTGGCACCCACTGTTGCCTCTTGGTCAGACTCGGTTGCCTCCGGGTCATCCTCATTGGCCTCACCTTCGTCCTCCAGTCCTGTGAATCGGGTGTGTGTGTTCGTTGGAAAAAAGGTGAATGGGAAGAAGTGGTGCAAGTAAAGATATACAAATGCTGTGCAAATACCTTCACTATCATCAGCCGGCTCGTCCTCTTCTTCCGGGTCTCTGGAAGGGGGGAAGGGTTCAACTCTCCAGAAAGGGTCATCAGCCTAAGACAAAAGAATGAGATCAAGGGTTAGAAGTTGTATCAAGTCAAAATGTGGAAATAAGTTATGAATGACGGGTATTACCGCTGGAGCCGGGTTTTCCCGACTAAACGGGGGTAACCCGGTGATGCCCTTTATCACCTCCAGTTTCTCCGTTAAGAAGCCCTTGATGGTCTTGTTAGTATCGCCGGTCGCAAAGTTCTTGGTGGAGTAGCGGAGTGCACCTGTGGTGTGCCCCGAATACTCGCACATCAGTTTGGTGCGGATGGAGTTGGGTTGGATCCGGAAATCAACCCATGTTTTTACTAAATTTAGCCCGAGGAGGCCTTGGGCTGAAAGGATGGCTATCTTGGCTAACGAGGGAAGGATTGCCTCTCTATCCGAGTCTGGCGCAAAGGCGTTGAAAGACTCGGAAGGCTCCAGGAGATTTTCCGAGTAACCCGGCAGTTTCTTTTCACCGTCGGGGGAGGTATCGTGGCAATAAAAGAAAGACAGCTGCCAGTGTTTGACGTGGGAGTTCAAATTGAGGGTTGGCATCGGTGAGTTCTTGCGGCGTTGGATGGATACCCCGCCGCAAGTAAGGAGTGCTCCGTCGCCGCTTTCGCGGCACGGCTTACACTGGAATAGTTCGATGAAGAGAGTCAAACTTGGCGGCATGCACAAGTACGACTCAGATAGAACGATGAAGTGGGTAATATTCAACATAGAGTTAGGCCCTATGTCGAATACCCGGAGGCCATAATGGCTTAAGACCTCCCGGAAGAAAGGGTGACCCGGAGGACGGAATCCCCGGGTCACATGCTCTATGAAGCAGATTACCTCGTTATCAGCAGGTGTGGGCCGGGTCTCGTTGCCTGGAGACCTCCAGTGAATGTCCTTTTGAGAAGGGAGAATTCCTAATTCGGCGAGCTCGTCCAATTTGGCCTTCGTAGCTGTGGAACGCCCCCAGTTAGCGGATATGGTTTGGGTAGCTTTCGCCTGGGCCGGCTGTTTTCCTTGTCGTTTGGGAGCCATGGGGTCAACCTGCAAAGCACAAGAAAAAGGAGGCATATGAAATAAGATCCGGGAATGTTGGATTATCCGAGTATAAGGTATCAAGAAAGTATGAAGCTAAAAATTATCCGGGTATCACGCTATGAGGTGGGGATTACAAGGTATCCGGGTTTTAAGTACAATCATGGAAATTATTGGTCACTTACGTATGGAAAGGCATTTGGGGAAGACGGATGGTTGCCCATGCGTCTACTGCAAGTAAAACAGCTGGAAAAGGAAGATTTTCCGGGTGTTAACGCAATGAGCGGAAAATCGAGGGGGAATGGATCTAGATGGGAAAGTTTGCAACGGTTTTGCGGGAGATTTGGTGATTAGCAATGGTAGGAGGATGAGTTATAACTATTCTGCAGGTGGTTAGAGGAGTTGGCGAGCATCAAATCGGCCTAATTTGGTGAAATCGGGAAAGTGATTCACGGGTTGACCTAGATCCGATCTTGGATGAATTGAAAAATTATGGTGCTAAATCAAACGAATGTGAGAGGCTTACTGGAAAGATTGGAGTCTGGCGCGACAGCGGCGAGCGGTGTGGATCGAATGCCCCTTCGCGATTCCTGGCAAGAGGAGCAAAGGCGCGACGGTGGCACTTGGCGGCGGTGCGAGATGGCTCGAGGGCGCGGTCGGCGGTGATCTTGCTTCGACGACAAGCACGAATTTCTTGCGGTGATGCCGCGAGGGTGTAAGGAGCAAAGAGGGAAAGGGGAAGCTGAGGCGCAGTGATGAGTTTAGGGTTACCCATTATGTGCTATTTATAAAGCAAGGGTGAGTCTACCTCAACGGCCCGAGGCCGGAAATCATGGGGTGACGGTTATCCCCGTGGATTTTGCGAGATATGCGTCAAATATTGAGCAAGGAATTGGGATGAAGGGAAGAAGGGGATCAACCCCGTGATATCGGGATCGATTATCAAGTACGAGATCTTGACATTTTTATCAAGGTTTGGACCTGGAAAATTAAACCAAAGAGTTTGGGGAAAGGCCGGGTTATTATATGGCCACCATGGAGTTAGGCCTAACCACTTATCAAAGCATCTTAACCCGGCCTCCACGTACCTATGTGTTTGATATCTTTGCAGGGAATAGCGAGCGCTTCAAGGAGGATCCATGAAGCCCAGGCTATTCTGGGGACTACTGATGGAGGGATGATAACCCGGTAGGCCAAACTCCAAGGAGTAACCCGGCCCAAAGAACGGTGCGCAGGATCCGGCTAAGGATAGGGAAGCTTGTGGAGGCCCAAGTTTGTAGGCCCAGCAACCCGGATTGTGGATCATTGTAAAGGAAATCTAGGGTTTGTGCGCCGTGTCCGGGTAGGATCCAGGTAGCGCCTTGGGGAATAAGCTAGGGGGTGCGGGTGCTTTATAAACCGACCCCCAGGTCTAGTTTAGACAGAGATATTAGAACCCTAGCAATAGCGCTTGGTATCGAGCATCCAGTGTAATCCTAGAGTTGAGTTGTTATATCGAGATTGGAGACTCGGCGACTTTGATTGCCGGCTACCAGATTGAATCGCACCATGTTTTCCTCTGAGCTAAACCCTCTCCCAAATACCTGTGTCGTCTTGCCCCAAGATCAGTTACCCCCGGCAACATCTGCCGTGATTATCCCACGACAGATATGTATCACATATTTGAGTTGATCTTGCTTGGGTGAGGTAAGCACCACGCCAGCACCGAGCCCTTATTTTAGTTTGGAGCCATCAAATGCATCTTCCAGAAATTGGTTTTCGATAAGGGAGGCTCATACTGCATCTCGCCCCAATCCACCAAGAAATCCGCCAAGGTTTGAAACTTGATTGCTTCACTTGTCGCATACAGAGGGTTGTATGCGGCCAACTCAATTGCCCATTTGGCTACCCGGCCACTTGCATCCTTGTTGCCCATGATCTCCGAGATGGGAGCAGTCCTCACAACTGTGATGGGATGCTCTTAAAAATAGTGCTTGAGCTTCTTGGCACCTAGGTACACGCCATATGTCATCTTCTGGTAGTGCGGGTAATTTTGCTTGGAGCTGGATAGCACCTCACTGAGATAATATACCGGCCGCTGCACAGTTTTGCCTTCCTCTTCTGTTTCTACCACCACCACCACACCGACTACCCGGTTGGTAGCTGCAATGTATAGCAGCATTGGCTCTTTGGGCAGAGGTCTCGCTAGGATGGGAGCGCTACCTAGCATTGTCTTGAGTTCTTTGAAGGCCACATCAGCTTGTGGTGTCCAGACAAACTTGTCACTTTTCTTCATGAGCGGATAGAGAGGTAGGGCCTTCTCACCCATTCTTCCTAGGAAGAGGCTAAGGAACGCTAGGCACCCGGTAAATTTCTGTACATCCTTCAGTGATCTCGGCAAAGACATGTTCTCTATAGATTTTATCTTTGAAAGATGGCCTCAATGCCCCGACTGGATACCAAGAAGCCGAGTAGCTTGCCAGCTGGGACGCCAAATGTGCACTTGGTTAGATTTAATTTCATCCGATATTTGCGCAAGTTGGCAAATGTTTCCTTAATATCGCTCAGCAGAGTGTGTTTTTTCTTTTATTTTGATGAGAATGTCATCTACATACACCTACAAATTCATGCGTATCTGGTCATGCAAACATTTTTGCATGCACCGCTGATAAGTAGCCCCAGCATTTCTCAACCCGAAACACATAACACGATAACAATAAGCCCCGTACAGGGTAATGAAAGCAGTCTTTATTTGATCCGCATGGTTAAGAGGAATCTGGTGAAAACCAGAGTAGGCATCAATGAAAGACAAAAGTTCGCACCCGGCAGTGGAATCAATCACCTGATCTATGCGGGGTAGCGGGAACGGGTCCTTGGGGCAGGCCTTGTTCAAGTCGGTGTAGTCGACGCACATGCGCCATGCCACCGCGGCCTTGGGGTCCTCCTTCTTCTCCACCATGACCGGATTGGCCAGCCAATCTTGATGCAGCACCTCCATGATAAATCCACTCACTAGCAGCTTTTTGATCTCGTCACCAATACCTTTCCTTCTCTCAGCCGCAAAGCGGCGCATCGCCTTCTTAACCGGCTTGGCGTCATGGCGCACATGTAATGAGTGCTCAACCAATTCCCTCGGGACACCCGACAAGTCCTCATTGGACCATGCAAATACATCCCGATTCTCACGGAGGAAGTGGATGAGCTCGCTTTCCTATTTCTCCTCCAACCCGGCGTCAATGATGGCAACACGCTCTGGGAACTCCGGGTCAACCTGCACCTTCTTGGTCTCTTGGGAGGCCTAGAAGGTAGCTCCATACTGAGAACTTGGCATGCCGGGCATACAGACTTGAGCGCCTGGGCCATGGCCACCATCTGATGTATCTTCTTCTTCTCGGCCAACCGAGATCCAGCAGACGCGCACTCCACGAAGTAATTGTAATCAAACGAGATAGTGATGATGTCGTTAGGACTAGGAAGCTTCATCTTCAGGTAGGCCGCATGGGTTGAGGCCATGAACTTGGTGAGTGCAGGCCGGCCGAGTAGAGCGTGGTAGGGGCTCTCAAGATCAACTACCTCGAACTGCAGGCACTCGGTGCGGCAGTTCTCCCTGGTGCTGAATAGCACATGAATCCAGATGCGGCCGATTGGAGCACAAGACACTCCCGGCACAATGCCATGAAAGGTGGTCCGGCTGGGTAGCAGCATGTTCTAGGCAAGCCCGAGCTTCTCCAAGGTATCTCGGTACATGATGTTGATGCTGCTTCCGTTGTCAACCAGCACCTTGCTGAACTTCACATTCTTCTTGGTCCCCAGGAAGGTGGGATCCACCACCAGAGCATATGTACCCGGATTGGGCATCATCCTGGGATGACCATCTCTAGACCAAACGATCTCCTGGTCGCACTAGTGCATGAAATCCATCACTGCCGGCATCACTTCATTTACCTCCATCGCGCGCATGCGCTGTGAATGCTTGTCATCCGGCTCGGTGGTGAACACCATGTAGCTCTCATGATGCTCCTGATTCTGGTCTCCACCACCATCGTTGCCATTGTTTTTGTTGCCATTGTTGCTGTTGTTGTTTCGGTTGTTGTTATGGGTGTAGTAGTTGCGGTTGTTGTAGTTGCAGTTGGCTCCATGGGCCACTTGATTCACATTCTCCCTCCTCGGGTTCTCGGCCGGCCTGGGAGGAGCTGCCCGAATAGGCTGCACATTGGAACCCGCAAGCGGAAGAAGAGGAGGAGAGGTAGTTGGCCAAAGCCTTCACTCTTGATGCGATCCCACCAGCTGCACTCCCGGGTAGTGTGGTTGGCTGGCCTACTCGGATGTTGAGTATGAAAGCTGCAAGGCCCATCCTTCATGTTCTCAAAGATAAATATCTGAGCGGCATCTCTTGCTTCCTGGGAAGCATTGCCCTGTTGGGGAGCATTGTACTGCTTCTTGAAATTCTGACCCTGATTCTGGTTCTGCCCGTATTGGGCTCCAGCAGTTTTTTGCCTTTGCTTGCTCCCGGCAGCCGCAGTATCCTGGATCACATCATTCACCTGCTTCGAGCCATATCGAGTATCAGGGTGATCATCTAGGCGCTTGTTGCGTAAGTCTTGGCGGTCATTGCACCGGTTGGCATTCGGGTTTCTTCTTCTCGGCTCGAAGGAATCGAGCATAGGCTGAGTAGGGTCACCGAGTGCATA
This sequence comes from Alopecurus myosuroides, assembly GCA_028641055.1. NCBI lineage: Eukaryota > Viridiplantae > Streptophyta > Magnoliopsida > Poales > Poaceae > Alopecurus > Alopecurus myosuroides. Next base: position 380,052,996 of record CM054058.1, on the reverse strand, counting down.
CATATCAGCTATCTTGATCATCTCGACGAGCTTACTCGGCATCTCTCTTTGCAGCTTTTTCCACAGCATGCTGCCATGCCTGCAGCCTTGAGCGAACCAGGCGATCGCCTGTGACTCATTCACACCCTCGCATGTGTTCCTCAGGGTGCTCCACCGAGTAAGATACTCGCGGTCAGTTTCCTCTTCTCTCTTCCTGCATGCCGAAAGCTGCTGCGGCCTATTCGGCCCCTTGTATGTGCTGGTGATGTTGCTGATGAAAGCCTCCAAGAAGTCAAGCCAGCAGTTAATACTGTCTCGTGGCAAGTTGTTGAGCCAGATCTAGGCAGGGCCTTCCAGCATCTTGGGCACGTATCTCACAACCCATCTCCTGTTACCGCCAGCAATGTGAACGGCAGTAACGTAGTCGTTCAGCTAGTCATCCGGCTTGGTGCTTCCATCATAACACTTGGTCCCTCTGGCCAACCGGAACTTGGGAACAACACGTTCTCCCATGATCCTGAGACCAAAACAGCTTGGGCCGGGTGGTCCCTTCGCTTCTATCCGCTCAGACCGATGAATCCGGTCCATCTTGTATCTTGCATCACTAGGCTCCAGCACTCTGCCACCCAATCGATCAGTAACACTCTCGGATCGGCATACCCGGCTAGCTCCATCGCTGAGTACCCGTCATCATAGCGGTCCTGCTGCACCGGACCGGGTTGAGCGACCGGGTTGGCCGCTGCCACAATTGCTTGCGGCTGCACCGTCTGCTGAACCGGGTTGGCAGCCTGGTGCCGAGATGGACCATCTCGGTTTCCTCCTTGTCCCTCGCGGCGAGCTTTGGTGGCTTGATAGCCAGCTCCTGCATCATTTTGGTTTTGGCCGGGCTGCCGCTCTACAGCGTGCTTTTTTTCGACGACATCCAGGTCGTACACCTGCATCTTCTTATTTCTCCCAGAGTTCACACTCTGGGCCCTCTCACCGTCGGGAAGTGGCGATGAGGCCTAGTCTCCAGATCTTGCCCCATGCGAGTGAACAACATGGGACGCACCGGCTCCTGTGTTGGCCTGCTAGAAAGCCTCATTCTGCCTGCTAGCCTCTAGAACCATCTCATTAAGCCACTCATGCTGCCTAGCGCGAGCGTCGTCAGTGAGATGGGGCAACTCGGCTACGACTGCCTCTGCATCCCTAAGTGTCTTGGCAGGGGAGCTATATTTTGGCCTACCAATAGTGTTCAAACTAGCTGATCGACTAGCATCCCTACCATCTCGAGCTAGCTCCGCGCCAAGGTTGCGGCGAATAGTCCCTAACTTGCTAGGATGCCTAGAAACAGGAGTAAAGCCATATGCTCTATTGTACTCGTTCTGATCCAGGTTAAGCGCAAGCCTAACCTTTTCCAGCTCCTGGGCCTCCACGAGTAGAGCCTGGCGCTGCTGTTCGAGCTGCGCCCTCACCACGACGGGATCCACGTCCGTGGCGAGAGGCATGCCTAGCTGCTCGGTGGCGCCAACGCGAGCAGCCGGTACCGCAGTTGACATAGATGAATCCACGTAGCCCGGCATGTTCCGGGGCATATCGTAGGGTTTGTGGCCCCTGCGAGCAGCCGTCTCGTCGACGACTTCAGGCACAGTGGGCGCGCCTTTCCCGGCATCGATAGCCGGGCTCGTCATCATCACCTCCACGCTGCCCACAGAGCAGCCGGACGGCTTCCAGCAGACAACGAGCACAGCGGGAGGATCATCAGCGACGAGCACCTCCTCCGGGAACTCGCGGATGACGGTGGTGTTGACGTACACGAAATGCGCGCCGAAGGAGAGGACGGAGCCTCCTGTAGGCATGGGCCTGCCGCCGAAATCACCGGTGTTGTCGGTGATGAAGTCGAAGGAGCCGAATCTATGGACAAGGCCACAAACCACGCGCTCCCCCGACAGAGAAACTGGTCCCGTCCGAATATGCACCGCAGCCAATGCCGCTGCTGGCCCCAAGGTGGGCGCCAACTGTCATGGTGAGGTAAAGACAAATCCCATAGGATGGCTAAAAATTGGGGCCGATGGATGTTGTAGGTATTCAGGGAGGGATCGCACGCCAAGTAGGCGCGCTAAGGAACACTGCAAACACCACAGTCTACCCAGGTTCGGGGCCCTCGTGTGGAGGTAACACCCCTACTCCGGCCTATCTCTCTTGTATATAGCTCAACCGAGTACTGAAAGTACAAACTCTACTCTCAACCGAGTAGCCAGCTGCCAGCTCTCTCTCCGTGTGGTGCTAAGGCTCGCAATAAATGCGCTCGGATCCAACGTCCCTCGCGCAGGAGGGGGTTGGAAACCTTATATACTAGTGGCCAACGAGTAAACTACACTTAAAAGGTACGTGATGCGACAACACCACTATGACAATGGCTTACGCCTCCGTGTTCCCGCTGACGCCGTTGCCAAAAGTCGCCGCGCCGTCCGGCTGACAGGTCTTGTCCACCCTGTCAGCTTCTCAGAGTAGGTCACTGACATGTCATGTCCCCCCTGTTAGTGACAGGACTTGATAGCTGCCCACCCGTACAGTTCCCGCGTCTCACCGCGGATAATCAGGCGCCTAGTAAGTTGAACCGCATGCCGGTACAGCTCCGGGATACGCGGGATCTTCTCCAACGGCTCCATTCACTTTGTGCCCGAGTAGAAACATCTTTCCATCTACCCGGATCACCCGAGTTCTACCCGGTTGATCCAGATCGACACTTGTATCCTTCTCTTGGCCTTTTGTACTTCTCACCGAGTAGCGTCTACCGGATACCGGATACCCGGGTAGCCGCCTACCCGGCAAATCATACTTTGAACACTGTTTTACCACCAGTCTTACCCCTACTCGGGGGTAGCCCCCCGACAACACTAGTTTCAAGAAAGGCAAGAAAGCCAAGCCAAGGGTAAACTTCAAGAAGGGTGGCAAATCTGCTGCAGCACCTGAGAAGAAAACCAAGTATGTCCCTAAGCCTGAGACTGTGTGCTTTTATTGCAAGGGAACTGGCCCCTGAAAGCGCAATTGCCCTAACTATCTGGCAGATAGGAAGGCCGGCAAAGTGAACTAAGGTATATATGATATACTTGCTATTGATGTGTACCTTACTAGTACTCTCAGTAGCACCAGGGTATTTGATACTGGTTTGGTTGCTCACATATGTAACTCAAAACAGGAGCTGCAAAAAAAGCGACTACTAGCAAAGGATGAGGTGACGATGCGCGTCGGCAATGGATCAAGAGTTGATGTGATCACCGTCGGGACGCTACCTGTACGTCTACCTTCTGGATTAGTTATAAACCTCAATAATTTTTATTTGGTGCATGCATTAAGCATGAATATCGTTTCTAGATCTTGCTTAATGCAGAATGGTTATTCCTTTAAATCCGAGAACAATGGTTGTTCGATTTATATGAATAATATCTTTTATGGTCATGAACCTGAGAAGAATGGTTTATTTCTTTTGAATCTTGATAGTATTGATACACATATTTATAATGTGAATGCCAAGAGAATTAAGTTAAATGATGATATTGCTATTTACATGTGGCATTGTCGCTTAGGTCATATTGGTGTTAAACGCATGAAGAAGATCCATTCTGATGGACTCTTAGAATCACTTGATTATGAATCATTTGAAACATGTGAACCATACCTTATGGGCAAGATGACTAGAACCCCGTTTTCCGGAATCATGGAACGGGCGACAGACTTACTGGAAATCATACATACTGATGTGTGTGGACCAATGAGTGTATCAGCGCGTAGTGGATATCGTTATTTTGTCACTTTCACAGCTGATTTGAGTAGATATGGGTATATTTACTTAATGAAACACAAATTTGAGACATTTGAAAAGTTCAAAGAATTTTAGTGTGAAGTTGAAAATCATCATAACAGAAAGATTAAATTTCTACGATCTGATCGTGGAGGTGAATATTTAAGTTACGAGTTTAGCATGCATATGAAACAATGTGGAATAGTTTCACAACTCACACCTGCCGGAACACCACAGCGTATTCCGAACGTCGTAGCCGTACTTTATTGGATATGGTTTAATCTATGATGTCTCTTACAGATTTTCCACTATCCTTTTGGGGTTATGCACTAGGGACTGCTGCATTCACTTTAAATAGGGCACCATCTAAATCCGTGGAAATGACACCGTATGAATTATGGTTTGGAAACAAACCTAAACTGTCATTTCTAAAAGTTTGGGGATGCGATGTTTATGTGGAGAAGCTTCAACCTGATAAACTTGAACCCAAAGAGGAAAATGCGTCTTCATAGGATACCCTAAAGAAACAATAGGATACACCTTCTATCACAGATCCGAAGGCAAGATTTTGGTTGCTAAGAATGGATCGTTTTTAGAGAAGGAGTTTCTCTCGAAAGGTGTGAATAGTAGGAAGGTAGAACTTGATGAGGTTAGTGAACCTTCTCTTCTTGGAATGGCGAGTAGCGCAGCGCCGAAAGTTGTTCCGGTGCCGACTCCGTCAGTTGAAGAGGGAGCTAATGATCAAGATCCTGAAACTCCAAAAGAGTAAACTACCGCACCTCGCAGGTCAACTAGGGAACGTACAGCTCCTGAACTGTATGAAGATCGCGTATTAAACTTCCTGGTAGATGGAGGTGATGACCCTGCGGCATATGATGAAGCGATGATGAGCCCAGATTCCAACAAATGGCTTGAAGCCATGAAATCCGAAATAGGATCCATGTACGAAAACCAAGTTTGGACTTTGGTGGACTTACCCGATGACCGCAAGGACGTTGAGAACAAATGGATCTTTAAAAATAAAACTAACGCTGATGGTAATGTGACCGTCTATAAAGCTCGACTTGTCGCAAAAGGTTTCCGACAAATTCAAGGAGTTGACTACGATGAGACTTTCTCACCGGTAGCGATGCTAAAGTCAGTTAGGATTATGCTAGCAGTTGCTGCATTTTTCGATTGTGAAATCTGGCAGATGGATGTCCAAACGGTGTTCCTTAATGGTGACATTGAGGAAGAGTTGTATATGATGCAACCCAACGGTTTTGTTGATCCTAAGGATGCTGCCAAGGTATGCAAGCTTCAACGTTCCACTTATGGACTGAAGCAAGCATCCCGGAGTTGGAACCTCCGTTTTGATAAGGTGATCAAAGGGTTTGGATTTGTCCAAACATACGAAGAAGCTTGTATTTACAAGAAATTGAGTGGGAGCTCTGTAGCATTTCTGGTACTATATGTGGATGACATATTTTTGATTGGAAATGATATAGAACTTTTAAAAAACGTAAAAGGTTATTTGAACAGTAGTTTTTCGATGAAAGACCTTGGTGAAGTAGCTTATATATTAGGCATCAAAATCTATAGGGATAGATCAAGACGCTTAATTGGAGTTTCACAAAGTACATACCTTGACAAGATTCTGAAGAAGTTCAGAATGAACGATTGTAAGAAGGGGTTCTTACCAATGTTGTAGGGAAAAACTTTGAGTAAGACTCAATGTCCAGCTATAGCAGAAGATAGAGAAATAATCAATAAGATTCCCTATGCTTCAGCCATAGGTTCTATCATGTATGCTATGCTATGTACAAGACCGGATGTGGCACATGATATTAGTTTTACTAGTAGGTACCAATCCGATCCAGGTTTGGAAAACTGGACGACGGTCAAGAATATCTTTAAGTACTTTAGAAGAACTAAGCATATGTTTCTCGTATATGGCGGTGAAGAAGAGCTCGTCGCAAGATGTTACGTCGATGCTAGCTTCGACACTGATCCAGATGACTCTAAGTCTCATTCCGGATACGTATTTGTTATGCATGGAGGAGCAGTAAGCTAGAGGAGTTCCAAGCAATCCGTGGTGGCGAGATCATCTACAGAAGCAGAATATGTTGCTGCCTTGGAGGCAACACAGGATGCAGTTTGGATGAAGGAGTTCATATCCGAACTAGGCGTGGTTCCGAGTGCGTTGGATCCAATGGTTATCTATTGTGACAACAATGGTGCCATAGCCAATGCTAAGGAGCCAAGGTCTCACAAGAATTCAGCACCCACCCGTTTATGTGGTTCAGTAGCAGTACTTCTATGGTGAAGCCGGCAGACCATGTCGTGCATCCATGTCCATTCTTGTTTTGGGATCTGCAAGAACTCGACCTAGAGTAGGGGTAGACTAGATACCAGATGGGTAGTCCGGCAGCCGACGAGGCAGCGTGGCTTCCTCGCTGGTGCTCGCCATTTCACAGCGCGATGCATCCAACCTGGAAACTACAAACAATATAATCAGCAGACAACAAAGTTAATCAAGTGGCCCAATTTTAAAATCCCAATTCGCAAACCAGTATCAGCTCTCCTAAACCTCTTGTTTCGATCTACCTCTAGTTCATACAGAACAACAGAACAACTAATCAATATCTAGTTTGGGCCAGTTCGTCTAAATGGTCAGGGAGGAAGCAAGAGATTACCGAGCTGGTAAAGTCGACAAGGGAGAGCTTGGCGTCCCCGTCCCATCCCTGGGCGGCGCGTCCATCTGCACCCAGAAGGCCTCTTCTTACTGACGTAGGGTTAGCGTCTCTAGTAGGAGGGGGTCGGCGAGGAGCGTGGAGTACGGACCGGTGATTTTGGCGACCTTGGAACCGGGTTTGTCATGAACGGACATGGCGACAGTGCAGGGCGGCATCAGGCGGAGGCAGCCAGGGAACTCCCCACCGATGGGCAAGGAGACGATGGGGATGGGGGTGGCGGAGGCGGCCATTGTAAGGCAATGCATGGGACGCCCTCTCCGGTCGCCCTCGCTGTGCGGGATTCAAACGCCCTCTCCTCTTCCAATCATCCATCTAGGAGGGAGAGAGCGAGAGAGAGAGAGAGATACCTGGTATGGACGCCGATGACCAGCGGCTGCCCTCACGCTAGATCCATATTGGGGAGAGATGGCGAATTGTGTAGGGCGTATGTAACTCTGTGCAGCAGGACGGCTCGCGGCGGCGTGCATGGTCTAGGGCGAGCGAACGCGGCTGCGAGATGAGCGCAGTTTGGGGAGGCGACGGTGGATGGGCGTATGGTGGGAGTCGTGGCCCGTTGATGCGAGGTGAGCGGGCAGGAGCAGGACAAGTTACCCGGGCCTGGCCCATCCACGTACTCTCGATGCGTGAGGTCGCCACGAAGCGACGAAGGGAAACGACGTATCGCGCGAAGACGGAACGAATTGGTTATTTTAAGTAGTAGAGATTAAAGAAAAACCTTTGGATTTTCTAAGTGGAAAATTATGGGAGCATGAGTGGGTGTGAGTGGAGCTTCCACTCACATGAAGAGGGGAAGTGGTGGGGCCACCCATGGCTGGCCGCACCCCCCCCCCGTTGGGCTGCCTCCCCCTCCCCTATAAAAGGAGGGTGAGAGCTCCCTCTTCTCCACACACTTGCCCACCTCCCTTTCCCTCCACCCGCTGCTCCATTCCATGGTCTCCGTCTTGGCAAAAGCCCATACCGTGGGATTCTTCACCACCACCACGCCGTCGTGCTGCTGGAGTTCCGGAGGATCCTCTACTTCTGCTACCCGCTGGATTGAGGGAACGAAGGGCTTCATCGAGCTGAACGTGTGACCGATTACGGAGGCACCGCCGGATTGCGGTGCACTTCTTCTCGCTCGGGATCGGCGTGAGTACGACTATGCCAACAATGATATTTTATCTCGTACCACTTAGAGTCTTCGAGGGTATGTTATTCAAAAGACCCTTTCTTCCCGTTACCTTTCATCTCCTAGATTAGATCTTGGCCATAGATATTTTTTGATTTCTATGCCGCGCCTGGGACCCAGATACGTCTCCAACGTATCTATAATTGTCGATGCTCCATAATCATATTATGCCAATTGCTACATGTTTTCTCTATTATTTATAGCATTTTTATACGTTTTCTGGGACTAACCTATTAACAAGATTCCAAGTGCCAGTTCTATTTTTCTGTTGTTTTTGGTTTCGGAAAAGTTGTTCTGGAAACATTCTCGGAATTGTACCCCACAAAGTCCGAAGTGCCTATTTTCCCCGGAAGCATCTAGAAGACTAAAAGGAGATTCGAAGACGGGCACCAGGGGGGCCACACCATAGGTGGCACAGCCCCCCTGGCCGCGCCAGCTGTGGGTGTGGGGCCCCCAGGCCTCCACCGCCTTTGCCCTTTCGCCTATTTATTCCCCCTGGATTGAAAACCCTAATCACCTGACCAAAAATCCCCAAAAAGTTCCGCAACCGCCATCGTCGTCAACCCTAGATCAGGGGGGTTCTGGAGCTGTCTCCCGGCACCCTGCCGGAGAGGAAACATCACCGGAAGCTTCTACATCACCATGCCTGCCTCCGGAGTGATGCTTGAGTAATTCATCCTTGGACTACGGGTCCATAGCAATAGCTAGATGGTTGTCTTCTCCTCATATGCATCCATGTTTAGATCTCGTGAGCTTCCTATCATGATCGAGATTGATCTTATGTAATTCTATGTGTTTGCTGGGATCCGATGAATATTGAACTTATGCCAAGTTGATTATAGTCTTTATTGCATATGTTATTTGTGATCTTGCATGCTTTCCGTTGCTAGTGGTTGCTCTGGCCAAGTAGTTGCTAGTGACTCCAAGAGGGAGTATTTATGCTAGATAGTGGGTTCATCCCTCCTTTTCTCCTGTGCTCGAGTTATAGAAACGTGACGAGGTAGAATGTGTTGTTGCCACTAGGGAGAAAACAACGGTGTGAGTGCCCGCGTGTACAATCATTGCTTACATTACACACATTGTTTAATGCAATTTTATGTTTCTTGCAACTTAATACCTAAGGGGGTTCGGATGATAACCTGAGGGTGGATTGTTAGTCATAGATGCAGATGGATTTCGGTCTATGTATTTTGTTGTAATGCCCGCACTAAATATCATAGTAGTCATCATGTTATAATGTGCACTACAATGCAACCTTTGTTTGTCAATTTCCCAATTGTAATTTGTTCTATAGATGAAATAACATTCATTGTTGAGGAGTTTTCTAAGCTTAATTTTTATGCGTATTCACTTGAAAATACTTGAGTTGCTTTCTATGCCTAGCTGAAAGACGTTAAAGAAAAGCGCTACCGGGAGACAACCCGTTTTATTTCTCTGTTTTCAATCAGTTTTCCTTTGTTTTATTTTGTGTGCTTTGCACCTGGGTGTTTTCTTTATCCTTACCAACCCCGTTGTATCTTTTCTTTTGTGTTTTTGTTGAGCCAAGTAAAACTCCTAGTGAAAAGTTGAGACTATATTTCGGATTTCTGCGCAGGAAACAAATTTCTGCTGTCCACTGTTAAATACGTATGAAATCACAGAAAATTCAAAATGACCTGAGATTTTTTGTGCTTAATCTTGGGCTATATACGCAAATGTTCTTAGCTGACCACTTTTTGATTTGAGCAACAGAATATTTTACAAAAAATCGATCTTTACCTGCTGTTCTGTTTTGACAGATTTCTGCCAATTATTGCATTTGTATGTTAATCTCTTTCTTTTGGTCTTCTTTTGAGAAAAAGAGTTTTAAAAGAAGTTGTGACAGTATCTAATGTCTTTTTGAGTTCTAGTCTTGTGTTGAAACTGAACCAAGTGAATTTATTATTTCGATTGCACTAACGTTGCTAATGAAGATTGTGAGAAATTTGGTGTGAAGGAAGTTTTCAAGGGTCAAGAGAAGAGGATGATATGATGTGATCAAGAAGATTGATGACTCAAGCGTCTAAGCTTGGGGATGCCCAACGCATCCCCTTCTTCATCAACAAATTATCAGGTCACTTCTAGTGAAACTATATTTTTATTCGGTCACATCTTATGTGCTTTACTTGGAGCGTCTTTTATTTTTTCTTTCATTTTGTTTTTACTTTTACAATAATATTTGTTGGACCCCAGCATTCTTTTATTCGATGTGACACGCTCGGCTATTTCATCAGAATACGTTGTATTCTTAGTCCCTGTCTGGCTGCTACATTTATTAACTCCTGTTTTGCATGCATCTCTTATCAGAGCTGTTAGTTTTAGTAGTGTTATATGAGTACTCTCATGTTTGTTTTCTTTAAAATAAAGAGTTTTCTTTGTTAAAACATATCTTGTATGGTGCTTTTTGGGAAAAGAAAACTGCTGCTTGATGTAGAATTTATAACAGTGCTAGTAGAAGCTTGTATAGACTGTAGCTAGAACTTTTTCATGCCATGCTAAATGTTATTTTCATTTTAAAGCCTTCTGGTTTTTGAGTAGCATGAATAGCCTTAAATAGCTGAGAGCGTTTAATATGTCTTGAAATATTCATGAGTTGTTTTTGTCATAGTAAAGCATCAATATATGGTGTTCTCTTTCGAATGTTCTATTTGGTTGACTTGGCGCATGCTCACACCATGTTTATGACTACGAACCATTCACGAATAGCCTCCATGACCACTTAGTTTTTGAACTTGTGAAACCGCTTATGCTTTACATAATGATGCTTATGTTGCTGTGCATGATTATGGCTCTTATGCTCTCTTTATTTGTCGCTCCTAGTGTTCTGCTAGCCTCCACCTGTACTGAGTATGGAATTCTACTCGTGCATCCAAACTCGTTTAAACCAAAGTTTTACCATTGTGTACACCATACCTACCAACATGTGGTCTTTCACTGCCACTCCAAGTAAATTTCTCATGTGTTACCTTTAAAACATTCAAAATTACTCATGTTTTGTGTTCTTGTATTTTCTCATGAGGACGTCAATAGAGAATCTTTATCTCACTTGTTGATTGGATTTCACACCCTGGAATAGTGGCTTCATCCGCTTATCCAAATGATATAAGAGCTGGCAGTGGGGTGCCCAGCCCCAAATTAATACAAACAAATTCTCTTCACTATTTTTGCCCCTGATTTATCAGTCAAAGCATAATTGTGTAAACAAAAGAGAAACAGGGATGACCTTCTACAACAGTTGCGTCCTTCACCATGGGAGCCGCTCTTGTGAATCCAGTTGGCTTGTGACATACAATATTGTCTGTTTAACATTCGTTGACATTAACATACACCTATCCTAAAATATAGACACTCCACCACGGTATGTGATTGTTGGAAGGCACCCGACGATTCGGTTAGCCATGGTTTGTGAAAGATGGATGGGAGGAGTGTCAAACTTTTAATACCTTTGTTTAATAAAATAAAAATCTGTAGCACATGAGTGATCCCTACTTCCCTCTGCGAAGGGACTTTCTTTTACTTTTATGTTGAGTCTCCGTCTTCTAACTTTAAGCATAGTTGAGAGAGCATTTTTTCCATTGTGAGTTCTATGTGCATTTGTCCCATAACCATCAATAATTACTTCATGATGTGATATTATTTGTTCTTAAATTATTTATTCTTGTCTTCCTCTTGAACTTTGAAAGTGTCGTGGCATTTCTGTTTTGTCCCACTCCTAAGGACTAGCGAAATACCACTTTGCCATGCTTTCTCTATACGTGAAACAAACGTTTATCTTTATTTGCATTATTATCCATGTTCCTTTATTTAAGATACTCTTCATGGTGCAAAGTGATGGCTATGCTTTATTATGAAAGTTCTATGTTTTTGTTTGAAGTTCTATGATCTCAGCGTACATATGCTTTTACATTATATCAAGTTTATGATAGTGGCATGTCACCTCAGAAATTATTGTGTTTTATCGTTTACCTACTCGAGTACGAGTAGGAAATAAGCTTGGGATGCTTGATACATGTCCAACGTATCTATAATTTCTGATGCTCCATGATGATATTATGACAATTGCCAAATGTTTTCTCCCTTATTTATAGCATTTTTATACGTTTTCCGGGACTAACCTATTAAAAAGATGCCAAGTGCCAGTTCCCTGTTTTCTGTTGTTTTTGGTTTCAGAAAAGTTATTCTGTAAACATTCTCGGAATTGGACCCCACAAGCCCGAAGTGCCTATTTTCCCTGGAAGCATCCAGAAGATCAAAGGAGAGTCGAAGACGGGCACCAGGGGGGCACACCATAGGGTGGCGCGACCCCCTTGGCCGCGCCAGCTATGAGTGTGGGGGCCCCAGGCCTCCACCACCTTGGCCCTTTCGCTTATTTATTCCCCCCGGATGGAAAACCCTAATGACCTGATAAAAAATCACCGATAAGTTCTGCAACCGCCGTCGTCGTCAACCCTAGATCAGGGGGATTCAGGAGTTGTTTCCCGGCACCCTGCCGGAGAGGAAATCATCACCGGAGGCTTCTACATCACCATGCCTACCTCCGGAGTGATGCGTGAGTAGTTCATCCTTGGACTACGGGTCCATAGCAGTAGCTAGATGGTGGTCTTCTCCTCATATTCCTCCATGTTTAGATCTCGTTAGCTGCCTATCATGATCGAGATTTATCTTATGTAATTTTATATGATGTGTTTGCTGGGATCCAATGAATGTTGAACTTATGCCAAGTTGATTATAGTATTTATTGCATATGTTATTTGTGATCTTGCATTCTTTCCGTTGCTAGTGGTTGCTCTGGCCAAGTAGATGCTAGTGACTCCAAGAGGGAGTATTTATGCTAGACAGTGGGTTCATGCCTCCTTTTCGCCTGTGCTCGAGTCACAGAAACGTGACGGGGGAGGATGTGATGTTGCAACTAGGGAGAAAAAAGCGTTGTGAGTGCCCGTATGTATAATCATTTCTTACATTACATGTAAGGTCCCCCAGAACCACTGTTCAAGGACACCTCCGATATGCATACATTCACGATCCCAGATCACACCAGTCGTGAACAACATATCAAGTTGGTACACACATAGAATATCCATTACACAATTTCATAAAATACTTACAAAGAAGACATGGTCACATGACCAAGTCCAACACAACTGCCACGCGGGGCAAACACACAACACATAGAGGAAGACAAAACACACACAAACGTAGTAGAGCCCAATTCACGCCTTAACCTACAGGCTGCTGACCGGGAGACGATCCTAGTTCGCAAAGCCGTCAGCTCCGTACTCCGCTTCGTAGATCTCCTTCTAAGACTCCTTCTCAATGTCTGGCAAGTAAATACCAGGGAAGAAACCAATATGAGTACATTTGAATGTACTCAGCAAGACACCCATTATGTAACTTACCAAGTACAAATATTATTATATGGTGTAATAGGTAGGCTATACATAGGGTTCACTATCAATGATATATGAAAGACATATCATATTTGATTTTGAAAATCTATGTATCTTTGATGAAGAAGATACTTCAAAACAAAATAATATAGTTTTGTTTCTCTTGTAGATATCACATGTACAAGAGGTTTTGTAAAAACCTTGTTAAAGAAACTTTTCTCTTTGCAAAACTTGTTGGAATCAACTTCCTGTTTTTGTTTAGAAAAAAAAGGTTTTTCTTTGTAAAACTTCTTGTAAAACACCTTCTGTCTTTTTATCAACGGTACCTCCACGGTACAAGATTTTCCTCCTTTCAGTACTTCACAAGTCCAACACCTTTTTGAAAACTCCTTTTTGAAAACATTGACACAATGCTAGCTACATGGCCATTCAACTATTCATATCCGAGGACGCGGCTATTCCGAATAGTTTGACTCTGCAGAGGTGCACACAATTGTTGGAACGCGTAGAGATAAACGAAAAACTTTTCTACGCGGTACTTCCAAGATCTAGCCGAGGTAGAAGGCCACAAGGATTACCACTAGACGCTGATGGCTAGGTTGAGACTCCAAGTGCAGAGTGTGTAGCTAGTGGCAAGCCTTCTTCCCCACGAGGGTGACTCGAGGGTTTATATCGAACTCTTGGGGAGCCAGTATTTCAACAGTTGTCTTCCAAGCTTCCTCCAGGATCCTGCAAACAAGTAGAGAATTTTGTGCCCTCAACCTCACCAAGTGGTTGTCAAGCACAAGGTGTGAGACTTCTAAATTTCAATGCAAAACTGAAAGTAAATGTGCAATAATTAAATCTACTACTAAATGCAAATGAGAAAATAAATATGCAATGGATTGTTTTTGTATTTTTGTGATGCAAGTGGTGATGGAGATAATGTAAATTCGAATTGGAGATGCAAGTAAAGTAAAGTGCAAGTAAAGTAAATTGCAGCAAAGTAACTAGAGTGTTTTCTTATAATTAAAATAGGACCGGGGTTCATGGTTTCACACTTGCATTCTCTCAAATAAAGTGGTAGACGGTGGACATAAAGAATTACATGTGAGATTACAATAACATGTTTAACTTTGAGTACTTTCATATGGGCATCACGTCCTAGCATAGAGATCTCTACGGTCATATTGATCCCTCTTATACTCCACGAAGATGCGAAATAAATCATAACACCTCGATAATTAAGGAAAAAACAGAGTATAGCTTTAAGCAACGTGACATGAAGTTGAAGTAAGAACTTGCTAGAACTAGTCATCGAGATTGATTAGTGTCACTTCAAATCGCCGGTAACAAGGTACTCCTTTTGATCCCTAGTGAGGTAACTAAGAAAGGTTTAACAAAACCTAAGTGGATCGCTGAACTTCTGTCACTTTCACAGCACTAGCCACCCCCCGTTACTCCAACTAATGCACCCATCACCCCACACACGCTCTCAAGAACTAGATTGATCAAAGCTAGCAAATAAGAACGGGGTACATAAGATACATCTACTCAAATAACTCAAGAGAAACAATTGCAATCTCAGATTCAATAACTCATAGAAAAGATCCACCACATAGGAATTACAACGGTGCCCGTAATCATGTGAGGCAGCTCATACGGATCTAATTAGTGAAGCACATAGAGAGAGAGAGATACAAGTGCTACTTCCAAAAACCCATAGCCCTGGGGTGGACTACTCCCTCTTCATGGAGATGTCGATGGAGATGACGTTGGAGGGGTAGGAGATCACACCGGCGGCGCCCCGCCGGAGTTTCCCCCTCCAATCTGGAACTTCTGGTCTCTGTTTCGGTGTTTCGGCGGCGCTCCTCTCTGTAAGGGTACGGGGGACCCTTTTTATAGTCGGTTTTAGGTCAAGGCGGAGTCGGTAAGTCGAAGATGGAAGGAATTGGGGCTACAGGGGCCAAAAGGGGGCCTCTCACGTGGCCAAGGAATCTGGCCGCGTGGAGGGTTCTCTTTTGGGCCTCCTTGCCCAATTCTCGTGGATCCTTCGCCCGCAAGTCTTCTCCTTCCAAAAAAAAATGACCCCCGCAGATTTTCAGATCATTTCGCGGAAGTTTGCCCCCTGAAACGTCAAAAATGTAGAAAACGGGGTTTCTGACAGGCAGGGTTAATTCCATAAAAGTTGGGGGACTTTGTAATTTAACCCCAAAATACTATAAAACATTGAATTATACCCTTATATGATGCAATATGTAATAGAAAACCATGTGAAAATATGCAAAATTCATCTATGCATTTTACATGCATCAACATCCCCAAGCTTAACCCATGCTCGTCCTCGAGTATGAAGGTGATAAAACTAAGATGGGTTTTGCTTATTGAAACAATCATGGGATATCAAGGAGGATTATTCATGCTACATATAATCAAATGGTTAATACTAGAAATGAGTAGCAATATACAATTCATGTTGTAAGAAATATCAAATATGCAAGCAAAGATGCTTCATGAAAGTTCACAAAGTGTATAATGAAATTAAAGCACTATGGACCAAATGCATACACAAAATGAAAAATAAAATCCTATATTGGTCAAAGAATAGCATAATGGAGAATAGAAAATATGGTTGACACTTTGGAGAAAATTGAGTAGAGGTAAAACATGATCAAGTCTTATTTAGCCTCTAAATTATTCAACTAAAATTACTAATTGAAATGTGGTATCCCTTGATCTAGGACTCTCATTGACCCTTTATCACTAGCATCTTAAAATTGTGAGTATTGAAGTAATGAGAATGTCAAGGTGGTTGAAAGCCTCATGCCCCGTGAGTGTGAAAACCTACTCCATGATTACTCAACTTAAGATTCCTAATAAGATTTGTACAATCATAATAAGTATTAATGACATCATAGAGAACCGCAAAGAGGTACCTCTTGCCCCATGACATGGAAACAAGCCCATGTTACAATGACAACATGAACAAACGGAGTAGACTCATCATCCTTTTTATTTTCATTCAATATTATGCATAGCTTCTTATTTTATTATAGGATGTGTTGTAGAGTCACTCAGGTTGTACGTAAATTTCCACCATGATAAAGCATGGCTTGGGTTAGCGGCCCAATGCGTTTCTCTAGTCATATAGATACTTACTCATCAAAACTTACTATTCCTCTATTTCATTTCGGCATGGCAGGAGTCCAAAAACAAAAGTACATGATATCAACCAAATGTAAATTTTTTTGTGCAATGTTGAAAGATTTCCGGTGATACACGTTTATAGCTAGCTCCCAACCACACACTTACCAAACGCAAAACTTGTGGCTCCCATTATTGGGTCATGTTTATTGGATGCATAAAAAGTAAAGTGTGCCTTCAAAAGTTCGTGAGAGTCCTATCCCAAGTTCAACCCATGACAATTAATAAAGTGAATATCTTAATTTAGAATATAAATAACACAACAACATGGTGAACATACTCGGAATAGCAATGAAGCTAATGGGAAGATATGGTGGACTCACTGGAAATACTTGGCTAAGGAGTGTTGGAAACAAGTTTTTACTTGTTGGAATTTTAAAATTTTGGGCTAGCAAGAGGGAGATAGTTGACCAGCTACTATCCATGCATATGTCCATAGAACTACTCATTTCATGACAAACTAAATAAACCAGCAATTAACATCAAGTACATGAATAAGAGATAGCTCAAGACAACATTATTGCAAATTTCTACACATAAAAAGTCTGTAAATCATGCAAACATATGTAGCTCTTCAAATCAACCATGGCATCCCTATTCCAAGTCATAATACTAGCATCCAATAAATTCCAACCCCAAACTCCAGTAGCTCAATCTCATATAAAATGATGGTGGTGGTCTTATCAAAACAAAAATAAAAACAAAAACTAGACGCTTCAAGTCTCTACGATTAATGCTTTGCTTAGAAAAACAGAAAGTAGACGTGTGCTAATCAAAAGAGTGTAGCTCAAGTGGTTTGTTCATCACATCCCCAAGATTATGGATTTCACCATTCTTGGATGTCTTGAGGCGCAGCTCCTCTATTCCCTGTGAAAAAACTTCACAAAACATGTTTCTCCCATTCTTTTTCTGTGGGGTGAGATTAGCAAGGACAAACAAATCACATGCTTGCTGTGCAAAATTCCAAATCAAATGCTCCACTAGATAGAAAATAAGGTTCATTATGTTGCATGTTCACTCTCTTGCTTGAAAGAATCATGGAAATTCGATTCCCAAGCCCAAAGAGTGCATAAAACAAAAGAAGGAAGAATCTGTCCAGAAAAGCAGCAGCAGAAAAACGAACGTTTTTCCCTAAGCTAGACTCGTCAAAAAATTAAGCCAATTTTTGTGCTTACAGAGGACGAAAAGTTGCAGAACATAATAAAATATTAGCTCAATACGACATACCAATAAAAAACGTAAAATCATACAGTGAGCAGACTCGTGCTGAAACAGAAATTTCATGCACTAGGATAACAACTTATAAGTCCAAATGGGTTTGACTTGACTCTTTATTGAAAACTCCAGAATTAAAACAAAAAAACTAATCTCTTGAGACAGAAAGAGGACACTAGGAAAATCCAAACAAAAACAACCGGGTTGCCTCCCGTAAAGCGCTTTCTTTATAGCCATATAGCTAGGCTTTACTTACTTGATAATCAAGAGGGATAAAGCTCATGAGGGAGCTTGTTCTTCAGCGTGCCCCTCTTCCTTGGGAAGTGCTCCATGCTTTTCTTGTGAGGGAACTGAAACTTGACATTCCCTTCCTTGGAGTCTATGATTGCACCTGTAGTACGAAGAAAAGGTCTACCCAAAATAATAGGACTAGGGGATTTATCCCCCATATCCATAATAATGAAATCAACGGGTACGAAAGTCATGTGCAATTCAATCATAACATCTTTTACTTGTCCTACAGCATGTTTAGTAGAGTTATCAGCAAGAACAAATTCACTTGAGCACTTTTCTAAATTTTCTAGTTCTAGCAATTCATATAATTCTTTAGAGAGTACCGATACACTAGAACCTAGATCTAACATAGCATGGTGAATTTCTTTTCCAATTGAAACTAGCACCTTGGGGATCCATGCATCCCCAAGCTTAGGAGGTATCATGGCCTCATTCTTGTACCTAGCAATTTTTTCTTGCAAGACATGATTAGCAATATAAGATCCAAAGCCAGGTTGATTAACATTTATAGTGGGATCACTAGCAAATTTTTGTAGAGTAGCAATAAGTTCTTGCAAGCTACTTTTTTCTAAATCAAGCAATGGATCCTTAATTTCAGTAAGCATCATAATTTTCTCTACTTTTCTCTCTAATTTAGCTAGCATGCTTGATTCATGAGGACAAATTTCATCTTTGCTAGCAAGATAAGACATATATGGAAGTAAATATTAAGGGTACTTCACTATTTCATTCAAAGTTTCTTCTAAGCTAGTAGGGACATGCTTCACTTGTATTCTCAGAAATATGATCAATATTTTCAATAATAGGAGCAGCAATAGTAATAGAATTCATTCCTACACTAGGTTGTGCTTGTGGCTTTCCTGCTGACATGCTTAATAGAGTTGCTTGATTATCAGCTAATTTTGACAATGCTTTATCTAAATTCGAAGATTGAAGTTGCAATCCTTTAATATCACTACTAATGGATGAAATATACCTATTTAACTCATGTATCATAGCATTGTGACTAGCAACTTGTTCCATAAGCAATTTATTAGATTCAGAAATTTCACTAGAAGGCTTCCACTTATTTTCATCAGCATTAGGATATGGAACAAAAGGTTTATTTGGCACATAAGGAGGTTTACTATATGAATTGAAAGCATTACCAAAACCATTGCTACCATAATTCCTAACAAAATTAACATACACACTTTCAGAATTACTACCAGCTAGCTCCTGCAAAGGCACATTCTCCATATTTTGTTTACTAATAAAAGCAAGAATAGTGTCCATTTTAGAAGACAAATCATTGGTTTCTTCAATTGAGTTTATTTTCTTAGTGGGATTGGGTGCTCTTTCAGTATTCCATTGACTATAATTTTGCAATATGCTTTCTAATATGCTCTTAGCCTCACCTACAGTTTTACTCATAAAGGCACCTCCAGCAGCAGAATCAAGTATATTTCTAGACATGTAGTTTAGACCATTATAAAAAGAGTGTAGTATGGTCCATTCATTTACTCCATGTGATGGGCATGTTCTAATAATTAATTTAATTCTATACCATGCCATGGCTACATGTTCATTATCATTTTTCCTAAATGAGAGGATATTATTCCTATTTTGCAAAAATTTAACGGGAGGATAATATTTCTTAATGAAAGCTTATTTTAAATCATCCCAAGACTTTATACTAGCTGTAGGTAGTGAAAGTAACCATTCTTTAGCCTTTCCTCTAAGTGAAAAAGGAAATAATTTCAGTTTTAAAACACTACTTTCCACATTTTTAAATTTTTGCATATCACATATTTCCATGAAATCATGAAGATGCATAGAGGCATCCTCCATAGCACTACCACCAAATTGCTCTCTAGTAATTAAATTCAATAAAATAGGACTTACTTCATAGCTTTCAGCTTGTATTTCAGGTGTAGTAATTGGCCTAGCAATGAATTGGTCATTGGGTGTATTTGTGTAGTCACTTAATTTAGTTCTATCACCCATTTTAACAGTTTTTATGTAGTTTTTAATTTTTTATGCAAAACTGAAAAGTAAAGTAACTAGGCAAATTCGAAATACTAAAATAAACTAGATAACTAAATGCAAAACTAAAATGCAAACTAAAATAAAATATGCAAGACAAAACAAAAACAAAAACAAGACAAGAAACAAAACAATCTACTTGAAAGAAGGTGGAGATAGAAAGGACGGTACTAACGTAGGTGCAACCTCCCCAAGCTTAGGTGTTTGCACACCTTGTTGGTGATGAAGACTTCTTGTGAGCTCCCTTGGACAACTCCTTCACCTATGGCTCCCCGACAACGGCGCCAGAAAAACGCTTGATGGCTAGCTTGAGACTCCAAGTGCAGAGTGTGTAGCTAGTGGCAAGCCTTCTTCCCCACGAGGGTGACTCGAGGGTTTATATCGAACTCTTGGGGAGCCAGTATTTCAGCAGTTGTCTTCCAAGCTTCCTCCAGGATCCTCCAAACAAGTAGAGAATTTTGTGCCCTCAACCTCACCAAGTGGTTGTCAAGCACAAGGTGTGAGACTTCTAAATTGCAATGCAAAACTGAAAGTAAATGTGCAACAATTAAATCTACTACTAAATGCAAATGAGAAAATAAATATGCAATGGATTGTTTTTCTATTTTTGTGATGCAAGTGGTGATGGAGATTATGTAAATTCGAACTGGAGATGCAAGTAAAGTAAAGTGCAAGTAAAGTAAATTGCAGCAAAGTAACTAGAGTGTTTTCTTATAATTAAAATAGGACCGGGGTTCATGGTTTCACACTTGCATTCTCTCAAATAAAGTGGTAGACGGTGGACATAAAGAATTACATGTGAGATTACAATAACATGTTTAACATTGAGTACTTTCATATGGGCATCACGTCCTAGCATAGAGATCTCTATGGTCATATTGATCCCTCTTATACTCCACAAAGATGCGAAATAAATCATAACACCTCGATAATTAAGGTAAACCAGAGTATAGCTTTAAGCAATGTGACATGAAGTTGAAGTAAGAACTTGCTAGATCTAGTCATGGAGATTGATTAGTGTCACTTCAAATCCCCGGTAATAAGGTACTCCTTTTTATCCCTAGTGAGGTAACTATGAAAGGTTAAAAAAAACCTAAGTGGATCGCTGAACTTCTGTCACTTTCACAGCACTAGCCACCCCCCGTTACTCCAACTAATGCACCCATCACCCCACACACGCTCTCAAGAACTAGATTGATCAAAGCTAGCAAATAAGAACGGGGTACATAAGATACATCGACTCAAATAACTCAAGAGAAACAATTGCAATCTCAGATTCAATAACTCATAGAAAAGATCCACCACATAGGAATTACAACGGTGCCCGTAATCATGTGAGGCAGCTCATACGGATCTAATTAGTGAAGCACATAGAGGGAGAGAGATACAAGTGATACTTCCAAAAACCCATAGCCCTGGGGTGGACTACTCCCTCTTCATGGAGATGTCGATGGAGATGACGTTGGAGGGGTAGGATATCACACCGGCGGCGCCCCGCCGGAGTTTCCCCCCTCCAATCTGGAACTTCTGGTCTCTGTTTTGGTGTTTCGGTGTTTCGGCGGCGCTCCCCTCCGTAAGGGTACGGGGGACCCTTTTTATAGTCGAAATAGGCTGCTATGGCTAATATGATCCGAACTGATTTAAGCATCGCTACGGGCGAGAAAGTCTCGTCGTAGCCAACTCCTTGAACCTTTCGGAACCCCTTCGCGACAATTCGTGCTTTATAGATGGAAACATTTCCATCCATATCAGTTTTCTTCTTAAAGACCCATTTGCACTCGACGGGTCTTGCACCGTCAAGCAGATCAACCAAATTCCAAACTTGGTTTTCATCCATGGACTTTAACTCGGATCTCATGGCTCCAAGCCATGACTCGGGATCAGATCCCACCATCGCTTTCGAATAAGTTGCCGGCTCATTACTGTCTAACAGTAAAACATCACGAGCATTTTGTAATCTGGCAAATATCCGTGGTTCAGGTGCTGTTACTGGTGTAGGTACCACGACTGGCTCAGCCTCCAAGGCCCTTGCCGACTCGACCCTAGACGGTTCCTCTCGAATTTCTTCGAGATGCACTGTGCTCCCACTAACTCCCCGATTGAGCAACTCTTTATCAAGGAAGACACCATTCCGGGCGACAAACACTTTTCCCTCTTCCCGGTTGTAGAAGTAGTACCCCAAGGTTTCCCTCGGATACCCCATGAAAATACACTTATCCGACTTTGGCATGAGCTTGTCCGACTGAAGTCGCTTGACAAATGCTTCACAACCCCAAATCTTAAGAAAAGACAAACTAGGCCTTTTGCCAGTCCATATCTCATGTGGTGTCTTCTCTACTGACTTTGATGGTACTCTGTTTAGTGTGAACGCTGCAGTTACTAGACAATAACCCCAAAATGATAAAGGTAGATATGTCCAACTCATCATTGATTGTACCATGTCCAACAAGGTCCGATTTCTCTGTTCCGATACACCGTTTCTCTGCCGTGTACCCGGCGGAGTGAGTTGAGGAACTATTCCACAACTCTTTAGATGATCATCAAACTCATGGCTCATGTACTCGCCTCCACGGTGCGACCGTAGAAACTTTATTTTCTTGCCGAGCTGATTTTGTACTTCACTCTGGAATTCCTTGAATTTCTCAAAGACTTCCGACTTGTGTTTCATTAAATAGATATATGCATACATGCTCAAATCATCAGTAAAAGTAATGAAGTACTCATAACCACCTCTGGCTGTCGTGCTCACTGGACCACATACATCACTATGTATTAGTTTCAACAAGTCGGACGCCCTTTCACAACTCCTTGCAAAAGGTGTCTTGGTCATTTTTCCAAGTAGGCATGATTCGCATGTCTCGAATGAATCTAAGTAGAACGAAGTTAGAATTCCATCATCATGGAGCTTCTTCATGCACTTCCAACTTATATGACCAAGCCGACTGTAACACCCCGGCCACCTCGTAGCCGGAGGCTGTCACCCCTGGTAGCTCTCTAGGATCTCTAGACTGGCCCCACAGACCAACACTAGTCTTTCCTGCGCACTTTGTCCTCACTCATGCGCACCCGGGAAGGACTTCCCGGTCGGTCACCCATCCTCAAATTGCTCCAGGCCAAGCAAGCTTAACACTGGAGTTCTTTCAAGATGAGTTTCCGGAAAAGAAGTTGCAACTTGTTGATATGAGTATCCTATTAATCCTATTGAGCCCTGCGCCAGGATCTCACATCCTTCCCTCTTAGAAGACCGACGCCCTCGTCGGTCAACCTACAATCCAGGAACTTCCCCTCTTGGCACTCGTCTGTGCGCCCAGTGTCGGCACATGTCCCACATGTCCACCCACTGACCCGCACACGCCCGTGTAACCGCGAGGGTCGGCTCTGATACCAAATGTAACACCCCAGCCACCTCCTAGCCGGCGGCTGTCACCCCTGGTAGCTCTCTAGGATCTCTAGACTGGCCCCACAGACCAACACTAGTCTTTCCTGCGCACTTTGTCCTCACTCATGCGCACCCGGGAAGGACTTACCGGTCGGTCAACCATCCTCAAATTGCTCCAGGCCAAACACGCTTAACACTGGAGTTCTTTCAAGATGAGCTTCCGGAAAAGAAGTTGCAACTTGTTGATATGAGTATCCTATTAATCCTATTGAGCCCTGCGCCAGGATCTCACACCGACGGTGCCAAAAGTAAGTCATATTCAGATCATTTGGTTTCAACCTTTTAACATTTATGTTATAGACTGATTCACTTTCAAGATTTAAAATAAATAACCCGTTCTAAACGGGTGCAAAGCCATGAAACATATCTTTCAAATATAAAGAACAACCATTATTCTTAATATTTGACTCATAACCGTGTCTCACCAAACATGAGGCGGAAATATTATTTCGACTATGCAGTGGAACATAATAACAATTATTTAGTTCCATTAAAAATCCTGAAGGTAAATGAATTTTCATCGTGCCGACTTCCAACGCAGCGACTCTCGCCTTGTTGCCGACTCGAATATCAACTTCTCCTCCTGCCACGCTCCTAGTTCTTACCAGTCCCTGCAACGAATTGCAGATGTGAATAACTGATCCGGTATCATATACCCAAGAACTGTTTGGTGCATCAGCAAGATAAATGTCTATAATATTGCACACAAGCGTACCTGAATTGGAAGTCACACCTCCATTCTTGGCTCTGTTAGCCAAAACTTGGTGCAGTTCCTCTTCCAGTGGCCATCCTGCTTGTAATAGAAGCAATTTGCTCCAGCTGTAGGAGATGTCTTAGTCTTTGAGGAAGAACTCTGGATAGGGCCATGGGCGCTACCTCCTGACTTATCCTTCTTTTTCATAGTCCAAGAACTCTTCTTGAACTTAGCTTTTTGCTGCACAATCATCACTTGACTGGCGCCTTTCTTGAGATCAGCCTCTGCCGTTTTGAGCATCCCATGTAATTTAGTGATCTTCTTATCCATACCATGCATATGGTAGTTCGAGATGAACGGACCATACGCACTAGGAAGAGAGTTCAAAATTATATCAGTAGAAAACTCTTCGTTAATTGGGAAGCCCAGCCGATCCAGAGACTGTATGTAACCAACCATCTTGATTACATGCACACTCAGTGGATCCCCGTCTTTAAGCTTACAGCCTAGCAAAGCTTGAGAGACTTGATACCTCTCGGTCTTTTCCTGAGCCTGGAACATACTTTTGAGGCTTTCGATCATATCATAGGCCTCAACATTCTCGAACTGCTGCTGCAAGTCCGGTTCCATGTGTGCAAGCATAAGACAACTAATTTCCATAGAATCATCTCTAGTATTATGGTAGGCATTCATGACAGCGACAGTCACATCATCACCAGGATCATCTGGAAGTGGAGTTTCTAGTACATGTTCTTTCTTGTCATGCTTGAGGACTATCCTCAGATTACGATACCAGTTGGTGAAATTAGTTCCATTAAGCTTATCTTTCTCTAGGATTAACCTCAACGCAAAAGCGGACAACTGAGGAAGGTTGCTAGGTGCCATTGATCTACAACAGAAATATGCAAAACACTTAAGACATGTATTCATAAAAGAGCAGGCATATGAAATGCTTTAATACTTATGATCCCACTAGAACCAACACCCCTCTGATGGTTGCTAAGTGATTCAAGATCCTAAATAAGCAAGCCGACTAGTGAGCTTTAGCATCACTGCTAGCCGTGAAGTGATCAAGGTACGCAACACCTTGCCAATCGTATCCAATACGACTCCTGTTAGTCGGGTGGCATCACATGCCCCGGCTCCCAACCTATCTCGCCCCGAGCCCCACAACCGTTGTGATGGACTCGTCTAGATTACCAAGTGCTTCCGCTGTAAGAGTCCGACTCAAAACCCACCTAATCGGAAAGAATTGGTAGCACCTCAATTTTATGAGCCCACTACCAAGAATGTCCGACTTGTGATGGTGCAGCACTGGGCGGGGCGACCGACTAGACCTTCTTTGAGGGATTAAAAAACTACCAACTATCTAAATAGAGGTAAACAGAGACATAACAATAACACAAATAAAGCAATTATAATGTGAAATGGTATGGCTCTCTTCATGGTGATCTCCATCTCCACAAAGCTTGTAAGTCGACTCATGCCAACTCTTGTCACATGCCATCTTACTCCATGTAGCCGACTTGTACGTCGACTTGCATGTCATCCGGGTCCTCCAACAAGCTACACTAGCTAGTAAATGTAAAATTACATAGAGAATCCGACACGCATGCCGGTATACAATAAAATGACAGCACCTAGGCTCCAGGCGGCTGACAAGAACATGATACGCAGATCATGTATGGATTACACACATCACATGCACATAAGCCATACCATTCACAACTTCCTGCAAAAACAAGTTATGCATAGACACGATATGTACCGGCGTTGTGAAACTCGTAACGACATCTAAGGCGCTACGACTGGGCGAAGCCGGCGGTCCCGAACATGGATTTCTTCATCAGATAAAACGATTTTACCCAAATCTGATCCGTATTCCGATTCGATCAAACTCTTTGATCTTCGATCACCGCAACTGGATTTATGTGTCACGGTATACCCCGATGGTGGAAACCGACCAGTAGGGGTATGTTGTTTCACGACCTTAGCAGTATGATCACAGAAACCAGATCATCCATTACACCCGAGTACGATTGATCCAATCAACCTTGTACAAAACCGATCTATCCCGTAGAACAACCACCAAAACAACAATTAGATCCCATCTAATGCTAACTACATATCACATATGTGCGGATCTCGGCCCTATTACCAGAAGCTACCGCTCTGATACCACTGTTGGAACGCGTAGAGATAAACGAAAAACTTTTCTACGCGGTACTTCCAAGATTTAGCCGAGGTTGAAGGCCAAAAGGATTACCACTAGACGCGCGGTTGCGGATTATCGATGAAGCGCGTCGATGCAGTGAAGTCCCACGATCCTGTCCAGCCGATCCAATCGCACGAACGTCGAAGTGCTGAACGTACAGCACCTCTGCCGGTATCCACACGTACGAGGAGGAGCTCCGACGACGGGCTGCTAGGTCCGGTGCGACGGCTGTACTGAGTGGGGATAGGGTTCCTAACGCATGGGAGTGGAGTAACTTGCACGTTGGGCAACCTGCGCCCCTCTTTATATAGCAAATGGTAGTAAGCTTCACAACACTTGTGGCCCATTCCCTTTGTGAGTCCGACTCACAAAATCAGTCCATTTCCGGTTCGGGTCCAACCCGACCAATACATTTGCTCCCGCTCTTAATTGTGCGACCCTGCAGGCTCATGGCGACTTGGACACGATTGGAGTCCGACTCCCAATCGATCAATCGGTAGCGGCTCCCTTAATAGCTCAACTCTCTTCTCGATCCTTGATATATGATTCATCTGACTAACTCTTAGTCAACAGACTCAGTTAACACTTGACCGAGTTGCGCATGGCCATGCTTCCGGAATCATATCACTCGAGAGGGCCCAGAGAACATCTCTCCATTCGGAGGGGCAAAATCCCATCTTGATTATCCACATCACGCAGCTTGCTTCTCATTCGACCCGACCTCTGCCTTTATAGCTGCCTTGTCACAGAACAACGTTTGACAGAACCTAAGTCGGTGATCCACAACTCGGATTGTGCGACAACCTCAGGTCTAAGGATTACATTGATTGAGACATGCAAATGACGACATACTCGTTGCATCTCAATATGGGTTAGTCCGACTTGCTAAACTCTTTAGCCAAGTCTGTGAATGTTGGAATGGCATCATGATGCATGTAAAATGCAACATGAACTTTGCATGTTATTACTTGTTTTTCCTACATATTAGCAACTTATATTCATGTTTTATAATGATTTGGGGGATTTTCTAAACAATGCCCCTTCTTTTGGTTCTAACCCTGTTTTTCTAGAAAACGTACCTTTTAGTGTTTCAGACTTTCCGGGAGCTTCGGGACTCCAAAAAGGGCAAGGCCAAAGAGCACGGTTCGGAATTTTCGAGACGAAGACCATGGGACAAATTAGAGGGCCAAAAGGCCAACCAGGTGGCAAAGAGGACCCTCCACGCGGACAGATTCCTTGGCCGCGTGAGAGGCCCCCCTTTTGACCCCGTGGCTCCGATGTCGTCGATCTTTCTTCTCCCGAGTGTCTCGTGACCTAGTAACGACTATATAAAGGGTCCCCTGGCCTTTTCGAGGAGGAGGCGGCGCCGAGAGACGAAACCACGAAACAGAGAGACAGAAGGCTGCCGCCGGAGAAGATCGGAGGGGGGAAACGCCGCCGGGATCACCCCCGGAGGGCTCCACCCCCCTCCGGCGTGTTCATCATCAACATCTACAGCAAGATCAGCTCCATCTCTCCACTGTAATCTCTTGGCAAACATGATGTATGATGCAATACTATATTCCCTTGATGTATTGTGTCTCCCCGTCTATGTTTGAGTAGTGAATTGTTCTTGGCAATGGTGAAATAGTTCGTTGATTGGTTGCATACAAGTTTGTTATCTTCTATGATTGTCTTTATGTACAATATATGAGTGCACGCATATGTTGGGGAATTCATGTAAGGTGATCACCGGTAGCATAATGGAGTGGTGGTGACTTGGGAGTGACAGTAACCTGAGACCGAGCCACAAAGTTAAGTTATTGGAGGATATATATAGGGGACCTTAGAAAGTAAGGCTATGGTGGGACTTTATGTCTTAATCAATCTTGTGCAGTCATTTACTTGGCCACATGATCCATCATAAGGGGTTGTAGATCATTTACTTGACTATACCTATTCATGGCTCCTTCCTAGAAGAAACAACTAAGACTAAAACATGTGCTTCACTAATTGTGACAACCACACGAACGAAACACCTATTGCTAGAACACTTGCTCCATTGAGATACTTGAGATATTTTCTGCTTGCTACTTGTGAAACTTGCTTTAGAAACTTGCTCTAGGATTACTTGCATTTTAAACTTGCTTCACTAGTTACTAGACAAACCCACGTCACTTGCTTTTAATTAGTTAGTTCCTTTTAGTCAAACTTATTGCTTTGCATAAACAACCATATAAGAGGGTTATAGGGCTTTAGAGAATAGATAGCTTACCTTCAGCTCCTCGTGGGTTCGACACTCAAATACTTATGGAAAGGTACTACAATTGATCTCCTGCACTTGGGAGTCATCAAGCACTTTTCTGGCGCCGTTGCCGGGGAGAGTTGTGCTAAGCTTTTATTCTTGTTTGCATTGCATACTAACATATAAACCTAAAACACAAAAAAAATTATAAAATGGAAAAAACCAAACAATTTTAGAACTGTATAATATCTACCTTGAATTAGGACATGAAGTGTTTGAGGAGAAATTGAAAAATTATTTGCACAAAAATCATATTTGTGGTAGTACTAATTCTTTGAACACCTTTATTGCCAAGGAAAACCTTGAGCTTGGGGAAGTTTGTCTTGATGAATATGATATTTTTAGTCCCCCTACTATTGAGGATAAAAATGATATACTTGCTGATTCTATGGAAATGTTTTAAGCTTGGGAAAGTTGGTTTTGATGATCATGATATTTCTAATTCCCCAAGCTTGGAGGAGAAAATTCACTTTGATGATACTATGCCTCCTATATATGATGATTGCAATGAAAATTATGAATGTTTAAATCCCACTATCACTAATGAGGATTTTACTTATGTGGAGAGTAGTGATTCTTCTATGCATGTGGCTCATGATAAGAATGTTTTATGTGATATTCATATTGTTGAATCTATTCAGGATGCTACTGAAAATTATTATGAGAGAGGGAAACATGGTTACACATATTTCAACAATATTAAGTTTCCCCTCTTTATGCTGAAAGTATTGAAGTTGCACTTGATCTACCTTTCTATGCTTGCTATTATGTGCTTCTTTTATTTGTTTTATTACAAAATGCCAATGCATAGGAAAGGGGTTAGACTTAAAAATAAATTGTTTAATATTTTTTGGTGTGTTCCTTATGCTTTAATTTCCTATTCGGTTTGAGCACACATTTATGTCTTTTCAACATGTAAAATACCTTTACCTACTGTTATCTATCATTTAGTTTAAGATTTTCATTTTATAAATTTTTTGGGAAAGTAAATGAGAAGGATGAGTAATGGAGAAGTTGGGGTCGACCTTGAACATGTGTTGTTCATGCCAATGAAACCATTGCAAAGTCTCTATCATTAAAACTTTTTCCAAAGCTAAAACAATAAAAAATATTAGTTCACTACTGTAACATCACATTTCTGTCTTATTTCTCATCATAAATGGCAAGAATAATCTTATATGAGAGATAGGATTAAACAATAGTAATTAGCTGTCCAGAAAACAGATTCCTGAACTTCACTGCGAAAATTGTTTAAAATCACTGAAGTCGAATTTTGACCTGGTAATTTACGAAAGAAATATTTAGTTATCACTACATATTTCATTAGTTTTAAGTTTTCTGATTTGAGCAACTTAAGTGCCTCTAAAAATTCACTCTTTACGGGCTGTTCAGTTTTTGGCAGATTATGTCTTTATTTTGCATTGCTCTCATTACTTGTGTTTTGTGTGGTTCTTTTGATAAAGGAGGAATGCACAACTGTAGTAACAGTAGTTAATATTTAGAATCAACTCATGATGTGTCTTTGCTGTACCTATGTGGATTTTATTTATGGAGGCACTAACCCCTCTAATCAAATTTTATGTTGAGATTTGTGTAAGAAGAATTTTTCAGGAGGAAGAGTTGAGTGAGATGAACAAAGATCAAGAGGGACAACCAATCAAGCTTGGGGATGTGCCCCTGGGATCACCCTACATGTATCAAATAAGTACAAGAATCCAAGGTTGGGGATGCTGAGCCACCTCACTCCAACCATCATTATGTTAAGTAAGAAAAGCCTAGCTATATGGCTATAAAGAAAGCGCTTTACGGGAGGCAACCCGGTTGTTTTTGTTTGGATTTTCCTAGTGTCCTCTTTCTGTCTCAAGAGATTAGTTTTTTTTTGTTTTAATTCTGGAGTTTTCAATAAAGAGTCAAGTCAAACCCATTTGGACTTATAAGTTGCTATCCTAGTGCATGAAATTTCTGTTTCAGCACGAGTCTGCTCACCGTATGATTTTTTTTTGTATGTAGGATTGAGCTAATTTTTTAGTATGTTCTGCAACTTTTTGTCCTGTGTAAGCACAAAAATTGGCTTAATTTTTTGACGAGTCTAGCTTAGGGAAAAACGTTCGTTTTTCTGCTGCTGCTTTTCTGGACAGATTCTTCCTTCTTTTGTTTTATGCACTCTTTGGGCTTGGGAATCGAATTTCCATGATTCTTTCAAGCAATAGAGTGAAAATACAACATAATGAACCTTATTGTATATCTACTAGAGCATTTGATTTTGAATTTTGCACAGCAAGCATGTGATTTGTTTGTCCTTGCTAATCTCACCCCACAGAAAAAGAATGGGAGAAACATGTTTTGTGAAGTTTTTTTCACAGGGAATTGAGGAGCTGCGCCAAGAGAGATCCAAGAGTGGTGAAAATCACAAGCTTGGGGATGTGGTGAACACCCCCATGTACCAAAACCCTTTTCGTTAGCACACGTCTACTTTCTGTTTTTCTAAGCAAAGCATTTATCGCAGAAACTTGAAGCGTCTAGTTTTGTTTTTTTTAGTTTATTTGTGAGACCACCACCACAATTATCTTTATGAGAATCAGCTACTAGAATAATGGGTTGAATTAAGTTGGATTCTGTTATATTTATTGGGAAAGGGATGCTTTAGTTGATTATAAAAGCTACTTATAGTTGCATGATTTATATGTTGTTTTAGGTGTAGAAATTTGCAATAGTGTTGTCATGAGCTATCTCTTATTCATGTTTTTGATGTTAATTGTTAGTTTACTTAGTTTGTCATGAAATGAGTAGTTCTATGGACACTAATGCATGCATAGTATCTGCTCAACTATCTCCCTCTTTCTAGCCAAAAAAGTAAAAATTCCAACAAGTATAAACTTGTTTCCAACACCCTTTAGCCAAGTATTTCCAGTGAGTCCACCATATCTACCTATTAGCTTCAGAGCTATTCCGAGTATGTTCACCATGTTATAGTGTTATTTATGTTCTAAATTAAGATATTCACTTTATTAATTGTCATGAGCTGAATTTGGGATAGGACTCTCACGAACTTTTGAATGCACACCTTTACTTTTCATTGCACTTAATAAACATGACCCAATAACGGGAGCTAAAAGTTTTGCGTTTGACAAGTGTTTGGTTGGGAGATAGCTATAAACGTGTATCACTGGAAAGCTTTCAACATTGCACAAAAATTTACATTTGGTTGATATCATGTACTTTTGTTTTTGGACTCCTGCCATGCCGAAATGAAATAGAGGAATAGTAAGTTTTGATGAGTAAGTATATTTATAACTAGAGAAACGCATTGGGCCGCTAACCCAAACCATGCTTGATCATGGTGGACATTTACTTACAGCTAGAGTGGACTTACAAACACATCCTACAATAAAATAAGAAGCTATGCATATAGTGAATGAAATAAAAAAGGATGATGAGTCTACTCCGTTTGTTCATCTTGTCATTGTGTCATGGGCTGGTTTCCATGTCATGGGGCAAGAGGTACCTCTTTGCGGTTCTCTATGATGTCATTAATACTTATTATGATTGTACAAAGCTTATTAGGAATCTTAAGTTGAGTAATCATGGATTAGGTTTTCACACTCACGGGGTATCAGACATTCAACCAACACCTTGTCAATCACATTACTTCAACATTCACAATTTAAGATGCTAGTGATAAAGGGGCAATGAGAGTCTTAGACCAATGGATGCCACATTTCAATTAGTAATTTTAGTTGAATAATTTAGAGGCTAAATAAGACTTGATCATGTTTTACCTCTACTCAATTTTCTCCAAAGTGTCCACCATATTTTCTATTTTCCATTATGCTATTGTTTGACCAATATAGGATTTTATTTTTCATTTTGTGTATGCATTTGGTCCATAGTGCTTTTATTTCATTATACACTTTGTGAACTTTCATGAACCATCTTTGCTTGCATATTTGATATTTCTTACAACATGAATTGTATATTGCTACTCATTTCTAGTAATAATCATTTGATTATATGTAGTATGAATAATCCTCCTTGATATCCCATGATTGTTTCAATATGCAAAGTCCATGTTAGTTTTATCACCTTCATACTCGAGGACGAGCATGGGTTAAGCTTGGGGATGTTGATGCATGTAAAATGCATGCATGAACTTTGCATGTTATTACTTGTTTTTCCTACATATTAGCAACTTATATTCAAGTTTTATAATGATTTGGGGGATTTTCTAAACAATCCCCCTTATTTTGGTTCTAACCCTGTTTTTCCAGAAAACTTACTTTTTAGTGTTTAAGACTTTCCGGGAGCTTCGGGACTCCAAAAAGGGCAAGGACAAAGAGCACGGTTCAGAATTTTCGAGACGAAGACCATGGGCCAAAGTAGAGGTCCAAAAGGCCAACCAGGTGGCAAAGAGGACCCTCCACGCGGCCAGATTCCTTGGCCGCGTGAGAGGCCCCCTTTTTGCCCCCGTGGCTCCGATGCCGTTGATCTTTCTTCTGCCGAGTGTCTGGTGACCTAAAAACGACTATATAAAGGCCCCCCTGGCCTTTTCGAGGAGGAGGCGGCGCCGAGAAATGAAACCATGAAACATAGAGACAGAAGGCTGCCGCCTGAGAAGATCGGAGGAGGGAAACGCCGCCGGGATCACCCCCGGAGGGCTCCACCCCCCTCCGGCGTGTTCATCATCAACATCTACAGCAAGATCAGCTCCATCTCTCCACTGTAATCTCTTGGCAAACACGATGTATGATGCAATACTATAATCCCTTGATGTATTGTGTCTCCCCGTCTATGTTTGAGTAGTGAATTGTTCTTGGCAATGGTGAAATAGTTCGTTGATTGGTTGCATACAAGTTTGTTATCTTCTATGATTGTCTTTGTGTACAATATATGAGTGCACACATATGTTGGGGAATGCATGTAAGGTGATCACCGGTAGCATAATGGAGTGGTGGTGACTTGGGAGTGACAGTAACCTGATACCGAGCCACAAAGTTAAGTTATTGGGGGATATATATAGGGGACCTTAGAACGTAAGGCTATGGTGGGACTTTATGTCTTAATCAATCTTGTGCAGTCATTTACTTGGCCACATGATCCATCATAAGGGGTTGTAGATAATTTACTTGACTATACCTATTCATGGCTCCTTCCTAGAAGAAACACCTAAGACTAAAACATGTGCTTCACTAATTGTGACAACCACACGAACGAAACACCTATTGCTAGAACACTTTCTCCCTTGAGATACTTGAGATATTTGCTGCTTGCTACTTGTGAAACTTGCTTAGAAACTTGCTTTAGAAACTTGCTCTAGGATTACTTGCATTTTAAACTTGCTTCACTATTTACTAGACAAACCACACTCCACGTCACTTGCTTTTAATTAGTTATTTCCTTTTAGTCAAACTTATTGCTTTGCATAAACGGCCATATAAGAGGGTTATAGGGCTTTAGAGAATAGATAGCTTACCTTCACCTCCTCGTGGGTTCGACACTCAAATACTTATCGAAAGGTACTACAATTGATCTTCTGCACTTGGGAGTCATCACATCACCATGCCCATGACAAGTGGAACCGAGTCATCAGCCAACACTCACATTAGTCTAGGGTGTGTGTCCAGCAAAACCTTAACGACCAAGGACAATCTAGTATGAACAACATGAATACATAGTTCCACAATCGAATCACATATTCAATGACATGTATTAGATGTTCAAAACAAGGACGACTTAATAAATTTATGAATACATTGGGAATACATCATACATGATTGCCTCTAGGGCATATTCCCAACAACATTCCACCAGATCCAGTACATCCGCCTTGGACAACCACGGACTGTAACAACAGTATGTAAACATCAGATAACTGATCCTAACCATCCACTGTGATCAAGCTAGTATATGACTATCTCTTCAACTAGGTTTGTTCTCCCCGGCACCATGTCACACATCGCCACGGCAGGAGACCCAACTGTCGCACCCGGAGGAGAACTTAATCCCTCACTGTGTATGCCTAATTGAATTCATGACTGGCGGCATTTCGGTTCGAGGGAAGTCACACCCTTATAGCAAATTGAGATAGAACACACACTAACAAGAACAAACTTCAAGTTAAGCCCCATGCCCATGTTGGCGTAAAGTGGCAGTACAGTAAAGGTGGTCCGGCGAAGACTAGGTTATGTGTCATTTTTGTAAAAACACCTTTTTCTCAAAAATGACCACTTCAACAATCGTTCGGAGGATAAGGCTTCGCCTTTCCACCGTGTTTTCCATAAATCCTTTGTTTTGCAAAAACGTATTTTTGGGATGTCCATTAGGGACTTATACTTTTGGGTGGTAATAAATACCATATGGTGGCTATGGGCTTGGTAACACCAAGTATCAACTACTCTCATAATAATGATATATATAATATTAATAGTAGTAATAGTCACTAAAAAATAGTTTTTGGTAATGAAAGTTTTGGAAAACTTTTCAGAAGTAAAACATGCATGATAGATAATGATAAGTGTGGTAACAGCAAGCATCGGGATGGCTTGCCTTAAAACTCTTAGTGTCCCTGGCCTTGAAGTAGCTTGAACTTGACGCATAGCTCCACAATTGTTTCTTCTTCTTCTTTGTTTTCTAGCGTCGTAAAAGAATAAAAGACACACACTTAGAACTAAGGGACAAACAACTAAACAATGCAACACATACAGCAAGCAAACTTATACTTAGCGCAATCACTCAAACGTTATCGAGAAA
The DNA here is from genome assembly GCA_028641055.1 of Alopecurus myosuroides. Taxonomy (NCBI): domain Eukaryota; kingdom Viridiplantae; phylum Streptophyta; class Magnoliopsida; order Poales; family Poaceae; genus Alopecurus; species Alopecurus myosuroides. The sequence continues at coordinate 380,017,829 of CM054058.1, read as the reverse complement.
ACTATCTCACAGACTCTCAGGGTACAAAACTGTCGTCAGACAAACATAAGGTTGAGAAACCATATCCCACATCTTACATACCATATATGGAGTCAGTGTACCACTCTCATAATAAGATATTCAAGAAGCTAGAAATTTAGCTTGTGGGCACAAAAGGTGAGACTAAAATAATAACAATCAATCAAAGCAATACCCATGGCAGTGGGTATTACAACACACAAGAAAACATCACCAAACAAGTTCATGACTTAACTAATGCATAGATAACAAGATGATACTAAGCACAAAAACAACACTAGCACCACAAATAACATAAGTACAATACTCATGCTAAGGCAATCACTCAGACAATTTCCAAACAACAAGCAAACACACCACAAATGAAATAGGCTAGTTATAGGCTATGCTTATGTCTACTTAAAGTTATGTAATCCATCAATCATGAAAATACATAAAACAAACAAGTAGCTCTACCAATGGCAACAAGTCATAAAATATAATCTAAAACACAATCATCACACAAGATAATGCTTCTTACTAATAACATAAAAACAGGAGTGCACTAATAGTATACTAGTATGGAATTCTACACAAGCATGCCATAAGAATTAATTGTATTATACAACTAATAGAAACCAGCAAATCCACAAGTCATGTCATGATAACAGAAGTAATAACATCCTAAACATGCTAGGATAATCATACACTCATAAAATAAAAAGACAACAATACTAGAGCAACTCATAATATCTAGTAGTGACACTAGTTCATCACTAGAGCTGCAAACATCACGACAAGGATGCATGATCCTAAACAATAAACTCATGAATATAAATACCTACTAACAACACACACACCTTACACATGCTAGTAAGCAAATACACTATAATAATTCTATGAAAACATCTACTAAGAAAACATCAATCCATTCTAGTAATACATGCTTTTCTAATCAATTAAATAGCAAGAAATCAAAGTACATGATATACAACCAGCAGCTATGCACTCAACACAAGCTCAACTAAACACTTTCAAAAATCCAAACACTCAATGAAACCTATTTAGAAATAATTTACCAATCACTAGGAAGCATTCTACTAGCAAACAATTTGATTTAAGCAAACAATAGTGAAGTACTTCTTAGCATGATACCCCTAAGGGAATATTATGTTAACAAATGAACCACACCTAATCATACTACGATTGACAAGAAAACTAAACACCTTACTTACATAAGTGAAATGATAACCATTTTCCTTGGTGGAAAATACTAGACAAACATATAGTAATGCATGCTATTTTCACACGAGTGTATGGTTGGGGATTTGCATCCCTAACCAAAATGAAATGGGACCAGTGGGTTATTGACCCACTAATACCAAGACATTGACAGACAACAAAACCTCTGGTCACACATGACAAAATTAATCTAACCAAACAATCCATACAAGGCTATTCATACTAGTGAAAATAATACTAGTGAAAACGAACAACAAATGTTACACATGCTTTGCTATAAAATAAGTTGCAAGCTAACCGAGATAATAACATCAAAATAACAGTACCAAAATGGTACTGGACTCAACTCTAGCATAACACGGACTTAGGTAAAACAAACCTACAAAGATTGGCCCACACAATAATCCAAACAATACAACTAGGAAAATAACAAATGTTACTCATGCTTTGCTATAAGATAACATGCAAGTTAACAGAGATAATAGCATAGAAATAACAGTACCAAAATGGTAGTGGACTCCACTCAAGAATAACACAACTTAGGTAAAACAAATCTACCAAGATTGGTCCACACAATAATCCAAATAATAAAAGTAGGAAAATAACACATGTTACTCATGCTTTGCTATAAGATAACATGCAAGTTAACAGAGATAATAGCATAGAAATAACAGTACCAAAATGGTACTGGACTCCACTCAAGTATAGCACAACTTAGGTCAAAACAAACATACAAAGATTTGGTTCACATGATATCCAAATAAATAAAACTAGAAATTAACAAATGATATTCCTATTTCTATTTGACTTTCCAAACATGCACACACTTTCTAAGGTATATGTGATGCAAGGAAACAACCTAATAACAAGGTTCAACACATCCATACATGCTAGGAACAAGGAGCCACTCAATCAAACATTTTTAACTCAAACAAAAACACACATAAATAAGAAAACAGAAAAGGTGTTGTTTCTAAAAAAGGTTCACCAAAAATAATCTAAGGCTCCAAACATTACTCCAAGATAGTATTAGATAGTTCTAGTCATAAGAAAACTCATACAGTTGGATTCACCACAAATCTCCTTTTTAAACTCCTTCTAAAAATCCTAGAAAAGCCTACTGGTCATTTACCAAAATGGATGGAATTTCCATTTGGTAACTGACGTTGATGTGAGGCCAAGTCCTATGGATAGATATACTCATAGGCTACTCAAAACAATTTGTTTGACCAAAATGAATACAGATTCCAAAAGTTATGACAGAAACACTTTCACAGACACTTTGTGGCAAAACATTTGTTGTGACCAACATAAAAGTGCAAACTTGGATCTACCAACGGTACATGGTTAGGAAAACATATACCTAGTGCTGTGAATTTTCGTAGATATTAATTTGCATGAAAACTATTTTTCATATGCTCAAAAGAACCAGAAAAAATCTGCAGGGATTTGAGGTTCCTCACCTTGGGTTAAAAAATGGCCGGCGGCGACTTTGGAGCTCGTGGAGCTCAGAAGGGCTAGTGCTTCGGTCTCTTAGGCTTGGTGAGAGTGTGTGGAGTGTGAGGGAATGTGGGGGAGGGCATTGGTGCAAGGAACTAGCAAGAGTTGGCTTATAGCCAAGGGCAAGAACAAACTGGCAAGGGGTGGTCTCGGGTGTGTGGCAAGTGTGTGTTCTAGGGCTGTTTGTTCAAAGCACCAACAAGGCAAAGAGGCCAAAGGGCAAGACCACGAATGGGCAAGTCCACTACTGGCTTTTGGGGGCAAGGAGAGCCAAGGTCATGTCCAAGGAGTCAAAGTATGGAGACCCATACCCATGCCACATCACCATGCTCTCTCACTTTCTCTCCCTTGTTTCCTTCTCACCCAAGGCTTCTAGAAGTTAGGCCAAGCATCCAAGATGGAGTCCAAGCAATGGTAAACACAAGGGACAAGGTGGCATTTCGAGTTTTGAATGAATAAGAAGTGAAAACAACTGCCAAAAAGTGTAACAACAATTGTTCCTAACCAAATTCCGAAAATTCAGTTTTAGGGACTTAGTGAAATTTCCTAGTGTTCAAAACAGATGAAAAGAGAAAAAAGTTGGGATTGTTTTCAAAGTCCAAATGGTTTCCAAAATTTGTTTTCCAAGTTGGAGTTTGTTAAACATGTTATAAACTTTCAGAAACATCTTTTGAAAACAAATTTGAAATAGTTTAAGGCTATGAAAACAATGTGGGAAAAGGTGTACTTTCTATTTCTCTGTTTTTTCAAAAATGCCTTTTTCTGTCTTATTTTTATTCCACAAAGACAACAAGAAAAATATTGTTTATCTTATTTCAAAATCAAACCAAGCTTATGGATTTGTAGTACATATATCAAGGAACAAATAAAAGCCAAGAAAACATAAAATAACATTTTATAGCCTAGTGAAAACAAAGGTGGAAAACAGGTACCTGCCTATATTTTTAGGGAATAGTTTCTATAGAAAACTTAAAAGAAAACTTCCATAAATCATTTTGAAATTTTGTTTTCTTGGATCCAACAAAGTTAAAAGTTTATTTTAAGAAGCAAATTTTTTTTCAAGTCTTGGAATAAAAATCCACTCAAGTAACATTAGGGAAAACATCAGGGAAAAATTATAAAAGTGTTTTCAGAAACATTTGATATTGGTTCTAAAATGAAAAAAAATACTTGCCTTGCATATATGATTAAGATCAGATACACATGTTAGTTCAAACAATCATGTTGTTAGAAAAAAAATGGTTGGCCCTAATTTTTGTCTTCTTGAACACAGTACAAGATTCCAAAAACTGTGGTGTGACATTACATACATTGTTTAATGCAATTATCTGTTGCTTGCAACTTAATACCTAAGGGGATTCGGATGATAACCTGAGGGTGGATTATTAGTCATAGATGCAGATGGATTTCGGTCTATGTACTTTGTTGTAATGCCCGCACTAAATTTCATAGTTGTCATCATGTTATAATGTGCACTACGGTGCAACCTCTATTTGTCAATTTCCCAGCTGTAATTTGTTCACCCAGCATGTTATCTTTGTGGAGAGACACCACTAGTGAACCTATGAACCCCGGTCCATTTTCCACACTGTTAAACAAACCACAACAATTTCCTTCTTTCTTTACTTACTGCAAGCATACACCATTTTCCACACTATACGTCTAATCTTTGTTTTCAGCAAGACTGGTGAGATTGACAACCTCACTGTACCGTTGGGACAAAGTATTTTGGTTGTGTTGTGTGCAGGTTCCACGTTGTTGCTGACACAGGTGAGGCGCCATCACCACCTTCAGTGGCATCAACCTTCCCTAGATCCTCTTCCTCCGACTGGATTGATAACCTTGGTTCTTAACTGAGGGAAATTCTTACCGCTTGCTCATCACACCCTCCTCTTGGGGTTTCCAACACACCATCAAAGAGCATCAAGAAACTATGGCGCCGTTGCCGGGGAGGAAGAAGTCTTCTAGCAAGGGGAGTCTCTCACTGTCAACCTCTTTATTTTGTTTATTGTCTTGTTTTTTCTTCTATATATTAAAAACACAAAAAAATAGTTTACTTTATAGCTGTTATTTATTTGCTTGCTGTTATTTTTGCTTTTGCTGCTCTTAGTTTAATCTCTAATCATGATTCTACCCAATTTTACCTTGAAATACGTACCAATAGGTAGCGGTGATATAATTGGGAAAGATAATATTGGAGAATTCTTTAATTATGTTAGTAAGCACGAAGAATTTGAGGATATATCCTTAGCTGAGCTTGCTCCAGATATTGAAACCGCTGCAGCATCTCTTGTTCGCATGCTGGAAGCTAGGTTTGTTAACCTTAATCCCCTTATAAACCAAATGTTTCTCAACCTTGATAACATTAAGGATACCGAAAAAATAGAGGTTATCCTAGAAACTTTTTTTATAGTATTTGGTGATGTTTCCATTGAGGCTAGAAAAGTTTTTAATCTATTTGAGATGTCAGGCTCATGTCTAGATGTTAATAGCACACCGGGTAAAGCCAACGATAAGTAAATTAAAATACCAATACCCTTTAAATTGGTAGGAATGCATGAAATTCTAGAATATTTTTTGATTGGATTGTTCCTGCAAACCAATTTGATGAAAGTAGTGTGCCTAAAAATGCTGATAAAGGGACATCTAAAAATACCATAGATGAAAAACCATTCATTCCTGAGGAGATTTCTAAGCTTAATTTTGATGCTTCTTCACTTGAAATTACTTGAGTTGCTTTCTATGCCTAGCTGAAAGGCGTTAAAGAAAAGCGCTACCGGGAGACAACCCGTTTTATTTCTCGGTTTTCAATCAGTTTTCCTTTGTTTTCTTTTGTGTGCTTTGCACCCGGGTGTTTTCTATTTACTTAGCAACCCCGCTGTGTCTCTTATTTTGTGTTTTTGTTGAGCCAAGTAAAGCCCCTAGTGGAAAGTTTAGACTATATTTCGGATTTCTTCGTAGGAAACAAATTTCTGTTGTCCACTGTTAAATACGTATAAAATCACAGAAAGTTCAAAATGTCCTGAGCTTTTTTGTTCTTAATCCTGCGATATATACGCAAATGTTCTTAGTTGAAAACTTTTTGATTTGAGCAACAAAAGATTTTCGAAAAAATAGATATTTACATGTTGTTCTGTTTTGAAAGATTTCTGCCAATTATTGCATTTGCATCTTAATCTCTTCCTTTTGGTGTTCTTTTGAGAAAAATAGTTTTAAAAGAAGTTGTGACAGTATCTAATGTGTTTTTGAGTTCTAGGCTTGTGTTGAAACTGAACCATGTGAATTTATTATTTCGATTGCACTAACAATGCTAATGAAGATTGTAAGAAATTTGGTGTGAAGGAAGTTTTCAAGGGTCAAGAAAAGAGGATTGTCGGGGGGCTACCCCCGAGTAGGGGTAAGGCAAGTGTTAAAGCGAAGGTCACAGTGCTGTTGACCGGGTAGACGGCTACCTAGGTACCCACTACCCGGTAGGTTCTATCCGGTGATAGTCACTGAAGGCCAAGAGAATATATTGAGGAGAATTGTACTCATCCGAATAGAGAAGTTGTGGTCCGAGTAGATGGACAACAATTCTACTCGGGCCAGAAGTCAATGGAGCCATTCTGACGGATATCCCGCGTATCCCGCAGCCGTACAGGCGTGCGGTTCAACTTACTAGGTATGTGATCATCAGTGAAGCGGCGTGGATACAGAGAGTTGGGCACATGTCTTGTCTTGTCATTAACAGAGGGGACAGGACATGATGGGGGCCTACACTGTGAGGCTGACAGGGTGGACAGGTCCTGTCAGTCGTACGGCGCGGCGACTTCTCGAGCGGGCGTCAGCGCGAGAAACCGGAAGCGTGCTCTGCGTCACAGTGGTGAAGTCCCATCAGTTGTACCTTTTATTCTTTGTTTACTCGGCTGGGCACCAGTATATAAGGTGCCCTGCCCCCTCCTGCGCGAGGGACGTTGCCTCAGATCGCATTTATTGAAAGAGCCAGCACTAGAGCTAGAGAGAGAAGCAGAGTGGCTACTCGGCTGAGAGACAAAACTGTACTATGGCTACTCGGAAATCATACATACAGAGAGATAGGCAGGAGTAGGGGTGTTACCTCCACACGAGGGCCCCGAACCTGGGTAGATTGTTGTGTTTCTAGTGTTCTTGAGCGCGGCTACTCGCCGTGCGATCCCTCCCTGGATACCTACAGCGTCCATCGGCCCCAAACCTTAAGCCATCCCATGGCATCCGTCTTTCCCACTCTACGACATTTGGCGTCCACCGTGGGGCCAGCAGCGGCGCTGGCTGGTGTGCATATTCGGAAGGGACCAATTTATGCTTCGAGGGAGCGCGTGGTATGTGGCCTTGTCCACAGATTCGGCTCCTTCGACTTCGTCACCGACAACGCCGGAGATTTCGGCGGAAGGCCCATGCCTGCAGACGGCTCGGCGCTCTCTTTCGGAACCGAGTCATCCGCGAGTTCCCGGAGGAGGTGCTCGTTGCCGATGATCCTCCTCCTGTACTCGCTGCCCGCGGGAAGCCAACTGGCTGCTTTGCGGACAGCGTGGAGGTAATGATGACGGGCCCGGCTATCGATGCCGGGAAGGGCGCGGACACTGCAGCTGAGGTTATCGAGCCGGCTGCAAGGGGCCACAAGCCCTACGAGATGCCCCGGAACATTCCGGGTTAGGTGGATCCTTCCACGTCTACGGCTATACAAGCTGCTCGCGGAGGCGCCACCGTGCAGCTGGGCATGCCGCAGCCCAACGAGGCGGAACTCGCCGCCTTGAGGGCACAACTCGAGCAGCATCATCAAGCGCTACTCGTCGAGTCATAGGAGCTGGAAAAGGTTAGGCTCGAGCTTAACCTAGACCAAAATGACTACAACTGAGCGCATGGTTTTACTCCAGTTTCTAGGCTGCCTAGCAAGCTAGGTGTTATTCGTCGCAACTTAGGCGATGAGTTAGCCAGAGATGGTAGGGTTGTTAGCCAATCTGCTAGTTTGAACACTGCTACTAGGCCAAAATACAGTTCCCCTGCAAAAACTCTTAGGGCTGCAGAGGCAGTTGCTGCTGAGTTGCCGCATCTCACTAGTGATGCACGCGCTAGGCAGCAGGATAGGCTCCATGAGCTAGTGCTAGAAGCCGGCAAGCAGAATGAGGAGTTTTGGAAAGCCAATCCGGGTGCTGGCGCTTCCCATGTTGTTCATTCGCATTGACTGAGATCTATGGATCATGCATCATCACCGCTTCCCGGCGGTGATAGAGCCCAGAGCGTGATCTCTGGGAGACACAAACAGATGCAGGTGTACGACCCGGCTGTCGCTGCAAAACAACACGCTGTAGAGCGGCAGTCCGGCCATAAACACAACTCTGCAGGAGCAGGCTATCAAGCCACTAAGGCTGACAGCAAGGGGCAAGGAGGAAACCGAGAGGGAGCATATCGGCGTCATGCTGCCCAGCCAGCTCAGCAGAGGGTGCAGCCGCAGGCAGCTGTGCAGCCGCAAGCAGTTGTGGTAGCAGCCAATCCGGTTGTTCAACCCGCTCCTGTGCGGCAGGACCGCTACAATGACGGGTACTCTGCGATGGAGCAAGCCGGGTACGCCGATCCAAGAGATGTCACCAACCGCCTTGGTGATCGGATGCTGGAGCCCACAGATGCTAGATACAAGCTAAAACGGATCAACCAGTCTGCGCAGCTCGAGACGAAGGGGCCACCCGGCCCAGACTGCTTTGGCCGCCGCATCATGGAGGAGCCCTCCGTGAACAAGTTTCAGCTGGCTATAGGGACCAAGTGTTATGATGGCAGCACCAAGCCGGAGGACTGGCTAAGTGATTATGTTATCGATGTGCACATTGCAGGCGGCAACCGGAGATGGGATGTGCGGTATGTTCTGCAGATGCTGGAGGGCCCTGCTCGGACCTGGCTCAACAACTTGCCCAGAGACAGCATCAACTGCTGGCTAGACTTCTCGGAAGCCTTCATCAGCAACTTCACTAGCACGTACAAGAGGCCGAATAGGCCGCAACAGCTCTCGGCTTGCAAGCAGCGAGAAGAGGATACAGACTGAGAATACCTTACTCGGTGGAGCACTCTGAGGAACACCTGTGAAGGTGTGAATGAGGCCCAGGCCATTGCCTGGTTTGCGCAGGGCTGCCGGCACGGCAATATGCTATGGCAGAAACTGCAGAGAGAGATGCCGAGTACGCTCGCCGAGACGATCAAGATTGCAGATATGTACGCACTCGGCGACCCTACTCAGCCTCTGCTCGATTATTTCGAGCCGAGAAGAAGAAATCAAGATGGCGGCAGGCGCCAAGAGCGACAAGATTTCCGCAACAAGCGCAGAGATGACCGAACAGATACTCGGTATGGTCCTGAACAAGTGAATGCTGTGAACCATGACACTGCGGCTGCTGGGAGTAGCCAAAGGCAAAAAACTGCTGGAGCCCAATACGGGCAAAACCAGAACAAGGGCCAAGGCTTCAAGAAGCAATATCCTGCCCCTCAGCAGGTTACCAGCAACCCGGATTTCATCGCATACACCGAGCTGATAATGATGCAGCGGATGCTCTGTCCAAGTTGGGGTCTTCTCGGCAGTTTATCCCACCTGGGATTGCTTTGGAGCATTTGAGAAAGCCATCTATCAAGCCATCTCCCAACTCGGAATCTATCTCCATTCCATCACTGCCAGATTCTGAAGCTGTTCCTATGGAGATTGATTGGGAGGCTGCCAAACAGAACCCGGGGACTGCCATCTCCAACCCGGGGACTGGCGCCTGCAACCCGGGGACTGCCCCTCCTAACTCGGGACTGTCGCATTCATCGATGGGGTGATTTACGAGTACTTGGGGACTCGAGGCCTCGTCCTCAACTTGGAGCAAGTAATGGTGGCGGATCCTATGGAGATAGATGAATCTGTGTTCCCTGCTCGGCCCACGCCGGGTTGGGCTATACCTATTCTATCCTTCCTAAGGGATGGCGCCCTGCCGAGTGACGAGGTTACATCCCGCCAGATACAGAGAAGAACCAAGGGCTACACAATCATCAACAAGGAGTTACACAGGAGGAGCCCAACTGGTGTGTTGCAACGCTGAGTTGAGCCAGAAGAAGGAGAAGAGATTCTCATAGAGATACATCAAGGACAATGTGGACATCACGCCTCTTCTCGGGCTCTGGTTAACAAGGCTTTTCAGCATGGTTTCTTTTGGCTCACTGCCTTGAGACAAGCTGAAGATATAGTGAGAAAGTGCAATGGGTGATAAAGATTTCCAAGCAAGATCCATATGCCAGCCTCCGAGTTGAATACCATTCCCATCACTTGGCCGTTTGCTGTTTCGTGCTTGAACATGGTAGGCCCTTTCAAACCAGCTAGACGCAACATGACTCACATCTTGGTCATGGTTGATAAATTCACCAAGTGGATCGAGGTGAAGCCTATTCGGAAGTGTGATGGAGTCACAGCTGTGAGTTTCCTGAAGGATGTCATTCTGAGATACGGATCCCGCACAGCATCTTCACTGGCAATGACACCAACTTTGTTGAGGTGTCCTTTACAAGATTCTGCAAGGAGAAGCGCATCCGACTAGATGTTGCATCAGTCGCGCACCCTGCTTGCAATGGACAAGTTGAAAGAGCAAATGGCATGGTTCTATCCGGAATAAAGCCAAGGCTGATTGAGCCATTACAGCGAACCCCTCGTTGTTGGCTGGACGAGTTGCCGGCGGTGTTGTGGAGTCTAAGGACTACCCCTAACCGATCAACTGGATACACACCATTCTTCCTGGTATATGGAGCTGAGGCCGTGTTGCCCACTGACCTAGAGCATGACTCACCAAGGGTAACACTCTATACTGAAAAAGAGGCCCGAGATGCTCGAGAAAATGACGTTGACCTGCTAGAAGAAGCAAGAGAGCTAACTCTGTCACGTTCAGCCATTTATCAGCAAAGCCTGAGGCGTTATCACAGCCGGAAAGTGAACCCAAGGGTTTTCCGAGAAAGAGATATGTTCCTTAGGCTCGTGCAGCGCACAGCCGGGATGCATAAGCTATCCCCCTCGTGGGAAGGGCCATTTATTGTGAGTAAGGCCCTGCACAATGATGCATACTACCTAGTTGACGCACAGGCACCCCAGAAGAACAGGCCGGATAGAGCAGGAGAGAAATCCAAGTGTCCCTGGAATGTAGCTCTACTCTACCGTTTTCATTCGTGATCAAACTTTGTATGTATCTCTTCAACCGAGTTAAAATTCTAGTCGGCACTCCGAATTCAAACTCGGGGACTGCCCTTGTCCAATTCGCTCTGTTTCTTTCTACTCTGTTTTACTTTGTCTACTCGGTTGATTTACTTAGAATTTCATAAGTATATATAGTAATGTGTTTAAACCCAAGGGCCAACTCTTCGACTCTGCTGCTGTCCGCAACCCGGCTTCATGGCAAGCAAGAGAACAAGCCAAAGGTCAATGAACACACGAAAAATTGCTAAGGAAAAGAAAGGTGCAGCAACCGAGTAGGGTGTTTTTTACTGTTTTTCTCTTTTCGGCTAAGTGGTGGGCAGCGTTACCATGCAATTTTCTAAGTTGCTAAGTATTTGAAACTCAAACTTTGAAATCTTGTGACTCTACTACCAAAAAAGCCACAAGTGGCAGGTAAGAGCTAAGACAAAGGGAATGAGTGGATAAAAAAATGCAACTCGGGGACTTGCATAGAAACGCAACCCGGCATCAAGCCAGAGTTTCTAAATATTAACTGAAATAAAAACTGAGTAGCAAAGGGCATAACTGTATCGATTACATCTGCACCCGGCATCCCGGGGATCTGATAAATGTTTGGAGATAAGGCATGCAGGAATTACACAAGAGTAGAAGCAGTGTTGTCCGCGTCGGTGTTGGTAGGTGCAGCTGGATCGGAAGCAGTAGCTGTGGAGGTTGGAGTAGCGGAGATTTAATCCGTTACAGAGTTGGAGGCTGGAGTAGATTGAGTGCTGGGCAGAGGGTAGATGCCGGATGGCGCAGCCCCAGTCGCGCCCAACTCAGGAGCCGGCTCTTCAATCATCATCTCGGTGGTGATGGTGGCCTCCTGCACGACGGGCTGCGGCTGCTCGGCCTCTGGGTTGGCTGCCAACCCGGAGTCCTCTGCATTGCCTTGCTGCTCGGTCCTCCCCGTCTCCTTGGTCTCCTCCTGCTCGGATCCCTCCTCCTCGGCACCCTCCTCGAACTCGGCTAGGTCTTCATCATCCAGGTCCTCATCCCCTTCGTCGTCCTCTTCGCCAACATCCGTGTCAGGCGTGGTGAGGCCGTCGATGTAGATGCTAGTTTCAGCGTAAGAGGCAATCTCGTAAGCCACCTCTTTTCGGCGAGTCGACTTGTAGTCGTTGCGGCGGGTGCTGATCCTGTTGAGATCCAAGTTCTCATAGCAGGACAATATGAAGTGCAGCACCTCGTCAGCCCCTGCCCGGGCTGCGGAAGCGCGCCACTTCTTGAGCTCCACCTTGACTTCGTCCAAGTTCTCAGCAATTCCGCAGAATGTTTCCGGGATGTCCTTTCCAGGCCAGAACAGAGTGTGCAAATTGATAGCAGTGGACACCATGGAGGTTCCCAAGCCCTTGAGGGAGTGCACCTGTGTAACATCCCAGTGTTTGGGAGGTTATAAGGATCTAAATTTAATATGTGCATTTACAAAGCATGCATCTAAAAGTACGGGAAATTTTGGCGCGAAAGTTTAAACAAAGCAAAGTGACCAAAGTTTCACTTGACATGATGAAATAGTTCTAGTTCATCTATTCAAGAGTACATTTGGAGTGATCTTTATAATAAGTATCTTAAGAAACCAAATCACTTGATAAGACCAACCATAATTGGTTATGATCAAAAACAAACTATCAACAACCTTAACCACAAGTCTATAAGTGACTTGGAATAATTCATTAGATATCTACAACTCAAAGAGGGGTGAGTACCCAAATCACACAACTGATAATCATACTTCCATCAATGAGTAATACATAATTGAACCATCTCATCAATAGAGGAGTTATGACCTCTCAAACAATACCTCCTTAAGATATCAACCATTCACAAAACATGTAACATCCCAAGTCTGAAAAATAGCCTTTAGAATGTTTGCTCTCTGTTATTTTATGTTTTGCATCATGGCATCATGTTGATTGCATTTGTTTTGTTTGTTTTCCATTTGTTTTCCTCTGTTTTCATTTGTTTTCCTTTGTTTTCTATTTGAATTTCAAACCAAAATTCAAACCCTTTGTTTCATCCTTGTGATGTTACAATTTCTAAAAAGATATTTCAAAATAAAACAATTGTTTGTTTCCATTAAAGTGTGGTCTCAAAACTGTTGTTTTGTTTCTATAAAAATGCATCCAATAATCAAACCCTTTTCAAATTCAATTTGTTTTCCATTTGAAATTCCAAACCAACATCCAAACAGTTGTTTCCAAATCAAAACCCTAGTTGTTTCCAATCATCCCATAATGTTCCACTAATAACATGGTACTTTTAATTCAATAAATTAATCCCAAATTGCTTTCAAGTTCAAACCATGAATCCAATCAATTAATTCCAATATCCCCTCAATCCAAATCAAATCCTCAAAGCATCAATCAATGTGATTTTATAACAAAGCTCCAAAACAATCAAACTCATTTTTTTAATCAACTTAAATCATAGGGTTCACCCTATTAAAAGGTTGTTCCAATAATGTTTTCCTAATACAAAACTCATTCAAATTGGTTTAAATCCCCAAACATCAATTTATTTTCAAACTTTCTGAAAACACACTTGGCAATTGTTTTCTATTAACCTAAATAGCTGACCCACATTTTTCTAATATTTTTCCTAACATAAAACCCTTCTTTTCTTCCATTTTCCTTTTTCAGCAAAAAAAAATAGTTAGAACTAAAAAGAATAAAGCTAACAAGGAGAGAGAGGAGCAGCAGCCCACCTAATCTTCCCCTCAGCCCAACACCTCCTTTGAGCCCACATACCCCTCCCTGTCGCTGTCGTTCTCCTCTGATGTCACTTCAGTACGGCATGGATCACCACCACCCGATCTCCTCCATGCCATTAGATGATCAGCCGTACTGGTGCTCTCCCTCCATATATCCCCCTCCTCCTCCGATCGGCTGCAAAACCCTAGCGCCTCTCCTACCCATCGCCGCCGTTGCTCCACTGCCACTTCTCTCCCTCTGTCTGAACCTCTGCAAGCGATCACCACCGATACCACCTGCCTCCACACCTCGTCGACGTCCGGGGCACCTCGAGGAGCCACTGTCGAGGGGAATGGAACCGTGGTGCATGCCTGCAGCTCCTCGTGCCCTCGCCGTTTCCTGGGAGGGATCGTGGCGGCCGCGCCGTCGCCGGAGAGGGGCGTCCGCGCCTCTGTCCGTCAGGCTCGACAACCGCGAGGTGAGCACGTCGCCCTGCTCCTTCCCCTTCTCCCTTCCTTGCACCAGCACCACCACGCGAGCCCGCGGCGGCCCTCGCCGGCGTCGATCGGCCTCCATCGATGTTTCGTTTCCGTGCGCTGACAGTTAACTGAAGGACTCCTTCAGTTTCGTCAGTACAGCCCGTGGTGTTACCCCTTAACCAAACGAAAGCCCCACCTGTCACCAACGATCAGCTACCGCATTGGCAGCAGACCATGCGCGCGAGCAGGGGGTCTGGGGTTCGATCCCCCTCCCTGCGCAAATAGCCAACCTTTTTTCCATTTTATTTTTCAGAACCAGAACAACTTGCTAATTGCACACAAGTCCTTGCTAATTTTTCTTCTAGGCCCTTGCAAATTAATTCTAAGTCCCTGCTATTAATTTCTAATCCCTGGATATTAATTAAAATGGCAGATTGCATCCTAAACTTCTAAAATGCATAAGAAAATCATTGTAACTCCAAATTTAACTTTTTAAATATGTTTTCAATACCAAATTAAATGTTCTACCCAAATATAAAATTTGTTTACTGTTTTGAATATTTTAAATTGGTGCAATATTTGAAAACTTGTCAAATTCACTTAAACTTGCAAAATTCATAACTTGTTCATAAAAATTCCAAATTTCACAAACCAAATATGTTTTCCAATCAATTTTTCATGTACTTTCCAAATATAAATTTTGTTTCATTGTTTGAATAATTAAAATTGCCTAAACAATTTAAATCTTGTTTAATTCAATTAAAAACTTGTTTAATATTGTTTAATTCATAATTAAATAATCCAAAGTCCAATCTCAAAATGTGAAACATGTAATCCAACTAAAATTTGATGTTCTTTTCAAATATCAACTTTGTTATTTGTTTTGAACATTTTAAATGGTTGAAAACAACAAATACTTGTGTGTTCCCTTTAAGGCACCCAAAATTCCATAAACTTAATAATAAAATTCTAAATTGCTACACCCTATTTAAACTTGATTCTTATGTTGTTATTCTGCTGTTTTCCTTTGGCATGCATCATACTAATCCACTAGCATCTGTTGATTAGCTGGAAAACAAATAATCTAACCAAAATCCATGGGCTTTTCATATGCAACCCAAAGTTGCATATGTGTCCATTTAAATTGTGTTATCATGTCAAGTAGTTTATTTTGATGCATCTATTAACATGTCATGCATCATCCTTGATTGTGCACAATGCCATGATATTGATTGGTTATCTTTCTGCAATGTTTGTTTGCTTCTTCTCGGATAAACGACGACGCTGAGACCGACGATACTTTCGACACCCCTTCTAAGGATTTAGCTCAGTACCAGGCTACTGGGTTTTGCAGGCAAGTTATCACTCACATGAACCACTGTGTTCCTTTCAACATTGGTTACCGATACTTTCCGTTGTTCTTTTCTGCTAGCCTTAGTAGTAGTTGTTTCTGTTACGAACCCATCACATGAATCCCTTAAACTTGATATTGCCTCATCTCCCTTCCTACAACCATTGTTTGAGCCAGTGTCTTACTAGCATGCTTAGGTTGCTTTTGCTCGAGTCTGTTATCCGTTACTTTCTGTTACTATCTATTACGTTGTGGGGGCTCGATGTTTAATCAATCAATCATGCTAATGTTACTATTAATAATAAATTTGATGATAAGGCACCGGCAGGAGGCCCATGAGAGGTTTTGGAGCCTGCTAGTGTCGACCCTAATAGGAAAAGGGTCTTGTCTACTGATCCATGATGAGCGCACTACCCGCATTTGGGAAGCGAGTATGGGCGCCCCCCTCAACTTGACCTGATTCGCATCTCGTCCAAATCGCC
Organism: Alopecurus myosuroides; assembly: GCA_028641055.1. Classification (NCBI taxonomy): domain Eukaryota; kingdom Viridiplantae; phylum Streptophyta; class Magnoliopsida; order Poales; family Poaceae; genus Alopecurus; species Alopecurus myosuroides. The sequence continues at coordinate 380,001,855 of CM054058.1, read as the reverse complement.
TCATTTAGTTCGTGTTTTCCATTTGCCGCATCATGTTTTTGCGAGCCCAGGCCAGGGTGGAACTTTCGTAGTCGGCATATAGGGGGACACGGTCTTAGAGTGCTATGATGGTCCATTTTCTTCTGGGCTTGATTAGCCGTGCGCCCAAGGTTCTTTGGGCTTGATGCGAAGAATGGTTGGTTGTGTAGAGTACCCCGCTTGGTGGGTTAGCTTCCCATCTGGCGGGTTATTCTTGAGTGTACGGCCAAATTGGTGCAACCCTGCAGGGATAATCTTCTCGAGAAGCCGTGTTTTCCGCGGTTATGGATTACTTGGTGAAAGTACTGGCTAACAAGTACTCAGGACAACTTAAACATAATGATCAAATCTGTTACACCCCATGATTAATAACTTGACTAGTAATAGGTTGATGACACAATAATTTGATTCACCTTTAATACAACTGTGTGAGTTATCCTTGGATTGCTTCTTTGGATAAGGGGCGATATCCAGGATGGGTTTGTTTGCAGTTATCTTTCAGTTGGTTACAATCCTCGATCTTATCTCCTTTCTGTTAGCCGGAAGTGGTAGAATCTCTGTAGTTGGTTAGAGCAGCCAGTTGCAGCATCTTTTATATCCCCTCTCTTCCGTTGACCCAAGGCATCTGTGCTTGGTGTTGACGGGTTACACTTTGGTGAACTGTGAGTCTTGCTTGCCAGTACGTTTATGTACTGACCCCTTTGGGGCTGTGGTTTACGCAGACGACGTTTCCGAGGATCTTCATGGTGGCTGCTACGTGGAGTATGATGACGAGACTGCTGACGAGTAGATAGCGGACCCGGGCAGGATCCGAGACTTCGTGGATGGGCTCCGTCTTTTCGTTTCCGGCCTCTTAGGCCTATTTGGTTCTTGTCTGTACTCAGACCTGTTGAATGCTTCCGCTGTATTGTAATGATGTATTGTTGGGGCATGTGCCCTCTGAATGATTGTATTTGCTATCTCTGCTCTAATGAGAGCCATTTGCAACTTATTTCAATCTTTTGTGTCGTAGAGATCTGTTGTGATATCACTTGTTAAACGCCGTTGACGTACCATGTGTGTATGGTTTGAAGTACGTCGACGGAAGTGCCTGTGATCTCTAGTGGATAGTTTACATCGACGATGGAATAGCAGAGCTTGTGTTGTCGCGCATAAGCGCAGGCCTACCAGGAAGCTGGGACGTGGGAGCAGTTATGTCCCATAATCCAAGCATCTGCTATCCAGTTCGTACGGTGAGTATCCCCTAGAAGTCAGGGTGCGACAAATGGTATCAGAGCCTGTCTGCCTGTAGGATCCCTTTTTACTGGTCGCAGTTGAGTCTAGAAACTATTTTGTAGCTATATAGGAAAAATGAAACGTGAGAGTAGGAATTCTGTTCATTTTTCTTCTTTCCCCACCCACCCTCCCTTTTCTGGTAAGGAAGTGCAACGTTGTTTTCCCTTCTCATCTAAACTTTCAAGTTAGGATTTCACGAATCCTGGTTTCTCTGGGATAGTTATATCTACTAGACCATAGGAATGGAGGTGGTTGTGACATGATTTATCATGTTGCCTACTCATGATTGAGAACGGTGGCAAATAGGCCCCGGAAGCAGATCCTCTATTCCTTAAGCAGTAGATATTGATCCTTTAGAAGCCCGGATGGGTTTTCCGTAGTACCTCAGGAATCTTGTTCTCGTTTTCCCCGATGTTGATATCCTGTTCTTCTCAACATCCTTTTTCGTCCGTTGAAATCTTGTTGTTGTTTTCCACTTCAATTCTTCTACCGGTGTCTAATCAAAGTTTCCCCGTTCATCTGCTAAACTCTATTCCAGTTAAAGTGTTATTTGATACCGGAGCATCACATTCCTTTGTGTCAACAATCTTTTCCACAACATACAACCCAATTCTGGTTCCACTAAGCAATCAAAACTCTGTTCACTCCCCGGGATCTCAAATGTTGACTTCCAAGATAAGCAAGAACAATCCAATTCTAATGAGAGGCCACATATTCCTCGTTACTCTCATGTTGATGATTCTGACATTGATGTCATCCTTGGTGTTCCATTGATGTCAATAACTCTGTTCCACCATTCTAGCCAGATAGTCTATCCTCCAAATGAATCAAATTCTATTCAGCTATACACCCTTGGTGCAAAATCTCTCCCCTTTACTTGAAAATGTTCCGGTGGTTTGCTAATTCCCTGATGTCTATCCAAGGTGCACGATGTGTTTCACGTGTCATAGCTCAAGAGGATCTTCCCAAGAAGTTTCCGGACCTTTTCTTTTCTCAGTAGGAATCTCGGGGCGCGATTCCTTCAAGGGGGGGCGTTTTGTAACATCCCAAGTCTGAAAAATAGCCTTTAGAATGTTTGCTCTCTGTTATTTTATGTTTTGCATCATGGCATCATGTTGATTGCATTTGTTTTGTTTGTTTTCCATTTGTTTTCCTCTGTTTTCATTTGTTTTCCTTTGTTTTCTATTTGAATTTCAAACCAAAATTCAAACCCTTTGTTTCATCCTTGTGATGTTACAATTTCTAAAAAGATATTTCAAAATAAAACAATTGTTTGTTTCCATTAAAGTGTGGTCTCAAAACTGTTGTTTTGTTTCTATAAAAATGCATCCAATAATCAAACCCTTTTCAAATTCAATTTGTTTTCCATTTGAAATTCCAAACCAACATCCAAACAGTTGTTTCCAAATCAAAACCCTAGTTGTTTCCAATCATCCCATAATGTTCCACTAATAACATGGTACTTTTAATTCAATAAATTAATCCCAAATTGCTTTCAAGTTCAAACCATGAATCCAATCAATTAATTCCAATATCCCCTCAATCCAAATCAAATCCTCAAAGCATCAATCAATGTGATTTTATAACAAAGCTCCAAAACAATCAAACTCATTTTTTTAATCAACTTAAATCATAGGGTTCACCCTATTAAAAGGTTGTTCCAATAATGTTTTCCTAATACAAAACTCATTCAAATTGGTTTAAATCCCCAAACATCAATTTATTTTCAAACTTTCTGAAAACACACTTGGCAATTGTTTTCTATTAACCTAAATAGCTGACCCACATTTTTCTAATATTTTTCCTAACATAAAACCCTTCTTTTCTTCCATTTTCCTTTTTCAGCAAAAAAAAATAGTTAGAACTAAAAAGAATAAAGCTAACAAGGAGAGAGAGGAGCAGCAGCCCACCTAATCTTCCCCTCAGCCCAACACCTCCTTTGAGCCCACATACCCCTCCCTGTCGCTGTCGTTCTCCTCTGATGTCACTTCAGTACGGCATGGATCACCACCACCCGATCTCCTCCATGCCATTAGATGATCAGCCGTACTGGTGCTCTCCCTCCATATATCCCCCTCCTCCTCCGATCGGCTGCAAAACCCTAGCGCCTCTCCTACCCATCGCCGCCGTTGCTCCACTGCCACTTCTCTCCCTCTGTCTGAACCTCTGCAAGCGATCACCACCGATACCACCTGCCTCCACACCTCGTCGACGTCCGGGGCACCTCGAGGAGCCACTGTCGAGGGGAATGGAACCGTGGTGCATGCCTGCAGCTCCTCGTGCCCTCGCCGTTTCCTGGGAGGGATCGTGGCGGCCGCGCCGTCGCCGGAGAGGGGCGTCCGCGCCTCTGTCCGTCAGGCTCGACAACCGCGAGGTGAGCACGTCGCCCTGCTCCTTCCCCTTCTCCCTTCCTTGCACCAGCACCACCACGCGAGCCCGCGGCGGCCCTCGCCGGCGTCGATCGGCCTCCATCGATGTTTCGTTTCCGTGCGCTGACAGTTAACTGAAGGACTCCTTCAGTTTCGTCAGTACAGCCCGTGGTGTTACCCCTTAACCAAACGAAAGCCCCACCTGTCACCAACGATCAGCTACCGCATTGGCAGCAGACCATGCGCGCGAGCAGGGGGTCTGGGGTTCGATCCCCCTCCCTGCGCAAATAGCCAACCTTTTTTCCATTTTATTTTTCAGAACCAGAACAACTTGCTAATTGCACACAAGTCCTTGCTAATTTTTCTTCTAGGCCCTTGCAAATTAATTCTAAGTCCCTGCTATTAATTTCTAATCCCTGGATATTAATTAAAATGGCAGATTGCATCCTAAACTTCTAAAATGCATAAGAAAATCATTGTAACTCCAAATTTAACTTTTTAAATATGTTTTCAATACCAAATTAAATGTTCTACCCAAATATAAAATTTGTTTACTGTTTTGAATATTTTAAATTGGTGCAATATTTGAAAACTTGTCAAATTCACTTAAACTTGCAAAATTCATAACTTGTTCATAAAAATTCCAAATTTCACAAACCAAATATGTTTTCCAATCAATTTTTCATGTACTTTCCAAATATAAATTTTGTTTCATTGTTTGAATAATTAAAATTGCCTAAACAATTTAAATCTTGTTTAATTCAATTAAAAACTTGTTTAATATTGTTTAATTCATAATTAAATAATCCAAAGTCCAATCTCAAAATGTGAAACATGTAATCCAACTAAAATTTGATGTTCTTTTCAAATATCAACTTTGTTATTTGTTTTGAACATTTTAAATGGTTGAAAACAACAAATACTTGTGTGTTCCCTTTAAGGCACCCAAAATTCCATAAACTTAATAATAAAATTCTAAATTGCTACACCCTATTTAAACTTGATTCTTATGTTGTTATTCTGCTGTTTTCCTTTGGCATGCATCATACTAATCCACTAGCATCTGTTGATTAGCTGGAAAACAAATAATCTAACCAAAATCCATGGGCTTTTCATATGCAACCCAAAGTTGCATATGTGTCCATTTAAATTGTGTTATCATGTCAAGTAGTTTATTTTGATGCATCTATTAACATGTCATGCATCATCCTTGATTGTGCACAATGCCATGATATTGATTGGTTATCTTTCTGCAATGTTTGTTTGCTTCTTCTCGGATAAACGACGACGCTGAGACCGACGATACTTTCGACACCCCTTCTAAGGATTTAGCTCAGTACCAGGCTACTGGGTTTTGCAGGCAAGTTATCACTCACATGAACCACTGTGTTCCTTTCAACATTGGTTACCGATACTTTCCGTTGTTCTTTTCTGCTAGCCTTAGTAGTAGTTGTTTCTGTTACGAACCCATCACATGAATCCCTTAAACTTGATATTGCCTCATCTCCCTTCCTACAACCATTGTTTGAGCCAGTGTCTTACTAGCATGCTTAGGTTGCTTTTGCTCGAGTCTGTTATCCGTTACTTTCTGTTACTATCTATTACGTTGTGGGGGCTCGATGTTTAATCAATCAATCATGCTAATGTTACTATTAATAATAAATTTGATGATAAGGCACCGGCAGGAGGCCCATGAGAGGTTTTGGAGCCTGCTAGTGTCGACCCTAATAGGAAAAGGGTCTTGTCTACTGATCCATGATGAGCGCACTACCCGCATTTGGGAAGCGAGTATGGGCGCCCCCCTCAACTTGACCTGATTCGCATCTCGTCCAAATCGCCTCATTTAGTTCGTGTTTTCCATTTGCCGCATCATGTTTTTGCGAGCCCAGGCCAGGGTGGAACTTTCGTAGTCGGCATATAGGGGGACACGGTCTTAGAGTGCTATGATGGTCCATTTTCTTCTGGGCTTGATTAGCCGTGCGCCCAAGGTTCTTTGGGCTTGATGCGAAGAATGGTTGGTTGTGTAGAGTACCCCGCTTGGTGGGTTAGCTTCCCATCTGGCGGGTTATTCTTGAGTGTACGGCCAAATTGGTGCAACCCTGCAGGGATAATCTTCTCGAGAAGCCGTGTTTTCCGCGGTTATGGATTACTTGGTGAAAGTACTGGCTAACAAGTACTCAGGACAACTTAAACATAATGATCAAATCTGTTACACCCCATGATTAATAACTTGACTAGTAATAGGTTGATGACACAATAATTTGATTCACCTTTAATACAACTGTGTGAGTTATCCTTGGATTGCTTCTTTGGATAAGGGGCGATATCCAGGATGGGTTTGTTTGCAGTTATCTTTCAGTTGGTTACAATCCTCGATCTTATCTCCTTTCTGTTAGCCGGAAGTGGTAGAATCTCTGTAGTTGGTTAGAGCAGCCAGTTGCAGCATCTTTTATATCCCCTCTCTTCCGTTGACCCAAGGCATCTGTGCTTGGTGTTGACGGGTTACACTTTGGTGAACTGTGAGTCTTGCTTGCCAGTACGTTTATGTACTGACCCCTTTGGGGCTGTGGTTTACGCAGACGACGTTTCCGAGGATCTTCATGGTGGCTGCTACGTGGAGTATGATGACGAGACTGCTGACGAGTAGATAGCGGACCCGGGCAGGATCCGAGACTTCGTGGATGGGCTCCGTCTTTTCGTTTCCGGCCTCTTAGGCCTATTTGGTTCTTGTCTGTACTCAGACCTGTTGAATGCTTCCGCTGTATTGTAATGATGTATTGTTGGGGCATGTGCCCTCTGAATGATTGTATTTGCTATCTCTGCTCTAATGAGAGCCATTTGCAACTTATTTCAATCTTTTGTGTCGTAGAGATCTGTTGTGATATCACTTGTTAAACGCCGTTGACGTACCATGTGTGTATGGTTTGAAGTACGTCGACGGAAGTGCCTGTGATCTCTAGTGGATAGTTTACATCGACGATGGAATAGCAGAGCTTGTGTTGTCGCGCATAAGCGCAGGCCTACCAGGAAGCTGGGACGTGGGAGCAGTTATGTCCCATAATCCAAGCATCTGCTATCCAGTTCGTACGGTGAGTATCCCCTAGAAGTCAGGGTGCGACAAAACATCTTTCCTAATTATTGAGTACTTACTAAATGAACCTTCACAAGTAAATAACCAAAGTTTAATAGACCTCAAATCATACAGACAGGTGTTAACTCAAAACCCACAAGTGGGAAATGACTTGATAATTGTATTAACATATTTATCGAATATGTACATATCTCATCAACTATAAAAGTAGTATCTTAAAGAAGAAATAAATCTTCCTAAACTACTGTTAAACCTTGATCATTACATATGATATCCAAAACCTTTATGCATGCATTAGAAATACAAATCTAGAATATAAAATCACAGCATGGCACCCTGAGTAACCAATTAACAACCATGATCAAAGTCTTTAAGCTCAATCACTTTCACAGGCTCATTGTTTTAATCACCTTAAGCAAGTGAGCATATGAAAGCTCAACACATCAAGGAACCATCTGATCAACTTACTATCTTAAGTTATCATTAGCATTCCACACTCCTATTCAAATTCAACAAATCAACAACTAAAGTATCTCTGGATACAAGTAATGAATAACAACAAGATATAACCTCTATTAGAGGAATTGGATTGAAAGCTAAATAAAACCAATCATGTATGAGACAAGTGTCTATCTTATGGGAAGCCAAACAAGAAGTATATGGAAGGATAATAAAAGCATGAGTTAACTCTTAATCTAGATCATATTATTTTGTCTAAATCATTTTATCTTGTTATTCTCTTAACTTGTCTAAGTCATTCTACAAGAGAAGCACCCACAAGAAAAGAGGAACCACTACCAGAAGATCTACCAGAAGATTATTTAGAGTGTGCTAGAAGAGCTACTCTAAGCTACTATAAGAGTACTTGGAAACTCTTATATTATGACCTGATCTTATTAAGACTCATGAAATTGTGTGATACTCCAATGTTAGTGTTATATAGAAGTAGTTTGGTAACAAGTTTCTAGACCTTGTTAACAGATCACTTTTGTATACTCAAACACTTGAGTGTTATACACAAATAAACTGAAGGTTGAATAACCTAGTACATCTCAGTCTCTTGTATATGAGAAGTAATTTGGGGACAAGCCTTGCAAACTTGTCAACAGATTCTTCTTATATGCTTAAGGCTAACTGATGTCATAAACTACACCTACACTCCTTTTATAATCAACCAATAGAAATAATAACACCAAGGAAACAAGAAACCACAATATAATCATCTAAGTAAAATCTTTGCTTGGAATAACTGTTTGTTCTCACCACAAGGGTGAGATAGTTGAAGATTGAATCCAAGAGATGATATTACTTGCAAATTGACACAAGGAGAAAACAGAAGGCTAGTGGAAACTAGAGAGAAGAACATCAAGCAACAGAAGACCACAGGAAGCAACACTGCATCAGTAAGGGAGCATAAGAATTTATCCAGTGAGTCATTCGGATATAATAGAGAATCATTAACCTCTGTCAAGATCATCAGAGATGAGGAACTCATAATAATATGTTTATTGGAAACAACTATCAAGTATGGGATAATAACAAGCCATTATATCCACATGTCTTCATATGTGGAGGTAGATGAAAACAAGATTAAAACCTTGTTTTCCAAATCCTTTTCACATATAAGACTTACAAATGATAACAAAAACTCATGCATATATAACCATGCAAATGATTACATGTCTTAAAATAACATGAGATAATATCCACACTTGGAAACTGGTGGAAAACAAACAAATAGGTTCCATAGACACACATGTTTTCCACTTGATAAAGAACCTAATTTCTCAAATAAGGCTTACACCTACCTAAGTAAAATGTCTACTAAAATTGCTAAGAGTTTTAACTATGAAAATAACATAGTTTTATAAAAGAACACAAGTTCGTTCACTCATTAAAATCATTTGATGGGGCATGGAATGAAATTCCATATTAAATGATTTTCATAACAGTGCATAGAACTAGTACCAAATAGTTTTACTAAGTTATTTTCTACAAGAGATTGCATTCAAAATGATCCATTTATAACATACCACTTGGTGAACCATATGTGTGTGTGTGTTAATATGATGTTCATGCCTATAAATAAACTTTAAAGCCATTTAATAAATTAAATGGAGAGAAATAACAAAAATCACTTAATCTAGCACCCTAAATAAAAAATACAAATATTCTCCAAATTCACCAAAACAAAATATGGTGAGATGTAAAATTTGATGAGGAATTCAAAACTGATTTTTCATAATTTTTATCTTTACAACAAGGCTCTGAAAACAAAGGTTTCCTCTCTGTTTTTAAGATGGAAGGACTAGAATGCAATTGACAGAAATCTCAATGGATTATCGAAAGGTTCCATTTCTTTTTCTTTCTTCCTCGTTTTCGGCCAGAAAGCAGAGGAGCGCGTCGTTCTTACGCCGTCGCGGCCACCTCCTGCTTGCCGTCGTTCCCCACGGATAAGAAGGGAGGAGAAGCCTTCTACTTGCCCTCTGCGTCTCCTCACACTCGCACTCGCTCGCAACCTCCTCCTCTCCGTACCGAACCCGAACAGGCAACCCTAACCCTAGCTATCCACGGTCGCCGCCGAGCGCCGTCGTTTCCGGTCACCCCGGGAAGAACGGAGACCACCGCTGGGTTCCTCGTTGTCTGCTCCATCAGCTCGAGCGCGCACAAGGGCAGGGATACCCCAGGCACTGGGAATTTCCCCGTCATCTCCAGGTCCGGCCACCGGCCGATTTTCGACGCCGTGGTCGATTCAGAGCTTCCCAAGCCTCCCCGACCACTCTGTCGTCCTCCTCTAGCTCCGGTGAGCACCTCCGTTTCCTCGGTTCACTTTTCCATGCACCCTAACCCTCTGCCACCGATTCACTGTCACCGCCGCCACGCGTTGCTCGCCGCCGGTCATCTCCGGCGACCATTTGGTCGACCGCCACCACCCACAGACTCCTTGTGCCACCTTCTAGCTAGTGGAGCACAGGAATTGCATCCATTCGATCCCGAACTTCCGATTTGAAAACCACAGTGAAAATCCCCTCCCATGGTGATGTCACCCTGACGTCAGCATGACGTCAGGAGCATTATCTTTTTTTTCTCTTTCTATTAAATCATATATGACAGGTGGGTCCCACCTGTCAATTCAAATAATAACAGAATATAATTAAACTTAATAAATCAATAACTTTAATTCTATTAATCAGAAAAATATAACTAATATACCAAATTGATTAGAAAAATATAATTTAAATGATTATCAACTTTTTAAAAATATTTGATAAAGTTTAAAAAATAATATTTTCTTTAATTAAATTAAATCATTAAAATTGAGAAAAATAGGAAATATTTCATAAAATCAGAAAAATACGAGTTATATACCAAAATGCTCCAAATGACAAATACAACTCATATATGATGTTTTCATGGTCATTTGACCAAGTTTTCATGTGTGCAATATTTTGCCTAGTCACTTAATTCATTTAAATTTAATAAAATAATAACTTATTCAAATATTTTCATAAAACATCAATTGATATACCAAATTAAAGAGAACAAAATTTCCAACTCAAATATGTTAATTGTAAAACATTTTACTTAACTTATAAACTTGCTTTTATAAGTAGACTGAAAGTCGATAAATGTCTATTAAAAACCAGAGATGATTATCACTTCCTTATTGATAAAACTCTCACATTTTCACACCTACTAAGCCTATCATCACAATACAGTAACAAGTTATGCGATGATAGAATCGTTGGAATCATTCATCTTTTTCAAATAAACTCATTTTCATTATCTCTACACATTTAGAACATAAAATCAAACATGTTTGTTACCTTTTCAATAATTGTTTTCCATGTACTATTATCTTATTACCTCACCAAGTAAACAACACTTCTACTTAAACATGATAACATTTGTTTGCTAAGTAAAAGTGAAACACATGTAGGTCTAAAACAAGTAATAACCACATCACCACAAGTAATGAAACCATTCACCTAAAACTTGTGTGATTAAGTTATCATATCGATCATAGCTTACACTTGTAAAATGGGGTATTTTCCAGGGTATTTCACGATGCATCTCATTACCATGCATGTATCATCTTGCCATTGTTTTCTGTAGTCCTTACTAGGACTACTTTGCTATCTTTCAGATATCGGGATTTTCTACGAGACCCTTGAACCCGAAGACCTGGTTTATTATTGATGTTTCAATCTCAGGCAAGTTCATCACTTGCTCATATCCTTTGCAGTACTTCATAACAAACTATTTGCCAAAAACCCTATCGTATTACCACCTGTTCTCAAAAGAATGCATGATCCTATTTTTATAATAATATGACTAATTGGATGAGTACCCGAGTGGTAGTGTTCTGTTTGGTGGGCGGATGGGACCATGGTAAGATGAATAGGTCAAAGGAAGGTTCCATCTGCACGGGAACGTATTACCTAGGAATTAATCACAAATGCCGTCAGAACTCGGTGCGCCGTAAATACCGCGTTAACCATGGGTCTTCTATGGGGGGAGTAAGTAAGCTGTGATACTTTTCTCGTTCGCATGTCAACGGGCTGCCAGAGACGTACGCTGTAGGTTCTGCGGGACTACATGCACATGGGTGGGATCCCTTAATTCCCACGGACTCTGCGGGTCTATGATGGTCTGCCAGGGGCGCGTAGATATCCATCGTGAGGGGTGGAATCAGGCGTTCAACCTGCTGGCAGAAATGGGTGGGCATGCGTTGTGCGGAGAAGCACGGTTTGGCTTGGACCAACAACCGGGCCCCACACCTGAGTGGGAGTGGACAGGATCTCGAGCCTGGTTGTGCAACATGGTCTTGGTCGTCCATGGGTAAAGTAACACACCTCTGCAGAGTGTAAAAGGATGTGGCATGTTACCCCCTGTTCCGGGAAGGAACTGCGAAAGCTACAGGAAAGGAAACTCCATGAAGTTCTAGCTCCTGTGATGGTCTGGCGGGCATAGTTTTCAGAAGTAAAAGCAACCTCTTGAAGAAAGCTTTACAAAACCTTGCATTAGCTTATTACTCTTGTGAGTCTAAAGCTGTAGTTAGTGCATCAAGCTATCCTCTATATATCATGAACTTGCTGAGTAATGCTCGTTACTCATTCGTTCCCGTTTGACCCCCTGCTTAGAGTTGAAGCCTAAGGGAAGTCATCATCGTGAAGCCGTCTCTACCTCACGAAGCCAGATGGAGTCATCTCTTACATAGTCAGGAAAGTATCGTCATCAACAACACTGATGTAGGAGAAGCTATCAAGGTGTAGGTGGAGTCCATTCTCGGACTTAGTTGTCCAGGCCATAGATTAGGGCTGACACCAGCCATAGTAGATTTAGTTCTAAGCTTGAGTTCTTCTCCAGCTTGGATCTTCGAATTGCTTCTTCTGATGTTCATTTGTATGAGATCTTCTTGATTCATCAAAGAGATTCTCAAGTTTTTGTAATGAAGTTTGTATCCTATAGTTTTGCCTGGTCCCGCTGTGTTTCTGTTGTACTACTCTTGAGGGATATAATATTCACAAGTAAGTCCTTCTGTGAGTATTATGTCATCGACTTGCGCACTACGCATGGAGTGGTGTGCTGGGTCACCACAGATGGTATCAGAGCGAAGCGACCTTAGGTCTAAAACCTTTTAGGAGATCTGTAGGTTGGTAAAGACTATAGGAAGCCATCTTATCTAACTACATTTCCTACAACTAAGACGATCATTCACTTGAGAATGATATAAGCATACTTGTATAGAATGTTTTTACTCAACTTGAGTAAATATACTTATCTATTTTCTTAATACCTAGGTATGAATAGTTAGAAGCTTAGTAAGTACTAGTACCATTTATAAAAGGAATTCTGACATAGTCAGAGATGATTAAGTCAAAGGGATGATTACCCCATTCTATGAATGCATAGGATGGAGTAGAACATGGTATTGAGTTAGTATAGGAGTCATCAAGAATGGACACTGAGAATCATTAAGAGTTACTAAAACTTTGGTAACTATGGGGTATATACCATATCCTCAGTTATTAAGTCTAGAGGTGAATCATCATCGTATAGTATAGAATTAGGAGAAGGCATAAGCAATGATGAAAGATACATTACTACTCTTACGATGAGATCAACAACATGAAGGATCAACAGATGCCATGAGAAGCTTATCATAATCAAGATGAAGTAATTCAATTACATAATGCTTAGTCCTATATGGAACCAAGTTAGAAAACCAACTACAATAGGATCATTTTGTCTTGGTTTATTCCATTGCACTAAGGCATGCAATTGGAGTAATTACCTGGGCAAAGAGTGGTTGTGTAGAATAGGACTGCAAGGTAATATATACCTACTTGTAGTGTATAGCATTTAAGAGCCTTGGTACTTGAGATGTTTTACTCAAAGTACTATTATTTCACAGGCTTTTGGTGCATGAGTGATAACTGCATTTGGGATTTATTGGATCTTATTTGGATCTTTGATTGACTAGATCTGTGCATGAGGTTGGAACTTGATGTGCAAATGCATGTGCAAACATTGAGTTCTTTCTTTATGTTACTGGTCTAGAGGGTTTAGGATTAGTAGGAGAGCGGTCTACGTTATCAGCAGAATGATATAACCACAAAATCTCTAGAAGACCAAGAAGTCAAGAAGGCAGAAATCAATAAAGCACAGATGGGAATGGACCATATTCCACATTTTTCTTGGAGTTGGTGATATACCTCATCAGCACATGGAGATATAAAACAGGTGATCAGAAGGAAAACACATGAGTAGTTTTATCTTAGAAGGAAACATGTAGTAGTTGATAAATAAACTTATAGAGTGGTCCCATAGAAGTCAACACCCAAAGATATAGAAGGACCATAGGAAGTAACCAGTGGAATAGGTTATAGTCACCTATAGGAAAGAGTTAAAACTCGAGGAAACTCAAAGATATTTTCACCAAATAGGTGAGTCTAAATTAATGTACACTATGTTGTACAAGTTTCTTTGATCAGTATTCCTCTTGAAGACCATTAGATTGAACCAAATGGAAGTCTAACCATACACAATACCCATTGTACTGGAAGAATCTTATTGGTTGTTCATCACTTGGTGGATATACCAAATGTTCTTTAGAAAGTTCTAAGAGGTAGGAAACCATACCTATTCATCGGAGAATGAAACTTGGTATCCACTATGTGGTGGAAATACCAAGTGTTCTTCGTAAGACCATTAGGGAGGCCTAGTAATAGAACAGAGTTGTTATAACAACATGCAAAGTATTAGATCATAGTACAAGACAGTGGAAGGTGAACAATCAAGACAAGAGGCTATATATGCCAAAGACAACACAAGAAAACAATTGTGAAGATTCAACGGTCTACAAAAGTTCTCTCTACCTATCTTTACGTGAGAGAGATTGAACTTCGGGACGAAGTTCTTGTTAAGGGGGAGATACTGTAACATCCCAGGGTTTGGGAGGTTATAAGGATCTAAATTTAATATGTGCATTTACAAAGCATGCATCTAAAAGTACGGGAAATTTTGGCGCGAAAGTTTAAACAAAGGAAAGTGACCAAAGTTTCACTTGACATGATGAAAATAGTTCTAGTTCATCTAGTCAAGAGTACATTTGGAGTGATCTTTATAACAAGTATCTTAAGAAACCAAATCACTTGATAAGACCAACCATAATTGGTTATGATCAAAAACAAACTATAAACAACCTTAACCACAAGTCTATAAGTGACTTGGAATAATTCATTAGATATCTACAACTCAAAGAGGGGTGAGTACCCAAATCACACAACTGATAATCATACTTCCATCAATGAGTAATACATAATTGGACCATCTCATCAATAGAGGAGTTATGACCTCTCAAACAATACCTCCTTAAGATATCAACCATTCACAAAACATCTTTCCTAATTATTGAGTACTTACTAAATGAACCTTCACAAGTAAATAACCAAAGTTTAATAGACCTCAAATCATACAGACAGGTGTTAACTCAAAACCCACAAGTGGGAAATGACTTGATAATTGTATTAACATATTTATCGAATATGTACATATCTCATCAACTATAAAAGTAGTATCTTAAAGAAGAAATAAATCTTCCTAAACTACTGTTAAACCTTGATCATTACATATGATATCCAAAACCTTTATGCATGCATTAGAAATACAAATCTAGAATATAAAATCACAGCATGGCACCCTGAGTAACCAATTAACAACCATGATCAAAGTCTTTAAGCTCAATCACTTTCACGGGCTCATTGTTTTAACCACCTTAAGCAAGTGAGCATATGAAAGCTCAACACATCAAGGAACCATCTGATCAACTTACTATCTTAAGTTATCATTAGCATTCCACACTCCTATTCAAATTCAACAAATCAACAACTAAAGTATCTCTGGATACAAGTAATGAATAACAACAAGATATAACCTCTATTAGAGGAATTGGATTGAAAGCTAAATAAAACCAATCATGTATGAGACAAGTGTCTATCTTATGGGAAGCCAAACAAGAAGTATATGGAATGATAATAAAAGCATGAGTTAACTCTTAATCTAGATCATATTATTTTGTCTAAATCATTTTATCTTGTTATTCTCTTAACTTGTCTAAGTCATTCTACAAGACAAGCACCCACAAGAAAAGAGGAACCACTACCAGAAGATCTACCAGAAGATTATTTAGAGTGTGCTAGAAGAGCTACTCTAAGCTACTATAAGAGTACTTGGAAACTCTTATATTATGATCTGATCTTATTAAGACTCATGAAATTGTGTGATACTCCAATGTTAGTGTTATATAGAAGTAGTTTGGTAACAAGTTTCTAGACCTTGTTAACAGATCACTTTTGTATACTCAAACACTTGAGTGTTATACACAAATAAACTGAAGGTTGAATAACCTAGTACATCTCAGTCTCTTGTATATGAGAAGTAATTTGGGGACAAGCCTTGCAAACTTGTCAACAGATTCTTCTTATATGCTTAAGGCTAACTGATGTCATAAACTACACCTACACTCCTTTTATCATCAACCAATAGAAATAATAACACCAAGGAAACAAGAAACCACAATATAATCATCTAAGTAAAATCTTTGCTTGGAATAACTGTTTGTTCTCACCACAAGGGTGAGATAGTTGAAGATTGAATCCAAGAGATGATATTACTTGCAAATTGACACAAGGAGAAAACAGAAGGCTAGTGGAAACTAGAGAGAAGAACATCAAGCAACAGAAGACCACAGGAAGCAACACTGCATCAGTAAGGGAGCATAAGAATTTATCCAGTGAGTCATTCGGATATAATAGAGAATCATTAACCTCTGTCAAGCTCATCAGAGATGAGGAACTCATAATAATATCTTTATTGGAAACAACTATCAAGTATGGGATAATAACAAGCCATTATATCCACATGTCTTCATATGTGGAGGTAGATGAAAACAAGATTAAAACCTTGTTTTCCAAATCCTTTTCACATATAAGACATACAGATGATAACAAAAACTCATGCATATATAACCATGCAAATGATTACATGTCTTAAAATAACATGAGATAATATCCAGACTTGGAAACTGGTGGAAAACAAACAAATAGGTTCCATAGACACACATGTTTTCCACTTGATAAAGAACCTAATTTCTCAAATAAGGCTTACACCTACCTAAGTAAAATGTCTACTAAAATTGCTAAGAGTTTTAACTATGAAAATAACATAGTTTTATAAAAGAACACAAGTTCGTTCACTCATTAAAATCATTTGATGATGGCATGGAATGAAATTCCATATTAAATGATTTTCATAACAGTGCATAGAACTAGTACCAAATAGTTTTACTAAGTTATTTTCTACAAGAGATTGCATTCAAAATGATCCATTTATAACATACCACTTGGTGAACCATATGTGTGTGTGTTAATATGATGTTCATGCCTATAAATAAACTTTAAAGCCATTTAATAAATTAAATGGAGAGAAATAACAAAAATCACTTAATCTAGCACCCTAAATAAAAAATACAAATATTCTCCAAATTCACCAAAACAAAATATGGTGAGATGTAAAATTTGATGAGGAATTCAAAACTGATTTTTAATAATTTTTATCTTTACAACAAGGCCCTGAAAACAAAGGTTTCCTCTTTGTTTTTAAGACGGGAGGACTAGAATGCAATTGACAGAAATCTCAAGGGGTTATCGAAAGGTTCCATTTCTTTTTCTTTCTTCCTCGTTTCCGGCCAGAAAGCAGAGGAGCGCGTCATTCTTACGCCGTCGCGGCCACCTCCTGCTTGTCGTCGTTCCCCACGGATAAGAAGGGAGGAGAAGCCTTCTACTTGCCCTCTGCGCCTCCTCACACTCGCACTCGCTCGCAACCTCCTCCTCTCTGTACCGAACCTGAACAGGCAACCCTAACCCTAGCTATCCACGGCCGCCGCCGAGCGCTGTCATTTCCGGTCACCCCGGGAAGAACGGAGACCACCGTTGGTTTCCTTGTTGTCTGCTCCATCAGCTCGAGCGCGCACAAGGGCAGGGATACCCCAGGCACTGGGAATTTCCCTTTCATCTCCAGGTCCGGCCGCCGGCCGATTTTCGAAGCCGTGGTCGATTCAGAGCTTCCCAAGCCTCCCCGACCACTCCGTCGTCCTCCTCTAGCTCCGGTGAGCACCTCCGTTTCCTCGGTTCACTTTTCCATGCACCCTAACCCTCTGCCAACGATTCACTGTCACCGCCGCCGCGCGTTGCTCGCCGCCGGTCATCTCCGGGGACCATTTGGTCGACCGCCACAACCCACAGACTCCTTGTGCCACCTTATAGCTAGTGGAGCACAGGAATTGCATCCATTCGATCCCGAACTTCCGATTTGAAAACCACAGTGAAAATCCCCTCCCGTGGTGATGTCACCCTGACGTCAGCATGACGTCAGGAGCATTATCCTTTTTTTATTTTTATTAAATCATATATGACAGGTGGGTCCCACCTGTCAATTCAAATAATAACCGAATATAATTAAACTTAATAAATCAATAACTTTAATTCTATTAATCAGAAAATATAACTAATATACCAAATTGATTAGAAAAATATAATTTAAATGATTATCAACTTTTTAAAAATATTTGATAAAGTTTAAAAATTAATATTTTCTTTAATTAAATTAAATCATTTAAAATTGAGAAAAATAGGAAATATTTCATAAAATCAGAAAAATACAAGTTATATACCAAAATGCTCCAAATGACAAATACAACTCATATATGATGTTTTCATGGTCATTTGAGCAAGTTTTCATGTGTGCAATGTTTTGCCTAGTCATTTAATTCATTTAAATTTAATAAAATAATAACTTATTCAAATATTTTCATAAAACATCAATTGATATACCAAATTAAAGAGAACAAAATTTCCAAGTCAAATATGTCAATTGTAAAACATTTTACTTAACTTCTAAACATGCTTTTATAAGTAGACTGAAAGTCGATAAATGTCTATTAAAAACCAGAGATGACTATCACCTCATTATTTTCCTTATTGATAAAACTCTCACATTTTCACACCTACTAAGCCTATCATCACAATACAGTAACAAGTTATGTGATGATAGAATCGTTGTAATCATTCATCATTTTCAAATAAACTCATTTTCATTATCTCTACACATTTAGAACATAAAATCAAACATGTTTGTTACCTTTTCAATAATTGTTTTCCATGTACTATTATCTTATTACCTCACCAAGTAAACAAACACTTCTACTTAAACATGATAACATTTGTTTGCTAAGTAAAAGTGAAACACATGTAGGTCTAAAACAAGTAATAACCACATCACCACAAGTAATAAAACCATTCACCTAAAACTTGTGTGATTAAGTTATCATATCGATCATAGCTTACACTTGTAAGATGGGGTATTTTCCAGGGTATTTCACGATGCATCTCATTACCATGCATGTATCATCTTGCCATTGTTTTCTGTAGTCCTTACCAGGACTACTTTGCTATCTTTCAGATATCGGGATTTTCTACGAGACCCTTGAACCCAAAGACCTGGTTTATTATTGATGTTTCAATCTCAAGCAAGTTCATCACTTGCTCATATCCTTTGCAGTACTTCATAACAAACTATTTGCCAAAAACCCTATCGTATTACCACCTGTTCTCAAAAGAATGCATGATCCTATTTTTATAATAATATGACTAATTGGATGACTACCCGAGTGGTAGTGTTCTGTTTGGTGGGCGGATGGGACCATGGTAAGATGAATAGGTCAAAGGAAGGTTCCATCTGCACGGGAACGTATTTGTCGTGGGATAATCACGGCAGATGTTACCGGGGGTAACTGATCTTGGGGCAAGTCGACACAGGTATTCGGGAGAGGGTTTAGCTCGAAGGAAGACATGGCGGAAAGCAATCTAAGAACCGGAAAATAACTCGCCGGATCTTAATATGAATTATGCTGGATACTCGATAACAGGTGTTACAACTATGACTTGAATCTCTGGCAAACTAAACCTAGGGGCCGGTTTATAAAGCACCCGTACACCCCTAACTTGCCCTTCAAGGCACATCTTGAGTCCTACTCGAACTCCACATACAAACCCTAACTTTCCTTATCGCAGCCCACAATCCGGGTTACGAATCTCACAAGCCTTTGGGCCTTCCGGTAATCTCTTTACCCCTGGCCGGATATCGCTCAGCACACCTCGGGCCGGATTATATCTTGAAGTGGGCCTACCGGGTTACTATCCCCCCATCAGTAGTCCCCAGAATAGCCTGGGCTTCCAAGATTTACTCTTCGAAGTGCTGGCTATTCCCTGCAGAAATATTGGATACAAGAACACATGAAGATCAAGATACAATATGTTGACAAATGGCTGGGATTAGCACCAAGGGGATCAGGTAGAAACCCGGCTCTCCCTCAAAGGCTCTCCCTCAATCTTCCAGACTTGGGTCTTAATAGGAAACTCGATGATTTCACATCTTCCTCGATAACTATCGCTGATACTAGGAAAGAAATTTCCCCTTCCTTTTTCTCTGGATTATATCGATCTATGCATAAGGCGCGTCTTTCAAATTTCAAAATAGCCAACTATTACTCCGCACCTCCCGGGTTTCACCCGTTAGGTTAGGCTTTTCCACCCGGGCTATTATAAATAGACCCCAAGGAGCAAACTCAACCCTAACGGCTCATTTCCCCACTCCTCTTCTCCTCAAGCTCGAGTTCGCGGAGTGCCACCACGGAAGCCCTACGCACATCGCCGGAGCCCATCCGCCGTCGCTTGCGCTCCGCCACCGTCCAACCCACTCCAGCTCCCAAATCCACCACCAAGCCCCCGATTCGCCGGCCGGAAATCGCGAAAGGGCATCAATCTTGCGCCATCTGTCTCCGCAAATCCCTACTTCAACCTCCTCCGGTAAGCTCTTGATATCCTCCAGCCCAACCTTGCAATCTCTTAGCTTTTCCTTAGATCAGATCTGAATCGAGTCGCCTGCAATTTCTCGGGTCCTGCCGAATTGACTTACTAGTATTTACCATAACCACTCCCATAGATAGGATGCGCAGCTTATCTTACTCCCCTACCACTAAGTATCATTAGACTGGCCTTAAATACAGAAATTGGATTTCCCATCTGGGCTCGGGTCACCAAAAATTTCCGCCCTTGTTCTTATCATCCGGAAAATCTCACTTCTCCGGCTCACTTGCTGATAATAGACATAAGGGTATCCTTCTACCTTTCCCAGACACTTACTTTACGGAAAAACTTCATAGCTTCCGTAACGACATGCGATACCCGGACAGATCGCACTTGATCCGGCAAGGCAATACCCGGATCATTTTTAAGTTACCGGTAACTGACTATTCATTAATTTCCGAGTTTTCGCTTCTCACCTCCTTTCCCTTTGATGTTTTAACAGGTCAACCCCATGGCACCCAAGAGGCAGGGGAAACAGCCGGCTAAAACTAAGCCCACTAACTCCATTTCAGCCAATTGGGGGAGATCCTCCGTTACCAAGGCCAAACTGGAGGAGTTGGTCGAGCTTGGAATCCTTCCTCCCCAGGAATCTATCCACTGGAGAGTACCAGGCAGCGAAACCCGGCCTTCTCCAGCAACGGATGAGGTAATATGTTTCGTCGAACACGTGACCCGAGGCTTCAGGCCCCCGGGTCACCCTTTCTTTCGTGACGTCCTAGATCACTACAACCTCCGTATTTTCGATATAGGCCCGAACTCCGTCCTGAACATCACCCACTTTATCGTTCTTTCCGAGTCTTACTTGTGCACTCCGCCAAGTCTGGCTCTCTTTGTTGAACTCTTTCAGTGCAAGCCGTGCCGCGAAAGCGGTGACGGCGCACTTCTTACTTGCGGCGGGGTTTCTATCCAGCGCCGCAAGAATTCCTTGATGCCTCCCCTCACTCTCAATTCTCATGTAAAGCACTGGCAACTCTCATACTTCTACTGCCAGGACACCTCCCCACCCGGCGAAAAGAAGTTGCCGGGTTACTCGGAGGGTCAGCTTGACATTTCCGAATCTTTCAATGCCTTCGCCTCTGACTCGGACAGGGAGGCGATCTTGCCTTCGTTGGCTAAGATCTCCATCTTAACAGCCCGAGGCCTCATCGGGCTAAACTTGGTGAAGACCTGGGTTAACTTCCGCATCCAGCCAAACTCCATCCGTGAGAAGCTGATGTGTGAATATTCGGGTCAAACCTCGGACCCGATCCGATACTCTGCCAGCACCTTTGCCCCTAATGACATGAACAAAACGATCAAGGGTTTTTTAACAGAGAAGCTCGAGGTAATCCGGAACATAGCCGGGTTAGAACCTTTTACACTCGAGAACCCCGCCCCCGCTGTAAGCTTTCTACCTCTTGATTTTGGATTTTAACAAGCTTACCTTTATCCGCTTTTCATGACTCAATATTAACCATTACCCTAGCATTTTCACCTCAGGCCGATAATGACTTTTGGACAATCGATACTCCTCCCAATTCTGGAGACGCGGAGGATGAAGATGACGCCGTTAATTCGGACGAAGGTGCATACTTAACCCCCTTGCACACATTATATCCTATCTCCTCTTTTTCCTTATGCTATATCTTCAATACCTTTCAGAACGAGAGGACCAAGACGAGGAAGAAGAGACAGATGGCTGGGAAGAGTCCGCCAGCGAGGAGGACGAGCCGGAGCCGGCCACCAAAGCTGGATCCAAAAGGAAATCCCAGAGGATCGCCCTCCAGGTTTTTATTTCGTTCCCTTGCACTTTAATTTTTGTTCCCATAACGTCATTTCGGGGCTAACCCCACCTTCACCCCTTTTGATCATAAATGAAGGAGCCACCCGCGACTAGGCGCCGAGTAACCCGGAACCATCCAGGCAACGAGGGCCTTAACCCGGGCACCTCATCGCCCCTGGCTCGACACTCTGGTATTTATATCGTAAATAAAAACCCTTTCCGGACATTCCTTCGCAACATAATCTCAAACCTTGCTTGGCATTTTTCAGTATCTTCCGGATCTAGCAGCGGCTTTCCTTCGGACTTCCCGGTGAACACCGGGTAAGCGCCTTTTCCTGATATTATACCGAGCTTTTATCGCCTTTTTTCATAACCAAAGATTAATTGTGCCTTCGCACCTTCTTCAGAGCCACGGTTGTTACTAGCGACCAGGAGGACACCGAGGCTAAGGTCCGGGTCGAGAACGAGCCGGCTGATGATGCCTTCACCACAACTGGCGACGAGCAAGCGTCGCCACCGGAGCCAGCTAGGCATGACGCCGGGTATCCAATCGCTGAGCACGCAGGCGAGAAGGAGAAGGGAGCAGCTTCGAGCGCGGGAGGGGGACCAGACTCCGACATTCGGATGACCCGGGTGCCACCTCCTGTTACAAGAAAAGCTCCTTTTCCCACTTTCCAGGTACCCGAGTCATCTAACTCGGATAACGCTGATTTTAACCAGCTAATGAGCGCTCTTCTCGCCATGAAAGCTTCGGAAGGAAATATCCTAGAGCGTATGGCTGCAGCACATCAGGTAATCTTATTTGACACTTCTTACTATACATCCAGTCCCCAAGTTCCGAGCATAATTTTCTGTGATTATTCTCGGTACTTCGCATAATAATTTTCTGTAATTAATTTCTCAGAAGGAAATATTCTCGCGATATCCGGCTTACAGTTGCACTCATTCTTTGCAGGCGGAGATAACTCAGTCGGATGAAACATTACTTAAAACTGAGCAGCTCTTGCTTGCGGAAACAAAGCGCAGGGCAACCCTTGAAGCGGAGATAAAGACTTTGAAAAAAGATGTCTCCAAATACAAGAACAAATACAATGCTGCCCAATCCTCGCTGAATAACCTGTCGACTCAAATTACGGACACTTACCGTATCTTGCTAAGTAAGTTTGCTATTTGCGATTAACGTGCGTATCTCTATCTTGCCGCTGTAATAACCAATATTACTGATATGCTTTTGTGTGTTTCGATTGCAGGTGCTAACCTTGCTGCTCCGGAGGAGAACACCGTTATTCAGGCTAAAACTCTGAAGACTGTGCTCCGGACATTTTTTGCCGGCACGAAACTTTTGCTGGATGCTATAAAGTGGCCTTCGGAGGTATACCCGGGCGAAGAAAATCTCATGCAGGCCTTGTCCACAGCGCCTGGATGGATTGAAATATTGAAGCGTTCGTCTTGCCGGATTGGGATGACCCGGGCTTTGACGCTGGCGAAGGCTTATTTTCCTAAGCTTGACCCGGCCAAGGTAGTATCCGGGTTCCCGGAATTCAAGGCTGACGGGTCTAAGTTTAAACCCCAGGACTTCAAAGCTATACAATCTTCGGTACGTCACTCGGCCACAACCTTGGCAGATAAAATGGATCTAAACACAATTATGAGCTCATATGACTCTGAGGGCAAGGTTATTCTGGTGGAGGCACCCCCTCCTTTTGATATGCTGGAAAAGTGGTCGACTGACCTGGCCAGGAGGAAAGAAGAGGCTGCGAAGAGAGAGACCGAACTAGGCGTAAAGCCGTCTACCTCAACACCAGCCGTTCCTCCGCCTGTCCGTCCTGACGTGAAGAGTCCGAGTAAAACTGCTGGCAAAGCCAAGGAGCAAGCCCGAGACGAAGACCCGGAGAACCACTCCCGGGATGCCGAGTAGGATGATACCTAACGCTTCTGCGTTTCTCGAGACTGATATGACTTTTAGCGGTGCGCCTGTGCAACATTGATACTGATATTATGACTTTGCGCTTGTTAATTTATGATAACTCTTTGCCTCTCCCGGCTTTTGATAATCTCGGTCCTTGTATTATATGTAAGCTTATTCTCGATACTTTGAACTCTTGCTTTTGATTCCCTTTTGAGACTCGGCTAACCGAGTATCGTAGGTTTTGATAGACGGACTTTTCTTTAAGTCCCCAAGACTCGGAAACTAAGGTTTACGAGCTTTAGTAGTTAAGTAGTCTGTTTCTGTCTCGAAGTCCCCAGTCCCCATGACCCAAAGTACGAGCTAAGGGGGCGTGGCCTTTCTCAGATGACAAACTGCTCCTTACCAAGCTGAAGACCAATAGCTGTTCACATAAATACTGAAGTCATGCTTAATACTTGTTGAGTTTCCGGCTATTTGAGCCTTATACTCTGCATGGACTTGTGGTTTAGATGACCCTTTTGATTATCTTGTACTGTAAGCCGGCTTTCGCGTGGATACCATGCTGTTACATCTATACGAAAAACAGGGTCAAGCAAGTCCCATTGGGCTGCATAGTTTGATTGTAATCGTAAGTGAACAGAGCATGCCACTTTAGCGCGAGTCACATCGAGCTTAAGTAAGAATAATCAAGAAATTTGGCTCCTTTGTCCGGTTATAAGATTGCAGCCGTACCCGTTTTTTCGAGTAATCAGCCCTCATAACTCATAGGCATCGAGGCCGGGTCTCCGGGTTTGTGATTACTTATTTAAGCACACCAATCCCCGAAGACCTATATGCACGTGACGTATTTTGATGATATTGACGTATTGATAATAACAAGCATTACTTACTTGTAACTGAAGCAAAGACCATGATAAGACTCGAGACCATCTTCTTTTATTGATAAAAATTTCTTTTTTGAATCAGCAGGCCGCCTCATTAAAAACCTTCCAGTCCCCTTAGGTACCCTGGATAGGAAAAGAGTGCGTATGAAACCTGCCGCCCATTACACTGCTTTAGTTATTCTCGAAAGTCGGCCCCACGTTGGTACGGCCGATGCACATTCTCCACTTGCTAGGCCCTTTCATAATGAGTACCGGATTTGCTAGCCAATCCGGGTATATCGTCCTTGAAGCTTGATCAGCTGCGGATGGCGGTACGTCTTCTTCTTCCCTGCTAGGAGTTTTGGAAGGATCGCTCCTGATGAAGCCTACCATCTTAGGGTTTTGTTCTGACCTAACTTTTGCTTTGTCCCCCTCAGGAGTTGGCTTTTTTGACGTTGTCCTCTCTTCTAGGTCTACCTGAGAACGGTAATGTTTGAGTTCTTCCTTCCTGCAGGCTTGCTCGGCCATTGCCGCATCTCCCTCATCGCATTCAGCTGCTATATCTCGATTTCCGTGTATTGTAATGGTCTTCTTAGGACCCGGG
Organism: Alopecurus myosuroides; assembly: GCA_028641055.1. NCBI lineage: Eukaryota > Viridiplantae > Streptophyta > Magnoliopsida > Poales > Poaceae > Alopecurus > Alopecurus myosuroides. The sequence goes on along the minus strand of CM054058.1, from coordinate 379,976,474 downwards.
ATTTTCAGCTGTAGGTACACATAACACGGTCTCGCCATGAACTTGGCATAAGCCGGCCTTCCAAACAATGCATGATAAGGACTGCGCAACTTTACTACTTCAAAGGTAAGCCACTCGACTCGGTAATTGTCCTTTGACTCTCCAAAAGCTACTTCCAGGGCCACCTTTCCTTCGGGGCATGCCGAATGGCCCGGCACTATCCCGTGAAAAACTGTTGTACTCTTTTGCAGCTGCGATTCCTTTAAGCCCATACGCAAAAAGGTTTCCCAGTACAGGATATTGATACTACTTCCTCCATCCATCAAGACTTTTTTCAGCTCGTAGCCGTTGACCTGTGGTGCCACTACCAAAGCCAAGACTCCCGGGTGGTCAACTCTGTCCGGGTGATCCTTCCTGCTCCATGTTACCTCTTGTTCTGACCATCTCAAATATCTTGGAACAGCGGAGGAGACCGAATTAACTGCTTGTTTCAGTATCTTCTTATCCTTGTTAGAGCCTCCCGTAGTGTGCACATGATACTGACCCAGCTGTTTGGGGTTAGCTTGAAAACCTCCCGCTCCTCCTTGATTGTTACCTTGATTTCCAGCTGGCGGGTTGCCAGCTGGGGGCGGTCCGTTGCCCAAATTTCCACCTAGGCCCGGGCCTCCTCCTCGGCCTGCACCTCGCATGGCTCTGTTCACTTCCTCGTTCTTCCACCTTTGTAGGTCGGCACATTGCTCCAATGAATGATTGGCCGGCTTGCCGTTCCTGCTATGCTTCGGGCATGCCATCCTAAATATGTCCCAACTGTTGCTTGGTCTTGGTGGTCCTTGGTAGTGTCCCCCATTGTGATTTCCAGCATTAAAATTTCCTTCGGATCTAGGTCTTGAAGACCCGGCCTCCGTGTTGGCTACAAACTCGGAATTCCCTTCAAACGGTCGTTTGTTCTGGTTGTTTCCATTATTGTTTGGCGCCGATACATTGCCGGTTTTCCCACTGCTACTTGTGTTTGCTTTTGCCTTCTTGTCATCAACTTCCTCCTCCGTGGTATCCGTTGCAGCATGTTTGTTGCACGCATCCATTAACTCTCCCATCGTAACCTCCGCTGCATTCCTACTAGATTTCATGCGAGTTAGCTTTTGCACTAAAGGAACATACTTACATGTTTTTGCCATAGCTTGTAGCGCGTCCTTAGGCTGGATATCTGTAGACGAGTGGAGTATCTCCATAACCCGGCGCACCCAGCTGCGTGCTGACTCTCCTTTCTTCTGAACGCATCTTTCTAAATCATCAATAGTAAATAACTTTCTGCATGTCCCATGAAAGTGCTTGATAAACGCGGTCTTTAACTCCTCCCACGATTTGATCGACTTTTCCGGTAAATTGGCGAACCATAACTTTGCTGCTCCTTCTGACATCATTAAGTACATGAATTTGGCTTGGAGGTTCTCGGATGCGTTGCGAATTGACATCGCCATCTCGTAGCTGCTCAGCCACGTTTCTGGATCCATTGTTGGCTCATAATTTACTACTTTCCCCGGTTCTTTGAACTTCTCCGGGTAAGGTTCTGCTCTGATATCGTCCGAGAGGCACTTGGGTCCCGCCAGGGTGGTTGGGGGTGGTCTTACTCGGGAGGCGCGTGACCCGGCTGGGGGTGCCTCGAGGTGCGGCGCCACCGGCAATTCGTGCCCAGCAGACCCGGCCCCGGCTCTTCTGGCCCTGGAACTGTCCACCACCACCTGCGCTGCTGATGCTACCGGTACTGTCTGGATACGCGGTGGAAGCGGCATTTGCTGCTGCTCTTCCCTTCGTCGTGCCGCACTTGCTTGGACATTGCCCTGTTGCTGACTGGCGTACGGCGTCCCATGCATTCCGCTTCTATGATCCGGATAATTGGCTTGCTGTGCTACCGCGGTGTGTAGCAGATCGATTGCTCGTCGGGTTCCTTCCGCATGGGGCGAATCTCCCACAGGAACCTGGTTTAATGCGAGCGTTGCTGCGTACACGTTGTCCATGGGATTGTTGTAATGACCTGCTGGTGTGCGGAATCGTGATGGTGGTGGCGGCATGGTGTTGCCGGCTGTCACCCCCGTCTGTGGCAAAGGTAACCCGGCTGGCGCGTTTACCGGATGTGCTCCCGTTGACGGTCGCGGTATGGTCCCTTGGTTCGCCGGTAGAATCGGCTGATCTTGAGGCGTGAACACCAGGGAAGTCGGGTTAATAACCCCTCCTGTTGCCGGCAGCATAGTTCGGTGCCTTTGGTGCATCCTTGTCGTTTCCTCCCGGAGCCGGGTCTCTCGGTCATCCAATTCGCGCTGCCGCGCGACCATCCCCTGCCTTTCTGCTTCCACTTGCCTTCTTTGCTGCTCCAATGCACGACGAGCCACGTCCAGGTCTCTTACGCGCTCTGCCGCGTTTTCTGGGGTAATAACTGTGGCCAAGACTGTGGGGTCCAAGATCAAATTATTATCAAACAGAGCCGGGTGGCGCGGATTCGAGGGGCCCGCCCCCGGTGTCCGGTTTGCTTGGAACCCAAACATATTTGCGTGTCGCTCCTCGTCTGCTGGGCGACTGGTGACTGATGCCGACTCTCCATCGACCTGGACCAAGACCGGGTCAACTGCACCTTGCTGCTGGGCCACTGCCTGAGCCGCTCCGACTGGCGCCGCGGCCGCGTTTTCTTGATTGAGATTGGTCGCGGGAGCCGCATAAACTGCAACCCGGCGCATGATGCCCGGTGTAGATTCGTATTGTTCTTCCTCGCTGTTTCCCCTTTCATATCGATCCTCCGACAAATCCCGTATAGACTCGGTATCATCCTCCCTCTCTATCTGACCCGTTGTTCCAATCGACTCTTCTTTTTCCGATCGGACATACGTGTCTTCTCCTGACACAGAATCAGATCCAATATTATCACAATTCGAACTGGAAGTACATACCATACCGACGAAGACGTTGATGCTGCCGACTGTCACGATGGATCCGGTTTCGAGGTGATCCGACTCTGGCCCCCAGCCAGAATCGTCTACCATCTTCTCTCCTTTGCTGTTGACGTAGATTTCTCCGACGATGAGGTTCTTCATGCCCTTCCGAGCTTCTCCCGTGATGTAAACACCTTTGGACGCAGGCCCCACGGTGGGCGCCAACTGTCGTGGGATAATCACGGCAGATGTTACCGGGGGTAACTGATCTTGGGGCAAGTCGACACAGGTATTCGGGAGAGGGTTTAGCTCGAAGGAAGACATGGCGGAAAGCAATCTAAGAACCGGAAAATAACTCACCGGATCTTAATATGAATTATGCTGGATACTCGATAACAGGTGTTACAACTATGACTTGAATCTCTGGCAAACTAAACCTAGGGGCCGGTTTATAAAGCACCCGTACACCCCTAACTTGCCCTTCAAGGCACATCTTGAGTCCTACTCGAACTCCACATACAAACCCTAACTTTCCTTATCGCAGCCCACAATCCGGGTTACGAATCTCACAAGCCTTTGGGCCTTCCGGTAATCTCTTTACCCCTGGCCGGATATCGCTCAGCACACCTCGGGCCGGATTATATCTTGAAGTGGGCCTACCGGGTTACTATCCCCCCATCAGTATTACCTAGGAATTAATCACAAATGCCGTCAGAACTCGGTGCGCCGTAAATACCGCATTAACCATGGGTCTTCTATGGGGGGAGTAAGTCAGCTGTGATACTTTTCTCGTTCGCATGTCAACGGGCTGCCAGAGACGTACGCTGTAGGTTCTGCGAGACTACATGCACATGGGTGGGATCCCTTAATCCCCACGGACTCTGCGGGTCTATGATGGTCTCTCAGGGGCGCGTAGATATCCATCGTGAGGGGTGGAATCAGGCGTTCAACCTGCTGGCAGAAATGGGTGGGCATGCGTTGTGCGGAGAAGCACTGTTTGGCTTGGACCAACAACCGGGCCCCACACCTGAGTGGGAGTGGACAGGATCTCGAGCCTGGTTGTGCAACATGGTCTTGGTCGTCCATGGGTAAAGTAACGCACCTCTGCAGAGTGTAAAAGGATGTGGCATGTTACCCCCTGTTCCGGGAAGGAACTGCGAACGCTACAGGAAAGGCAACTCCATGAAGTTCTAGCTCCTGTGATGGTCTGGCGGGCATAGTTTTCAGAAGTAAAAGCAACCTCTTGAAGAAAGCTTTACAAAACCTTGCATTAGCTTATTACTCTTGTGAGTCTAAAGCTGTAGTTAGTGCATCAAGCTATCCTCTATATATCATGAACTAGCTGAGTAACACTCGTTACTCATTCGTTCCCGTTTGACCCCCTGCTTAGAGTTGAAGCCTGAGGGAAGTCATCATCGTGAAGCCGTCTCTACCTCATGAAGCCAGATGGAGTCATCTCTTACATAGTCAGGAAAGTATCGTCATCAACAACACTGATGGAGGAGAAGCTATCAAGGTGTAGGTGGAGTCCATTCTCGGACTTAGTTGTCCAGGCCATAGATTAGGGCTGACACCAGCCATAGTAGATTTAGTTCTGAGCTTGAGTTCTTCTCCAGCTTGGATCTTCGAATTGCTTCTTCTGATGTTCATTTGTATGAGATCTTCTTGATTCATCAAAGAGATTCTCAAGTTTTTGTAATGAAGTTTGTATCCTATAGTTTTGCCTGGTCCGGCTGTGTTTCTGTTGTACTACTCTGAGGGATATAATATTCACAAGTAAGTCCTTCTGTGAGTATTATGCCATCGACTTGCGCACTACACATGCAGTGGTGTGCTGGGTCACCACAACCTGGGTCTTCAAATTGGCGAGGAGGTCAGATATGCTGGATCCATCATCAACGCCGAGAGCAGCTGCTGCCCTGGCCTTTCTCGCCTTCTCCACAGCAGTTGCACCAGCAGAGCGGAGCTCCGGGAAGACATCTAGATCAACATGACCTAGGTTGGTTCAGAAACAGTATCCCAGAAAAAGGAAACAGAATAGAAGAAGGCAGAGAGAAAAATGACAAGCAAGATAGCGGATAGCAAGAACTTACATTCCTTTTCCAGCACAATTGCCCCCAGCTTTTCTTCCAGTCCGTCGCGTCGGTGATGTGCCTGTCCTGGACGCGATTCGTAGATTTGAGCCTCGAGAGCCAAGTTCCTATCCTTCAGCATCTGGATCTCCAGTTCAAGTGCCCGCTTCTCGGCATTAGCTGACCTCTCGAACTCCTGCTTATTGTTGACATGATTAATAGAAGTCTGAAGGGCATCCTTGAGATCAACTTGGAGTTTTTCATAATCCGCCCTTTCGACTGTGCGCTCTTGCTCCAGCTCCGCTTCTCGGGCCTGCAGTTGCTGCTGTGCCTCAGGAGGGGTGAGGCAGTGCAAGTGCTGCTCCCAGAATTTTTTATACTCTTCTGCGAGAAGAACAACACTATCAGCAGGGTAGCCAAGTAAGAAAATACAAATGCAGAGAAGAAAGAGGGAGGCTCACCTTCCAAAGTAGAGATTTTACTCTGCGCAGAGGCATCGAAAACCTTGCAGTCTCAGTGCCTATCCACCAGAGCCTTGAGTTTGTCTACAGAGAAGACAACAATTGAGAAAAAAGCAAAAAAACGGGCGTAAGTACAAAACGCACAAACCGAGATGCTAAAAGCTTACCTTCCATCTCAGAGAGCTGGAGAGTGCGGTCTAGGGCCTGCTGCTCCATAGCATTGATGTCCTTCTTGTCGGCCTCCAGAGCGTGGTTTCGGTCTCTGGTCTGGCGGTGGTTCCAGAGAAGCTGGCGGAAGACTCTTGTCCTCTTCTGGACGCTATCCTGCAGAGAAGAAGGGAAAAGTATAAGTTTTGGGAAGATTTGGCCTGAGTAGATTTCAACTCGGTGGAGTCTCACCTACTCGGCCCGAATCTCGCGGACTGGGGAATGGCTAAGAGAAGAAAAGAAGAGAAAGAAGAAACTGGCAACTCGGAAAATTCAAAATGGAGAGAGACACTTTCCACGTAGCTTTGCTCAATGTCCTCGATGTTCTTGCGCAGGACAAATAGCTTTCCTGCCAAGGTGCTGCAAGAGCTGGCCACAGACATACCAACAGGACCAATATCGGCCTTGTTCCAGTCTATCCGGTAATGGTCGAGCTTGCCCAACTCGGCCCCATCCTAGGCGTTATTGCCGTGCGCCTTGCTGTCCCAGGCCTTCTCTATGTGGCCTACCCAGTCCAAGATGCTTGCGAGGCCTTCTTCGGGAAGCGCTTCGTCGTCCTCGCCGCGGGAAGAGAGCTCCTTGATGACCAAGGAGGGTTTATTTCCCTTGGACTTGGAGAGGCCTGCGGCTTTGCGCTCTTTGAGAGCGGATAACCGCTCTTCCTCCTTGGACAGCTGAATTTGGTGGCGCTGCTGCAGATCCGTCCAGTATTCTGGATACTTGCGCTGCACGCTGACGCCAGCACCAGCACTCAGTTTCTCGACAGGGCCAAGACTCACCCCGGAGGGAACCAGGTTGGCGCTTGGAGTGGGCGGTGTCCTATTCTGAGTGAGCGTCAGCTGGGTGCTCTTGACTTGCTTCCCGGACTGCCCGCCTTGCGGCTTGGAGAGTGGCATCCGCTGCCCAGTCTGTGCGGCAGCGTGTTTTGTTTGCTGCCGGGATGGCTCCGTGCCTGGCTTGATGGTTTTCTTGGTGTTGGATGGAATGACTTTCGGGGAAGAAGGAGGCAGTTGGCGAACTGGGTGCAGGCGGTTGTCGAGATAGTGGCGGCACTTGTTTGGTGGGTGGAGTTGCCTGCTGAGTCGGCGGCACAAGTGGCCGGCTAGTCGGCGCAACGTCTTGTTGCGCCTGGACTTGGCGTGGTGGCTCCACCACAGAGCTATCCACTCGCTGCTCAGCAGCGGGATCAGGCCTTTCGGCAGCATTGTCTACCACCCGCTGCTCGGCAGCGGGGTCGTGCTGCGCTGCAGCGTTGTCTTCTGGCTGCCGTTCTAGAGCGGGCTCGGGGCGCTCCAGGGCAGCGTCTTCCTGCTGCTGCGCGTCTGGCTGCTGCTCGGAAGCATGTTCAGTGTTCTCCTCGGCTGATGCAGCCGGAGGAGTTGGTGATCTCTCGGGGTTGTTGGTGGTCTGGGCATCTGGCTGCGCAGCTGGCTGTGCGTCAGGCTGCGCATCAGGCTGTGCAGCAGGCCGCGACTGCTCAAAGCCGTGATCTTCTTCATTCCCTGCGCCAACGTTCTCGGCGTTAGAGTCTTGCACTTCTATAACTGGGGAGGGCGCACGCGTCCTATCCCGCGTCCCTTGGTCTTCATCATCGTCCGAGAGCTCCACGGGCTGCTCTCGGGGCGGGGCTGTCCGCTTTGTAGGAAGTGGTGTAGCAGTGGCATCAGCATCGAGTGCTTCGCTGAAGAGGAACACAAGAAGAGAGCACAAGATTAGAAAGAAAACAGAGAAGGAAACCAAGGGAAGAAGACAAGTAAGGAGAACACAACGAAACAAAGTGTACTCGGAAATCACTTACCCGTCTATGGTGGGGACCTTCCTCTTGCGGGAAGCGGTGGCTTTGACTGCTGGCTTCTTCTTGGTCCTCTTGCGAGGAGGTGCCTGCGCATCGCTGCCAGCCCTTTTCCGGGTAGTAGGAGCAGCCACGGACAACGGATCCACGTTCAGGGGTTCCTCCCCATCATCCAGATCTGGCTCCTCTTTGGATAGAAGAAGAAAGGATTTAGAGCAAGCAAGGAAAGAGAATCAAAGCTTACTGATAGCAAGCAGACAGGTGAACTCAGTCACCTTCTTCATCTTCGGACCAATCCCGAATAGAGGAATCTACGCGGGCCTTACCTTCCTGGCCGGCGCGAGGAATGCAGAGGGTGTCCTGGATGTCGTACGCCTTGACGTCATCCTCTGTCATGTCGGCTTCCCAGTTGGCACCGAAGATCTCGCTGTCCTCGGTCCTCTGACGAGGGACACACTGAAGTTGCAAGCATAGGGCGCAGTGAGTTGAGTTTCAGCAGAGAATGGATACTACTCGGTTTAGCGTGCAAACACAAAGCATATCAAGCTAAGGGATACTACTCGGTTTAGCGTCCAAACACAAAACATGTCAAGCTAGGTGGCATTACTCGGTCCAGCATGCAAACATAGAGCATATTAAGCTGAGTGTCTCTATTCATGAAAATAATTCTATTCGGCACGGCATGCAAACACAAAGCATATGGAGCCAGGTGATAAGTGTGAGGATCTACTCGGTGCAGCGTGCAAACACCTAGCTTGAGAATCAACCTATCCGGTATCAAAATGCAAACACAAAGCATACGCAGTGGAGAACTAACCTTGGGGATATGTTTGGTGCGGCTATACGGCACGAAGCCGTATGCCCAGTTGTCGGTCAGCATGGTCCTCGTGATGGACCTTGCCGAGATAACCACCTCTGCCTTGCTGAGCTCGAAGGTGGTGGTCCTGGTGCAGTCTCGAGGGCCTCCCATGTAACACATTTTGTGTGCTCGATCCTAGAATGGGAGCACTCGGCTGGACATCCAGCAGGCAATCGGATCATCGTACAGGAGTCCTTCCGTCACCAGCTGCTTCAGGCGCTTCTCGACGTCGACAACATCAGGCACTGTGTTTTTGGGATGATACCCCCAGTTCTGCCCGGTGGCCACCTCGTTGCGGAACACTGGGAGTCCTATCTGGTCCACCTTGGGCTTCCCCTCTTCAGGAGCCACATTCTTCACGTAGAGGAAACCGCGCTGCCACTTGCGCACGGTTTCCAATCCGAGCACCCGCGGATGGTGCCCGGTCTTGCGTTGCAGCATCATGGTGCTACCCGTCTGGGTCATGGCGCGAGGAGCATGATGGTTGCCAGGATCGGGGACGCTCTGCTGGCGGAGATAGAAGTACCTGGCCCAGGTTTGGACTGTCGGGTAGACGCCCACAAAAGCTTCGCACACGGTGGCGTAGGCGGACAGCATGACGATGGAGTTGGGAGGAAGATGGTGTGGCTAGAGGCCGAAGTGGCGGAGGAAGTCGACAAAGAATTTGGAGATTGGAAGGCCGAAGCCGCATTTGAAATGCGAGAGGAAGACGACATACTCGTCTGCCTCCGGTGTGGGGACGAGCTCGTCGCCGGGAGCCCTGCAGATCACGCAGGGAGGGACTCTGCGGGTGTTCACCAGCCACTGACAGTCAGCGGCGGTGACATGCGAGCCCTCCCAACCGGCTCGGGCGGCGGCCACCTTGTTCTCGTGCTCGGCCGCGGCGGCGTGGTCGAGATCCATGGCGGCGGGGAAGCGGAGGGAACGGAAAGTGCTCGTTAAGGTTGAGGCTAACGGAGAAGGCGGAGATGCGGCTCTCTCTCACTCTCTCTCTGTGCGTGGGGCGGCGGCGCTGTGCACAGGCGGCGGAGGCGAGGGTAGAGAGGAAGTGGAGATGGGAGAAGTGCGAACGAAAAGGACGGTGTGGGCGGCGCGGGGGTATTTATTACTCCGCGAACCGCAGTTACTACTGGATCAATCATGGCCTGAGATCGTGCGGCGTGGATTAACTACCCGTTAGAAACGCACACAGCGCAATATGCGTGCGTAACGGGCGCAGTTAATCCCACGTCCTATATCGTGGGCTCTCGAGTACCCGTTCGACGTGACCTAACGGGCTGTGGGCCCTAGGCGCAGTGGCTGGCGCGTGGCCTGCGGCAGCACCAAGGCGTCGGGGTCATTGGTACACGACACGTGCCTCACAGTGACACGAGAAGCTGGATTTCATCAAGATCGAGCGGAAGTGAGCTAGAAATTTGGCTAAGTGAAGATACTCGGCAGCATCCTGCAGAGCGTATTCTACTCGGCTTCGAAGAGATTCTTCCAGTAACCACAGTTGGAGTGGTTCGAGTAGGAGATTATGGGTCCGAGTTGAGGTGCAACTCAGCCTCATTCCTTCGTGAAGACAAAATTGGTTTAAGATGGCAGGGCCCAACAAACAAGTTCGCTGGATTCTACCAGCTTCAGGGACTAATGTCGGGGGGCTACCCCCGAGTAGGGGTAAGGCAAGTGTTAAAGCGAAGGTCAAAGTGTTGTTGACCGGGTAGACGGCTACCTAGGTACCCACTACCCGGTAGGTTCTATCCGGTGATACTCACTGAAGGCCAAGAGAACATATTGAGGAGAATTGTACTCATCCGCATAGAGAAGTTGTGGTCTGAGTAGATGGACAACAATCCTACTCGGGCCAGAAGTCAATGGAGCCGTTCTGATGGAGATCCCGCGTATCCCGCAGCCGTACAGGCGTGCAGTTCAACTTACTAGGTATGTGATCATCAGTGACGCGGCGTGGATACAGAGAGTTGGGCACCTGTATTGTCTTGTCATTAACAGAGGGGACAGGACGGGATGGGGGCCTACACTGTGAGGCTGACAGGGTGGACAGGTCCTGTCAGCCGTACGGCGCGGCGACTTCTCGCGCGGGCGTCAGCGCGAGAACCCGGAAGTGTGCTCTGCGTCACAGTGGTGAAGTCCCATCAGTTGTACCTTTTATTCTTTGTTTACTCGGCTGGGCACCAGTATATAAGGTGCCCTGCCCCTCCTGCGCGAGGGACGTTGCCTCAGATCGCATTTATTGAAAGAGCCAGCACTAGAGCTAGAGAGAGCAGCAGAGTGACTACTCGGCTGAGAGACAAAACTGTATCGTGGCTACTCGGAAATCATACATACAGAGAGATGGGAAAGAGTAGGGGTGTTACCTCCACACGAGGGCCCAGAACCTGAGTAGATTGTTGTGTTTGCAGTGTTCTTGAGCGCGGCTACTCGCTGTGCGATCCCTCCCCGGATACCTACAGCGTCCATCGGCCCCAAACCTTAAGCTATCCCATGGCATCTGTCTTTCCCACTCTACGACAAGGATGATATGATGCGATCAAGAAGAGTGAAGAGCCTAATCTTGGGGATGGCCCGGTGGTACACCCCAGAAAATTTCAAGAAGACTCAAGCGCGTAAGCTTGGGGATGCCCAAGGCCTCCCCTTTTTCATCAACAAATTATCAGGTCCCTTCTAGTGAAACTATATTATTATTCGGTCACATCTTATGTGCTTTACTTGGAGCGTCTTTTATTTTTTTTCTTTCGGTTTGTTTTTATTTTTACAATAAGCTTGGTTGGACCCACCATTCTTTTATTGGAGAGTGATACGCTCCGCCTTTTCATGAGAACACGTTGTATTCTTAGTCTCTGTCTGGCTGCTGCATTTATTTAGCTCCTGTTTTGCATGCATCTCTTATCAGAGCTGTTAGTTTTAGTAGTGTTATATGAGTACTCTCATGTTTTCTTGTTGTATCATAAATAGTTTTTTTGTTAAAACGTATCTTGTATGGTGCTTTTTGGGAAAAGAAAACCGCTGCTTGATGTAGAATTTATAATAGTGCTGGTAGAAGCTTGTATAGACTGTGTCTAGAATTTTTCATGCCACACTAAATGTTATTTTAGTTTTAAAGCCTTGTGGTTATTTAGTAGCATGAATAGACTTAAATATATTAGAGCATTTAATATGTCTTGAAAGATTCATGAGTTGTCCTTGTCATAGTAAAGCATCAATATATGGTATTCTCTTTCGAATGTTTTATTTGGTTGACTTGGCGCATGCTCACACCATGTTTATGACTACGAACCAGTCACGAATACCCTCCATGACCAATTAGTTTTTGAACTTGTGATACCTCTTATGCTTTACATATTGATGCTTATGTCGCTGTGCATGATTATGGCTCTTATGCTCTCTTGATTTGTACCTCCTAGTCCTCCGCTAGCCTCCACCTATACTGAGTATGGAATTCTACTCGTGCATCCAAACTCCTTTAAACCAAAGTTTTACCATTGTTTACACCATACCTACCTACATGTGGTCTTTCACTGGCACTCCAAGTAAATTGCTCATATGTTACCTTTAAAACTTACAAAATTACTCCTGTTTTGTGTTCCTGTTTTTTCCCAGGAGGATGTCAATAGAGAATCTTTATCTCACTTGTTGATTGGATTTCACACCCTGGACTAGTGCCTTCATCCACTTATCCAAATGATAGAAGAGCTAGCAGCGGGGTGCCCAGCCCCAAATTAATACAAACAAATTCTCTTCACTATTTTTGCCCCTGATTTATCAGTCAAAGCATAATTGTGTAAACAAAAGAGAAAGAGGGATGACCTTCTACACCAGTTGCATCCTTCACCATGAGAGCCTCTCTTGTAAATCCAGTTGGCTTGTGACGTACTATATTGTTTGTTTACCATTCATTGACATAACATACACCTCTTCTAAAATATATACACTCCTCCATAGTATGTGATTGTTGGCGGGCACCCGAGGATTCGGTTAGCCATGGTTTGTGAAAGATGGATGGGAGGAGTGTCAAACTTTTAATACCTCTATTTAATAAAATAAAAAGCTCTAGCACATGAGTGATCCCTGCTTCCCTCCGCGAAGGGCCTTTCTTTTACTTTTATGTCGAGTCTCCATCTTCTAACTTTATGCATAGTTGAGAGAGTTCTTTTGCCATTCCGAGTTCTATGTGCATTTGTCCCATAAACAACAATAATTACTTCATGATGTGATATTATTTGTTCTTAAATTATTTGTTCTAGTATTCCTCTTGAACTTTGAAAGTGTCCTGGCATTTATGTTTTGTCCCACTCTTAAGGACTACCGAAATACCACTTTTTCATGCTTTCTCTATACGTCAAACAAACGTTTATCTTTCTTTGCATTATTATTCATGTTCCTTTATTTAAGATACTCTTCATGGTGCAAAGTGATGGCTATGCTTTATTATTAAAGTTCTATTTATCATGTTTGTGTTTGAAGTTCTATTATCTCAGCGTGCATATGCTTTTACATTATATCAAGTTTATGATAGTGGCATGTCACCTCAGAAATTATTATGCTTTTACATTATATCAAGTTCTATTTATAGCATTTTTATACGTTCTCCGGGACTAACCTATTAACAAGATCCAAGTGCCAGTTCCCTTTTTTCTGCTGTTTTTGGTTTCATAAAAGCTGTTCTAGAAACATTCTCGAAATTGGACCCCACAAAGCCCGAAGTGCCTATTTTCCCCGGAAGCATCCAGAAAACCGAAGGAGAGTTGAAGACGGGCACCAGGGGGCCACAATATAGGGTGGCGCGACCCCCTGGCCACACCAGCTATGGGTGTGGGGCCCCCAGGCCTCCACCGCCTTTGCCCATTCGCATATTTATTTCCCCCGGATGGAAAACCATAATGACCTAATCAAAAATCCCGACAAGTTCTGCAACAGCCATCGTGGTCAACCCTAGATCAGGGGGATTCTAGAGTTGTTTCCCGGCACCCTGCCGGAGAGGAAATCATCACCGGAGGCTTCTACATCACCATGCCTACCTCCGGAGTGATGCGTGACTAGTTCATCCTTGGACTACGGGTCCATAGCAGTAGCTAGATGGTTGTCTTCTCCTCATATGCCTCCATGTTTAGATATCGTGAGCTGCCTATCATGATCGAGATGTATGTAACATCCCAAGTCTGAAAAATAGCCTTTAGAATGTTTGCTCTCTGTTATTTTATGTTTTGCATCATGGCATCATGTTGGTTGCATTTGTTTTGTTTGTTTTCCATTTGTTTTCCAACTGTTTTCAGTTGTTTTCCTTTGTTTTCTATTTGAATTCCAAACCAAAATTCAACCTTTTGTTTCATCCTTGTGATGTTACAATTTCCAAAATGTTATTTCAAATGAAAACAACCAAATTGTTCCATTTTATTCCATGTTGATCAACTAATAAAATGGTGCCTCTATTTTCACTAATTAATTCCAAATTGGTTTCAAATTCAAAGCAAAACATCAACAGCACCTTCTTTGGAATTATGAAAATCTCCAAACCAATCAACTCACCTTAATCACATTAATAATAGGGTCCACCCTATTAAGTTGTTGTTTTCTATATTAATTAACAAAATATTCCAAATTCAAACCATGTGTTCCAAACAGAACCCAATGTGAAAGTATAAAAATAATAACCCAAAGCATTTATGATCTTTTGTTTCCAATTAAATCACTTGGGTCATTCTATTAAAGTGTTGACTTAATAATCATTTTAATTATTCAAAATAATCTAATTTGGTTTATATTCCAAACAAAGCACCAAATCAGAACCATTTTGAATTTATGTTGATGCCAAAACAAATCATTTCAATTTGTCTAATACAATAGGGGTTACCCTATTTAATTAATGGTTTTATTAATGTTTATTAAAATTAACCATTTCACTCAAATTTGGTTCTAATTTCAAAAAGCAACCAAATGTTAAAATTTTGAAAAATGAAAATTGCCAAGTGGTTGCATTTGGCCTAAGGAACTTATCCTAAATTTTTCAGATTTTTCTCTAATCTAAACCCTAATGTTTTCTTCCTAAAGCATATGCTACAAAAAAAATAGTACAAAAAATAAAATAGCAAAGGAGAAAAATGGCAGCAGCAACTAAAACAAGCCCAGCCCACTTCCAACCAGCCCAGTACCCCTTCACCTCTGTTGTCTTCTTCCTCCCATCGACGTCAGCACTGGTACGATCGCAACAGAGCCATCCGATCTCCTCCACCTCCATTAGATGATCAACCGTACAAGGTTCCCTTCTCCTTAAGTAGCTCACCTCCCGAGCCTCTGCTGCAACCCTAACCCTAGCTAGCCCCTCCTTCCCTGCCGCCGCCCTCCACTCCTTCTCCCTTCCCTCTGTTCTCTGAATCCTTGCACCACACCGAACCAGCACCTGAAATCGCCACCTTCCCTTCACCATGATTCTCTCGAGGGGCTACCGATTCCGGGAATGGAAAAGTTGATATCCCAGCTCCAACTTCCCTGTAGGCGCGGAGGCGGGAGGAGGATCGTGGCGACCGCGCCATCACCGGAGAGGGACGGTGGCGCCTCTGTCCGTCAGCATCCCGACGCCAGCGAGGTGAGCACGCCGCCTTCCCTTCGCCTCTTCCTCTCTGCTTTTGCACGCACGGGCACCCGACCCACACCACCAAGCGCCCACGGCCGCAGCCCGCCCCCACGGCGCCGCCCCGCAGCGGCCGGCGAGCATCTCTGCGCCCTCCGTGGAAGATTTCGATCGTGTACCTGCAGTTGCAGTACGCACGGGTTCAGTTAGTTCAGGAAAACAGCGCCCCGCCACAACTTATCCACCCCGCGCATTCCCTTGTACCAACAACAGCTCACCATCCCATCTGGTTTGGTTCCTTGCGCATCAGGCAGGGGGGCGGGGGATCGAATCCCACCTCCCACCAAAAACCAACTTTTATTTTTTTTTCGCAATGTTATGGTACAGAACTTCCACAGAATCACAACTAGGCCCCTGTTACTAAAATCTAGCCCCTGGGAAATATTTTCTAAGCCCCTAGTGCATTAAAAATGGCAGAATAGACACCAAACTTCAAAAATCAATAACTTTTAAAATATGAACCCAATAAATACAAACTTTATATGATTTCTGCCCCAAATTTCATACTCTTTCCAAATAACTTATTTGTGTTCTGTTTTGACTTTTCCAAAAACATTTAAAATTCAAATTTGAATAATTCAATTGTATTTTGTAATAATTCATAACTAATTCATACCTTTTCCAAATAAGTCAAATAAATTTGTTTCCTGGTTTGAATAATTTAAATTGCCTAAACCATTTAAATCTTGTTTAATTCAATTAAAAATTGTTTATTATTGTTTAATTCATAATTAAATAATCCTAAGTCCAATTTCAAAATGTGAAACATGTAATCCAACCAAAATTTGATGATCTATTCAAATATCAACCTTGTTAATTGTTTTGACCAATTTAATTGGTTGAAAACAACAAATACTTGTGTGTCACCTCTAATGCACCCAAAATTTCCCTAAATTACTAATAAACTTCTAAATTGCTACACCCTATTTAAATTTGATTCTTATGTTGTTATTCTGCTGTTTTCCTGTTGCATGCATCATACTAAACCACTAGCACCTGTTGAATAGTTGGAAAACAAACAATCTAACCAGATTCCATGGGCTTTTCATATGCAACTCAAAATTGAATATCTGTCCATTTAAATTGTGCTATCCTATCAACTAGTTTATTTTGTTGCATCTATTAACTTGTCATGCATCATATTTGATTGTGCACAATGCCATGATAATGATTGCTTATCTTTCTGCAATGTCTGTTTGCTTCTTCTCGGATACACGACGACGTTGAGACCGACGATACTTACGACATCCCTCCTAAGGATTTAGCTCAGTACCAGGCTACTGGGTTTTGCAGGCAAGTTATCACTCACATGAACCATCGTGTTCCTTTCAACATTGATTACCGATACTTTCCGTTGTTCCTTTCTGCTAGCCTTAGTAGTAGTTGTTTCTGTTACGAACCTATCACATGAATCCTTTAACCCTGATATTGCCTCACCTCCACTCCTAACACCCCGTTGGTTGAGCCCGTGTCTTACTAGCATGCTTAGGTTGTTTTGCTCGAGTCTGTTACCCGTTACTTACTGTTACTATTTCTCTTACGTTGTGGGGGCTCGATGTTTAATCAATCAATCATGCTAATGTTACTATTAATAATAAATTTGATGATAAGGCACCGGCAGGAGGCCCATGAGAGGTTTTGGAGCCTGCTAGTGTCGACCCTAATAGGAAAAGGGTCTTGTCTACTGATCCATGATGAGCGCACTACCCGCATTTGGGAAGCGAGTATGGGCGCCCCCCTCAACTTGACCTGATTCGCATCTCGTCCAAATCGCCTCATTTAGTTCGTGTTTTCCATTTGCCGCATGCATGTTTTTGCGAGCCCAGCGCAGGGTGGAACTTTTGTAGTCGGCATATAGGGGGACACGTTCTTAGAGTGCTATGAGGGTCCATTTTCTTCTGGGCTCGATTAGCCGTGCGCCCAAGGTTCTTTGGGCTTGATGCGAAGAATGGTTGGTTGTGTTGAGTACCCCGCTTGGTGGAAGGGCCTTTCCATCTGGCGGGTTATTCATGAGTGTACGGCCAAATTGGTGCAACCCTGCAGGGATAATCTTCTCGAGAAGCCGTGTTTTCCGCGGTTATGGATTACTTGGTGAAAGTACTGGCTAACAAGTACTCAGGACAACTTCAACATAATGATCAATCATGTTTCACCCAATGATTAATAACCTGACTAGTAATAGGTTATTCATACAATAACTTGATTCACCTTATCACAACTGTGTGAGTTATCCTCGGATTGCTTCTTTGGGTAAGGGGCGAGATCCAGGATGGGTTTGTTTGAAGTTATCTTTCAGTTGGTTACAATCCTCGATCTTATCTCTTTTCTGTTAGCCGGAAGTGGTAGAATCTCTGTAGTTGGTTAGCACAGCCAGTTGCAGCATCTTTTATATCCCCTCTCTTCCGTTGAACCCAAGGCATCTGTGCTTGGTGTTGACGGGTTACACTTTGGTGAATTGTGAGTCTTGCTTGCCAGTACGTTTATGTACTGACCCCTTTGGGGCTGTGGTTTCCGCAGACCTACGTTTCCGAGGATCTACATGGTGGCAACTACGTGGAGTATGACGAGACTGCTGACGACTAGATAGCGGACCCGGGCAGGATCCGAGACTTCGTGGATGGGCTCCGTCTGTTTGTTTCCGGCCTCTTAGGCCTATTTGGTTCTTGTCTGTACCCAGACATGTTGAATGCTTCCGCTGTATTGTAATGATGTATTGTTGGGGCATGTGCCCTCTGAATGATTGTATTTGCTATCTCTGCTCTAATGAGAGCCATTTGCAACTTATTTCAATCTTTTGTGTCGTAGAGATCTGTTGTGATATCAGTTGTAAACGCCGTTGTCGTACCATGTGTGTATGGTTTGAAGTACGTCGACGGAAGTGCCTTTGATCTCTAGTGGATAGTTTACATCGACGATGGAATAGCAGGGCTTGTGTTGTCGCGCATAAGCGCCGGCCTACCAGGAAGCTGGGACGTGGGAGCAGTTATGCCCCATAATCCAAGCATCCGCTATCCAGTTCGTACGGTGAGTATCCCCTAGAAATCAGGGTGCGACAAATGGTATCAGAGCCTGTCTGCCTGTAGGATCCCTTTTTACTGGTCGCAGTTGAGTCTAGAAACTATTTTGTAGCTATATAGGAAAAATGAAACGTGAGAGTAGGAATTCTGTTCTTTTTCTTCTTTCCCCACCCACCCTCCCTTTTTCTGGTAAGGAAGTGCAACGTTGTTTTCCCTTCTCATCTAAACTTTCAAGTTAGGATTTCACGTATTCTGGTTTCTCTAGGATGGTTATATCTACTAGTCCATAGGAATGGAGGTGGTTGTGACATGATTTATCATGTTGCCTACTCATGATTGAGAACGGAGGCTTGTAAGCCCCGGAAACAGATCCTCTATTACTTAAGCAGTAGATATTGATCCTTTAGAAGCCCGGATGGGTTTTCCGTAGTACCTCAGGAGTTTTGTTCTCGTTTCCCGGTGTTGCTTCAATATCATGTTCTTCTAAACATTTCCTTTCCGTCCGTTGAAATCTTGTTGTTGTTCCAGTTCAATTCTTCTACCGGCGTCTAATCAAAGTTTCCCCGTTCATCTGCTAAACTCTTTTCCAGCTAAAAGTGTTGTTTGATACCGGAGCATCACATTCCTTTGTGTAAACAATCTTTTCCACAACATACAACATAGTTCTGGTTCCACTAAACAATCAAATCTCTGTTCACTCTCCGGAATCTCAATCCAATTCTAATGGGAGGCCAGATATTCCTCGTTACTCTCATGTTGATGATTCTGACATTGATGTTATTTTTGGTGTTGCATTGATGTCAATAACTCTGTTCCACCATTCTAGCCAGATAATCTATTCTACAAATGAATCAAGTTCCATTCAGCTATACACCCTCAATACAAAACCTCTCCCTTTACTTGAAAATGTTCCGGTGGTTTGCAAATTCCCTGACGTCTATCCACTGTGCACGATGTGTTTCACGTGTCAAAGCTCAAGAAGATCTTCCCAAGAAGTTTCCGGACCTTTTCTTTTCTCAGTAAGAATCTCGGGGCGCGATTCCTTCAAGGGGGGGCGTTTTGTAACATCCCAAGTCTGAAAAATAGCCTTTAGAATGTTTGCTCTCTGTTATTTTATGTTTTGCATCATGGCATCATGTTGGTTGCATTTGTTTTGTTTGTTTTCCATTTGTTTTCCAACTGTTTTCAGTTGTTTTCCTTTGTTTTCTATTTGAATTCCAAACCAAAATTCAACCTTTTGTTTCATCCTTGTGATGTTACAATTTCCAAAATGTTATTTCAAATGAAAACAACCAAATTGTTCCATTTTATTCCATGTTGATCAACTAATAAAATGGTGCCTCTATTTTCACTAATTAATTCCAAATTGGTTTCAAATTCAAAGCAAAACATCAACAGCACCTTCTTTGGAATTATGAAAATCTCCAAACCAATCAACTCACCTTAATCACATTAATAATAGGGTCCACCCTATTAAGTTGTTGTTTTCTATATTAATTAACAAAATATTCCAAATTCAAACCATGTGTTCCAAACAGAACCCAATGTGAAAGTATAAAAATAATAACCCAAAGCATTTATGATCTTTTGTTTCCAATTAAATCACTTGGGTCATTCTATTAAAGTGTTGACTTAATAATCATTTTAATTATTCAAAATAATCTAATTTGGTTTATATTCCAAACAAAGCACCAAATCAGAACCATTTTGAATTTATGTTGATGCCAAAACAAATCATTTCAATTTGTCTAATACAATAGGGGTTACCCTATTTAATTAATGGTTTTATTTATGTTTATTAAAATTAACCATTTCACTCAAATTTGGTTCTAATTTCAAAAAGCAACCAAATGTTAAAATTTTGAAAAATGAAAATTGCCAAGTGGTTGCATTTGGCCTAAGGAACTTATCCTAAATTTTTCAGATTTTTCTCTAATCTAAACCCTAATGTTTTCTTCCTAAAGCATATGCTACAAAAAAAATAGTACAAAAAATAAAATAGCAAAGGAGAAAAATGGCAGCAGCAACTAAAACAAGCCCAGCCCACTTCCAACCAGCCCAGTACCCCTTCACCTCTGTTGTCTTCTTCCTCCCATCGACGTCAGCACTGGTACGATCGCAACAGAGCCATCCGATCTCCTCCACCTCCATTAGATGATCAACCGTACAAGGTTCCCTTCTCCTTAAGTAGCTCACCTCCCGAGCCTCTGCTGCAACCCTAACCCTAGCTAGCCCCTCCTTCCCTGCCGCCGCCCTCCACTCCTTCTCCCTTCCCTCTGTTCTCTGAATCCTTGCACCACACCGAACCAGCACCTGAAATCGCCACCTTCCCTTCACCATGATTCTCTCGAGGGGCTACCGATTCCGGGAATGGAAAAGTTGATATCCCAGCTCCAACTTCCCTGTAGGCGCGGAGGCGGGAGGAGGATCGTGGCGACCGCGCCATCACCGGAGAGGGACGGTGGCGCCTCTGTCCGTCAGCATCCCGACGCCAGCGAGGTGAGCACGCCGCCTTCCCTTCGCCTCTTCCTCTCTGCTTTTGCACGCACGGGCACCCGACCCACACCACCAAGCGCCCACGGCCGCAGCCCGCCCCCACGGCGCCGCCCCGCAGCGGCCGGCGAGCATCTCTGCGCCCTCCGTGGAAGATTTCGATCGTGTACCTGCAGTTGCAGTACGCACGGGTTCAGTTCGTTCAGGAAAACAGCGCCCCGCCACAACTTATCCACCCCGCGCATTCCCTTGTACCAACAACAGCTCACCATCCCATCTGGTTTGGTTCCTTGCGCATCAGGCAGGGGGGCGGGGGATCGAATCCCACCTCCCACCAAAAACCAACTTTTATTTTTTTTCGCAATGTTATGGTACAGAACTTCCACAGAATCACAACTAGGCCCCTGTTACTAAAATCTAGCCCCTGGGAAATATTTTCTAAGCCCCTAGTGCATTAAAAATGGCAGAATAGACACCAAACTTCAAAAATCAATAACTTTTAAAATATGAACCCAATAAATACAAACTTTATATGATTTCTGCCCCAAATTTCATACTCTTTCCAAATAACTTATTTGTGTTCTGTTTTGACTTTTCCAAAAACATTTAAAATTCAAATTTGAATAATTCAATTGTATTTTGTAATAATTCATAACTAATTCATACCTTTTCCAAATAAGTCAAATAAAATATGTTTTTCACACCTTTTTGAATACTCTATTCAAATATAAATTTGTTTCCTGGTTTGAATAATTTAAATTGCCTAAACCATTTAAATCTTGTTTAATTCAATTAAAAATTGTTTATTATTGTTTAATTCATAATTAAATAATCCTAAGTCCAATTTCAAAATGTGAAACATGTAATCCAACCAAAATTTGATGATCTATTCAAATATCAACCTTGTTAATTGTTTGACCAATTTAATTGGTTGAAAACAACAAATACTTGTGTGTCACCTCTAATGCACCCAAAATTTCCCTAAATTACTAATAAACTTCTAAATTGCTACACCCTATTTAAATTTGATTCTTATGTTGTTATTCTGCTGTTTTCCTGTTGCATGCATCATACTAAACCACTAGCACCTGTTGAATAGTTGGAAAACAAACAATCTAACCTGATTCCATGGGCTTTTCATATGCAACTCAAAATTGCATATATGTCCATTTAAATTGTGCTATCCTATCAACTAGTTTATTTTGTTGCATCTATTAACTTGTCATGCATCATATTTGATTGTGCACAATGCCATGATAATGATTGCTTATCTTTCTGCAATGTCTGTTTGCTTCTTCTCGGATACACGACGACGTTGAGACCGACGATACTTACGACATCCCTCCTAAGAATTTAGCTCAGTACCAGGCTACTGGGTTTTGCAGGCAAGTTATCACTCACATGAACCATCGTGTTCCTTTCAACATTGATTACCGATACTTTCCGTTGTTCCTTTCTGCTAGCCTTAGTAGTAGTTGTTTCTGTTACGAACCTATCACATGAATCCTTTAACCCTGATATTGCCTCACCTCCACTCCTATCACCCCGTTGGTTGAGCCCGTGTCTTACTAGCATGCTTAGGTTGTTTTGCTCGAGTCTATTACCCGTTACTTACTGTTACTATTTCTCTTACGTTGTGGGGGCTCGATGTTTAATCAATCAATCATGCTAATGTTACTATTAATAATAAATTTGATGATAAGGCACCGGCAGGAGGCCCATGAGAGGTTTTGGAGCCTGCTAGTGTCGACCCTAATAGGAAAAGGGTCTTGTCTACTGATCCATGATGAGCGCACTACCCGCATTTGGGAAGCGAGTATGGGCGCCCCCCTCAACTTGACCTGATTCGCATCTCGTCCAAATCGCCTCATTTAGTTCGTGTTTTCCATTTGCCGCATGCATGTTTTTGCGAGCCCAGCGCAGGGTGGAACTTTTGTAGTCGGCATATAGGGGGACACGTTCTTAGAGTGCTATGAGGGTCCATTTTCTTCTGGGCTCGATTAGCCGTGCGCCCAAGGTTCTTTGGGCTTGATGCGAAGAATGGTTGGTTGTGTTGAGTACCCCGCTTGGTGGAAGGGCCTTTCCATCTGGCGGGTTATTCATGAGTGTACGGCCAAATTGGTGCAACCCTGCAGGGATAATCTTCTCGAGAAGCCGTGTTTTCCGCGGTTATGGATTACTTGGTGAAAGTACTGGCTAACAAGTACTCAGGACAACTTCAACATAATGATCAATCATGTTTCACCCAATGATTAATAACCTGACTAGTAATAGGTTATTCATACAATAACTTGATTCACCTTATCACAACTGTGTGAGTTATCCTCGGATTGCTTCTTTGGGTAAGGGGCGAGATCCAGGATGGGTTTGTTTGAAGTTATCTTTCAGTTGGTTACAATCCTCGATCTTATCTCTTTTCTGTTAGCCGGAAGTGGTAGAATCTATGTAGTTGGTTAGCACAGCCAGTTGCAGCATCTTTTATATCCCCTCTCTTCCGTTGAACCCAAGGCATCTGTGCTTGGTGTTGACGGGTTACACTTTGGTGAATTGTGAGTCTTGCTTGCCAGTACGTTTATGTACTGACCCCTTTGGGGCTGTGGTTTCCGCAGACCTACGTTTCCGAGGATCTACATGGTGGCAACTACGTGGAGTATGACGAGACTGCTGACGAGTAGATAGCGGACCCGGGCAGGATCCGAGACTTCGTGGATGGGCTCCGTCTGTTTGTTTCCGGCCTCTTAGGCCTATTTGGTTCTTGTCTGTACCCAGACATGTTGAATGCTTCCGCTGTATTGTAATGATGTATTGTTGGGGCATGTGCCCTCTGAATGATTGTATTTGCTATCTCTGCTCTAATGAGAGCCATTTGCAACTTATTTCAATCTTTTGTGTCGTAGAGATCTGTTGTGATATCAGTTGTAAACGCCGTTGTCGTACCATGTGTGTATGGTTTGAAGTACGTCGACGGAAGTGCCTTTGATCTCTAGTGGATAGTTTACATCGACGATGGAATAGCAGGGCTTGTGTTGTCGCGCATAAGCGCCGGCCTACCAGGAAGCTGGGACGTGGGAGCAGTTATGCCCCATAATCCAAGCATCCGCTATCCAGTTCGTACGGTGAGTATCCCCTAGAAATCAGGGTGCGACAATGTAGAAGCCTATGTAATTATATATGATGTGTTTACTGGGATCCGATGAATATTGAACTTATGCCAAGTTGATTATAGTCTTTATTGCATATGTTATTTGTGATCTTGCATGCTTTCCGTTGCTAGTGGTTGCTCTGGCCATGTAGTTAATAGTGACTCCAAGAGGGAGTATTTATGCTAGATAGTGGATTCATGCCTCCTTTTCGCGTGTGCTCGAGTGAAAAAAATGTGACGGGGGAGGATGTGATGTTGCCACTAGGGAGAAAACATCGGTGTGAGTGTCCGCATTTACAATCATTGCTTACATTACAGACATTGTATAAGGCAGTTATCTGTTGCTTGAAACTTAAATACCTAAGGGGGTTCGGATGATAACCTGAGGGTGGATTATTAGTCATAGATGCAGATGGATTTCGGTCTATGTATTTTGTTGTAATGCCCGCACTAAATATCAGAGTAGTCATCATGTTATAATGTGCACTACTGTGCAACCTCTATTTGTCAATTGCCCAGCTGTAATTTGTTTACCCGGCATGTTATCTTTATGGAGATACACCACTAGTGAACCTATGAACCCAGATCCATTTTCCACACTATTAAACAAACCACAAAAATTTCCTGCTTTCTTTACTTACTGCAAGCATACACCATTTTCCACACTATACGCCTAATCTTTGTTTTCAGCAAGACCGGTGAGATTGACAACCTCATTGTACCGTAGGGACAAAGTATTTTGCTTGTGTTGTGTGAGGTCGCACGTTGTTGCTGACACCGGGAGGCGCCATCACCACCGTCAGTGGCATCAACCTTCCCGAGATCCTCTTCCTCCTACTGGATTGATAACCTTGGTTCTTAAATGTCAGACCCCGGACCCAGAGATATACATACTGTTATGTGCTCCTAGCCATGGACTCACAAGGGCTTCAGGGTTACCAGCCCCGGCCACAACAAACAACCGCAGGCAAACCGGATTCATCGGCACGTAGTCCGGATCCCCGGTCTACTAATCCTTGTATCCATGCTAGTCATAACCAATTATGCATATCCAAGCGTCCACGAGTCGGATGAAACTGAAGGAACGGGACCAAAGTTATACAGAGCTGCCATGTGTCCAGAAAGTGCAACAACAATCTAGGGTTACTGGGGTTACGTCGCCCCAGGCCGAATCACATCGGCAGGCGGGCTCGGACATGGATTATTGGCTCCACAACCCCTCGACTGCGACAACTATGCAGGCATAGCCAAAACTGTATAACAACGGGCTCGAAACCAACAACCGATCAAAGCAGCACTCTAGACATGAAAGTTGTATTTAACAGTTGTTACTAGAGTATACCTTTACAAGCAGAGGTCACATGACCCAACATTACATCAGACAACGGAAGGCAAATTATGTTGCTAATAAACAAGAACCAAAAAAGCCTAAGAGGCCGCAACATAAGGCGACGTCTCGGCCCATAGATTCCAGGCTGATACCTGGGAACCCCAAACTACTCGTCGATGTCCACGTTGAAACATCACCAGAGTGACGAACTCCACCTGAACCAAAATTAAGCAAACCTGAGTACAGGAGGTACTCAACAAGACTTAGTTAACTTATTATATATCTGCTATTTTTAGAAAGGGTTTTATGAAGTCTATTTTGCGTAAAGCATTCTTTATTTTCCAAATCGAGGAGGAATAGGACGTCTTATAGAATGTTTTCAAAACAGATGGGAAACTCAACTACTGTAATCATTATCTTTTCATCCACCAACATCATTTCCCAACACCTCACATTCTACAAGGATCACCCCTCTCGGCATCTCCGAGGAGGCACCCTTCATTCGTTATCAACATGTTTTATTCTCTCGTTCATGTTATCTATGACCTCGTATCTTCCACCAAGTCATCCTTAACCATGGACACGGCTCTCCGAAAGATTTATCCCTGCATGGTGGTACACTTTACCCACACGTACCATCTGAATCTTAATTCCAAGCTATTGGCACAATTCCGACGATGTGCTGGCAGAGTGTGGTTGGCCACGACCTATACCTTGCTCGACCCTATCCATGAGTCAACCCAAACAGGGCCACCTCGTCAACAGGGAGTTTGAAGGGAATATGCCCGAGAGGCAATAATAAAATGGTTATTATCTTATTCCTTGTTTATGATGAATGTTTATTTGTCATGCTAGAATTGTATTAACCGGAAACGTTGATACATGTGTGCTTAATAAACAAACAATGGTTCCTAGTAAAGCCTCTCTTTTAACTAGCTCGTTGATTAATAGATGATCAAGGTTTCCTGATCATGAACATTGGATGTTATTAATAACGGGGTCATGCCTTAGAAGAATGATTTCATGAACATATACCCAAAGAGAATATAGCAATGCGATCAAGTCATTTAGTCTACATTGTTATATCAAACATACGAAGTAACTTATTCCTTAGACCATGAGATCATGTCAATCGCTGATACCGGAAGAGTGCTTTGATGGCATCAAACGTCACACCGTAACAGGGTGACTATACAGGTGTCGTTAAGTATTCAGAAAGTATTAGTTGAGGATCATGGATCAAGAGTGGAATTTGTCCATCCAAATTACGGATAGATATACTTTGGGCCCTCTCGGTGATATCACATCGAAACCGCTTGCAAGCACGTGATATGATCACAAGGATGTTATATCACGAGAACGAGAAAAGAGTACTTGTCGGTAACGAGATTGAACAAGGTATGGTTGATACCAATGATCGAATCTCGGACAAGTAAAATATCGCGAGACAAAGGGAATAGTTCACGGCGTTGTTGGTTCACATGATCACGAGAGTCATCGTTGAATATATAGGAGTCATCACGGATCTCCAGATCCCGCTGTTGATTATTGATCGGAGAGGAGTCTCGATCATGTCTATCTTATTCGCGAACTGTAGGGTGACACACTTAAGGTTCGATGACGCGTTTGAGAGGATACGGAATATCGAAGAATATTTTGGGCAGCACCGAAATTGTTTCGGGGAAAATTGAAATAGTTCAAGGGGTTTTTCGTCGAATGGTTGTTAATGGAATTAACGGATGATTCGAGGTGCTATATGCAAATGTTTGTTAATGGAATTAACAAATATAAATAAAGAAATAATTTTTTTTATTTATTTATTAAAAGAAAACCTTAGGATTTTCCAAGTGGAAAATTAAGGGAGCATGAGTGGGTGTGAGTGGAGCTTCCACTCACATGAAGAGGGAAGAGGTGGGGGCACACCATGGCTGGCCGCACCCCCCTCTTGGGCTGCCTCCCCCTCCCCTATAAAAGGAGGGTGAGAGCTCCTCTTCTCCACACACTTGGCCACTTCCCTTTTCCCTCCACCCGCTGCTCCATTTCATGGTCTTCGGCTTGGCGAAGCCCTGACCGTGGGATTCTTCACCACCACCACGTCGTCGTGCTGCTGGTATTCCGAGGGATCCTCTACTTCCGCGCCCCGCTGGAACGAGGGAACGGAGGTCGTCATCAACCGTACGTGTGACCGATCACGGATGCACCGCCGGATTGCGGTGCCCATCTTCTCGCTATCGGGATCGGTGTGAGTACGACTAAGCCAACAACGAGATTTGATCTCGTACCACTTGAGTCTTCGAGGGTATGTGTTCTCCTTAACCCTCTTGTTGCCCGTTGCACTTCGTCTCCTAGATTAGATCTTGGCCTTTCGGGTGTCTCTCGCGTAGGAAATTTTTTGTTTTCTATGCAACGACCCCTTCTGTGGTATCAGATCCGGATCTATGCGTAGATGTTTTGTACGGGTAGAACACATAGGTGTATGTGGGCGTTGATGATCATGTTATTACCTCCTTGATTATTTTATGATCTTAGTGGCATAGTGGGATGAAGCGGCCCGGCCTAACCTTACATGTCCACGTACATGAGACTTGTTCCACAACTGACATGCAACTTGTATTGCATAAGTGGCTTGCGGGTGTCTGTTTCTCCTACTATAGTTAAGATCTAATCTACGAAGGGTTGTTAAAACTGTGTTGATCAACATTGTGGTTGATGTTCGTAGGTATGAACGGTTCTATCCTCGAAAGCCCTAAGCCAGGTAAAATATGCAAAAATAAATTAGAAGCGTCTAACTAGTTTTTGCTGGGCATGTGATGTGATATGGTCAATATTACAAATTTGATTGTGAGATGATCTATTTTGTAAATTATTGATATACCGGAAGGTATCCATATGGTTGTCTTCTTATTTATGGACAATCAAGTTTGGGGTACCGTGGTACTTGGTACCATGCCGGTGGAATGATTGAGATCATACCATAATGCACGTGATGGAGATCAAGTGCAAGAAGGACCATATCATATCACGTTATCCTTTCATGTGATGTCTGTGATGTTAATCCTTTTTTATGCATCTTGTTTTGCTTAGATAACGATGGTAGCATTATAAGATGATCCCTCTCACTTAATATCAAGATAATAATGTGTTCTTCCTTAAGTACACACCGTTAAGAAAGTTCGTCGTTTCGAGACACCACGTGATGATCGGGTGTGATAGACTCAACGTTCGCATACAACGGGTGTTTTCAAGCCTAGCATGTACATACATGGCCTTGAAACACACGCAATACTACGGTTCTACTTGGCGAGCCTAGCATGTACAGACATGGCCTCGGAACACGTAACCGAAAGGTAAAGCATGAGTCATATGGATGATATGATGAACATGTCGATCTTCCCCTTTGAAACTACATCATCTCACGTGATGATCGGTTTTGGTGTAGTGAATTTGGTTCGTGTAATCACTAAAAACGACTAAGAGGGATGTTGTTTTTGAGTGGGAGTTCATGGTTTAATTGAATTAACTTGAACTTATTTATCATGAACAACAAATCAAAGTGAATTTGCACAAATTGTAGTATTCATTGGCATCCACATAACTACCTTACACTTAGATTGTTAATTGAGATATAACTGTTATAATCTGGTAAATACCATTTAAGATTGGTACCGTATTAGTGAAATTTAAAATTGAATCCTATTGTAGATTTTCGGTATTTCCTACCTAGCTCCATGTGATTAATGATTGATTGATCTAGAGAGCAACCAATTCCTACTTAGAATCCAGAGTCATGGTTGCTTCCGTATTACTTTATCTTCAAAAGAATGTTTTGTTGATCAAGGTGATTTAGGAACTGAAAAGAGTTGTTTTCATAAACTATCAAGTGAAAGATATATTGATATCAAGAAACTTATTTGTGGCAACATGACTGAGTATAATTTAGCGTGACAATGTTTGCTTATATTATCTGAATATATGCAAATTTAGCGTGACAATGTTTGCTTATATTATCTGAATATATGCAATGATTGAAGACGCTAGGCGTTTGAATATTCCAAGAAATTGGATGCTAAAAAATATCCTCTAAATTCCTTCCTTCGAGCTATAGTAGCTTAATCATAAAATTGTTATGATGGGATGGATTAAAAGTATGTGTAAAATCGTTTACCTTACTTGGAGATTGCTAAGAGTGGAATCTAGAAGAATGCTATTAATATGGTGATATTAGTAGAACAATCAAACTCAAAGTATGACTCAATGGGTGATAGTATATGACTAACACGCCAAAGAAAATGAGCTAGTAAGACTAGCATTGTTTGATGTTGAATGATTCTTCTATAAAGGAAAGGGAATATTGAAAATAGAATTACAAAAAGATTTATGGCAGAAAAAGAAGATAACTGGAAAGTCCAGCTCAGGAGTATATGCTTGATATACAAGTTATAGATGTATTACTAATTAACAAATTATTCTTGGGTATTTTGATACCACATTGGTTGGTATGAGTTGTCATACAAAGCAACGCAATGCAAGAAATACAAGGGCCTAAAAGGAACTAGTAATAGATGTGGAATCGATTATGACAAGAACATAAATAAAGTGTTATTGTGTTCATTGTAGTATCGAACCAAACATTCAAGATTTATTTTAAGAACTTAATAAGTTGTTATTTTGTTCTAGTCTTTTGTGAGAACAAATGAGATTGTTCAAACGATGACCATATTCCATAATTGATGGATATGTTAATATAAATTATGTTGGTAAAGTAAACATCTATAAGATTGAATGCTAAACGTTGCAAGACGTAGAAGAGTTTCACTTAAATTGTGACAGCACCACTTTAGTTCATATAGGAAAGGAAAACATGAAGGAACTCCATATTGATGGACTTCCGGAGTCATTTTGTTTTGAATAAATTGACGCTTGTGAGACTTCTTCCAAAAGATGACTAAAATTCCGTTCATAGGCCAAAGTAGAATGGACGACTAATGTAGTGGAGATTATACATGTTGATGTATATAGTCCATTATGTGTAGTCATGTATGGTGGATTAATTTTTCCTTCATAAAATTATGTCGATGATTTGAGTAGATATGTGAGTATATCTATTTAAAGGGAACGGAGTTTGACATTTTGAATTGGTTCAAAAGGTTGTTAATATGAAGTAAAAATCATTGTAACAAGATAATCAAGTATTTATGATTCGATCATAAAGAATCAATTTTGAGTTACAAGTTTAGCAAAACATCTGAGAAGTTGCAGAATTGTTCTACAACTTATATTACTCGAATTACCCCACATTAGTTTGGAGTGTTCGAGAGACAAAAATCAAACCTTGTTTGACATGGTAAGATTAATAAAAATGCCATTATAATTTTGTAGTTTATACATTAGTGACAACCGCTTTTACACTGAAAAGAGCACCATCATGATCCGTTGAAATTGACAACATATAAGATATGGTTTGGGTAATGACCCGAATTGTCATTTTTCTTAAGTTTTGGTATGCATAGCATGTGTAAAATGTTTACAACCAAAATAGGATAAATATATGTTTATAAGGTTATCCCAAATAAAACTTTGGGTATTTCTCCTATCACCGAACCAAAAGACAAATGTTGTTTGTCAGAAAGGGTTGATTTCTCGAGAAAGTAGTTCTTGCAAAACAAGTGAGTGGGAGCACAGTACAAACTCAACGAGATTAGAGAATCTTCGTTATCATGTCAAGAGTAACACATCACTGGAAGTTGTTCCGGGGTTTACTATTTTGACTAAGTAGAAGACACTACAAATGTTGTAGATACTTCAAATGAGTTTGCGAACTGTACCAGAGAAGTCCAAAAACTTTGTACTTAGAACAACTTGTGGTTTAAGTGTAAAGTATTGTTTTGACAACAAAAGGACCTGGACCTTATAAAGGAAGCAAATGATGGGCCCTCACTTCGTAAAATTGACTATGAGTCATTATATCCGCCATAGTATCCTTGTATGAATATCAAGTATGTGACTTGGTAGTATTTTCAATAGGCATGATGCCTAACGATAGAAAAAGGGTCTATATAGCGACAAAGACATGAATACTTATCGAAAAGTTGTTTTCGACGAAGTTCAAAGAGTTGACTACTACAAGATTTCGATCTTCCGTAGTGATGCTTTAGTCTTTGCAGATAGTTCTAGGAAAAAGTTACATATTATGATATGACAGTTGAATAACAAAACCAACTCTTCTCTGGAGGAAGTTTGATCAAGGATGTGTACTTGACACAGTCTGAGAGTTTTGTAAAATTCAAAAGATTACTATAAAGGCATGCACACTTCAATGGTTGAAGTGAGCATAGCGAAGTTGAAATATTTAGCTTAATGAAGTTATCAAAAGAGTTTGATTCCATCATGAATGATAAAGATGCTTGTCGAGTTACAAGAAATTAAGTGGGAGCGCTATGACATATTTCCAATACTTTATGTAGATGATATATGGTTGATTGGAAAATATGTATTTTAAATTAACACGGTTAATATTTTCGATTTCATATTGATGAAAGGCTTAGAACATATTAGGCATCGATATCTATAAAAGATGGATTGACGCACATGGAAAATAATTGAGCAAGATTCATGTGTTTTGACACATGATGAGCATCATTGAAATTGAGATTTCTAAGTTATGTTTCCATGCTATGTACACAACCAGATGATTCCTATGCTGTAAAATGTTATAGTAGGATAATTCATATGATGATTAGACAACAGTGGGAGAGATCCTTGTGTTATTTTAGAAATGCTAAGGATATGTTTTCCTATATCTTAATGACAAAATATTAGTTGTAATATGTTACACTAATAGTCTTGTCATTTATTCAAGTAATTTTATCTCAATTAAAATATGTGATGAAGGGTAGCACAATAGGATGGAAGAAAGTTCCATGCTGGATTTGAAAGAGTTTCAAAATTAAAATATTGTGACAGATACTACAACAAAGGCTAAAGTATATCGTTGTGTTGACAACTGATAATAAGCGTATTTTGTGTCAAGGAGTTCTTTATTGAACTTGGTGAAATTCCAAGAATGCTGACACTATGAAGCTACATTTTCACAATGTTAGCAACATCAGTTTAAGCTGAGGAATTAAGGTATCACCGGAACTTGGTGAATTTCAAAGATTGCAAAACACTATGAAGCTACATTTTCACAATGTTAGTGACAATGGTTTAAGCCGAGGAATTAAGGTTTGACCGATTGACCATATATATGCAAAGCCATCTCATTAGAGAATGAGTGATGCGTGTAGACGCAAAGAACATGCAAATACAATAGGACCTGAACAGTTCAGATTTTTTTTATAATGTTTACCACATGCGAAGCATGGTAATAACACTGGTACGCCATATGTGTTAAGTGCTTACAGACTAGATTATTGACTCTAGTGCAAGTGGGAGACTGAAGGGAATATGCCCGAGAGGCAATAATAAAATGGTTATTATCTTATTCCTTGTTTATGATGAATGTTTATTTCTCATGTTAGAATTGTATTAACCGGAAACGTTGATACATGTGTGCTTAATAAACAAACAATGGTTCCTAGTAAAGCCTCTCTTTTAACTAGCTCGTTGATTAATAGATGATCAAGGTTTCCTGATCATGAACATTGGATGTTATTAATAACGGGGTCATGTCATTAGAAGAATGATGTGATGAACATATAACCAAAGAGAATATAGCAATGCGATCAAGTCATTTAGTTTACATTGTTATATCAAACATACGAAGTAACTTATTCCTTAGACCATGAGATCATGTCAATCGCTGATACCGGAAGAGTGCTTTGATGGCATCAAACGTCACACCGTAACAGGGTGACTATAAAGGTGTCGTTAAGTATTCGGAAAGTATTAGTTGAGGATCATGGATCAAGAGTGGAATTTGTCCATCCAAATGACGGATAGATATACTTTGGGCCCTCTCGGTGATATCACATCGCAACCGCTTGCAAGCACGTGATATGATCACAAGGATGTTATATCACGGGAACGAGAAAAGAGTACTTGTCAGTAACGAGATTGAACATGGTATGGTTGATACCAATGATCAAATCTCGGACAAGTAAAATATCGCGAGACAAAGGGAATAGTTCACGGCGTTGTTGGTTCACAGGATCACGAGAGTCATCGTTGAATATATAGGAGTCATCACGGATCTCCAAATCCCGCTGTTGATTATTGATCGAAGAGGAGTCTCGATCATGTCTATCTTATTCGCGAACCGTAGGGTGACACACTTAAGGTTCGAAGACGCGTTTGAGAGGATACGGAATATCGAAGAATATTTTGGGCAGCAACGAAATTATTTCGGGGAAAATTGAAATAGTTCAAGGGGTTTTTCGTCGAATGGTTGTTAATAGAATTAACGAATTATTCGAGGTGCTATATGCAAATGTTTGTTAATGGAATTAACAAATATAAATAAAGAAATAAAAATGTTTTATTTATTTATTAAAAGAAAACCTTTGGATTTTCCAAGTGGAAAATTAAGGGAGCATGAGCGGGTGTGAGTGGAGCTTCCACTCACATGAAGAGGGAAGAGGTGGGGGCACACCATGGCTGGCCGCACCCCCCTTTTGGGCTGCCTCCCCCTCCCCTATAAAAGGAGGGTGAGAGCTCCTCTTCTCCACACACTTGGCCACTTCCCTTTTCCCTCCACCTGCTGCTCCATTTCATGGTCTCCGGCTTGGCGAAGCCCTGACCGTGGGATTCTTCACCACCACCACGTCGTTGTGCTGATGGTGTTCCGATGGATCCTCTACTTCCGCGCCCCGCTGGAACGAGGGAACGGAGGTCGTCATCAACCGTACGTGTGACCGATCACGGATGCACCGCCGGATTCCGGTGCCCATCTTCTCGCTATCGGGATCGGTGTGAGTATGACTACGCCAACAACGAGATTTGATCTCGTACCACTTTGAGTCTTCGAGGGTATGTGTTCTCCTTAACCCTCTTGTTGCCCGTTGCACTTCGTCTCCTGGATTAGATCTTGGCCTTTCGGGTGTCTCTCGCGTAGGAAATTTTTTGTTTTCTATGCAACGACCCCTTCAAAGTTGGCCACCTCCTGACGGCGCCTGTTCTGTGAGTCGGGATCAAGATCCGTGTACGTCCATCACTTGTCCCGGTCATGCCCTAAACACCTTCCAAAGTTTTTTGACTCACACGCAGATGGAACACCCAAACTACGTGACTCACGGATAGAGCAAACAAGTTAGTTGGTCGAGCGCGGTCTGTTAGGCCCCGCGTGTGGTTGCACGCTCAGTCCTGGTTTCTTCGGCGAGACCTTACTCCTAGGGTTGGCCAGTACAGGACAAACAACCACTTCCCAAGTGGCCTCCCGCCCAAGCCTTAGTCAGGTTAACCACACAATGCTCACCTTATCACGTCATCATATCATACTAGGTTATCGCAACTCTGATTCATCAACCGGATGGAGCAGAGGTAAAAAACATTTAGAGCTAAGCGAAGCAGATATGAGGCTCTGGAGATGCGCACAAGCAAATCTATGCTCGCTAGGAGCAGTGGATCAGGATATTGAGGCAATGCATTATATAGGAGAACTATATCTACTAGCATCAAATACTTTGGAATCGAATGCAAAGTACGAGAATCAAATGTTGTTGGAAAACATATATGAGAAGATAAGAGGTTATGCTTGCCTTGGTTATAAGAAAACCAAATATTGGATCTTCTGGAATAAGTGCTTGACTTTTCGGTTAAGATCAAGTATTCACCATTGGACTGCTGGCCTTCTCTTCGGAGTCACGTTATACCGAGGGGGAAAACAACACCGAAAAGAAGAATAACAATCAACACATGGCATCGATGCAATGCAAATATTTATGCATGAGCAATTTAATGCACTGAAATAGAGCTCTAAACATGTTCGATGGGTTGCTAGGGTTCGTATGCTAGTTAGGCATTTTTACTGAATTTATTCCGAAATAGACCATGAAGAGCCAATTCGGGCAATTCTGAAAGTGAGTACAAGTTAAAGTGCTCAAATGGGTTTGAAAACATCATAACTAGGTTGCATTTGTCATTTTGAGCATTTTGATATATAACTTTTAATTTTCTAATTCTATTGATTAAAAACTTATTTTCTCCATTTTAAATGATTAAACAATATTAAATAAAGGTCAAAAAACAACTTTGTCAAACATGTGTGAAAATTACATAAACATGTAGAGTTTACTTTTCGGAACATTTCGGTACCTCACTTTTATTTATCGAAATTATTAAACTTTCGTTATTGATTTTACAATTACTAGGAAACGTGCCCGTGCGTTGCAACGGAAAAAATGCTTATATGCCTTGTTCATTGGGCTTAATTGCACCATTCATGACGGCCCTTGACTATACAGAGCGGATAATATGCGTGAGGGTCGTCACCATGACAGAGCCACCAACAACTGCCTCCTCGACGACCTTTAGATCTCAATGCATGTCACTTCGTCTTCAAACAACCCTATATATATCGTATGTTCAAATAAACAACAGCTAAACAACAAAATATATAGCATTTTCCTTCAAATATTCAGTGGTTACACCGCAAAACACGGCTAGTAGATTGCACCGCCACCAAGGTAAGTTCTTTAGGATACTCACAACCACGATAAATGTAAATTCTCATATGTGTTGTTTCAAGGACTCTTGAAATCAAACAATGTTCCTTTGAAACATTACATGCGAGCTCCCAAACCATGGTGCTCTGGATACCCAGCTTGCTACTGCTTGCGCCTTTCCAGCGGACAGTGACTTTGCACTGACCTTTTGTTTGCTTCAGCAAAATCTCTAGGGAATATTTAATCAAACAACTTATTCTTTCAGTTGTTGTACTTTCAAATAGAGAAGCTGTTTTACTTCTCTCTTCCTCCATGTTAGCGATTGCCCACTCTATGTCACGTCATTGTTCCCATCCAGAAAAGCTTTCTTGTACAACCAAATTAGGTCATTTATAGAAGGGAAATCTACCCCGTTTACAATCTGTAGTAGCACTAATTGGCTTAGTGATACTTCAGAAATCAAATTCCAGAAAAGAGAATGAGCAACAACTGATTATTTTGCAGTAAAAAAAGTGTTTTAATATCTATATAATAAGGATCGAGAACAACATTTTCCAATTTCATTCTATAAGGATTCTCGGTCTGTTCTGTTTAGCTGACGAGTTATGAAAACAACATTTTCCAAGTTCCTCATTTACTACTTAACTACCAAAAGCCCAAAGATTTAGCTTATCTTCTTCTAGATGTGGCCAACAGATGATATTTTCGGCTGGAGCATACTGAAAGTGCACTGTAGACTGAGTACTTATCAATTATCACAAGTTTACCTTACCCATCACAATCCACCATCATTAACTCAAATACTCTAACTGAAGCTTTTCATTCAGAAAAAATGAACCAGCAAACGTAACATCCCACATCATACATACATAAGAAAAATCTGGAGCTAAAATAGTAATGATCTTATCAATATTCTTCTGCTGAGAACAGCCCTTCTCCCAATCAGCTAATCCATCTGTATCTCAAACAAGAGGACCGGTGACATGAATTCTCCATGAATCGAGTAGAGAATCAAAATCTCAGCAGATTCCAAATCTGGTATAATAGAATCACAATGTTAGTTGTTTAAAATCCAGATAAAATTAATAGTGTGATCTTTTGTTTGCAACAAAAAGAGTTCAGATTAGTGTTGTGCAAACAAAGAGCTATCTGCATACTCTTAAAAAAGAAGAGCAATCTACGTACCTACATTGCAAATTAGTAATGTATGGATAGATGGATGATCATCACCAGGCATAACTAACTAAGCAGTACCGGCTTATCAAGTATTCTTTTGGTCAGAACTTCTCTTCGTCAAAAGGATCAAGGAAGTGGAGGATCAAAGAAGCGGACGCACTATGAATCGGTGGCAGTACTGAACATGCACCATTGCCCTGCTGCTGGCTACCCATGTGACCGAACAAGAAGCCACCGCGACTACAGTTCAATCGACAATGGATCAGCGAAGGGTGAGATCAAAAGCTTCCGCCCGGCCGGAGGCGTACGCATCAATGGGGTGGGGGTTGGGGGGGGGGTTGCACAGGGAGCATACGACACTACAACAACTCGACGGATAGACGATGGACGGGCAGACTGCGGGGAAGGTGGCCAGCGAGCAAGGACATGCCGGCGCATAGCGGCACAGCGAGTTACAGATCATGGTGGATCTCTCTGGCGACTGGGAACGTACTGGACCGGAGCGCTGAAACCTCAGTGTGCCCCGCCATTGATGCAGGATTCAAGGGCCATAGCGGCGTTCAGGGGAGGAGCGAGGCGCGTGGCGGGCCTACCACAGGTGGGGGACGGAAGGTTGCTTCAATTCTTCTACTCCGAAGTCGTACATCCGTCGAGACCGTGCCGTGAGGCCGTGAGCATGTCCTCCTCGGCGGCGCTGTTCAAGATCTTGGCGTGAGCTGCGTGTCCGTTGTTTTGGGTTGGCTCTTCATCCATGGCGTCTCTGCGGCCGTGCGCGGTCTGCCCCGACGGTTGCGTGGTCTGCTCCGACGGTTGTGTCGGCCTGCTTGGATGCCAGACGTATGGGACGGGTGCCTGTGCTTCTTCCAACTTAAAGAATAGAATTAGACTCCGCATCCAGAGGTAGAGTTCCGCACGACGGACAAAAGGTTCAGCGGAAGATGTGCAAGTTACGGGAGAAAAGGAAGTATGCGAACGGACGAAAAAACGTACCAGATTTATGGGGAAGAAACCTTACTTCCTTTATTATTAGGTAGAGATTAAACATTTTCTTTAATTTAATCATTTTCTAGAAATTAAGAAAAAATGGATTATGACGGCATCGTGAAGCAAACATGACGTCACCTGCCCTGTTCTTCACAGAAGAACCTCCAATCCGCAAATTCTGCGCGCAATTCGTGAATCGAATTACACCACGAGTAAGAGCAGGTCGAGGGGAACCTAGGGGCGGCGACGGTTGACCGTATGGTCACCGGAAAACTCGCCGGCAACGAGGTGGCGCGGCGGGGGCCAGAGATGCACGGTTGCCAGGAGGTTGCAGAGGGATAGGGAGGAAGGAAAGGGAACCCATGGGTGAGGGGGCTCACCACGATGCCGATGGTGCCTTTGGCGAAGGCAGGGGAGGCCGGAGGCGGCCAGAATCAGGCACGGCGGCCGGAGGCCGGAGT
Source organism: Alopecurus myosuroides (assembly GCA_028641055.1). Classification (NCBI taxonomy): domain Eukaryota; kingdom Viridiplantae; phylum Streptophyta; class Magnoliopsida; order Poales; family Poaceae; genus Alopecurus; species Alopecurus myosuroides. The sequence continues at coordinate 379,938,351 of CM054058.1, read as the reverse complement.
TGGAGGAGACGCAGCGATTCCCCTCCTCTGGTGCGTCCCGGCAAGCGAAGGTTGGCGAGGAGGTTCAGGAGCTCGAGGCGGAGCTCCTGGTATGGCCAAATCGCTGCGGAGCTGCCAGAGTCGACGGTGCGCGGCGGCGGTTTCTCCGGCTAGGGTTTGGGTTCAGAGCTCACAGGGCAGGCAGAGAGGGAGGGAGAGAAGTAGCGAGTGCGGGAGGAGAGGAGGCGATCCATACGCCTCTCCTCTCTTATCCGTGCGAGTGAGAGAAGCAGGAGGTTGTAGAGGGCAGCGGAGGCGTCGACACGCAGCTGCTCCTACTGTCCGGAGGTAGAAGAGAAAACTCGATTTGCAAAAACCCCCAGAAACTCCAGGAAATCACAGAAAGTTCCTTTCCTCTTTAAAAACTAAAAAGAAACATGGTTTTTAGGGCCTTTTTGCAAACATAAAAATTGGCAAAAAAATAAGATTTGAAAACCTTGTCAAATTTCCAATCACACCATAATTTTGTTTGGTGAAATTGAAATATTTTTCACTTAAAATTTTTGAAAACCACATTAAGTAGTATTTGTGGAATTTTCTCAAACCATTTAAATTCACAATTTTAAATTGTTTCAAACATGATTAAATTTTTGTTTCATGCATGTATGAGATCAACACAACACCACACATCCTAATTTAGCAAAACTTGGGATGTTACAAATCTACCCCCCTTACAAGAATCTCGTCCCGAGATTCGCGAAGGAGAAGAAAGAAGGAACACCGGTTTTGAACGATCTTCTCGAACTTTACGGTTCTCTTCTTGAAGAGGTTGACCCGTAGCACTTGCAAAGATATCCAGCGGCTACACTTTAGGTAGAGGAAAAACTCTTAGGAATTGATCTTTACGAAGATCGAGTATCTCATGGCTAACTCATGACAGGAATGTTCATAAAGAACTGTTGAGTTATCGTGCATGAAACTCATCAAAATAACGGAGGGAATAAGAGAAGGTTTCAAGTTTGTGGACAATGGCTCTTGAAAGGATTTAGAATATGAGATTTGCACAAGACTTTAAATCCTTTTGGAAAGAAAGGTTGAACAACTTATGACATCGAGGTTTCTTCGAAGTAGAATACCAAGATGGGAAGGATGGTATTGGATATCACAATGTAATATCCATAAACGAGGGAAACACGAGAAAACACTGTAATCGTGCATCGGAGGAAGTTTGATACATGATCATTTTCAATATTTGGAGTGGGCACAGAAGATGAAGGAACTTTCATTCCGTCAAAGTTTGTCGAGATCTTTGTCAAAGATCGGAATGTTACTTCACGACAGAATATGAGTAACCACACAATGTTGGAACACCGTAATGAAGGAGGTATTCTTGGTCACACCATAAGGCTGGCTAACCAACAAGGATTGAAACACCAGAAGGAATAGGGAACCTCTTTCCTATTTTGGTTTCGACGTAGCAATACATTTACCACATGGTTAAGATCCCATGGCTGAAGTAACTGACAAATTCACACAATGTGTGAAATGAACATAACTTCAAGTACCAACAACTTGAAGAATGGAACTGATCAATGGTGGTTACAAAACACCACGAGATTCTTTCTTGATGACCTTGTTTCCACTAGAAGCGAGGTCTAGAGGATTCATAGAGAGATATTGGAAAGATCAACTTCCATGTTATCCTGGATGTTCTAGATATGGATATTAAGCTTACGTTAAGCCTTCAATAGGTCATTAAGTGAATTTAGTACTCCGGATTGGAAGAACGGGGAGGGGAAACTTGTTAAGAACGAGCCATACAAGAATTCTCACGGAGAGTGGTTGTTCTTTCTAATTCAAAGGGTTACAAAATGAGGCCTTTCGGCTAATTGTGTCATCCACAACATAAACCATTCCGGATTCTGAAAAGACCTAATTAAATACCCTTGAGAAAACACCAACCATCGTTGCTGCTTGAGATTCAGCTCTGGTTAGTGGATAGATAACTCAGACTCGATATATATGATCGAAGAGTTTGCACCGGTTACCAACGAGATACATTTACTAGATTCTCAAGACATGGAATTTGATGTCAACTCAAAAGATGAGCGAGATTGAAGAACTCATGTATTAGCAACTTATGAAATACGGTTGCACCTACATGAATTACTTGCAACAAAACACATCGGAGTCCCTGTATGAGAAAGTGATTACAAAGATAACGAAGTTCTTGGACTTCTTCTCTTTTACAAACAATAAGTCAGTGGATGTGTGTGGATGCAAACTTCTTCAAATAAATGGAGGTAACAACCTACCATCTCAAGAATAGTCCGCATATGCATGACCGAGTTGGGATAATTCCCGAAGGAACAAGGAAACTTTACTCGGATCCATGGCGACAACTTTCACCATAAGCACACGAACCAGAAGAAGTCACTTCAAACATCCAGAACACAAACTTCGTGATTCCACAAAGATGGTTCTCAATAGTTTCCAACACTAGTGACGATTGTTCAACATGAACCTCTTGCAACTTGGAGAAAATAGGAATGTCATCGATGGGCTCAATAACACCCTTATTAAAATACTGCAAGAAGAGGGATTCATATGATATATGAACAAGGCAGAATATTGGTCAGACTAAAGGACATGAAGGTGTACTCGGGCAAAACACCATGAGTGGAAACACCATTAAGATAGTCCTTGGAGGTGAACTTGATCTGACGATAGCCCAAATCAAATCAAGAGGTAGCGTGATAGCATTTCCGCAAAGGGGATACTATCCTTCTTCAACACGAGGAAAACTAGACATCCCGTTGTAAAGGAACAAGTCAGGAAGAGCTCATGTCTTTCAACTCTCAAAGTTATTGTTTAAGCTCAACCAACTAGTTCATGATATCCAGCACTGTTTTCTTGGAGAAAGGAGTAGTTCAAACTACCCTTTGTTTAGACATCACGTTCAAGTAACAACCTGGTGATACTTCTAGAAAGACAACCAGAATATCACAACCTACCGTTATGTCTCGGACTCTGAAAGGGATCTTGCTTTTCAAAGCAATCGATATGAACATGAGAGCTTTGGCATGAACCTAACTCTCTGACCAAGAATGTGCACCGAAATGAACATATTTTGTAACACAACCAACTTTAACTAAAGACCAGTTGATCAGTAGTGCTAAGAAGGATACAAATGTTTTCTTGGATTTTTCAAAGCAATAAGAATTGCTATGAATATCTGATACACACATCAATGAACACCCAACATTCTCAAGCATTCAATCTTGGAGGAAGGGTGAGTAAAAACGGGTAAGAGCACCACTTCATCAACAAAGCCATGAAATTGAACATAGCCTCTTGATATGTAAGAGTGTGATACTCAAAGGTAGAACAAAATAGAAGCTAATGAAACTTCTTTAATCTGCGGATTACAACACTTTGACCTGGTCCTTAAGATGAACGAGGTACTGGAGTTTGTTTCTCCTGACATTCCAAGGTGGAATGTTCTGACGGAACACAAGAGCAACATGCATTGGAACACTCCAACACACATATGCAACTTGGTGTCCAAAACAACGGATAGAGATTTGAGAGGAACTGGAAGACATGAACATGCTCCGGAGAATTCCTAAGATCACGTTGATTGCACAGGGTAATACTCATTTGTAGAACCCATGCTAGGTAGATTGGTATAGCTGAATCAAGAAGGAATATGTGGAGGCCATGATGATCACTCTTGTTGTGATCCTTTTGACTCCACGAGAAAACCTATGGCTAAGGAAGTTGAAGTTTCCTAGCCACCTCGAGGTAGAAAATGTTCCTTAGGATCAACAAAACGATGCTTGGGTTAAAGGTCAGCATCGTGTACTGATGGCGTGAGCATCACATGGTTACAAAACCACATGATTCAACCCACCGCAGCTCAGCACATTCCGGGACCTTCGCTTCAAGTCCAACGATTAAAACCATCAAGAAAGGATTAACTGCTATCTTAGTGCCTCGGAAGACACTACGAATAGCAATCACGAGGCATCTTTCAAAAGACAAACATAACTCTGGAAGAATTTGAGCAGAGGATAACGAATACATTCGAGATGAAAAGGAAATCTCGAGATTCTGTAGTTGAAACTTAAGAACATAGGAGTGTGGAATTCGAACAACTCTGAGAGGTTATGATGGAAAGGAATCTCCTATTTGAATCAAGAGATAATGGAGTATGAAACACACACGACTCCATAACTTAACACTAGGTCAACTTGGTAAAAGACGTCCTTGCCAGAAAAGGCAGAATTAGAGCGATACCAGATAAGGACTAAAAAGAATCCTAAGAAGTGTTTTCACAATCCATTTGGAGTTTCAAAATAGTTTTCACAATCACTGGACTCAACATCGAGCAAGCAGTAAGGTTTTCCTACAGGCAGTCATGCTCTAATACCAAGACTTGTCAGACCCCGAACCCAGAGATATACATACTGTTATGTGCTCCTAGCCATGGACTCACAAGGGCTTCAGGGTTACCAGCCCCGGCCACAACAAACAACGGCAGGCAGACCGGATTCATCGGCACGTAGTCCGGATCCCCGGTATACTACTCCTTGTATCCATGCTAGTCATAACCAATTATGAATATCCAAGCGTCCACGAGTCAGATGAAACTGAAGGAACGTGACCAAAGTTAAACAGAGCTGCTATGTGTCCAGAAAGTGCAACAACAATCGAGGGTTACTGGGGTTACCTCGCCCCATGAAGAATCACATCGGCAGGCGGGCTCGGACAAGGATCATCGGCTCCACAACCCCTTGACTGCGAAAACTATGCAGGCATAGCCAAAACTGTATAACAACGGGATCGAAACCAACAACCGATCAAAGTAGGACTCTAGACATTAAAGTTGTATCAAACAGTTGTTACTAGAGTATAGCATTACAAGCAGAGGTCACATGACCCAATATTACATCAGACAACGGAAGGAAAATTATGTTGCTAATCAACAAGAACCAAAAAGGCCTAAGAGGCGGCAACATAAGGCGACGTCCCGGCCTATAGATTCCAGGCTTCTACCTGGGAAGACCAAACTACTCGTCGATGGCCACGTTGAAACATCACGAGAGTGACGAACTCCACCTGAACCAAAATTAAGAAAACCTGAGTACGGGAGGTACTCAACAATACTTAGTTAACATATTATATATCTGCTACTTTCAGAAAGGGTTTTATGAAGTCTATTTTGCGTAAAGCAATTTTTATTTTCCAAATCGAGGAGGAATAGGACGTCTTATAGAATTTTTTCAAAACAGATGAGAAACTCAACTACTGTAATCATTATCTTTTCATCCACCGACATCATTTCCCAACACCTTACATTGTACAAGGATCAACCCTCTCGGCATCTCCGAGGAGGCACCCTTCATTCGTTATCAACAATTTTTAGTCTCTCGTTCATGTTATATATGACCTCGTATCTTCCACCAAGTCGTACTTAACCGTGGACACGGCTTTCCGAAAGATTTATCCCTGCAGGGTGGTACACTTTACCCACACGTACCATCCGACTCTTAATGCCAAGCCATTGGCACAATTCCTACGATGTGCTGGCAGAGTGTGGTTGGCCACGACCTTTACCTTGCTCGACCCTATCCATGAGTCAACCCAAACAGGGCCACCCCGTCAACAGGGAGTTGGCCACCTCCTGACGGCACCTATTCTATGTACATCACTTGTCCCGGTCACGCCCTAAACACCTTCAAAAGGTTTTTTACTCACACGCAGATGGAACACCCAAACTACGTGACTCACGGATAGAGCAAAACAAGTTAGTTGGTCGAGCGCGGTCTGTTAGGCCCCGCGTGTGGTTGCACGCTCAGTCTTGGTTTCTTCGGCGATACCTTACTCCTAGGGTTGGCCACTACAGGACAAACAACCACTTCCCAAGTGTCCTCCCGTCCAAGCCTTAGTCAGGTTAACCACACAATGCTCACCTTATCACGTCATCATATCATAGTAGGTTATCACAACTCTGATTCATCAACCAGATGGAGCATAGGTAAACAACATGTAAAGCTAAGCGAAGCAGATATGAGGCTCTGGCGATGCGCACAAGAAAATCTATGCCGGCTAGGAGCAGTGGATCAGGATATTGAGGCAATGCAGTATATAGGAGAACTATATCTACTACCATCAAATACTTTGGAATCGAATGCAAAGTACGAGAATCAAATGTTGTTGGAAAACATATATGAGCAGATAAGAGGTTATGCTTGCCTTGGTTATAATAAAACCAAAGATTGGATCTTCTGGAATAAGTGCTTGACTTATCGGTTAAGATCAAGTATTCACCATTGGACTGCTAGCCTTCTCTTTGGAGTCACGTTCTACCGAGGGGGAAAACAACACCAAAAAGAAGAATAACAATCAACACATGGCATCGATGCAATGCACAATATGTATGCATGAGCATGTTAATGCACTGAAATAGATCCCTAAACATGTTCGATGGGTTGCTAGGGTTCGTATGCTAGTTAGGCATTTTTACTGAATTTATCCCGAAATAGACCACGAAGAGCCAATTCGGGCAATTCTGAAAGTGAGTACAAGTTAAAGTGCTCAAATGGGTTTGAAAACATCATAACTAGGTTGCATTTGTCATCTTGAGCATTTTGATATATAACGTTTAATTTTCTAATTCTATTGATTAAAAACTTATTTTCTCCATTTTAAATGATTAAACAATATTAAATAAAGGTCAAAAACCAACTTTGTCAAACATGTGTGAAAATTACATAAACATGTAGAGTTTACTTTTCTAAACATTTTGGTACCTCACTTTTATTTATCTGAATTATTAAACATTAGTTATTGATTTTACAATTATTAAACATTTTCTGTAATTTAATCATTTTCTAGAGATTTAGAAAAACTGGATTATGACATCAGCCTGACGCAAACATGACGTCATCTGCCCTGTTCTTCACAGAAGAACCTCCAATCCACGAATTCTGCGCGCAATTCGTGAATCGAATTACACCACGAGGAAGAGCAGGTCGAGGGGAACCTAGGGGCGGGGGCGGTTGACCGTATGGTCACCGGAAAACTCGCCGGCGACGAGGTGGCGTGGCGGCAGCCCCAGATGCACGGAGGCCGGGAGGTTGGAGAGGGAGAGGGAGGAAGGAAAGGGAACCCACGGGTGAGGGGGGTCACCACGATGCTGATGGTGGCGTCAGGGAAGGAAGGGGAGGCCGGAATCAGGCACGGCGGCCGTCGGCCGGAGTTGGAGGAGACTCAGCGATTCCCCTCCTCCGGTGCGTCCCGACAAGCGAAGGTTGGCGAGGAGGTTCATGATCTCGAGGCGGAGCTCCCGGTGTGGTAAAATCGCTGTGGGGCTGCCGGAGTCGACGGTGCGCGGCGGCGGTTTCTCCGGCTAGGGTTTGGGTTCGGAGCTCACAGGGGAGGCAGAGAGGGAGGGAGGGAAGTAGCGAGTGTGGGAGGAGAGGGAGCGATCCAGACGCATCTACTCTCTTATCCGTGCGAGTGAGAGAAGCAGGAGGTGGCAGAGGGCAGCGGCGGCGTCGACACGCAGCTTCTCCTACTGTCCGGAGGTAGAAGACAAAACACGATTTGCAAAAACCCCCCAGAAACTCTAGGAAATCACAGAAAGGTCCTTTCCTCTTTAAAAGCTAAAAAGAAACAGGGTTTTTGAGGGCCTTTTTGCAAACAAAAAAATTGGCAAAAATAAGATTTGAAAACCTTGTCAACTTTCCAATCACACCATAATTTTGTTTGGTGAAATTGAAATATTTTTCACTTCAAAATTTTGAAAACCACATTAAGTAGTATTTGTGGAATTTTCTCAAACCATTTAAATTCACAATTTTAAATTGTTTCAAACATGATTAAATTTTTGTTTCATGCATGTATGAGATGAACACAACACCACACACCCCAATTTAGCAAAACTTGGGATGTTACATTAAATGAGGGAAATTCTTTCCGCTTGCTCACCACACCCTCCTCTTGGGGTTTCCAACACACCATCAAAGAGCATGACGAAATTATGGCGCCGTTGCCAGGGAGGAAGAAGTCTTCTAGCAAGGGGAGTCTCTCACTCTCAACCTCTTTATTTTTTTATTGTCTTGCTTTTTCTTTTCTATATTAAAAACACACAAAAAAATAGTTTACTTTATAGCTGTTATTTATTTGCTTGCTGTTATTTTTGCTTTTGTTGCTCTTAATTTAATGTCTAATCATGATTCTACCCAACTTTACCTATAAAGACGTACCAATAGGTAGCGTTGATATAATTGGGAAAGATAATATTGGAGAATTCTTTAAATATGTCAGTAAGCACGAAGAATTTGAGGATAGATCCTTAGCTGAATTTGCTCCAGATTTTGAAACCGATGCAGAATCTCTTGTTCGTATGATGGAAGCTAGGTTTGTTAACCTTAATCCCATGATACAACAAATGTTCCTCAACGTTGATAACATTAAGGATAGCGAAAAATGAGAGTTTATCCTCGAAAGTTATTTGGTGATTTTGCCATTGAGGCTAGAAAAGTATTTAATAGATTTGATATGTTAGGGATCATGTGTAGATGTTAATAGCACACGGGGTAAAGGAAACGATAAGGAAACTAAAATACCAATACCCTTTAAATTGGTAGGAATGCATGAAATTCTAGAAAAGAATTTTGATTGGCTTGTTCCTGCAAACCCATTTGATGAAAGTAGTGTGCATAAAAGTGCTGATAAAGGGACATCTATAACTTCTATAGATGAAATACCATTCATTGTTGAGGATATTTCTAAGCTTAATTTTGATGCTTCTTCAATTTAAAATACTTGAGTTGCTTCCTATGCCTAGCTGAAAGGCGTTAAAGAAAAGCGCTACCAGGAGACAACCCGTTTTCTTTCTCTGTGTTCAATCAGTTTTCCTTTGTTTTATTTTTTGTGCTTTGCACCTGGGTGTTTTATATTTCCTGAGAAACCCCTCTGTATCTCTTCTTTTGTGTTTTTGTTGAGCCAAGTAAAGCCCCTAGTGGAAAGTTGAGACTATATTTTGGATGTCTGCGTAGGAAACAGATTTCTATTGTCCACTGTTAAATACGTATAAAATCACAGAAAATTCAAAATGACCTGAGCTTTTTTTTGCTTAATCCTGGGATATATACGCTACTGTTCTTAGTTCACCACTTTTTTATTTGAGCAACATAAGATTTTCGAAAAATTCGATATTTACCTGATGTTCTGTTTTGACAGATTTCTGCCAATTATTCCATTTGCATGTTAATCTCTTTCTTTTGGTGTTCTTTTGAGAAAAAGAGTTTTAAAAGAAGTTGTGACAGTATCTAATGTGATAAAGAAGAGTGAAGAGACTAAGCTTGGGGATTCCCCGGTTGTACATCCCTGTAAATTTCAAGAAGACTCAAGCGTCTAAGCTTGGGGATGCCCAAGGCATCCCCTTCTTCATCAACAAATTATAATGTCACTTCTAGTGAAACTATATTTTGATTCGGTCACATCTTATGTGCTTTACTTGGAGCGTCTTTTATTTTGTTGCTTTCAGTTTATTTTTATTTTTACAATAAGCTTGGTTGGACCCCAACATTGTTTTATTGGAGAGTGACACGCTCCGCTTTTTCATGAGAATACGTTGTATTTTTAGTCTTGTCTCGCTGTTGCATTTATTTAGCTCCTATTTTGCATGCATCTCTTATGAGAGCTGTTAGTTTTAGTAGTGTTATATGAGTACTCTAATGTTTGCTTGTTGTATCATAAAGAGTATTTTTGTTAAAACATATCTTGTATGGTGCTTTTTGGGAAAAGAAAACTGCTGCTTGATGTAGAATTTATAAGAGTGCTAGTAGAAGCTTGTATAGATTGTGGTCAGAACTTTTTCATGCCATGCTAAATCTTATTTTCGTTTTAAAGCCTTCTGGTTTTTGAGTAGCATGAATAGCCTTAAATAGCTGAGAGCGTTTAATATGTCTTGAAAGATTCATGAGTTGTTTTTGTCATAGTAAAGCATCAATATATGGTGTTCTCTTTCGAATGTTTTATTTGGTTGACTTGGCGCATGCTCATACCATGTTTATGACTACGAACCATTCACGAATAGCCTCCATGACCACTTAGTTTTTGAACTTGTGATACCTCTTATGCTTTACATAATGATGCTTATGTCGTTGTGCATGATTATGGCTCTTATGCTCTCTTGATTTGTCGCTCCTAGTCCTTTGCTAGCCTCCACCTGTACTGAGTATGGAATTCTACTCATGCATCCAAACTCCTTTAAACCAACGTTTTCCCATTGTGTACAACATACCTACCTACATGTGGTATTTCACTGCCACTCCAAGTAAATTGCACCTGTGTTACTTTTAAAAATTTCAAAATTACTCATGTTTAGTGTTCTTGTTTTTTCTCATGAGGACGTCAATATAGAATATTTATCTCACTTGTTGATTTGATTTCACACCCTGGACTAGTGGCCTCATCCTCTTATACAAATGATAGAAGAACTGGTAGCGTGGTGCCCAACCTCAAATTAATACAAACAAATTCTCTTCAATATTTTTGCCCTTGATTTATCAGTAAAATCATAATTGTGTAAACAAAAGAGAAAGAGGGATGACCTTCTACACCATTTGCGTCCTTCACCATGGGAGACGCTCTTGTGAATCCAGTTGGCTTGTGACGTTCTGTATTGTCTATTTACTATTCGTTGACATTAACATACACCTCTCCTAAAATATAGACACTCCTCCACGTTATGTGATTGTTGGCAGGCACCCGAGGATTCGGTTAGCCATGGTTTGTGAAAGATGGATGGGAGGAGTGTCAAACTTTCAATACCTCTGTTTAATAAAATAAAAATCTCTATCACATGAGTGATTCCTGCTGCCCTCTGCAAATGGCCTTTCTTTTACTTTTATGTTGAGTCTCCATCTTCTAACATTATGCATAGTTGAGAGAGCATTTTTTGCCATTCTGAGTTCTATTTGAATTTGTCCCATGAACATCAATAATTACTTCATGATGTTGTATTATTTGTTCTAGTCTTACTCTTGAACTTTTAAAGTGTCCTAGCATTTATGTTTTGTCCCACTCTTAAGGACTGGCAAAATACCACTTTGCCATGTTTTCTCTATACGTGAAACAAACGTTTATCTTTCTTTGCATTATTATCCATGTTCCTTTATTTAAGATACTCTTCATGGTGCAAAGTGATGGCTATGCTTTATTATTAAAGTTCTATTTATCATGTTTGTGTTTGAAGTTCTATGATCTCAGCGTACATATGCTTTTACATTATATCAAGTTTATGATAGTGGCATGTCACCTCGGAAATTATTGCGTTTTATCGTTTACCTACTCGAGGATGAGTAGGAACTAAGCTTGGGGATGCTTGATACGTATCCAACGTATCTATAATTTCTGATGCTCCATGATGATATTATGCCAATTGCCAAATGTTTTCTCCCTTATTTATAGCATTTTTATACGTTTTCCGAGACTAACCTATTAAGAAGATGCCAAGTGCCAGTTCCCTGTTTTCTGCTGTTTTTTATTTCAGAAAAGTTGTTCTGGAAACATTCTCGGAATTGGACCCCACAAAGCCCGAAGTGCCTATTTTACCCGGAAGCATCCGGAGGACCAAAGGAGAGTCAAAGACGGGCAACAGGAGGGCCACACCATAGGGTCACGCACCCCCTGTCCGCAGCAACTATGAGTGTGGGGCCCCCAGTCCTCCACCGCCTGTGCCCTTTCGCCTATGTATCCCGGCACACTGCCGGAGAGGAAATCATCACCGGAGGCTTCTACATCACCATGCCTGCCTCCGGAGTGATGCGTGAGTAGTTCATCCTTGGACTATGGGTCCATAGCAGTAGCTAGATTGATGTCTTCTCCTCATATGCCTCCATGTTTAGATCTTATGTAATTCTATATGTTGTCTTTGCTTGGATCCGATGAATATTGAACTTATGCCAAGTTGATTATAGTCTTTATTGCATATGTTATTTGTGATCTTGCATGCTTTCCGTTGCTAGTGTTTGCTCTGGCAAAGTACTTGCTAGTGACTCCAAGGGGTGTATTTATGCTAGAAAGTGGGTTCATGCCTCCTTTTCGCCTATGCTCGAGTGACAGAAACATGACGGGGGAGGATGTGATGTTGCCACTAGGGAGAATATAGAAGTGTGGGTGTCCGCGTGTACAATCATTGCTTACATTACATACATTGTTTAATGCAGTTATCTGTTGCTTGCAACTTAATACGTAAGGGGGTTCGGATGATAGCCTGAGGGTGGATTATTAGTCATAGATGCAGATGGATTTTCGGTCTATGTATTTTGTTGTAATGACCGCACTAAACAGCATACTAGTCATCATGTTATAATGTGCACTACGGTGCAACCTCTATTTGTCAATTGCCCAGATGTAATTTGTTCACCCAGCATGTTATCTTATGGAGAGACACCACTAGTGAACCTATGAACCCCGGTCCATTTTCCACTCTGTTAAACAAACCATAAGAATTTCCTGCTTTCTTTACTTACTGCAAGCATACACCATTTTACACACTATACGTCTAATATTTGTTGTCAGCAAGACCGGTGAGATTGACAACCTCACTGTACCGTTGGGACAAATTATTTTTGTTGTGTTGAGTGCAGGTTCTATGTTGTTGCTCACACCGGTGAGGGGCCATCATCACCGTCAATGGCATCAACCTTTCCGAGCTCCTCTTCCTCCTACTGGATTGATAACCTTGGTTCTTAACTGAGGGAAATTCTTACCGCTTGCTCGTCACACCCTCCTCTTCGGGTTTCCAACACACCATCAAAGAGAATCACACCCCCTGGCCCCTCCGGCTCTTTTATGTATTCTGTATTCGTTCCGGGTAAAAAACGATCTCCCTATATTTTCAGGCCTTTTCGACAATATTTCTTTATAAACTTTTCTGAAATAGAAAAATAGCAGAAACCAACAATTGGCTTGGGGCATCTCGTTAATTGGTTAGTCTATGAAAACATCTAGAAAACGAAGGAAAACATGAGAAACATGTGAAAAATAAGGTATTTGGTAAAAACAAGCATGGAGCATAAAAATTATCAATCCAGTAGGTATTTGAACATATCAGCATCCCAACCTTAACTCCTACTCGTCCTCGAGTAGGTAATTGATAAAAAAATAATTTTTTAGATGAAATGAAGCCAATACAATCTTGATAAATGGTATCAAAAAAATTAGTAAGTTGAGATCAAAGTACTTGAACAAAACCATGATAAATATTATTTGAATTAATGTTAACTTAGCAACTATGTTGCACATGAAAAGTAACACAAGACAGTGCATATAATGCACTAAAAGTGATACGTTTGTTTCAATCATTAAAAAAAGCTAGTAAAGTGGTATCTAGCTTGTCCTTCGTGTGGTAGGAAAACATAAAAGCCATGACCCCTTCAAAGTTCAAATGGTGACTAGATACAAATAATTTGAGAGCATGCAATACCATAATCATGAATCAATCAATAATAAATTTTGGGACTATGCACATTATACTGAAAATGACAACTATACTCTCTTAACTGGTGCATAAAGTAAGAATATGAAGACTCGCATAAAAGTACAAAAAAGGCCCTTCACAGAGGTAAGCCGGGATTACTCATGTGCTAGAGCTTTTTATTTAATAAAACTGAGGTATTGCAAACAATTTTTTTAGAGAGGTGTATGTCTATGTCATAGAATTTTAATGAAAACCTTATCACGATTTATGTCAAGCAAAGTGTTTAGACTTTTGAGAGCGGTTTCCATTAGCATTTTTTTCTTATAGTTGACACTTCCCTCACATTTCCTTTCACAAACTAGAGCTAGTCGTATCCACGGGTGCCCACCGACATTCATCAAACCATGTGGAAGTTCCCTTTTATATTATTTGTGTTCATATTATTTGGCACTAGCTCTCTCCAAATTTAGATGAGAACAGATTCCATACTCATCGGGTGAAATAAGGGAGAAGAACTTTGCTTGACATAAACCATGATAAACTTTAAACTACTTCCTCATGAGCTAAAATGGGAACACAAAACAGGATTAATAATTTTGAAGGTTTAAAGGTAGCACACAAAAAAATTACTTGGAGTGGAAGTGAAATACCACATATAGGTAGGAATGGTCGACAAATTGGAAAACTTTGGTTTTGGGGATTTAGATGAACGAGTATAGCTCATACTCAGTACAGGGTGGAGGCTAGCAGAAGACTGGGACCAACCAACTAAGAGAGCAATAACGTCCATAATCATGCACACCGACAAAAAATTATTAATAAATCATGAAGTGATATTACAAGTCAAAAACTAAATGATCATCAAGGCTAGAGGTGACTTTTTATAGTCATAACATGGTGTGAGCATGCACCAAGTCAGTCCAAATAAAGCATTCAAAGGAGAATACCACAATTCCATGCTTCGATACGAGGAAAGAACACATGATTGAATTTCAATGGCACATTAAGCACTCTCAGCTATTTGATACTAGTAATGATACATAATATAGTACTAAGCACACGAGTAAAATAACAACTAACATGACATTACAACGTATAAGCCACAGCCAAAGCAAGCTTCCTATTGCACCACTATAAGCATGAAACATTTCACTCTTCTCCAACACCCATCAACTTATTTGAAAAACCTCTGAAAGCAAATAATCATCAAGGAACAGAGATCTAATCATATAAATTGAAGCAAACCAACAAGCCTGAACAAAATTTGAGTGAAAAACAAGAGCTAAACGCAGTACTAGCAAAAACTGAACAATCATAGAACAATAAGAGTGAAAACTAGATGATTCTAGGCAATAAAAACGGAGTGTGTCTCTCTCCAAACTAAAAAGTGGTAGGATCCAACCATTTATTACAGTAGGAAAACAAAAAAAACTAAAATCAAAATAAAATGATGCTTCAAGAATAACACATATCATGTGAAGCAATAAAAATATAGTGTTTTGAAAGAAATTTTTGTTGATAAAGAAGAGGATGCCTTGGGCATCCCCAAGCTTTGACGCTTGTACTTTTTGGATGTGTCTTGGGGTGTCATGGGGATCCCCAAGCTTGATATTTTGTCCATACTTTATCTCCTCATATCATCCTCCTCCCCCTACACTTGAAAACTTCCTCCACCTAAAACTTCTCACAATCTTCATTAGCAATGTTACTGCATCAAACTAATAAATCCACTTGGTTCAATTTTAGCACATGTAAAACAGTCCATTTAAAATTCTTTTAAATATCGCCCCCCCCTCCCAGAAAAAATCTTAAAAGGAAAATATTAAGAGGCAAATGAAAATATTGGCAAAAATCTGTCAAAACACAGCGACATGTAAAGATGAATTTTTTCGACAAACTTTTGTTGATCAAATCAAAAAGTTTGAAACTAATGGAAGTTAGATAACAACCTGGGTTAGGTGTCCAAATAATATCAAATAATTATCACGTTCTGTTTGAGAGAACCGAAGTTTTTGGTGAAGCGCAAAAATCTGGAAAAAGGCAAAGTCCCCAAATCATACTAACTCAATATTAGAGGTTACTCTTGGCACAAAAACGAATTAAAAAGGATAAAGAGTGGTTGTTATAGAGGTAATAAATTACAAGACACAAAGAAAACAAAATACACAGAATAAAACAAAAAAGGAAACAAAGGAAAACAAACCGGGTTGCCTACCAGAAGCGCTTTTCTTTAACGCCTTTTAGCTAGGCATGAAGAAATCAACTATCATAAAGATCATCAAAAAAATTTTCAATAGTGCAGATATTTCTTTTAAGAGGGTTCTCTGAGATATGTTGGTTTATAACACTAGGTGAATCAAGAATATTGCTTTTGGTTTTGCTCACGTTAGATGCCTCCTCTATGGTTTTAGAAACCCCCCTTCTTTAGTAGATAAATTAATTTTTGGTTGGGGATTATAAGGGATATACATGAATTTAGGCTTCTTTCCCATTGTAGCTTCAACCTTTTTAGTTTTAAGATAGGATAAGGTAGGCCACAAAGTTTCTATAGACTCTTCAATTTTTCTATTATAGATGGCCTATTTTCATTAAATTTTGTAGTTTCAATAATTTTCACCATTTTGGAAATAAGATTTATAGCACCATCTAGTTTGTCCACATGCTCAACTAATTTCTTGTCTAACTCATTTTTTCTGAATATTAATTATATCCTCCTTAATAGAATCCAACCTATTTAGCACATGTTCCCTAGTGATATGAATTTTAATTTCACCAATAGGAGGATTTCCCACTAAGCTCTCAATAACATTAATAGCTTCCAAAGTGTAACATCCACCTTTTTGTACTCCCTCCTTCTCAAAATAATTGTCTTCAGATTGGACAAAAATGGATGTATCTTGCACTAGAATATGTCTAGATACATCCACTTTTGTCCAACTTTCAGACAATTATTTTGAGACGGAGGGAGTAATAAAGAGTTTGTGTTTCTTTTCGTGCTCATGTCATGTCACGCATGCATTTTGAACTCATGGTGGTATTTTAAAAACAAGTGCATTAAAATATAAGAAGGGAATTTATTAAAATCACTTAAAGTGACAATTCAAGATCATGGTTTAAGATGGTGCAATTTTTGTCAACCAAAAATATGTTGAGGTTGCAAATGTTATAAGGAAATCAAAAATATTTTTTGCTAATTACATAAAAGCCCTCAAATCAGTTTTTAACCTGCTGTTTTAAAAGGAGTAGGGACTGTTTTGTAGTTTCTAGAGATCCCAGGGGGGTTTTCATAAAATCGCTCTTTTTATCGTCTTCCTCGCGCCGGTAGACAAAAGCTCGTCGACGCCGCCCCCTCCACCTCCTGCTTGCCCCTCTGCGAGGATAAGGGAGAGGAGAGCCACCCCGCACGCCTCTACCTCCTCCTCACCTTGGCCTCTCTCTCTGTCTCTCCCCACGCGCAGAAAGCCCCGAACCCTAACCCTACCCGACGCGGACGCCGCTCGCCGCCGACGATACGGCCACTCCCTCGCCCCTCCGAGCATCCCACCGTCTCCGCCACATCTCCGTCGTCCTCCTAGAGGTCTCACGGCATCCGAGAAGCTCAGGAGAGCCCCAATTTCCTCGCCGGCAGCCGTCTCCTCCTGGCCGCCGGCGATTGCCGCCTCGCCCCGCGTCCCCGACCAGCTCTTTGAGATCGCGGTGAGCACGTGAGAACGTTGGTGCCTGCCTCCCCCTCCGCATCTCGCTGCCGCCGTCGTCCTCTGTCCGCCGCCGCTCCCCCAGCTCGCCGGCGTGTCTCCAGCGACAATTTCCGAGAGGCGCAGCCACCCCTAGAAGCCCCACGTTGCCCTCCGGCTCGTGGTATGGTTCAATTGGAGAACTGGTCGCTCAATCGCCGGATTGCACCGTGGTTGTGCCATTCCGGCCACGGGATGACGTCACTCCCACGTCACTGCATGTTTTATAATTAATTTCTTTTAATTCGATTTTATGTGACACGTGGGCCCCACCCCTTTTTAAATTACAGAAAAAGAATGAAATTTGTAAATTCAATAACTTTTTTTTGTAACTCATAAAAAATAAAAGAAAGGTACCAAAATGTTTAGAAAAATATGCTCTACATGTTTATGACTTTTTCACACATGTTTGACAAAGTTGAATTTTGACCAATTATTTAAATATTATTTAAATCATTTAAAATAAAGAAAATAAGTTTTTATTCAAGAAAATTAGAAAATTAAAAGTTATATCTAAAAATGCTTAGAAATACAAATGCAACCTAGTTATGATATTTCCAAAACCATTTGAGCACCTTAAATTTGTCACACTTCCAGAATTGCTCGAATCGCCCTCTAAGGTCCACGTCGGGACTAATTTCAGTAAAAATGCTTTAATATCATATGAACCCTAGAAACCCATGAAACATGTTTAGGTATTTTCTTTAATTCATTCAAATGTTCATGCATACATAATGCGCATTGCATTGGTGTTGAATGTTGTTCTCTTTCTTTTCGGTGTTTTATTCTTATCGGTAGAACGCGAATCTAGAGTGAAGTTCGACACCCCTCTTGAAAAATAATTGGTCTAACCAACCAAGTCAAGCACTTATCCCTGAAGTCTTTACCTAGTTTTCTTGAATCAAGGCAAGCATAACCTCCTATCTTCCCATATATGTTTTTGAAGTGTTTTCCTTCTCGTACGATGCATGCTTTTACAAAGTATCATGGGTCAGTAGATAGAGTTGTCCTATTTATTTGCATAACCCAAATATCATGATTCACTTATCCTAGAAGACATAGGTTTTGTTTGTGTGTATCACCAGAGCCTCAAATATTCCATGTTTAGTCATACATGTTTGTTGATCTCTGCTCCATCCGGTTGATGAATCAAAGTTACGAAATGAATCTAGTATGACAGGATGATGTGGTAAGGTTTGAGATGTGTGCTTAATATGAGTAAAGGCTTGGACACATGGGATGTGGTAATTTTCCTCGTTCGTGCCCCTAGGAGCGAGTTCTCGCCTTTGAAGCCAAGACTGATCGTGCAACCACACGGGGATTGGATTCCCCTCGGTTTCAACTTGTCTAGTTTTTCCCATGAGTTGCCAAATTCGGGCGTTCCATTTGGATTTGTGGGGGATATACGTTTCCAAAACAAGGATGTGGTGGTGTATCGGCGCTCTGTGAGTAGATAACCGTCGAGCATTGCGCACAACGATAGAGACCCGGCAGGAGATGGCCACTCCCTATTGACGGTCCATCTCTACTCGAAGCAACTCATGGAATAGGCAAAGCAAGGGAAAGATCGTGGTCAGCCACCCTCTGTCGGCACATCGTCGGAAGTGTGCCAATCGCTTGGCATTAAGAGTCGGTTAGCACGTGTGAGTAAAGTTGTACACCCATGCAGGGTTTAATCTTTTTGAAAAGTTGTGTCCATAGTTAAGGATGACTTGGTGACGGATTATGAGATCATAGATAACTTGAACCAGACGTAAAAGATGTTGTCAACAAATGATTAGTTTCAAGAGGTGGTCCCGGTTATCATGTGTTGGAGAGGATGCTTCGGAGGATCTGAAGGCAATACCGAAGAAAGGGTGTTCTTTTAAAAGATTTGTGAAATGCAAAACAACCTTCATAAACCCTTTATGAAGAAGCAGATATATAATAGGTTAACTAAGTCTTGTTGAGTATCTCCAGTACTCATGTTTGCTTCAACTTGGTTCCGGTGGAGTTCCACACTTCGGTGGTGTATCAACGTGGACATCGACGGATAGTTTGGGGTTCCCAGGTAGCAGTCTGGAATCTATGGGCTGGGACGTTGCCTTATGTTGCGGCCTCTTAGGCCTTTTTGGTTCGTGTTGACTAGCAACATATTTTTCCTTCCGTTATCTAATGTAATGTTGGGTCATGTGACCTCTATTTGTAAGCTATACTCTAATAGTACCTATTTAATACAACTTCATTTGTCTAGAGTGTTGCTTTGATCGATTGTTGGTTTCGAGCTCATTGTTATACATTTTTGTCTATGCCTGCGTAGTTGTCGCAGTCGAGGGGTTGTGGAGCCGATGATCCATGTCCGAGCACGTCTGTCGATGTGATTCGTCCTAGGGCTTGGAAACGCCGGTAACTGATGCATGTAAAATGCATAGATGAATTTTGCATATGTTCACATGGTTTTCTATTACATATTGCATCATATAAGGGTATAATTCAATGTTTTATAGTATTTTGGGGTTAAATTACAAAGTCCCCCAACTTTTATGGAATTAACCCTACCTGTCAGAAACCCCGTTTTCTATATTTTTGACGTTTCAGGGGGCAAACTTCCGCGAAATCACCTGAAAATCTGCGGGGGTCATTTTCTGGGAAGGAGAAGACTTGCGGGCGAAGGATCCACGAGAATTTGGCAAGGAGGCCCAAAAGAGGAACCTCCACGCGGCCAGATTCCTTGGCCACGTGAGAGGCCCCCTTTTGGCCACTGTGGCCCCAATTCCTTCCATCTTCGACTTACCGACTCCGTCTTGACCTAAAACCGAATATAAAAAGGGTCCCCGTACCCTTACGGAGGAGAGCGCCGCCGAAACACCGAAACAGAGACCAGAAGTTCCAGATTGGAGGGGGAAAACTCCGGCGGGGCGCCGCCGGTGTGATCTCCTACCCCTCCAACGTCATCTCCATCGACATCTCCATGAAGAGGGAGTAGTCCACCCCAGGGCTATGGGTTTGTGGAAGTAGCACTTGTATCTCTCTATATATGTGCTTCACTAATTAGATCCGTATGAGCTGCCTCACATGATTACGGGCACCGTTGTAATTCCTATGTCGTGGATCTTTTCTATGAGTTATTGAATCTGAGATTGCAATTGTTTCTCTTGAGTTATTTGAGTAGATGTATCTTATGTACCCTGTTCTTATTTGCTAGCTTTGATCAATCTAGTTCTTGAGAGCGTGTGTGTGGTCATGGGTGCATTAGTTGGAGTAACGGGGGTGGCTAGTGCTGTGAAAGTGACAGAAGTTCAGCGATCCACTTAGGTTTTGTTAAACCTTTCTTAGTTACCTCACTAGGGATAAAAATGAGTACCTTGTTACCGGGGATTTGAAGTGACACTAATCAATCTCCATGACTAGATCTAGCAAGTTCTTACTTCAACTTCATGTCACATTGCTTAAAGCTATACTCTGGTTTTTCCTTAATTATCGAGGTGTTATGATTTATTTCGCATCTTGGTGGAGTATAAGAGGGATCAATATGACCGCAGAGATCTCTATGCTAGGACGTGATGCCCATATGAAAGTACTCAATGTTAAACATGTTATTGTAATCTCACATGTAATTCTTTATGTCCACCGTCTACCACTTTATTTGAGATAATGCAAGTGTGAAACCATGAACCCCGGTCCTATTTTAAATATAAGAAAAGACTCTAGTTACTTTGCTGCAATTTACTTTACTTGCACTTTACTTTACTTGCATCTCCAATTCGAATTTACATTATCTCCATCACCACTTGCATCACAAAAATACAAAAACAATCCATTGCATATTTATTTTCTCATTTGCATTTAGTAGTAGATTTAATTATTGCACATTTACTTTCAGTTTTGCATTGCAATTTAGAAGTCTCACACCTTGTGCTTGACAACCACTTTGTCGTGGGATAATCACGGCAGACGTTACCGGGGGTAACTTATCTTGGGGCAATTCGACTCTGGTGTTTGGGAGAGGGTCTAGCTCAAGGGAAACCATGGTGATATGCGATCTGGTAGCCGGCAATCGAGTCGCCGAGTCTCCGATCTGAATATAATATCTCAACTCTTGTGTTACAAAGGATACTCGAATATCTCGTGATCGTATGATTGTGTCTAATCTAACCCTAGGGGCCGGCTTATATCACATCCGGACCCCCTGGCTTACTATCCAAGGCATACCCGGAGTCCTACCCGGACACTACTTACAAACCCTAAGTTTCCTTATCGGAACCCACAATCCGGGTTACGAGGCCTGCACTCTTGGGCCTTCTAGAAACTCCTTTTCCCTAAGCCGGGTCTTGCGCAGCGCCCTTTGGGCCGAGTTACACCTTGGCGTTAGCCTACCGGGTTATCATCCCTCCATCAGTAGTCCCCAGAATAGCTTGGGATTCACGGGTTCCTCCTTGAAGCGCATGCTATTCCCTGCAAAAATAATAAACATACAAATTCATAAAGGCCGGGTTAGGTTGATTTGATAAACATCTAGGCCTAACTCCACTGGTTGTCCATATAGTAACCCGGCTTCCCCTGAATCCTCCCTTATTTTCCCGGGTCAATACTTCGAGGAAAACACCGAAGACCCGGCTTGCTTCGCTCGTTAATTAGCCCGGATATCGCGGAAGTGATTTGCTCTCATAATTTCCGGATATCGCACACGGGCACTTAACTCCTTATCCCAACAAATCCGGTCGGATACCCCTTATCCCGAAATTTTTGGTTCCCGCTCGCCAGCCTAGATTTCCCCCACCCGCACCTATAAATAAGGGTCGTGGGGGGTAACCTAACCTAACTTCTCATTTCTCCTCCATCTCTTTCGCCTCCGGTGCTCCCTCACTCAAGCTCGCCGCTGCGACACCACGGAGACCCCGGACGCGCCGCCGGAATCGAGCCGCCGCCAGCTGCGCTCGTCCATGATCCGCGCCGCGCCGCCGTCAGCCTCCGCCGACGCGCCCTCGAGCTGCCCGCCGGGAGATCCCGCAGGCCACCGCGGCTGCGTCATTTTCCACCGCCGCAACCTCTTCCAGACATCACCGGTAAGCTTCCCTCCATGAATCTCACCTTCAAGCTTTTTGCTCGAACCAGATTGGATCTAGGTCCGCCCTTAGGTCATCTTCTTGATTTGCATCGATTTGAATCTCTCATACCTTACTTTTTCTCGTTCAATCACGTAAGCTAAGCACGACAGCACCCTTCTATTACTCATAGTCATAAATTTCTTCGTAGATTTCTCCGTAAATTTCTTCGCCTAGATGCAAACTGTCAAAAATTCTCCGTAGTGGTTCTTCGATACACGGATAATCCAAATTTCCCGGGTCTTTCAGTTTACCCTCTAGTTAACTGGACAATCAACCCTCTAGCTAGTTAACTGGACAATCAACCATCTTCCATAACTGCTCACTGATACTCGGATTACCCGTACTTTCCGTAACTGCTTGTTGATACTCGGATAACCTGTAGTTTCCGTAACTGCTTGTTGATACTCGGATAACCTGTAGTTACTCATGTTCTGCACTTTTCACCTTGTGTTTTGTAGACCGGACAGATGGCTCCCAAGAACAAGGGAAAACAGCCGGCCAAAACTAAATCGACTCAATCCATATCGGCCAATTGGGCTAGGTCCACCGTGACCCAGGCCAAGCTGGAGGAGCTTGCCGAATCAGGCGTCCTCCCTCCTCAAAAGGAGACCCACTGGCGTGTTCCGGGTGATGAAACCCGGCCATCTCCTGGTCCAAATGAGGTAATATGTTTTGTAGAACACATGATCCGGGGATTTCGTCCCCCGGGTCACTCTTTTTTCCGCGAAGTCCTCAGCCACTACGGCCTCCGAGTTTTCGACATAGGGCCTAACTCTATGTTGAACATAACTCACTTCATAGTCCTTTGCGAATCCTATCTGTGCATCCCCCCGAACCTTGCTTTATTTATTGAACTATTCCAATGCAAACCGTGCCGCGAAAGCGGTGACGGGGCCCTCTTGGCCTGCGGCGGAGTTTCTATCCAACGGCGAAAGAATTCGCCAATGCCGACTTTGAGCCTTAACTCCCACGTTAAGCATTGGCAAAAATCCTTTTTCTACTGCCGGGACATCTCCCCACCCGGCGAAAAGAAACTGTCGGGTTACTCTGAGGGGCTCCTCGATATTTCTGATACCTTTAATGCCTTCGCCTCTGAGTCGGACAGAGAGTCCATCCAGCCCCACCTAGCCAAGATAGCCGTCCTTTCCGCCCAGGGTCTCCTTGGGCTTAATTTGGTTAAGACTTGGGTAGATTTCCGGATTTAGCACAACTCCATTCGTCCCAAATTGATGTGCGAGTACTCGGGGCATGTCACGGATGCACTCCGCTACTCCTCGCGGAACTACCCGGCTGGCGACACGAAAAAGATCATCAAAAGATTCCTGACTGAGAAGGTGGAAGTGATAAAAAATATAGCCGGGTTAGAGTCGTTCACTCGGGACAACCCGGCTCCAGCGGTAAGATCCGACACTTATTCACTTACTCTTGTACTTTTACTTGATACAACTACTAACTCTCACTTTTATGCCTTTATCTCAGGCTGATAATGCTTTTTGGAACATCGAGACCCCCCCCCCCCCAACTCCGGGAACCCGGAAGAGAAAGAAGAGCCGGCTGACAGCGATGAAGGTATCATCCGGGTTTAAATCAACTGAACTTCCGTCACTTTGCTTTCCCATATTTTCTCTTTTTCCAACTATGCATTTGTGCTTCTCAGGGATGGAGGATAGGGAGGACAAGGATGACCAGGGAGACCCGAAAGAAACTGAGAGCGACGAGGAGGAGGTTGAACCGGAAACGGTGGTTGGAGCCAAGAGGAAACCCCGAGGGGTTGTATTCAAGGTTCCATATTCCTCCATGTATTCCAAACCCTATTCTTTTGCTAATATGCGTGAACTTAACCAACAACTATCCAACTCGCCAAACTTGAAGGATCCGCCTCCAGCCAAGCGTAGGGTGACCCGGAATTCCCCGGGTGATGATCCCCTCAACCCGGGTATCCCCACGTCCCTAGCTCGTCGCACTGGTACTTCCCCATCTCACCCTTCCAACTCACCTCAAAGACACCCTTCCCCCAATCATCTATTAGCCGGACAGTTCCGGGTCTCACTCTCGGATCCTGTAACAGCCTCATCCGCGTCCAGCAGCGAGCTTCCGGCCGATTTCGTGGTGAATGCCGGGTAAGTTACATTTCCTGCTAAGAGATGTACTAGTCCTTTTGATAACCTTCACTTTTTGCTACTAACCACTTCTCTTTTCTTTCCTTAGCGCCCAGGTCTCGATCAGTGACCCGGATAACATGAATATGGATAGGAAACTGAAGATCCGGTTGATGATATGGACGCCGCAACTGGCGGTGCTGGTGAAGAAAACCAAGGACAAGACCCCCTGACAGACTCGGCCCGGCAGGAAGCCGGGTCTCCCAAGCCATCTGAGGAACCTGAGGACGATGACGTCGAGCTCCTGGGCACGAGGGTGGGCACTCCCAATCCTGACACCCAGGCAGCCCAGGTCTCGACCCCAAAGCCGGAGAAGACTCCTCCTCCGAGTGGTCAGGCCGCCGGCTCTTCCGGTACCAAGCCCGAAGATATGACCTTTACCCAGATGCTCGACGCCCTGCACACCTTGAGGGCTGACGAAGAAAATGTCCTAGAAGCCTTGATAGCCAAACATGAGGTAAATCCGAGTAATATTGCCTGTATATTTGTCTAGTCCCCAAGTTCCGAGTGAACTTATTGATAATTTGCTTGGAACTTTCATAGTGTATCCAACTGATAGTTTGCTTTTATCCGGCTAACCCTTCCTTGTGTTTCCACGCAGGCCTTCGTAACCCACTCTGAGAAAGCATTGGCGAAGGCCACCAAGCTCCTCGAGGCGGAGACGACTCTGCGTGAGTCGGCTGAAGCTGATGCCAAGAGGACAGAGAAACTTGCAAGGAAGTATAGAAAGAGAGCTCATGCAGCAGAGGATGAACTGACCAAACTTTCTATTCAGATTGCCGACACGTATCGCGCTTTAACTGCTAACGATTCCTAACTTAATAACTGTAACCCGGATGTCGTGGGATAATCACGGCAGATGTTACCGGGGGTAACTGATCTAGGGGCAAGTCGACGCAGGTATTTGGGAGAGGGTTTAGCTCGAAGGAAGACATGGCGAAAAGCAATCTAAGAGCCGGAAAACAACTCGCCGGATCTCGATATGATTATACTGGATACTCGATAATAGGTGTTACAGTTATGACTTGAATCTCTGGCAAACTAAACCTAGGGGCCGGTTTATAAAGCACCCGTACACCCCTAACTTGCCCTTCAAGGCACATCTTTGAGTCCTACTCGAACTCCACATATAAAGCCTATCTTTCCTTATCGCAACCCACAAGCCGGGTTACGCATCTCACAAGCCTTTGGGCCTTCTAATAATCTCTTTACCCCTATCCGGGTATTGCTCAGCTCACCTCGGGCCGGATTATACCTCGAAGTGGGCCTACCGGGTTACTATCCCCCCATCAGTAGTCCCCAGAATAGCCTGGGCTTCCAAGATTTACTCTTCGAAGTGCTGGCTATTCCCTGCAGAAATACTGGATACAAGAATACATAAAGATCAAGATACAATATGCCGACAAGCGGCTGGGATTGACACCCAGGGGATCAGGTAACAACCCGGCTTTCCCTCAAAAGCCCTCCCCCAATCTTCCAGACCTGAGTCTTAATAGGAAACTTGATGATTTCACATCCTCCTCAATAACTGTCGCTGTTACTAGGAAGGAAATTCCCCCTCCCCCTTTCTCGGGATCATATTGTCCTGTTCACGGAATGCGCCTTTCAAATTTCAAAATGTCCAACCATTACTCCGCAACTCCCGGGTTTCGCCCGTTAGGATGAGTTTTTCCACCCGGTTTACTATAAATAAACCCCAGGAAGCAAACTCAACCCTTAACGGCTCACTTTCCCCATTTCTCTTCTTCCCAAGCTCAAGCTCGCAGAGTGCCATCACGGGAACCCCACGCATCTCGCCGGAGCCCGTCCGCCTTCGCTGGCGCTCCGCCACCGCGCGAGCCGCTCCAGCCCCCGAATCCACCGTCAAGCCTCCGATTCGCCAGCCAACGGTCACGAACGGACACGAATCTTGCGCCATCTGTCTCCGCAAGGCCTTACTCCAATCTCCTTCGGTAAGTCCCTTACATCCTCCAGCTTACCCTCGCAATTTCTTGGTTCTTCCTCAGATTAGATCTGGATCGAGCGGTCCGCAATTTATCGGGCCGCGCCGGATTATCTCACGGACACTTACCATAAACGCCCCTATGGATAGGATTCATAGCTCATATTATTCCCCTAACTCCAGTAATCATTAATCTGGTCGTAATTTTAGAAATAGGATTCCCAATCTAGGCTCGGGCCACCTAAGATTTCCGCCCTTGTTCTCCTTCCTCAGAAAATCTTACTTCTCCGACTCATTCACAGATGATAAGCATATAAGCATCCCCCTAACTTCTCCAAACATTTGCTTTTACGGAAAGCTCCATGTATTCTGTAAGGTCACTTGATACCCGGACAAATCATTCTTGACCCAGCGAGGCAATAGCCGGGTTATGTTCAAATTGCGAGTAGTTGCTTGCCTGCTAACTTCCAAGTTTTTGTTCCTTACGTCTTTTTCTTCGATGTTTTACCAGGTCAATCCCATGGCACCCAAGAGGCAGGGGAAACAGCCGACTAAGGCTAAATCCACGAACTCCATATCGGCCAATTGGGGGAAATCCTCCGTTACCAAGGCCAAGCTGGAGGAGTTGGTCGAGCTTGGAACCCTACCTCCACAGGAGTCTATCCACTGGCGAGTGCCAGGCACTGAAACCCGGCCTTCTCCAGCGACGGATGAGGTAATATGCTTCGTTGAACATGTGACCCGGGGCTTTAGGCCTCCGGGTCACCCCTTCTTCCGTGACGTCCTAGACCATTACAACCTCCGTATCTTCGACATAGGTCCAAACTCCATTTTGAACATCTCCCATTTTATTGTTCTTTCCGAATCTTACTTGTGCACTCCGCCAAGTCTAGCCCTCTTCGTCGAACTTTTTCAGTGCAAGCCGTGTCGCGAAAGCGGCGACGGCGCACTTCTCACTTGCGGCGGGGTTTCCATCCAGCGCCGCAAGAACTCCCTGATGCCTCCTATTTCTCTCAATTCCCACGTAAAGCACTGGCAGCTTTCGTACTTCTACTGCCAGGATACCTCTCCACCCGGTGAAAAGAAGTTGCCGGGTTACTCGGAGGGTCAACTTGACATCTCCGAGAAATTCAACGCCTTCGCGTCTAATCCGGACAGGGAGGCGATCTTGCCTTTGTTAGCTAGGATCTCCATCTTGTCCGCCCGAGGCCTTATCGGGCTTAACCTGGTGAAGACCTGGGTTAGCTTCCGCATTCAGCCAAACTCCATTCGTGAGAAGCTGATGTGCGAATACTCGGGTCAAACCACGGACCCGATCCGATTCTCTACCCGCACCCTAGCTCCGGGTGACATTAACAAAACGATTAAGGGTTTCCTGACAGAGAAACTCGAGGTAATCCGGAGCATAGCCGGATTAGAACCCTTTACCCTCGAGAATCCAACCCCCGCGGTGAGTTTTCTGCCTTTTGACTTTGACCTCTGATACTTACTTTTATTCGCTTCTCTTGACTCGATATTAATCACTATCCTGGCATCTTCTCCTCAGGCCGATGATGACTTTTGGACGGTCGACACCCCTCCTAATTCCGAAGACGAGGAGGAGGAAGACGATGCCGTTGACTCGAATGAAGGTACCTACTTGATTCCCTTGCACACGTTATATCCTGCCTTTTCTTCTTCTTTATGCTGTAACCCGGATATTTTTCAGAGCGAGGGGACCAAAGCGAAGAAGAAGAAGAAACGGACAGCAGGGGCGGGTCCACCAGCGAGGAGGAAGAGCCGGAGCCGGCCACCAGAACCGGAACAAAGAGGAAATCCCAGAGGATAGCCCTCCAGGTTTTTACTTCATGTCCTCACACTTTGGTTTTTTGCTCCCATAACGTCACTCCAGGGCTGACCCCATCTTCACCCCTTTTGATCATAACCGAAGGAGCCACCCACAACTAGGCGCCGAGTAACCCGGAATCATCCGGGCAACGAGACCCCTAACCCGGTCGCTTCGCCGCCCCCGGTTCAACACCCTGGTATTTGTTGCGAACAAAATTTCTTTCCAGTCACTCCTTTGTAACGTAATCCCAGACCTCTCTTGCCATTTTTCAGTCTCTTCCGGGTCTAGTGACGGCTTCCCCTCGGACTTCCCAGTAAACACCGGGTAAACGTCTTTTCCGGATATTATACCGAACTTTCATCCCCTTTCTTTCCATAACAAAAGATTAATTGCGCCTTTGCACCTTCTTCAGAGCCACGGTTATTAGTAGCGACCAGGAGGACACCGAAGCTAAGGTCCGGGTCGAGAACGAGCCGGCTGATGATGCCTTCACTACGGCTGGCGACGAGCAAGTGTCGCCACCGGAGCCAGCTAGGCATGACGCCGAATATCCAACCGCTTCACATGCAGACGAGAAGGAGAAGGGAGCATCTTCAAGCGCGGGAGGGGGACCAAACTCCGACATTCGGATGACCCGGGTGCCACCTCCTGTTACAAGAAATGCTCCTTTTCCCACTTTCCAGGTATCCGAGCCATCTAACTCGGATAACGCTGACTTTAACCAGCTGATGAGCGCTCTTCTTGCCATGAAAGCTTCAGAAGGGACTGTCCTAGAACGTATGGCTGCAGCACATCAGGTAATTTTTACTTGATACTCCTTATTATACATCCAGTCCCCAAGTCCCGAGTATAATTTTTTTTTAATTATCCTCGGTACTTCGCATAGTATTTGCCGATAATCATTTCCTCAATTAAAATACTCTCGCGATATCCGGCTTACAGCTTCACCCGGCCTTTGCAGGCAGAGATTACTCAATCAGATGAAGCGTTACTTAAAGCTGAGCAGCTCTTGCTGGCTGAAGTTAGGCGCAGGGAGGCCCTTGAAGCGGAGATAAAGACTTTGAAAAAAGATGTCTCCTCATACAAGAAGAAGTACAATGCTGCCCAGTCCTCGCTGAATAACCTGTCCGCTCAGCTTACGGACACTTACCGTCTCTTGCTAAGTAAGTTTGCTATTTGCGATTAATTTGCGTATCTCTATCTTGCCGCTGTAATAACCAACATGATTGATATGCTTTTGCATGTTTGGATTGCAGGTGCTAACCTTGCTGCTCCGGAAGAGAATGCCACTACTCAAGTAAAAACTCTGAAGACTGTGCTCCGGACGTTTTTTGCCGGCACAAAACTTTTGCTGGATGCTATCAAGTGGCCCTCTGAGGTATACCCGGGCGAGGAGACCCTTATACAGGCCTTTTCCACAGCACCTGGGTGGATTGAAATACTGAAGCGTTCGTCCTGCCGAATTGGGATGACCCGAGCTTTAACGCTGGCGAAGGCTTATTTTCCAAAGCTTGACCCGGCGAAGATAGTATCCGGGTTCCCAGAATTTAAAGCTGACGGGTCCAAATTCAAGCCCCAGGATTTCAAATCTATACAATCTGCGGTACGTCCTTCAGCCACAGCTTTGGCCGACAAGATGGATCTAAACACAATTATGAGCTCGTATGATTCTGAGGGCAAGGTTATCCTGGTGGAGGCACCCCCCCCTATTGATATGTTGGACAAATGGTCGACTGATCTGGCTAGGAGGAAGGAAGAGGCTGCAAAGAGGGAAGCAGAACTGGGCGTAAAGCCGTCTACCTCTACCCCAGCCGTGCCCCCGCCTGTTCGTCCAGAAGTGAAGAGCCCGGGTAAAGCTGCTGGTAAGGCCAAGGAGCAAGTCCAAGATTTAGACCCGGAGGACCACTCTCAGGACGCCGAGTAGGACGCTACCTAGCGCTTTGTGTTTCTCGAGACTGATATGATTTTTGGCGGTGCGCCTGTGCACCATTGATGCTGATACTATGACTGTATGCTTATTAACTTATGATAACTCTTTGCCTCCCCTGGCTTTTGATAATCTCGATCCTTGTGTCACTTATAAGCTTATTCTCGATACTTCGAACTCTTGTTTTCAGTTTCCTTTTGAGACTCGGCTAACCGAGTATCGTAGGTTTTGATAGATGAACTTTTCTTTAAGTCCCCAATACTCGTAAATTAAGGTTTACAGGCTTTGGTAGTTAAACAGTTTGTTTCTGTTTCGAAGTCCCCAGTCCCCATGACCCAAAGTACGAGCCATAGGGGTGTGGCCTTTCTCAGATGACATACTGCTGTTTACCAAGCTGAATACCAATAGCTGTTTACATAAATACTGAAGTCATGCTTAATATTTGTTGAGTTTCCGGCTGTTCTAGCCTTATACTCTGCATGGACTTGTGGTTTAGATGACCCTTTTGATTATCTTGTACTGTAAGCCGGCTTTCGCGTGGATACCATGTCGTTGCATCTATACGAAAAACAAGATCAAGCAAGCCGCATTGGGCTGCATAGTTTGATTGTAATCGTACGTGAACAGATCATGCCACTTTAGTGCGAGTCACATCGAGCTTAAGTAAGAATAACCAAGAAATTTGGCTCCTTTGTCCAGTTATAAGATTGCAGCTGTACCCGTTTTTTCGAGTAATCAGCCCTCATAACTCATAGGCATCATGGCCGGGTCTCCGGGTTTTGTGATTACTTATTGAAGCAGATCACCCCCCGGAGACCTATATTCATGTAATGTATTTCGATGATACTGATGTATTGATAGTAAGAATGTTACTTACTTGTAACTGAAGCAAAGACCATGATAAGACTCGAAACCATCTTCTTTTATTGATAAAAATTTCTTTTTTGAATCAGCAGGCCGCCTCATTAAAAACCTTCCAGTCCCCTTAGGTACCCTGGATAGGAAAAGAGTGCGTATGAAACCTGCCGCCCATTACACTGTTTTAGTTATTCTCGAGAGTCGGCCTCGCGTTGATACGGCCGATGCACATTCTCCACTTGCTATGCCCTTTCGTAATGAGTACCGGATTTGCTAGCCAGTCCGGGTATATCGTCCTTGAAACGTGATCAGCTGCGGATGGTGGTACGTCTTCTTCTTCCCTGCTGAGGGTTTTGAAAGTATTGCTCCTGATGAAGCCTACCATCTTAGGGTTTTGTTCTGCCCTAACTTTTGCTTTGTCCCCCTCAGGGGTTGGCTTTTTTGACGTTGTCCTCTCTTCTAGGTCTACCTGAGAACGGTAATGTTTGAGCTCTTCCTTCCTGCAGGCTTGCTCGGCCATTGCCGCGTCTCCCTCATCGCACTCAGCCGCTATATCCCGGTTTCCGTGTATTGTAATGGTCTTCTTGGGACCCGGGATTTTCAGTTGTAGGTACACATAACACGGTCTTGCCATGAACTTGGCATAAGCCGGCCTTCCAAACAATGCATGATAAGGACTGCGCAACTTTACTACCTCAAAGGTAAGCCACTCGACTCGATAATTATCCTTCGACTCTCCAAAAGCTACTTCCAGTGCTACCTTTCCTTCAGGGCATGCTGAGTGACCCGGCACTATCCCGTGAAAAACTGTTGTACTCTTTTGCAGCTGCGATTCCTTTAAGCCCATTCGCAGAAAAGTTTCCCAGTACAGGATATTGATACTACTTCCTCCATCCATCAAGACTTTTTTCAGCTCGTAGCCGTTGACCTGTGGTGCCACTACCAAAGCTAAAACTCCCGGGTGATCAACTCTATCCGGGTGATCCTTCCTGCTCCATGTTACCTCTTGTTCTGACCACCTCAAATACCTTGGAACAGCGGAAGAGACCGAATTAACTGCTTGTTTCAGTATCTTCTTATCCTTGTTAGAGCCTCCTGTAGTGTGCACATGATATTGACCCAGTTGTTTGGGGTTAGCTTGAAAGCCTCCTGCTCCATTTTGATTGTTACCTTGATTTCCAGCTGGCGGATTGCCGGCTGGGGGCGGCCCGTTACCCAGGTTTCCACCTAGACCCGGACCTCCTCCCCGGCCCGCACCTCGCATAGCTCTGTTCACTTCTTCGTTCTTCCACCTTTGTAAGTCGGCACATTGCTCTAGTGAATGATTGGCCGGCTTGCCATTCCTACTATGCTTCGGGCACGCCATCCTAAATATGTCCCAACTGTTGCTTGGTCTTGGAGGTCCTTGGTAGTGTCCCCCATTGTGATTTCCAGTATTGAAATTCCCTTCGGATCTAGGTCTTGAAGACCCGGCCTCCGTATTGGCCACAAACTCGGAATTCCCCTCAAACGGGCGCTTGTTCTGGTTACTTCCATTATTGTTTAGCGCCGATCCATTGCCGGTTTTCCCACTGTTACTTGCGCTTGCTTTTGCCTTCTTGTCATCAACTTCCTCCTCTGTGGTGTCCGTTGCAGCGTGTTTGTTGCACGCATCCATTAACTCTCCCATTGTAACCTCCGCTGCATTCCTACTAGATTTCATGCGAGTTAGCTTTTGCACTAAAGGAACATACTTACATGTTTTTGCCATAGCTTGTAGCGCGTCCTTAGGCTGGATATCTGTAGACGAGTGGAGTATCTCCATAACCCGGCGTACCCAGCTGCGTGCCGATTCTCCTTTCTTCTGAACGCATCTTTCTAAATCATCAATAGTAAATAACTTTCTGCATGTCCCATGAAAGTGCTTGATGAATGCGGTCTTTAGCTCCTCCCACGATTTGATCGATTTTTCCGGTAGGTTGGTGAACCATAATTTTGCTGCTCCCTCTGACATCATTAAGTACATGAATTTGGCTTGGAGATTCTCGGATGCGTTGCGAATTGACATTGCCATCTCATAGCTGCTCAGCCACGTTTCTGGATCCATTGTTGGCTCATAATTTACTACTTTCCCCGGCTCTTTGAACTTCTCCGGGTAAGGTTCTGCTCTGATATCGTCCGAAAGGCACTTTGGTCCCGCAAGGGCGGTTGGGGCCGGTCTTGCCCGGGAAACGCGTGACCCGGCTGGGGGTACCGCGGGGTGCGGCACCACCGGTAACTCGTGCGCTGCAGACCCGGCCCCGGCTCTTCTGGCCCTGGAGCTGTCCACTACTGCCTGTGCTGCTGATACTGCCGGTACTGTCTGGACGCGCGGTGGGGGTAGCATCTGCTGCTGCTCTTCCCTTCGTCGTGCCGCGCTTGTTTGGACGTTGCCCTGTTGTTGACTCACGTATGGCGTCCCATGCATCCCACTTCTGTGATCTGGATAATTGACTTGCTGTGCTACCGCGGTGTGCAGCAGATCTATCGCTCGCCGGGTTTCTTCTGCGTGCGGCGAGTCTCTTACAGGAATCTGGTTTAATGCGAGTGTTGCTGCATACACGTTGTCCATGGGGTTGTTGTAGTGACCTGCTGGGGTACGGAATCGCGATGGTGGAGGCGGCATGGTGTTGCCGGCTGTCGCCCCCGCCCGAGGCAAGGGTAATCCGGCTGGCGCGTTTACCAGCTGCACTCCCGTTGCTGGTTGCGGTATGGTCCCTTGGTTCGCCGGTGGGATTGGCTGATCTTGAGGCGTGAACACCAGGGCAGTCGGGTTGATAACCCCTCCTGTTGCCGGTAGCATAGTTCGGTGCCTTTGGTGAATCCTCGTCGTCTCCTCCCGAAGCCGGGTCTCTAGGTCATCCAGTTCCCGCTGCCGCGCTGCCATCCCCTGCTTTTCTGCTTCTACCTGCCTTCTTTGCTGCTCCAATGCACGACGAGCCACGTCCAGATCTCTTACACGCTCTGCTGCGTTTTCTGGGGTGATAACTGTAGCTAGGACTGTGGGATCCAAGATCAAATTATTATCAAACAGAGCTGGGTGACGAGGGTTCGAGGGGCCCGCCCCCGGTGTCCGGTTTGCTTGGAACCCAAACATATTTGCGTGTCGCTCCTCCTCCGCTGGGCGACTGGTGACTGATGCCGATTCTCCATCGACCTGGGCCAAGATCGGGCCAGCCGTACCTTGTTGCTGAGCCAGCACCTGCGCCGCCCCGACTGGCGCCGCGGCTGCGTTTCCTTGAGTGGTATTGATTGCGGGGGCCGCATAAACTGCAACCCGGCGCATAATGCTTGGCGTAGATTCGTACCGTTCTTCCTCTTCGCTATTTTCCTTCTCGTATCGGTCCTCCGATAAATCCCGTATAGACTCGGTACCTTCCTCCCTCTCTGTCGGACCCGTTGTTCCGATCGATTCTTCTTTTTCCGATTGAACACGCGTGTCCTCCCCTGACACAGAATCAGATTCAAGATTATCACGGCTCGAATTGGAAGCACATACCATACCGATGAAGACGTTGATGCGGCCGACTGTCACGACGGATCCGGTTTCGAGGTGATCCGACTCTGGCCCCCAGCCAGAATCGTCTACCATCTTCTCTCCTTGGTTGTTGACGTAGATTTCTCCGACGACGAGGTTCCTCATGTTCTTCCGAGCTTCTCCCGTGATGTAAACACCTTTGGACGCAGGCCCCACGGTGGGCGCCAACTGTCGTGGGATAATCACGGCAGATGTTACCGGGGGTAACTGATCTAGGGGCAAGTCGACGCAGGTATTTGGGAGAGGGTTTAGCTCGAAGGAAGACATGGCGAAAAGCAATCTAAGAGCCGGAAAACAACTCGCCGGATCTCGATATGATTATACTGGATACTCGATAATAGGTGTTACAGTTATGACTTGAATCTCTGGCAAACTAAACCTAGGGGCCGGTTTATAAAGCACCCGTACACCCCTAACTTGCCCTTCAAGGCACATCTTTGAGTCCTACTCGAACTCCACATATAAAGCCTATCTTTCCTTATCGCAACCCACAAGCCGGGTTACGCATCTCACAAGCCTTTGGGCCTTCTAATAATCTCTTTACCCCTATCCGGGTATTGCTCAGCTCACCTCGGGCCGGATTATACCTCGAAGTGGGCCTACCGGGTTACTATCCCCCCATCACCGGATTCTCATTTTGCTAATCAGTCGAATTTCCTTACTTAAAGATATTTCTGTTTTCTGCAGGGCCGGATGATGAAACTCCGGATGAAGATGATATCGCAAAGCTGAAGACAATAAAGAGCACAATATGGCAGCTCTGTGCCGGAACCAAATGGATTCTTCAGGCTTTGAAGTGGCCGGGTGTTGGACATGGTAGCTTGAAGACACTGATTGACGCGTGCTCCACCATTCCTGAGTGGATCGAGCACTGGAAACGCTCGTCCTGCCGGATTGGAGTAACCCGGGGGCTTGCACTGGCTAAGGCGTATTTTCCAAAACTTGAGCCAGCAAAGCTCGTAGGCGGGTTTCCAGAGTTCAACCATGACGGCTCCAGGTTCTCAGCAAAAAACTTCAAGGCAATCCAGAAGCAGGTTCGTCACTCGGCCAGTATTATTGCCGATAGTCTGGACGTCAGCTCGATTGTTCCACCATACGATGCTGACGATAAGGCAATTAAGTCGGATCTTCCAAAGTTGTATGACATGCTGGCATGGTGGAAGGCGGAGGCTGCTCAGGCGAGGGAGGAAGCCGCGAAGAAGAAGGCCGAGGCCGACATTGCGCCCACTACCTCCACGCCGGTTGTTCCTCCTCCCGCACGCGCCGGCACTGCTGCTGACCCGGGTGCCGCTGCCGCAAAGACTGCTGAAGAACAAATCAAAGACCAAGACCCGGCTGCCAAGGGCAAGATGGACGACTCGACCCAGGAGGCCGAGTGAAATTTTTATCGGCAACCGTCTCAAACACTTTATTCAGCCAATGGGCCTTTTTAAAACAATTATTCTTTTGATAGTGCGCCTGTGCACTTTATGATACTACTATCCTGGTTTGTAAAACGTTTTAAAAGCTTAATATCTTTCATGGCCCTTCTGTCCTTTGCGTGAATTTGATATTTCTTAACTTCGAGCTTTTTTCATTCCTGATTTTCCGACTTTCTGCTATGGTTCCTTTTGTGAGACTCGGTTTCCGGGTCTCGTGGGTTTTGACTAGTGGACTTTTTTTTCTAAGCCCCCAAGTCCCCAAGACTCGGATTTTTGGGTTTTTGAGCTGAATAGCTAGATAATTTGTTTCTTTTTTCAAATTCCCAAGTCCCCAAGGCCCAAAATTCCGAGTCTAGGGTGTTGGGTTTTTCGAAAGGAACAAATTGTTTCTGCTAAGCCCAAAACCTAGAGCTGTTTCACATAGGCTTTAAAGTTATGCTTAATATACTTTGAGTTTCCGGCTATTAACCTTGTACACTGCATAACTTGTGGTTTAGATGACCCTTTTGACCTTCTTTTACTATAAACCGGCTTTCGCGTGGATAATCAATGTTGCTACAGCTGTACGAAGACAGGGTCAGGCAAGTCCCATTGGTCATCATGACTGATTGTAATCATACGCTAGCAAAGCATGCCACTTAGTGCGAGTCACATCAAGCTTAAGCAAGAAAAGTCAAGAAAGTTTGGCTCCTTTGTCCGGTTATAAGCTTGCAGCCGTACTTATTACAAGTAATCGGCCCTTATAACTCAATGGCATCGTGGCCGGGTCTTTGAGTTTGCAACTGTGCTATTCAAGCAATCAGCCCCCAAGACCTAGATATACGCAATTTACTAGAGAAACTAATATACTAAGAACAATAAATAATACTTACCTGGAAGAAAAAATAAAAACACAACAGAAATATAAAAAACTTGATAAAAAATACACAAAAATGGACAATATATTGTTTAACCATCTCTTTTATTGATATGAGAAAGGTTAGGTCAGCAAGCCGCCTCATTAAAAACCCTCCAGTCCCCTTAGGTACCCTGGATAGGAAAAGAGTGCGTCTGAAACCTGCTGCATGTTACATCGTGTAATTCCACTTGTGAATCTAGCCTAAACTAGGTATAGTAGGGACGCAGCTGAGCCACGTTCCATGGTCTTTCTCTTTCTTGCATAGATGAAGTGGTATGAGTGGTGTCATTAACAGTAGCCGACTCTTCCCTTGCATCTACCAAGTAATATGATCCATTGTGCAGATTCCGGCTTATGATGAACGGTCCCTCCCATGGTGGGGATAACTTGTGTTTTCCTTCCTTTGATTGTACCAGGCGCAGAACCAGGTCTCCTTCCTGGAAGACCTGGGTTCTCACACGCCGACTATGGTATCTCATCAGATCCTGCTGGTATATGGCTGATCTCTCCAAAGCTTGTTCCCTGTGTTCTTCTAACATATCCATGGCGTCCTGCCGGGTCTTCTCGTTCTCCACCTCGACGTAAGCCGACACTCGAGGCGAGTCATGGATGATATCACTCGGCAGCATCGCCTCTGCACCATAAACCATGAAAAACGGTGTCATCTGAGTAGATCTGTTAGGTGTGGTGTTGATACCCCAAACCACTGAAGGTAACTCCTCAACCCATGCTCCAGCAGCTCTGATGCATGGGACTCGCAGTCGTGGTTTTAACCCACGAAGCAACTCCTGATTTGCCCTCTCCACTTGTGCATTGGCTTGTGGATGGGCTACGGAAGCTATGTCAAGCCGGATTCCATTGTTACCACAGAATTTCTTCATCTCACCAAGGGACATGTTGGTTCCATTGTCCGTTATTATACTGTGAGGATACCAGAACCGGTAGATGATCCTTTTCAGGAACTTGACTGCCGTAATCGCTTCACAATTGGTAACCAGCATAACTTCAACCCACTTGGTAAATTTATCAATAGCCACCAAGAGATGTGTCTTCTTTCAAGGTGACATGTGAAAGGGGCCGACCATGTCCATACCCCAAAAGGCAAACGGCCAGGTTAAAGGAATTGTTTGCAACTCCATAGCCGGCATGTGGATTTGGCGGGCATACCTTTGACATCCATCGCACCTTGCCACCAGGCGTTCCGCGTCTGCTAAGGCTGTGAGCCAGAAGAAACCGTGCCTATATGCTTTGGCCACAAGGGACCTTGTGGATGCATGATGCCCACAATCACCTTCATGGATCTCCTTCAGAATCTGTCGGCCTTCTTCTGGTGCTACACAGCGTAGAAAGACTCCTGCTGCACTTCTTTTATATAACTCCCCATTGATAATGGAATAACCTTTTTCTCGCCTCAGAATTTGCCTTGCTAGTACCTCTTGCTGTGGTAACTCGGCCCGTGATAGGTAAGCCAGAAACGGCTCTGTCCACTCGGGAACAGTGCGTATTGTGGCCACGAGCTCCAAATCCGGGTCTTGGTTAGCCACCTCTTCCTCAGACTTGGTTTTAACTGATGGTCGCCATAGCTCGTCCAGAAAGACATTGGGTGGAACCGGCTCTCTGCGCGAGCCGAGTCTGGCGAGTGCATCTGTTGGCTCGTTCTTTCTTCTATCTATGTGCTCCACCTCATACCTGGAAAAACACCCGGCAACCCTGTCCACCTCTCTGCGGTATGCTGCCATAGTTGCATCTTTTCTATCCCAAGTTCCCGAGACCTGCTGTACCACAAGGTCCGAATCTCCATAGCATCGTATCCTATTAATGTTCATCTCCTTGGCTATCTTCAATCCATGCAATAATGCCTCATATTTGGCCACGTTGTTGGAACAATCAAAGTGAATCTGCAACACGTAGCTCAACTTGTCTCCTTTGGGTGATGTGAGCACCACTCCAGCTCCTGATCCCTCGTATTGCTTGGAACCATCAAAGTGCATTATCCAAGACTCGGAACTTGGAGTCATTGTGGGCATGCATGTGTGAGTCCAATCATTAATGAAGTCAACTAGAGCTTGAGATTTGATTGCTGACCTGGGCTTGTAGTTGATGTGATAATCTCCCATCTCGATCGCCCACTTGGCTATTCTACCCGTTGCATCCGAGTTTCTGATGATATCCGACATTGGTATAGAGCTAACCACTGTTATGGGGTGTTCCTGAAAATATGGCTTCAATTTCCGGCTAGCCATGAAGACCCCGAAAACCAGCTTCTGCCAATGTGGGTAGCGCTGCTTTGCCTCCGATAGTACCTCACTAACGTAATAAACCGGCCTCTGAACCGGGTGATCTTTCCCATCCTCCTTGCGCTCAACAACAACCACTGCGCTAACCGCCCGGGGCCCGGCTGCAACGTATAATAACATGGGCTCTTTAGGACCCGGTGCTGCTAGGACTGGTGCTTCACATAGCTGCTTCTTTAGTGCCTCGAACGCCTCGTCCGCCTCTTGGTCCCAAACGAATTTGTCGGATTTCCTCAAGAGCCGGTACAAGGGTATTGCCTTCTCTCCGAGTCTTGATATAAACCGGATCAGCGCTGCTACACACCCTTTAAGATTCTTAACATGCTTCAGGTTTTCCGGCTTTTTCAGACTCTGGATAGCTTTGATTTTATCCGGGTTTGCCTCAATCCCTCTCTCCGACACGATAAAACCGAGTAACTTCCCTGCTGGAACTCCAAATACACACTTTGTTGGGTTAAGCTTCATATGATATCTCCTCAGGTTCTTGAATGTTTCCTTCAGATCATCAATAAATGTCTCCGCTTTTCTGGTCTTGATCACCACATCATCCACATAAGCATGAACATTGCGTCCGATTTGGTCCTCAAAGCACTTCTGAATGCACCGTTGATAAGTTGCGCCAGCGTTCTTCAATCCAAAAGTCATTGTCTTGTAACAAAAGGCCCCAAAAGGGCTTATGAACGATGTTTTCTCCCAGTCTTCCTTCTTGAGCTTGATCTGATGATACCCGGAATATGCATCCAGGAAACATAATAGGTCACTTCCAGCCACTGCGTCTATGATCTGATCTATCCTTGGAAGTGCAAACGGATCCTTTGGGCAATGCTTATTGAGACTCGTATAATCAATGCACATCCTCCACTCGTTAGTCTTTTTCATCACAAGAACCGGATTTGCCAACCAATCCGGGTGAAATACTTCCATGATAAAGCCGGCTGTCAACAGCCGAGCAATTTCTTCTCCTATAGCTCTTCTTGTTTCCTCATTCATTTTTCTCAGGCCCTGCTTCACAGGCCTAGACTTGGGGTCAACATGCAAGCTATGTTTCGCCAACTCTGTAGGGATACCCGGCATATCCCTGGGCGTCCAAGCAAAAACATCTTGATTTGAATGAATAAACTCCACGAGTGCTTTTTCCTGCTCATTGTCCAGGTTAGATCCTATAGCAAATTGCTTGGAGGGATCACCTTCGACAAAGGCCACCATCTTGGTGTCCTGTGCTGCCTTGAATTTCTCTCTCTCATCCTCCGTATTCGGCCTTTTTAACGTTGTTCGGTCATCCGGGTCTACTTGAGACCGATAATACTTGAGCTCCTCCTTTCTACATGCTTGTTCCGCCATTGCCGCATCTCCTTCGTCACACTCAGCCGCTATATCCCGGCTCCCATGTATAGTGATGGTCTGCTTAGGACCCGGGATTTTTAGCTGTAGGTACACGTAACACGGCCTGGCCATGAACTTGGCGTAAGCCGGCCTCCCAAATAGCGCGTGATAAGGGCTGCGTAACTTCACCACCTCAAACGTGAGCCATTCCACCCGGAAATTATCCTTTGATTCTCCAAAAGCAACCTCCAAGGTGATCTTTCCCTCAGGGCACGCTGAGTGACCCGGCACAATCCCGTGAAAAACTGTTGAACTCTTCTGTAGCTAAGACTCCTTGAGACCCATGCGTAGAAAAGTTTCCCAATATAAGATGTTAATGCTGCTTCCACCGTCCATTAAGACCTTTATCAACTCATAACCATTAACCTGTGGGGCAACCACCAATGCTAGGACTCCCGGGTGTTCTATCCTTTCCGGGTGATCTCTTCTGCTCCATGTTACATCTTGCTCCGACCACCTCAGGTATCTTGGGACAGCCGAGGAAATCGAGTTTACTGCCTTCTTCAATATCTTTCTATCCTTGTTAGAAGGTCCTGTGGTGTGAACGTGGTACTGGCCCAATTGCTTCGGGTTGGCTTGGAAACCTCCAGCTCCTCCCTGATTGTTACCCGGATTTCCAACTCCTGGGTTGCCTGCTGGGGGTGGGCCGTTGCCCGGGTTTCCGCCCGGACCCGGTCCTCCTCCCCGGCCTGCACCTCGCATAGCCTTGTTTACTTCCTCGTTCTTCCATTTCTGCAAATCCACACACTGCTCCAATGAGTGGTTAGCCGGCCTTCCGTTCCTGCTGTGTTTCGGGCACGCCATTCTGAAGATATCCCAGTTGTTACCCGGCCTTGGTGGCCCTTGATAGTTTCCTCCGTTATGATTTCCTCCGTTGAAATTTCCTTCTGCTCTGGGTCTCGAAGACCCGGCTTCTGTGCTGGCGACAAACTCGGAGTTCCCCTCAAACGGGCGCTTTTTCTGGTTGTTCCCATTGTTACCTCCATTGTTACCCGGCGCAGACCCGTTGCCGGCTCTTCCATTGTTGCTCGTGTTTGCTTTTGCTTTCTTATCATCAACGTCATCTTCTGTGGTATCCGTTGTAGCGTGCTTGTTGCATGCATCCATTAGCTCTCCCATCGTAACCTCTGAAGCATTCCGACTAGATTTCATGCGAGTTAACTTCTACACTAAAGGCGTATACTTGCATGTCTTGGGCATAGCTTGCAACGCGTCCTTTGGCTGAATATCTGTAGATGAATGCAGTATCTCCATAACCCGGCGCACCCAGCTGCGCGCCGACTCTTCCTTCTTTTGCACACACCGTTCTAGATCGTCGATAGTAAATAACTTCTTGCATGTTCCGTGAAAGTGCTTGATAAACGCAGTTTTCAATTCACTCCATGATTTAATAGATCCTTCAGGTAAATTGTTGAACCACAACTTTGCTACTCCTTCTGACATCATTAAGTACATGAACTTGGCTTGAAGATTTTCAGATGCGTTGCGAATCGACATAGCCATCTCATAACTGCTCAACCATGTTTCTGGGTACATAGTCGGCTCATAATTCACTACTTTACCCGGTTCCTTGAATTTATCCGGGTAAGGCTCAGCCCTGATGTTATCCGACAGACACTTGGGCCCAGCGAGATTAGTAGGTACTGGCCTCACCCGGGAAACATGCGATCCTGCGGGGGGTACGGCTGGACGTGGCGCTGCTGCTGGTCCGTGCACCGCGGACCCAGCCGCGGCTCGCCTGGCTCTGGAACTATCCACAATAACTTGTGCTGCTGATGCTGCTGGTGCTGCTTGGACGCGGGGAGGAGGTTGCATTTGCTGCTGCTCTGCCCTCCGTCGCGCTGAACTTGACTGAATATTGCCGGTATTGCCATGTTGCTGGCTGATATAAGGTGTTCCATGCATTCTGCTCCTATTATCCGGGTAATTAACCTGCTGAGCTACTGCCGTACGCAGCAAATCGATCGCCCGCCGGGTCTGCTCCGCGTGGGGTGACTCTCTTACGGGGATCTGATTCAATGCTAATGTTGCGGCATACACATTATCCATGGGGTTATTGAAGTGACCTGGTGGCGTACGAAATCGTGATGGTGGTGGTGGTGGTGCTGTGTTGCCGACAGTGGCCCCATCCTGCAATGTGGGTAACCCGGCCTGCACGTTTGCCGGCTGTCCTCCTCCGGTTGCCGGCTGATGCACAGTTTCCTGATTCACAGCCGGAATCGGCTGATCCTGGGGTGTGATGAATAGTGCGTTCGGGTTTATGACTCCACCCATCGCCGGTAATTTTGTCTGGTATCTTTGATGCACCCTGCTTGTCTCAGCTCGGAGCCGGTTCTCCAGTGCGTCCAGTTCGCGTTGGCGCGTGGCTACCCCTTGCTTTTCTGCTTCCACATCCCTTCTTTGTTGCTCCAGCGCGCGGCGTGCTACCTCCAAGTCCCTGGCACGCGCCGCGGCGTTTTCCGGGGTTATCACAGTAGCTAACACTGTTGGTTCCAAGACCATATTGTTACTGAACAGGGCCGGGTGTTGTGGATTCGAAGGACCCGCCCTTGGCGTCCTGTTAGCCAGGAACCCAAACATATTTGCCTGCAGCTCGCTATCCGCCGCTCGGCTGGTGTGTCGGGGGGTTACCCCCGAATAGGGTAAAGACAAGTGGTAAAAGCAACTATCAGAAGAGAGGTTTGGTCGAGTAGCCGTCTACCCGGTACTTGCTACCCGGTCGACTGCTACTCGGTCTCACCTCAAGATGACCAGAAGAAAGAATCAATCAAGTTCTGTCCATTCGAGTAGAAGAGTTGGCCCGAGTAAAATTGGCGGGAACCTACTCGGGCCAGAAGTCAAAGGAGGCGTTCTGACACAGGATCCCGCGTATCCCGGGTCCGTACTTGGCACTATTCGAACTACTGTTCATCTGGGACCGGCTTGCCTGACAGTGACAGCATGGAAGCAGGCGGTCGCAGGATAAGGGGGCCCCAGTCTGTGTTTGGCACAGTGATACCAGTCTGTCCCCTTGGTTTTGCCCAACGACTTTCCGGATGCAGCCAAGATTAGGAACCAAAGCTGTCAGCGGGAACCCGGAAGAAGGACGATGTGCACATTATGTCGACACTTGTCCATGTTTGGACGTACCTGGCTGGGCACCGTGTGTATAAGGTGCCCCGCCGCCTCCTGCGTGAGGGATCGCATGCTGGAACACATCGTGACCTAATTTCTTGACCTAGTTCATCACGTAGAGAGAAGAGTGGCTACTCGGTAGCAAGAACGTTGTACTGTGGCTACTCGGTGAGACACCAGAATACATAGAGAAAGGCAGGAGTAGGGGTTTTACCTCCTCACGAGGGCCCTGAACCTGGGTAGATCGTGTTGTTTGCAGTGTTTACTTCGTACCTCACGCGGCTACTCGTCGCGTGATCCCTCCCCGAGCACCTCCAGCGTCCTTCGTCCCCACATCTTTAGCCATCCTATGGCATCTGCCGTGACACCACCACGACAGTTGGCGCCCACCGTGGGGCAACCAGCGGCGCTGGTTGGAGTTTCTGTTCGGACGGGATCTTCTTCAGCGGAGCGCGTAGTCTGTGGCCTTGTCCACAGATTCGGCTCCTTCGACTTCGTCACCGACAATGCCGGCGATTTCGGCGGCAGGGCCATGCCGGAGGGCGGCTCGGTGATCTCCTTCGGCTCTCATCTCGTCTACGTCGCCACCGTCGCCAACCGCGCGTACCCCGAGCTGGTGCATGACGCGGAGGAT
This sequence comes from Alopecurus myosuroides, assembly GCA_028641055.1. Taxonomy (NCBI): domain Eukaryota; kingdom Viridiplantae; phylum Streptophyta; class Magnoliopsida; order Poales; family Poaceae; genus Alopecurus; species Alopecurus myosuroides. Next base: position 379,894,036 of record CM054058.1, on the reverse strand, counting down.
CCTCCCGCGGTGATTGCTGCTCGCGGAAGGCCCGCGTGCCGTTCTGCGAACTGCGCTGAGGTGATGGTGACGGGCTTGGCGGCAAACGCTGGCGCGGCCGCTACTGGCGCCGCAGCCGTCGTCGAGGATCTTGCTGCACCGGGTGCTGGTGGCAGGACTCACCGGCCCTACGAGAAGGAGTGCAACTTGCCGCCTTCCACTACTCCGACTATTCCCGCGTCGGCTGGGCGACTTGGCATGCCGACTCCCACCGACATCGAGCTTCTAGCCATGAAGGAGCAGCTCGAGCGGCAACGCCTGGAGCTGCTTGCCGAGCAGGCGGAGTTGGATAAGGTGAGGTTGGAGTTGAGTCTAGATCAGCTCGAGTACAACAAGGTTCACGGCTTCACGCCAGTCACTAGGAGGGCTAGCAGAGTAGGCTCCACGCGGCGCAATCTTGGTGCCGAGATGGCGACAGTTGTAGAGGTTCCTGCTCAGTCCGCCACCGCAAACACCTCCACCAGGCCCAGATATAGCACACCCGCCAAGACACTTAGAGCTGCAGAGGCTGTAGCTGCCGAGTTGCCTCGTCTTGATGGCGACGCGCGTGTTAGGCAGCAAGAAAGGCTCAACGAGTTGGTGTTGGAGGCTGCTAGGCAGAATGAGGAGTTCCGGAAGGCCAACCCGGGTGCTGGAGCTTCGCAGGTTGTGCACTCGCACGCGGCCAGATCTAACGATCAGGCCTCGTCTCCGCATCCCAGCCGCGAGAAGAGCCGCAGCGGACGTTCGGCCAGAGATAGGCAAATGCAGGTGTACGACCCGGCTGCTGCCGCGAGACAGCTTGCTGTGCCGCAGCAGCCCGGGCAGGAACACAACGCTGCAAGAGCAGACTCTCAAGCCCATCAAGCTCAAAGCCAGGCCCGAGATGAAGCGCGTCCAGGTCCTTCTCGGCGTCCCGCTGCTCCGCCTACTCGGCAGAGGCAGCAACCGCGCGCAGTGGCACCAGTCGCAACCCGGTGGAGCAGCCTGCAGCCGTGCAGGTGGACAGATATGATGATGGCTACTCGGCCATGGAGATGGCTGGCTATGATGTCCATGATCGTGTTGGCGAGCGCATGTTGGCGCCTGGAGATGCGAGGCATCAGCTGGACCGGATCAGCTTGTCGGCGCGGCTGGAGAACACGGTTCCTCCTGGCCCCGAATGTTTTGGCCCGCGCATCATGAACGAGCCATCCGTGAAGAACTTCCAGCTCGCAAGGGGCACCAAGAGCTACAATGGCAGCACCAAGCCGGAAGATTGGCTCAATGACTATGTCACCGCGGTCCATATCGCGAACGGCAACAGAAGATGGGCGGTGCGCTATGTCCCGCAGATGCTAGAGGGTCCAGCTCGCACTTGGCTCAACAACTTGCCCAAGAACAGCATCAACTGCTGGCTGGACTTCTCGGATGCCTTCATCAGCAACTTCACCAGCACCTACAAGAGGCCGAATAGGCCACAGCAGCTATCCGCTTGCAGGCAGCGAGAAGACGAGACAGACCGCGAGTACCTTACTCGGTGGAGTACATTGAGGAACACCTGTGAGGGTGTGAATGAAGCCCAGGCCATCACTTGGTTTGCGCAGGGATGCAGGCATGGCAGCATGTTGTGGCAGAGATTGCAGAGGGAGATGCCAAACACTCTGGCGGAGACCATCAAGATTGCGGATCAGTACGCACTCGGTGATCCTACTCAGCCCCTGATGGACTCCTCTGAGCCAAGAAGAAACTTCAGCAATAGCAAGCGCAACGAGTTCCGCAACAAGCGCCGAATAGATACTCGGTATGACCCTGAAAAGGTGAACGCAGTGACTGTTGGAGCTGGTGGCAGCCAAAGGCAAAAACCTGCTGGAGCCTACGGGCAGAACCAGAACCAGGGCCAAGGCAACAAGAAACCATTTCGCACCTCTCAGTCGGGTAACAGAAACTCCGAGCAGCCAAAGAAGTTTGTCTTTGATGACATGAAGGATGGCCCATGCAGTTTTCACACTCACCACCCCTCGAGGCCTACTAACCACACTACTCGGCAGTGCGAGTGGTGGGATGTGATCAAGAGTGATGGCTTGCCTCCTCCTCCTCCTCTGCCAGCGGCCAATGCCAATGTGCAGCCTACTCGCGCACCCGCAGCTCGGCCGCCAGTGTACCCGAGAAGAGAGAATGTGAACCAAGTGGCTTTAGGAGCCAACCGTAACTTCAACAATGAGAGCTACCGCAACAACAACAACAACCGCAACAACAACAACACAGGCAACAACAACTATCAGGGCAACAACAACAACGGCAACAATGGGGGCGGAGGCTCCAACCAGTACCAAGAGCACCACGAGAGCTACATGATCTTCACCTCTGAGCCAGTCGACAAGCAATCACAGCACAGGCGGGCCATGGAGGTCAATGCGGTGATTCCTGCTGTCCCTCACTACATGTATTGGTGTGACCAGGAGATCAGGTGGTCCCGAGTAGATCATCCCAAGGTGATGCCCAATCCGGGTAGCTACGCCTTGGTGCTGGATCCTACCTTCCTGGGTCCCGAGAAGAATGTGAGGTTCAGCAAGGTGCTAATCGACAACGGCAGCAGCATCAACATCGTGTACAAAGACACACTCGAGAAGCTTGGCCTGGCCGAGAACATGATGCTGCCCAGCAAGACCACTTTCCATGGCATTGTGCCCGGGATCTCGTGCAACCCGATTGGCCGAGTATGGATAGATGTGCTATTCGGCACCAGGGATAACTGCCGCACAGAGCGCCTGCAGTTCGAGGTGGTTGATCATCAGAGTCCTTACCATGCTCTACTCGGCAGGCCTGCTCTGAGCAAGTTCATGGCCTCTACCCATGTCGCATATCTGAAGATGAAGATCCCTGGTCCCAATGGCATAATTACTATCTCTGGTGATTACAAGAAGTCCATGGAGTGTGCCTCTGCTGGTTCTCAGTTGGCGGAGTCGATGGTGATTGCTGCCGAGAAGAAGAAGATGTATGAGGTGGTGGCCATGGCGCAATCTGCGCAAGCTGGCGCGCAAGGCGTGCCGAGTACCCAGCACGGGACCGCATTCCAGGCATCTCAGGAGACCAAGAAGGTCCAGGTCGACCCCGAGTTCCCCGACCGTGTAGCCATCATTGGCTCCGGATTGGCGGAGAAATAGGAAAGCGAGCTCATCCACTTCCTCCGTGAGAATCGGGATGTATTCGCCTGGTCCAATGAAGATCTACCAGGAGTCCCGAGGGAGTTGGTTGAGGACTCATTACATGTGCGTCCTGACGCCAAGCCAGTGAAGCAAGCTATGCGCCGCTTCGGAGATGAGAGAAGGAAGGCCATTGGTGACCAGATCACCAAGCTGCTGATAAGCAATTTCATCATGGAGGTGCTGCATCCGGATTGGCTAGCCAACCCGGTCATGGTCGAGAAGAAGAAGGAGGATCCCAAGGCTGCCACTGCATGGCGCATGTGTGTCGACTACACCGACTTGAACAAGGCATGCCCCAAGGATCCCTTCCCGCTACCTCGCATCGATCAGGTGATCGATTCCACTGCTGGTTGTGAACTGTTGTCTTTCATAGATGCCTACTCTGGTTTCCACCAGATTGCACTCAATCCTGCTGATCAAATAAAGACTGCTTTCATTACCCCGTACGGGGCTTATTGCTATCGTGTCATGTGTTTTGGCTTGAGGAATGCGGGTGCAACCTATCAGAGATGCATGTAGAAATGCTTGCACGACCAGCTCGGCAAGAATGTGCAGGTGTACGTAGATGACATTGTCATCAAAACGAATAAAACACATACTCTGCTTGCCGACCTGGAGGAAACCTTTGCTAACCTACGCAAGTACAAAATGAAGCTGAATCCGAGTAAATGCACCTTTGGTGTCCCGGCTGGTAAGCTACTCGGCTTCCTGGTATGTAGTCGGGGCATTGAAGCCAATCCTTCTAAGATAAAAGCTATTGAGAGCATGTCTTTGCCGAGATCCCTGAAGGATGTGCAGAAATTCACTGGTTGCTTAGCATCTCTGAGCCGTTTTCTGGGCCGAATGGGCGAGAAGGCCCTGCCTCTGTACCAATTGATGAAGAAAAGTGACAAGTTCGTCTGGACTCCGCAAGCGGATGTGGCATTCAACGAGCTGAAAGCAATGTTGGCTAGCGCTCCCATCTTGGCTAGTCCGCTACCCAAGGAGCCAATGCTGCTGTACATTGCTGCGACTAACCGAGTAGTCAGTGTGGTGATTGTGGTGGAACGAGAAGAAGAAGGCAAGAGTGTGCAGCGCCCAGTGTACTATCTTAGTGAAGTGCTGTCCAGCTCCAAGCAAAACTACCCACACTACCAAAAGATGACCTACGGCGTGTACATGGGCGCCAAGAAGCTAAAGCATTACTTCCAAGAGCATCCTATCACGGTTGTAAGCTCTGCTCCCATCTCGGATATCATGGGTAACAAGGAGGCGAGTGGCAGAGTAGCCAAGTGGGCAATTGAGCTGGCCGCGTATGCACCCGCGTATGCGAGAAGAGAAGCCATCAAGTCTCAGATTCTGGCGGAATTCCTGGTGGACTGGGCCGAGGTGCAGTATGAACCTCCTGCTCCAGTTTCTAACTACTGGAAGATGCACTTTGATGGCTCGAAGGTGAAGGAAGGCCTTGGTGCTGGCGTGGTGCTTACGTCACCCAAGCGAGATCAACTCAAGTATGTGCTGCAGATCCACTTCAAGGCATCCAACAATGTAGCAGAGTACGAGGCAGTGGTGCATGGCTTGCGAGTAGCCAAGGAGGTTGGCGTGCAGCGCATTATATGCTATGGCGATTCAGATCTGGTGGTGCAGCAAGTCTCTGGTACATGGCATGCTCTGGATGCTAACATGGCATCATATCGCTTCCTGGTGCAGTCTATGACTGTGTTCTTCGAAGGTTGTGAGTTCCAGCACATTCACCGAGCAGAGAACGAAGCAGCAGATGAGTTATCCAAGTTGGGATCTTCTCGGCAATCCATCCCGGCTGGAGTCGCCTTGGAGCACTCATCAAGCCTTCTCCCAACTCGGAGTCCATATTTGTTCCTTCTCTGCCAAGTGAGGAATCTGATCCCATGGAGATTGACTGGGAGAATGCTACCGGAAACCCGGGGACTGCCGTCCTCTACTCGGGGACCGCCATTCCTTACTCGGGGACTGCCACCCCTTACTCGGGGACTGCCACGCCTTACTCGGGGACTGCCATTCCTTACTCGGGGACTGCCATTCCGTACCCGGGGACTGCTGTCCTTAACCCGGGGACTGTCGCATTCATTGAGGAAGTCCTTGCTAATCGGTCTGGGCTTCAGAGAAGTGCTCCCATCCCTAAAGAGCAACCAGAGGTACCCGTCCCAATGGAAGTGGACGAACCAGTGTTTCCCACACGGGAGACACCGAGTTGGGCCATGCCCATATTATCCTTTCTGAGGGACGGTACTCTGCCAGAAGATGAGGTGGCTGCAAGACAGATTCAAAGAAGATCCAAGGGCTATACTATAGTCCGAGATGTGCTGCACAAGAGAAGTGCCACTGGCGTGCTGCAACGTTGTGTGGACCCAGCAGAGGGAGAAGAAATTCTGGTAGAGATACACCAAGGGGAATGCGGGCATCACGCCTCTTCTCGGGCGTTGGTCAAGAAAGCTTTTCGGCATGGCTTCTACTGGCTCACAGCACTGCAGCAAGCTGAAGATATCGTGAGGAAGTGCAATGGCTGCCAGATGTTCGCAAGTAAGATTCACATGCCTGCTTTCGAGCTGAAAACAATTCCTATCACTTGGCCATTTGCTGTTTGGTGTTTGGACATGGTCGGGCCCTTCCAGCCGGCTAGAGGATCGAGGTGAAGCCTATTCGGAGGTGCGATGGGGCTACAGCTGTGAAATTCGGGAAGGATGTGATCCTGAGATATGGCTACCCGCACAGTATCATCACCGACAACGGCACAAATTTTGCTGAGGGAGCAATGGTGCGGTTCTGCAGAGATAAGCATATCCGACTAGACGTTGCGTCAGTCGCGCATCCCGCTTCCAATGGGCAAGTCGAAAGAGCAAATGGCATGGTACTGGCAGGCATAAAGCCAAGGCTGATGGAGCCACTGCTGAAAACACCTGGGTGTTGGCTAGACGAGTTGCCAGCGGTGTTGTGGAGTCTAAGGACTACCCCTAACCGGTCAACCGGCTACACGCCATTCTTCTTGGTATACGGGGCTGAGGCCGTGTTGCCAATAGACTTAGAGCATGACTCCCCCCGAGTAACCCTCTACACTGAGGTGGAGGCGAGAGAAGCTCGAGAAGACGACGTTGACCTGCTTGAAGAAGCAAGAGAGCTGACTCTGTCACGTTCGGCTATCTACCAGCAAAACCTGCGGCGCTATCATAGCCGAAAGGTGAACCCAAGGGTTTTCCGAGAAGGAGACATGGTCCTTAGGCTTGTGCAGCGCACAGCCGGGATGCACAAGTTGTCTCCTCCATGGGAAGGGCCTTTCATTGTGAGCAAAGCGCTGCACAACGATGCTTACTATCTTATAGATGCGCGCCCACCACAGGCGAACAGGGCAGATAAAGCTGGAGAGGAAACCAAGCGCCCTTGGAATGTAGCTCTACTCCGTCGTTTTCATTCGTGAGCAAAGATGTGTATGTACCCTCTTATCCGAGTTGAAATTCTACTCTGCAATCTGAAATTGATCTCGGGGACTGCCCTCGTCCAAAATTGCTCTAAGTGTTCTTACTCGGCTTTACCTTTTGACTATTCGGTTGCTCTACTTCAAAATTCAAAGGTACATTGAGTACTGTGTTTAAACCTACATGCCAACTCTTCGACTTTGCTGCTGTCCGAAACCCGGCTTCATGGCAAGCAAGAGAACAAGCAAAAGGTCCATGAGCACAAGAAAAATTACTAAAGAAAGGAAGAGTGCAGGAACCGAGTAGGGTGCTTTTATTACTGTTCTGTGTCTTGTCTTTTCGGCTAAGTGGTGGGCTGCGTTACTATGATTGTTTCTAAGCGGCTAAGTATTTGCAGCTCTACTCTTTAACTCTTGTGACTCGAATACCAAAAAAGCAACAAGTTGCGGGTAGAGCTGAGACGAAAAGGGAGAGTGAATAAGAAATGCAACTCGGGGACTCGTATACTAACGCAACTCGGCATCCAGCCCAGGTTGAACAAATTGATTAAGTTGAAAATAACAAGTGGGAATAAAATTGAGTAGCACGCAACAAGATAAATAGTCTGATACATCTGCACCCGGCATCCCGGGGATCTGATAAGTGTTTGAGTAAAAAGTTTGCAGGATAAAATCATGTTGAGGAAGCGGTGTTGTCAGTGCTGGCCTTGGCGGCTTCATTTTCCGTGGTGGTCTTGGTCGCCTCCGCCTCCGAGTTGGCATCAGCTGTCTTCGCGGCTTCCTCTTCGGCGCTGGCGTTGGTCGCGTCCGCTTCGAAGTGGACGGTGGTGGACTGCTCCATCTCGACGTCGTGCTCGGTGGCTACCTGGTCTGAGGTGGTCGTGGCCACCGAGACAGGTCCTGTTGCCAAGGAAGAACCAGAAGCTTGGCCTTGGGAGCGTACCGTGTCATCGAGGGCGGCTCCTGATGAGGTGCCGAACTCGAGGGCGGCTGTGTCGATCTCCTCGACCTCTTCATCGCTACTCGCGACGACCGCGGCCTTCCCTTTCCCGGCCTTGCCCCTGGGTGAATCGAAGAAGCCCAACTCGGGATCTGATTCTTCGTCCTCCTCCTCGTCCTCCTCCACTTCGGTGTCGGGTTCAGTGAGGCCATCGATGAAGGTTGCCGTGTCAGCATACTCCGCAACCTCATGCGCAATCAGCTTGCGCATGGTCACGCAGCTGGGATCCGTCTCCCACTTGGAATTGGCGCGCTTCCCGCGGATAATCTGCATGTTCAAGTTCTCATACCAGGAGGCGACGCAGAGCAGCATCAAATCAGCACCCGCCCGAGCTCCCGAGGCGCGCCACTTCTTCAATTCGGCCTTCACGTTGAGCAGCTTCAGAGCAAGGCCACAAATAGTTGTTGGCGCAGGATCCTGAGGCCAGAAGAGCCCATGGAGCTGGAAGCCGGTGCGCACCAGGTCAGTGCCCACGCCGGCTAGGCGTTCGAACTGCCCTCGCATCACCAGCATGCTATCCTCGATCTCGGCTCTGGTGTCCGCAGCCTCGCCCTTCTCAATACGAGCTGCTTGGGCCTTGGCCAAAGCAGGCGCGCAAGAGGACACGATGTCAGGGAAGATTTCTGCAAAAAGCAAGTGAGAAATTCAGTAACAGAATTAGAGAGGAGGTAGGACCGAGAAGAAGAGATGCAGAAAGGAGAAAACTTACGATTCAACTCGTGGCGCAGCCCCTGCAGCTGGCTCTTCCATGATTCTTCATTGGACACATGCTTCTCCTCGAGCAAGCGGAGCCCCTCAAGCTGAGTAAAGAGCCCAGCATTGGCTTTTGTCAGCACCTCGCACTCCTGCTCGAGGCTTTCACCTTGGCATTGGCTGTTGTCTCGGCCTTGGCCTTCTCGGCAATGACTCTGTCCCTCTCGGCACCAAGCTTGATAGCATCCTGGAGTGCCTTCTGCAGCTGGAGTTGCAGATTCTCCATCTCGGTAGCGTGCTCACTCTGCAGAGCAGCAGATTGGCTTGCTAGTTGCACCTGCACCTCAGCCGGTTTGAGGCAATCCTGATGCTCTACAACAAACTTCTTATGATCTTCTGAAAAGAGCAAAGCACGATCAGTGGAAAAGCAAAAGAAACAGACACAAGGGCGAACCGAGTAGACAGTGGTTTACCTTCAAGCTTCTTGATGGTGGCCTCGCCATTCTCAACAAAGGCACGACAGTTCGCGTGCTCGTCAACCAAGGCTTTCAGTTTCCCTGCGGAGTAGAAATGGTTAACGCAAAAAAGCAGAAGCGGGCATAAACAAAAAACGCAAGAACCGCGAAGCGTACCTTCCACCTCAGACAGCCTCATGGTGCTGTTCATTACTTCCTTGTCGGCTTCCTCGGCGCTCACTTTCTCTTTCTCCAAGGCAGCAATGCGTCTCTTGGCAATGGCATGATTCCAGAGAAGTTGACGGTGCAAGTTAGTCCGCTTCAGTACGCTGTTCTGAAAAGAGGAAAGAAGATGAATCAGACAAAGAAGTTGAGATTCAACCCGAGAAGACGGTTACTCGAGAGAGTATTTGTTTACTCGGCCAGAATCTCGGGGACTGGGTGATGGCTAAGGAAAAGGAAGACGAGTAGAAAAGAAGAAAAAACGCAGCTCGGAAAGGATGATTAAGAACTTACCGCGAAGGATTGCTCGAGGTCCTCGGCGTTCTTGCGGTGGACAAACATCTTGGCAGCAAGCGTAGCAGAGGTGGTCGAGACGGTCATGGGTTTGCAACCCAAGTCCACCTTGTTCCAATCCTGACGCATATGGTCGATGTCGCCCAGATCGATGCCGTTCCAGTTGGGGTTGCCGAGAACTTTGCTGTCCCACTTGGCGTCGATGAAGCCGATCAGGTCGAGCACTTGCTCGAGGCTCTGGGACGTTATCGCCTGGTCTTGAGCTCCCCGAGAAGCAATGGAGACAGACTTGTCTTGATTTGGGGCCGGGGGCCTGGAGTCCACTGCCACGGCTTTCCTCCCTTTCTGAAGAGCAAGAGTCCGGTCTGTGGGGGAGAAGCCGACCTGGTGCTGTTGGCTAACCTTCACCATGTAATCAGGGTAGCAGGGCTGATCAGCTACAGTAGCGGCGGCAGGAACCGCATTGGGATTGCGGATAACCAGCTGCCTGGACTGGCCAGCTGATGTCGGCGGCGGCTTGTCGGCAGCTCTCTTCTTTGCTTTCTCCTTCTGAGCAGTTGGCTTCTCGGAGATTGGCTTCTCGGCCTTCTTCTTCTCGGTCTCCTTCTTCTCAGCCTTCTCCTTCTCAGCTCTCTCCTTCTCGGCCGCCTCCTTCTCGGAAGCATCTTGGGCACTCTTCCTAGTAACCGGCTTGGCTGAAGGGCCGGTTGCTGCTTTGGGTTACGGCACCAGGGAGGAGTCTGGCTGAGCGCCACCTTGGTCAGTTGGTGGCGCCAGGGGCGCGCTGTCTGATGCGCCATCTGGCTGGGCGCTACTCTGCGCGGCGTCTGGTTGCACGTCGCTCAGAGGGTAACGCCCAGTCGCGTCCTCTACCCTCTGTTCAGCAGCAGGATCTGGCTGGGAGATATCCATTGCTTCCACCCGCGCCTGGGACGCAGGATCTTCTTGCGCAGCACCCCCTGTGGCTGGCTGCTCCTGTTTTGCTCCTGGCCGCTCGAGGGCGGCGTCATCATTCATATCTTGATCTTGGTTCTCCTCGGCGGTGTTGGCCGGAGGAGACGGTGGCTTCTCTTGATGAACAGTGTCCTGCGCCTCCTGCTCGGCGCGGGATTGTTGCTCTGGGTCGGTGCCTTGGGCATCAGTGCCCTGTGGTTGTGCATTGGCGATGGTATTCTCATCATCGTCGAGGTTGATTAACTTGTCGACGTCGATGGCAGCTTGCTTCTTGGCCTGGTCAGGCGCGAAAGCAGCATTCGCATCTAAGGGAGCTCTGATGAGAAAGGTAAAATCAGAAATTAGAGGGAGGCAGAGGAAGATTAAGAGAAACAGCGAAGTACAAAATTGGTAATTAACCGAGAAGAAACTTACGCTTTGGTGGAGGGAATTGTTCGTCTTGTTCTCTTCACGACCTTTTTGGTCGTTTTCTCGGATGGTTTCTTCTTCTTGGCGGGGGGCTCTAAGGCGCCACTACCTGTCCGCTTGCGGGTAACAGGAGCGGCGACGGATAGAGGATTGGCCTCTAGGGCTCTCTCGCCTCATCCTCGTCATCATCCTCAGCATCTGCGGCATCTGTGAAATAGAGAGGAAGAAAAACACTTCAGAAACAGCAGGCAAAGGGTTAGTGTTTCTCGCAGGCAGAAAGCGTGAATTCAGTTACCCTCTAGCTCGTCATCGGACCAATCGCGTAGAGACATTTCGGTATGCTGCTTCTCTGTCGAAGGGGAATGAGGAAGATTGATCTGGTCCGCGGTCTCGAGGGAGGCCTGGTCATCTTCTTCTCGGTCATCTGACCAATTGCCCTCGAAGCGCTCACAGCTTTCAGCTAACTGGCGGTCAAGGACCTGAAAGACGGAGAAACATTGCAAATTAGCCGAGTAGCGAGAAAACATTCTACCCGGATGGGCGTGCAAACACGAAGCACACTGAGCCTAGGGAAATTTGCTAAGTGTCCTACTCGGAAAGGCGTGCAAGGATCAAGCATATTAAGCCTAAGAATTTCTTCTAAGTATGCTACCCGACAAGGCGTGCAAACATCAAGCATACTAAGCCTAAACAGTTATGATAAATGCTCTACTCGGTGCGGAAATCAATTGCTAATCACAGTAGGAAGAGGAGAATATCTACTCGGATTGCATAAACTGGAAGCAGAGAAAGGGGAACATACCCGTGGAATCGGCTTCGTGCGGCTGAAGGGGGTAAACCCATACTCCCAATCGTCGTGGAGGCCCGTGGTCAGGATGGACCTCGCGTGCTCGGCGACGTTCGCGTTGCTGAGCTCGAACGTGGTCGTTCGAGTGCAATCGCGGGGGCCTCCCAGGTAGCACATTGGATGGGCGCGCTGCTGCAGAGGCAGCACCCGGTTCTTGATCCAGCAGGCGACGGGGTCATCGCTCTTGAGGCCCTCTCCGATTAGCGCAGCAAGCCGCTCCTCCATCTACACGGCGTTGCGGTCATTGGAGGGCTTCGTCTTCCAGTTCTGCCCAGACGGAGCTCGGTTGCTCCAGGCGGGCAGGTTGATGCGGTCTGTCACTGGTCCCCCCTTCGTGGCGGGGATGTTCTTCACGTAAAGGAAAGATTTCTGCCACATACGGACGGAATCCAACCCCTTGATGCGAGGGTGGTTGGTTCCCGTCCGCTGCAGCATCATGGCGCTCCCGGTGTCGGTTACCCGACTGCCAGTGGCCACGCCATCCTTCTTCCCCTTGCTCTGCTGGCGGAGATGGAAGTACTTCAGCCATGTCTGTACCGTGGGGCGGACGCCGAGAAAGGCCTCGCACACCACGGTATGATAGGCGAGGAAGACGACCGCATTCGGAGGGAGGTGATGCATCTGAACACCGAAGTGATCCAGGAAAGAGCGGAGAAAATCGGAAGCTGGCAGGCCAAATCCTCGCGCAAAGTGCGCGAGGAAGACGACATGCTCGCCCTCCCGCGGGGCCGGAACGAGTTCGCCGTCGGACGGCCGGCACTGAACACCAGGAGGAACCCTCCGGGTGTTCACGAGCCAGGAGCAGTCGTCGACAGTAACATCAGAACCAGCCCAGCCGGCGCGAGCAGCCATGGCAGCGAGCGAGAAGGTGGTGGAAGTTGGAGAAATTGGGTGGAGAGAACGAATCCGCAGCGGCGCAAACAGTTGCGCGGCGGCGGAGAGCTCGGCGGAGAAGAAAGAAACAGGGCAGAGAAAGAGGAAAGTACGGAGGAGGAAGAAGGGGAAGTTACCGGTGGGGGTATTTATACCCTCGCCTCAGATTACCGTTACCATCGGGGTAGTGGGATCAATCGTGGCCATGATTCTCGTGTGGTGGGACATGTGGCCGGTTAGAAACGCACGTAAGCGCGGAACGCGCGCTTAACGGCCACAGTCGATCCCACGACCAGATCGTGGCCTATTACTGCGCTTGATGGGATATAACGAGCCGGTGGGCCCGTCCCGCGAAAACTGGGCGCGTGGCACGTCGTGTCGTGGGCATCGAAACGACGGGGTCACGGATGCTTGACACGTGTCCAGTCGCAGCACGGAAGGCTGGATAGTGCTGAGCGCTGCTGAGACGCTAGAGAAGAAATTCTCTAAGTCTTTTTACTCGGTTACAGAGTAGAAAGCTGGTGCTACTTGGAAGACAGGAAACTCAAGGTACTTTCTAGAGTACTACTCGGAGGTTCTTACTCGGCATCTTGAGGTTCAAGGGCTATGTTGCAAAGATTGGTTTTAAGCTGGCAGAGCCTAATGAACGAGTTCGAAAGACTCTACCAGCTTCGGGGACTGCTGTCGGGGGGTTACCCCCGAATAGGGTAAAGACAAGTGGTAAAAGCAACTATCAGAAGAGAGGTTTGGTCGAGTAGCCGCCTACCCGGTACTTGCTACCCGGTCGACTGCTACTCGGTCTCACCTCAAGATGACCAGAAGAAAGAATCAATCAAGTTCTGTCCATTCGAGTAGAAGAGTTGGCCCGAGTAAAATTGGCGGGAACCTACTCGGGCCAGAAGTCAAAGGAGCCGTTCTGACACAGGATCCCGCGTATCCCGGGTCCGTACTTGGCACTATTCGAACTACTGTTCATCTGGGACCGGCCTGCCTGACAGTGACAGCATGGAAGCAGGCGGTCGCAGGATAAGGGGGCCCCAGTCTGTGTTTGGCACAGTGATACCAGTATGTCCCCTTGGTTTTGCCCAACAACTTTCCGGATGCAGCCAAGATTAGGAACCAAAGCTGTCAGCGGGAACCCGGAAGAAGGACGATGTGCACATTATGTCGACACTTGTCCATGTTTGGACGTACCTGGCTGGGCACCGTGTATATAAGGTGCCCCGCCGCCTCCTGCGTGAGGGATCGCATGAAGGATCGCATGCTGGAACACATCGTGACCTAATTTCTTGACCTAGTTCATCACGTAGAGAGAAGAGTGGCTACTCGGTAGCAAGAACGTTGTACTGTGGCTACTCGGTGAGACACCAGAATACATAGAGAAAGGCAGGAGTAGGGGTTTACCTCCTCACGAGGGCCCTGAACCTGGGTAGATCGTGTTGTTTGCAGTGTTTACTTCGTACCTCACGCGGCTACTCGTCGCGTGATCCCTCCCCGAGCACCTCCAGCGTCCTTCGTCCCCACATCTTTAGCCATCCTATGGCATCTGCCATGACACCACCACGACATGGTGACTGAAGCCGACTCTCCGTCAACCCAGGTCAGAACCGGATTTCCGTCAGCCGGATTTTGCTGCTGGGCCAATGCTTGCGCTGCTCCGACCGCGGCCGTAGTCACGTTCCCCTGATTGAGATTGGTTGCAGGGGCCGTGTAGACCGCGACCTGGCGCTGCTTGGTGAAGACTCATATTCCTCCTCATCACAGCTATCTTCCTCGTACCGGTCCTCCAGCAGCTGCAAGATAGACTCGGTATCATCTTCTCTCATGACCCGGCCACGCGGGGTCCATGCCGGCTCCTGCGGCTGTTCCCTCTTCGTGGTGGGCTCTTCTATCAGATCCACCGTCCCGACCGATTCTTCTCCATCCGACTGAACGTGGGTGGCCTCTCCTGACACAGAATCAAATCCAAAATCGTCAGGGATTGAACCGGACGTACGTACCATGCCGTTGAAGACGTTGACCCGGCCGATTGTCACGACAGATCCGGATTCGAGTAGATCCGACTCTGGCCCCCAGCCAAAATCGTCCACCATCTTCTCTCCTTCGGGGTTGGTGTAGATCTCGCCGATGACGAGGTTCTTCATGTTCTCCTGAGCTTCTCCCGTGATGTAAACACCTTTGGACGCAGGCCCCACGGTGGGCGCCAACTGTCGTGGGATAATCACGGCAGACGTTACCGGGGGTAACTTATCTTGGGGTAATTCGACTCTGGTGTTTGGGAGAGGGTCTAGCTCAAGGGAAACCATGGTGATATGCGATCTGGTAGCCGGCAATCGAGTCGCCGAGTCTCCGATCTGAATATATTATCTCAACTCTCGTGTTACAAAGGATACTCGAATATCTCGTGATCGTATGATTGTGTCTAATCTAACCCTAGGGGCCGGCTTATATCACATCCGGACCCCCTGGCTTACTATCCAAGGCATACCCGGAGTCCTACCCGGACACTACTTACAAACCCTAAGTTTCCTTATCGGAACCCACAATCCGGGTTACGAGGCCCGCACTCTTGGGCCTTCTAGAAACTCCTTTTCCCTAAGCCGGGTCTTGCGCAGCGCCCTTTGGGCCGAGTTACACCTTGGCGTTAGCCTACCGGGTTATCATCCCTCCATCACACTTGGTGAGGTTGTGGGCACAAAATTCTCTACTTGTTTGCAGGATCCTGGAGGAAACTTGGAAGACAACTGCTGAAATACTGGCTCCCCAAGAGTTCGATATAAACCCTCGAGTCACCCTCGTGGGGAAGAAGTCTTGCCATTAGCTACACACTCTGCACTTGGAGTCTCAACCTAGCCATCAAGCGTTTTTCTGGCGCCGTTGCCGGGGAGCCATAGGTGAAGGAGTTGTCCAAGGGAGCTCACAAGAAGTCTTCATCAGCAACAAGGTGTGCAAACACCAAAGCTTGGGGAGGTTGCACCTACGTGAGTACCGTCCTTTCTATCTCCACCTTCTTTCAAGTAGATTATTTTGTTTCTTGTCTTGTTTTTGTTTTTGTTCTTGTTTTTGTTTTGTCTTGCATATTTTATTTTAGTTTGCATTTCAGTTTTGCATTTAGTTATCTATTTTATTTTAGTATTTCGAATTTGCCTAGTTACTTTAATTTTCAGTTTTGCATAAAAAATTAAAAACTACATAAAAACTGTTAAAATGGGTGATAGAACTAAATTAAGTGACTACACAAATACACCCGATGACCAATTCATTGCTAGGCCAATTACTACACCTGAAATACAAGCTGAAAGCTATGAAGTAAGTGCTAGTTTATTGAATTTAATTACTAGAGAGCAATTTGGTGG
This sequence comes from Alopecurus myosuroides, assembly GCA_028641055.1. Taxonomy (NCBI): domain Eukaryota; kingdom Viridiplantae; phylum Streptophyta; class Magnoliopsida; order Poales; family Poaceae; genus Alopecurus; species Alopecurus myosuroides. The sequence goes on along the minus strand of CM054058.1, from coordinate 379,878,301 downwards.
TAGTGCTATGGAGGATGCCTCTATGCATCTTCATGATTTCATGGAAATATGTGATATGCAAAAATTTAAAAATGTGGAAAGTAGTGTTTTAAAACTGAAATTATTTCCTTTTTCACTTAGAGGAAACGCTAAAGAATGGTTACTTTCACTACCTACAGCTAGTATAAAGTCTTGGGATGTTTTAAAAGAAGCTTTCATTAAGAAATATTATCCTCCCGTTAAAATTTTGCAAAATAGGAATAATATCCTCTCATTTAGGCAAAATGATAATGAACATGTAGCCATGGCATGGGATAGAATTAAATTAATGCTTAGAACATGCCCATCATATGGAGTAAATGAATGGACCATACTACACTCTTTTTATAATGGTCTAAACTACATGTCTAGAAATATACTTGATTCTGCTGCTGGAGGTGCCTTTATGAGTAAAACTGTAGGTGAGGCTAAGAGCATATTAGAAAGCATATTGCGAAATTATAGTCAATGGAATACTGAAAGAGCACCCAATCCCACTAAGAAAATAAACTCAATTGAAGAAACCAATGATTTGTCTTCTAAAATGGACACTACTCTTGCTTTTATTAATAAACAAAATATGGAGAATGTGCCTTTGCAGGAGCTAGTTGGTAGTAATTCTGAAAGTATGGATGTTAATTTTGTTAGGAATTATGGTAGCAATGGTTTTGGTAATGCTTACAATTCATATAGTAAACCTCCTTATGTGCCAAATAAACCTTTTGTTCCATATCCTAATGCTAATGAAAGTAAGTGGAAGCCTTCTAGTGAAATTTCTGAATCTAATAAATTGCTTATGGAACAAGTTGCTAGTCACAATGCTATGATACATGAGTTAAATAAGTCTATTGCATCCATTAGTAGTGATATTAAAGGATTGCAACTTCAATCTTCGAATTAAGATAAAGCATTGTCAAAATTAGCTGATAATCAAGCAACTCTATTAAGCATGTCAGCAGGAAAGCCACAAGCACAACCTAGTGTAGGAATGAATTCTATTACTATTGCTGCTCCTATTATTGAAAATATTGATCATATTGCTGAGAATACAAGTGAGCATGTCCCTACTAGCTTAGAAGAAACTTTGAATGAAATAGTGAAGTACCCTGAATATTTACTTCCATATATGTGTTATCTTGCTAGCAAAGATGAAATTAGTCCTCATGAATCAAGCATGCTAGCTAAATTAGAGAGTAAAGTAGAGGAAATTATGATGCTTACTGAAATTAAGGATCCATTGCTTGATTTAGAAAAAAGTAGCTTGCAAGAACTTATTGCTACTCTACAAAAATTTGCTAGTGATCCCACTATAAATGTTAATCAACCTGGCTTTGGATCTTATATTGCTAATCATGTCTTGCAAGAAAAAATTGCTAGGTACAAGAATGAGGCCATGATACCTCCTAAGCTTGGGGATGCATGGATCCCCAAGGTGCTGTAGCATCCCAAGTTTTAATAAAGATGGAATACCTGTGTTATTGTGCTAGTCCCTGGATCAATTGCTAGCACCACAGTACAAAATGAAATATCATGCAAATGCTTCAAATTCTATTACATCGCATGATCCAGTCTTTACAAAATAGTATTACAACTTGCATAGTCTTAGAAGACTAGCAGAAAACAAAGTATTACAGCGGAAAACATAGAACAACATTGAGCCCATCTTCTTTATGTGCCACAGGCAAAACATGTTGGCGATAGTCTCGAGATCCTAAACGAAATCCTCACTCGTCTTCAGAAACATCTGCAATATGGAATATGCAGCCACAAGGGAGTCAATACAATTTAATGTATTGGCAAGTAACACTATGGTGGATATAAATGGCCAGACTAATACTACATGCTTATTTGGCTGAGTGGAGTTTTGGCTAAGTTTTGCATAAAGCCAATTTTGTCCTATCTCTTTTGTAAAAGAAAATTTTCTTTTCAAAGGGGTGGCAACATTGGAGTAAGATCCAAGCACCACAATACTGTTCACTTGGTCAAAATTTTACTTATTGAAATTGATGATGAGATTCTTCCGTCAATCCTTGTCCAGTTGCTCATAGTTGTCCATAACCGGGGACACGGCTAAGATCTTAGTTTCTAACTCTGCAGAGGTTGTGCACTTTCACCCTTTGTCTTCAATTAGCCCAAACATCCTATACACCCGGAGTGCATCATGGAAAGGAGAGAATTGAGACGAGATCTTTCAGAAGAAGAAGTCCAAACCCACCGGCAAGACCCGTTCCACCTATAATTTTGCTACATCTGCTTGTCAAGCCTGGGCTGAACCCTCACAACTTAATTGATCAAGACAGAGCCCATATTGTCAAAAGGCTGCACGGGAAGCTACTAGATTTAGAGGGACATAGTAATCTCTTTGTTCCTGGGTGGCCATCCGCAAGTGACAACCTCAAGTGGAATAACCCTTAGATAAGGGCCCTGAGAAAACACTCAACATAATCCAGTCTTACCACTTCCACCCAGGTGGTTCATTTATTAGTTATACTTAGAATTTTTCCTCAACATCTAGTAAAACAATTTGTAATATTGCATAGCATCTACTAAGTTCTAAGGCTATCAAAATAACAAGGGTAAGAGAGATGGCTACACACTACTAGGATAATATCATAGCATCATATAACTTAGTAAAATTTCCTATCATGCATGCTACTCAAAATCAACTAATGCATATAGAAAATAATGGGTAGTTGATGGTGTGTTACTTGCCTTGTTGAAGTTGGTCAAGATATCACACTATCTTCACAAAAGATCGTTGCTCTCCGTACAATCTATTAATTGAAAACACAATAACAAAATAAACAAACATTCTACCAAACAACATACAAGTGAAGAAACATACATAGCAACTAACATATCAAAAGGGGTTTAACCAAGTTGGTTAGGACAAGGTCTAGGTTTGAGTTGAAAGATTCATTCTCTAGTGGTCTCATTCTTGTTAAGGAAATTCCAATGGTTTACTTGGGAAGGGCTAGGTTGAGTTATGTATAAAACTAACTTTATTATAACCATACTTGTCGAGGAAGTTCCAAGAGTTCTCTAAGAATAAACATATTACTTCTTCAGCTAAAGTAATACATGCAAAGACGTGGTCATATTCACCTTCAAAATATATTTGAGTGACTATGTTAGTATTTTCCATTGTGGTTAGGGTAGGTCTACTAACTTCATCATCAAAGGGAAATATATTACTAAGTCTTGGGTTTTCCATTTGGGTCAATGGTTGGACAAAAATAACTTGTTACTCTCCAACTTGGGTGGATTGCTTCTAGTCCTCATGTGATTGCCTTCTTGAAGATCATCATCATGCCATCTAAGTTGCTTCCTTCCTTGGTGTGGTGCTTCTCTTGGTCTTGATAAATTCTTCTGGGCTTTCACTTCACTAATTGGTTTGGGTATGGGATGGGCACAAAATACCACTAAGTCAAGAGAAAGAAATAGGAAGAAAGATTAGAAAGAGAGAGGGAGATGCTTTCTTCTGAATTTCTTCACACTTGTATTTCCTTGAGTTTCTTCTAGGTGTGGAGTCCAAGTATTTTCTTCAACTTCTTCATTGATCTTCCTTGTAGCTCTTCATGTTGCCACCAAGTTGATATTGAAGTTTCATTCTTGTGCTTGAGTCTTGATCTCCATTTTGCTGACTTGGTGAATTCTTGAAGCAAGAATGGGAGAATGGAGAAGTAGATAGAATACTAAGGTGCTAGTGTTTGAGGTTCACTACTTGGTAATTTTAGGGACTTGGTCTTGGATCCAAAAATGGCCACAACAAACAATGGTAGAAAGAATACAAACAAAATCTAAGGCATGATCAACTAGTGGTTCACTAAGATGAAGTTTTGGTCCAACTTACAAGGGAATGGTTCAAATTTGTCCAAAAGGTTTAGGTACTGATGTCTCTGGTTTAAGGTTACCAAATGGAGCAATTTTGCAAAAGGAACTATATTGAAAATATTTATAGAAATTGATCTATGTCAAAAATACTCAATTGGACAACTAAATTCTAAATTCAATTTTAACTTGTTCAAATATTATTTTGGGACAGAGGATATGAAAGCACACATTCTAAGGTTTCCAAATATATTTTATTTGCAATTACTGGATTTCTAGAATTTGAATTATGCCAAATTTCATCAAACAAGCATATTTGAATTTGAACAATTTTAACTTTGTCAAATTTGAATTTGGCCAGTGCTAAAAGTTTCTAGATGTCAAGGGCTTTTCAAAAAGTCCAAGATTGCTAAATTTGGCTAAATGGTTGAAAAGATATGATGATTTGAAGTTGTAGGGGCTTTTATGCAAAATTCACTATTTAATTTCTATTCCGGAAGAAAAACAGAAAATGGGCTGCTATTTGCTGCGCTGGGCGACAGATAACAGCTGGGCCTGGGCCGTCTACGTGCTGCACCGAGCGATGGATAAGGGACTTAACGCGCGCTGACGAGCAGGCAACGTGGCGCGCTGTGATTCGCTGATACCTCTTCGCCTAAGTGATCTGTTTCGAACCGTTCGATCAAGATCTAACGGGCAGGGATGAAAGAGAAGCTCACCGTGGCGGCTAGGTCGCCGGAAAATGGTGCGCGGCGGCGCAGGGGCTCGGGAGTCAACGTCGGTGAGGTTCCGGTGGTTCCCTGGCTCCGGGAAGACGACGAGGGTGTGCGCCGCGACGAGGGGAACCCGATGGTGACCGTGGCGTGTTCGGTGGCTGCTTCCCGCGCCGGTGGTGCACGATCGGAGGGTGGTGCTGCCCCGGCGAACTCGGGAACAACCGCGCCGGCGTTTGGCTGCACAAGGAAACGAACAAAGGGGTCAGGGAGGTGCGCACGAGCACAAGGGAGCGAATGGTGGTTGTCTCGGTTGCCGGAAGTGGTTCACCTCGCCGGAATCAGTGAAGGGCGGCGACTAGGGTTTGAAGTCCGGCGACGAATTTCTTTGACATGGAGGCACCGTTGAGGTGGTGATGAGAGGGGAAACAGAGAGGGGCTCGAGGGCTTTAAGGACAGGGCAGGGAGGGAATCAATGGACCTCTTAAACGCTCGCAATCACGTCGCGAAAATCTCGCCCGAAACGTACGCGGCAGTTTCGGCTTAACGAAGAAGATGATGACGTCATCAATGTTTTTCTTTTTTTTCTTTTAATTCCTGTTTTCTTATTTATTTTGTATCTTTTGATTCATAAATCCAAAACACCTCAAATAACTTTCTGAATTCTTAAAATAAAAATATCTTTCAACTAAGAATGTTTGTGGGCAACTTTGGACACATTTCAAATTTTGAAATTTGAAAATATGATTAACTCCTTAATAGTACTTAAAACCAAATTTAAAATAGAAAAGGTAAATAAATGAAATTTGGGTTCTATAAAATTACAGATACCTTCTACTTGTCAAATAATATTTTTGAAAGTCTTTTCAACACATTTTCATATTTTTGAAAATATAATTAATTACTAATAGTACTTAATGTATATTTTTAAATTAGAAAATTAATAAAATGAGGTTTTGATTAAATAAAATTTCAGAGACAATAAACATGTCAAAAACTATTTTTGAAAGTCATTTCACATCACTTTTATATTTTATAAATTTAAGATTTCACTGATTTACAAATAGTATCTTTATTCCATTTTAAACTTTAGAAAATTATAAATTGATGTTATTGTCTAAATAAAATCTCAGAGACATTTTACAAGTCATATATTATTTTTGGAAAGCCATTTTTAAACCACTTTCACATTTTATAATTTTAGGAGTTGAAGGATCTACTAATAGTAACTTAATGCTATTTAATTAGTTCATATACATTAATTATTATTGTTGATCAATAAAATTTAGAATAAAACCACAAGTCATAATATTGTTTTCAAAACCTGTTGTTATGTTATTTTCAAAGCAATGCATTTCATTTTCTCCCCTTCATGTTTAAAACTTGGAATAACAACTAAAAGTTATTATTAAAACATTTTATTCTCATCAAATATTTTTGAGGCTTAGGACTTTATTAAGGGTTATAAATCTTTGATTTTTGATGCTATAAAATATTATCAAGGTAATATTTGAATTGAAAACATTTTATGTAATAAATTTTGCTAAAGATAAAATGGTTTTCTTTATGTGAGAAAATTCACTTGAGAGGGTTTTAGGGTTTAGGGAATAGAGGTATAATAGGATTAGAAATTTTAATTTCATTGAAATAAGTATTGTTTTCTTTTGTTTCTTGCATATCATTTGGTTTTTGGTGACTTACTAAACATGAAAACAAAAAGTTTCAAATTTTTGTGATTTTTGAGTTTTCCAAAAATCAGGGATGTTACAGACTACCACCCTTAAAAGAAATCTCGTCCCGAGATTTGGGGAAGGTTAGAAATAAGATTAGGTTTGGGTAACTGGGTTCTAGAACAACTGAGTGGCTACCACCCTTAAAGAAACTTTCGTGGGTAGTCTAAATTCATTAGATTGGAGTGTAGATTGATTTGAGATTTGCTTGAGTAGAACTTTCCTTCGTGGTAGAGCTGTAGACCAACATAGATCTGTTGAACTACCTTTGACACTGAGGGGTCACTCTTTGGGTCAATCAAAAGCCTTTGGTTCACTCTCAACTTGGTCTTTTGATATTCTTGACAATCTTCCATCTTTTTGTTGTCATCCTTGAAGGCAACATCATGCTATTTCTAAACAAACTCTCATGTAACACAAACTGGGTAGTTGTGTTTCTTCATTACTTCTTCTCTTGGTGTAGTTGGCTCTGAAATCTTCATAGCTCATGCAACTTGGGGTTCACTTGTCTTTCTTCACTTGTTGATTGGCTTGATACTCCTTATTAGGCAGTTGGCATTATGGCTAGGCATCTGTTTTGGGGGTTTAGGAAAGATGAGTAGAGGTTAGAAAGATAGCTAAGGAAGGTTCCTATCCAAACATAGCAGATCAAGGAAACTCATCAAACAACACATAACAAACACAAAGCAACACCTTCATCACACCAAACAACATAGTTTTAGGAAAACATCTAGTATTGTCATACCACACTCATTAGTATGATCAATACTCTAATCGTGTTTCGTGTCTCACAACTTTGTTACATCTCATGGTGGTCTACTATTCAAGGCATGGTAACAACTTTCTTGATTTATTCCTCATGATAGGTCTTCAATACTCAGTCTTCACAATGATCTCCGCGTTCTTGTACATTGTAATCTCCTTTTCAAGAGTGTTGATCTCTTCTTCGGCTTCCTTGAGAATCTACTTAGTGTTGTGAAGTCTCCACTTGATTCTCTCAGTAAGTTCTTCAATAGCCCTCCATGCAGCACTTCTTGCTGAATCAAAGAATGTCAAATGCACCTCCTTGTTGGTAAGCATGCAATCTCCTCCCATCTTGTGGTCGTACTCCTTGTTCATGTACAGAGGAATCTGCACCCACCAATACTCAAGATCATCTTCCTCATCAATGTAAGGAAAACCCCAATAGACTGCTGGTCCTTCAAATCCCATGATTGACATGAGATCCTTCAATGCTCTTGGAAAATCAGTGTCACATTCCAGGGTCATGGTCATCATTGGTCCTTTCTTGAGTGATTCAATGAAGTTGGTCATCTACAGATAAGAGTATACATTAGAAATGTACCATGGAAAGGAGTACGAGGAGAAATGAAGATATAAAAGATTCCTTTGTGGAGTAGTTAATAGATAGTATATTTTTATTCCTATGGCTTTTCCTATTCTAATCCAAACTTAGGGTCTCGAATCCTACAGGCAACACAATGCTCTGATACCATTTTGTAGCATCCCAACTTTTAATAAAGATGGAATACCTGTGTTATTGTGCTAGTCCCTGGATCAATTGCTAGCACCACAGTACAAAATGAAATATCATGCAAATGCTTCAAATTCTATTACATCGCATGATCCAGTCTTTACAAAATAGTATTACAACTTGCATAGTCTTAGAAGACTAGCAGAAAACAAAGTATTACAGCAGAAAACATAGAACAACATTGAGCCCATCTTCTTTATGTGCCACAGGCAAAACATGTTGGCGATAGTCTCGAGATCCTAAACGAAATCCTCACTCGTCTTCAGAAACATCTGCAATATGGAATATGCAGCCACAAGGGAGTCAATACAATTTAATGTATTGGCAAGTAACACTATGGTGGATATAAATGGCAAGACTAATACTACATGCTTATTTGGCTGAGTGGAGTTTTGGCTAAGTTTTGCATAAAGCCAATTTTGTCCTATCTCTTTTGTAAAAGAAATTTTTCTTTTCAAAGGGGTGGCAACATTGGAGTAAGATCCAAGCACCACAATACTGTTCACTTGGTCAAACTTATTGAAATTGATGATGAGATTCTTCCGTCAATCCTTGTCCAGCTGCTCATAGTTGTCCATAACCGGGGACACGGCTAAGATCTTAGTTTCTAACTCTGCAGAGGTTGTGCACTTTCACCCTTTGTCTTCAATTAGCCCAAACATCCTATACACCCGGAGTGCATCATGGAAAGGAGAGAATTGAGACGAGATCTTTCAGAAGAAGAAGTCCAAACCCACCGGCAAGACCCGTTCCACCTATAATTTTGCTACATCTGCTTGTCAAGCCTGGGCTGAACCCTCACAACTTAATTGATCAAGACAGAGCCCATATTGTCAAAAGGCTGCACGGGAAGCTACTAGATTTAGAGGGACATAGTAATCTCTTTGTTCCTGGGTGGCCATCCGCAAGTGACAACCTCAAGTGGAATAACCCTTAGATAAGGGCCCTGAGGAAACACTCAACATAATCCAGTCTTACCACTTCCACCCAGGTGGTTCATTTATTAGTTATACTTAGAATTTTACCTCAACATCTAGTAAAACCATTTGTAATATTGCATAGCATCTACTAAGTTCCAAGGCTATAAAAATAACAAGGGTAAAAGAGATGGCTACACACTACTAGGATAATAGCATAGCATCATATAACTTAGTAAAATTTCCTATCATGCATGCTACTCAAAATCAACTAATGCATATAGAAAATAATGGGTAGTTGATGGTGTGTTACTTGCCTTGTTGAAGTTGGTGAAGATATCACACTCTCTTCACAAAAGATCGTTGCTCTCCGTACAATCTGTTCATTGAAAACACAATAACAAAATAAACAAACATTCTACCAAACAACATACAAGTGAAGAAACATACATAGCAACTAACATATCAAAAGGGGTTTAACCAAGTTGGTTAGGACAAGGTCTAGGTTTGAGTTGAAAGATTCATTCTCTAGTGGTCTCATTCTTGTTAAGGAAATTCCAATGGTTTACTTGGGAAGGGCTAGGTTGAGTTATGTATAAAACTAACTTTATTATAACCATACTTGTCGAGGAAGTTCCAAGAGTTCTCTAAGAATAAACATATTACTTCTTCAGCTAAAGTAATACATGCAAAGACGTGGTCATATTCACCTTCAAAATATATTTGAGTGACTATGTTGGTATTTTCCATTGTGGTTAGGGTAGGTCTACTAACTTCATCATCAAAGGGAAATATATTACTAAGTCTTGGGTTTTCCATTTGGGTCAATGGTTGGACAAAAATAACTTGTTACTCTCCAACTTGGGTGGATTGCTTCTAGTCCTCATGTGATTGCCTTCTTGAAGATCATCATCATGCCATCTAAGTTGCTTCCTTCCTTGGTGTGGTGCTTCTCTTGGTCTTGATAAATTCTTCTGGGCTTTCACTTCACTAATTGGTTTGGGTATGGGATGGGCACAAAATACCACTAAGTCAAGAGAAAGAAATAGGAAGAAAGATTAGAAAGAGAGAGGGAGATGCTTTCTTCTGAATTTCTTCACACTTGTATTTCCTTGAGTTTCTTCTAGGTGTGGAGTCCAAGTATTTTCTTCAACTTCTTCATTGATCTTCCTTGTAGCTCTTCATGTTGCCACCAAGTTGATATTGAAGTTTCATTCTTGTGCTTGAGTCTTGATCTCCATTTTGCTGACTTGGTGAATTCTTGAAGCAAGAATGGGAGAATGGAGAAGCAGATAGAATACTAAGGTGCTAGTGTTTGAGGTTCACTACTTGGTAATTTTAGGGACTTGGTCTTGGATCCAAAAATGGCCACAACAAACAATGGTAGAAAGAATACAAACAAAATCTAAGGCATGATGAACTAGTGGTTCACTAAGATGAAGTTTTGGTCCAACTTACAAGGGAATGGTTCAAAGTTGTCCAAAAGGTTTAGGTACTGATGTCTCTGGTTTAAGGTTACCAAATGGAGCAATTTTGCAAAAGGAACTATATTGAAAATATTTATAGAAATTAATCTATGTCAAAAATACTCAATTGGACAACTAAATTCTAAATTCGATTTTAACTTGTTCAAATATTATTTTGGGACAGAGGATATGAAAGCACACTTTCTAAGGTTTCCAAATATATTTTATTTGCAATTATTGGATTTGTAGAATTTGAATTATGCCAAATTTCATCAAACAAGCATATTTGAATTTTAGCAATTTTAACTTTGTCAAATTTGAATTTGGCCAGTGCTAAAAGTTTCTAGATGTCAAGGGCTTTTCAAAAAGTCCAAGATTGCTAAATTTGGCTAAATGGTTGAAAAGATATGATGATTTGAAGTTGCAGGGGCTTTTCTGCAAAATTCACTATTTAATTTCTATTCCGGAAAAAAAACAGAAAATGGGCTGCTATTTGCTGCGCTGGGCGACAGATAACAGCTGGGCCTGGGCCGTCTACGTGCTGCACCGAGCGACGGATAAGGGACTTAACGCGCGCTGACGAGCAGGCAACGTGGCGCGCTGTGATTCGCTGATACCTCTTCGCCTAAGTGATCTATTTCGAACCGTTCGATCAAGATCTAACGGGCATGGATGAAAGAGAAGCTCACCGTGGCGGCTAGGTCGCCGGAAAATGGTGCGCGGCGGCGCAGGGGCTCGGGAGTCGACGTCGGTGAGGTTCCGGTGGTTCCCTGGCTCCGGGAAGACGGCGAGGGTGTGCGCCGCGACGAGGGGAACCCGATGGTGACCGTGGCGTGTTCGGTGGCTGCTTCCCGCGCCGGTGGTGCACGATCGGAGGGTGGTGCTGCCCCGGCGAACTCGGGAACAACCGCGCCGGCGTTTGGCTGCACAAGGAAACGAACAAAGGGGTCAGGGAGGTGCGCACGAGCACAAGGGAGCAAATGGTGGTTGTCTCGATTGCCGGAAGTGGTTCACCTCGCCGGAATCAGTGAAGGGCGGCGACTAGGGTTTGAAGTCCGGCGACGAATTTCTTTGACATGAAGGCACCGTTGAGGTGGTGATGAGAGGGGAAACGGAGAGGGGCTCGAGGGCTTTAAGGACAGGGCAGGGAGGGAATCAATGGACCTCTTAAACGCTCGCAATCACGTCGCGAAAATCTCGCCCGAAACGTAGGCGGCAGTTTCGGCTTAACGAAGAAGATGATGACGTCATCAATGTTTTTCTTTTTTTTCTTTTAATTCCTGTTTTCTTATTTATTTTGTATCTTTTGATTCATAAATCCAAAACACCTCAAATAACTTTCTGAATTCTTAAAATAAAAATATCTTTCAACTAAGAATGTTTGTGGGCAACTTTGGACACATTTCAAATTTTGAAATTTGAAAATATGATTAACTCCTTAATAGTACTTAAAACCAAATTTAAAATAGAAAAGGTAAATAAATGAAATTTGGGTTCTATAAAATTACAGATACCTTCTACTTGTCAAATAATATTTTTGAAAGTCTTTTCAACACATTTTCATATTTTTGAAAATATAATTAATTACTAATAGTACTTAATGTATATTTTTAAATTAGAAAATTAATAAAATGAGGTTTTGATTAAATAAAATTTCAGAGACAATAAACATGTCAAAAACTATTTTTGAAAGTCATTTCACATCACTTTTATATTTTATAAATGTAAGATTTCACTGATTTACAAATAGTATCTTTATTCCATTTTAAAATTTAGAAAATTAAAAAAATTGATGTTATTGTCTAAATAAAATCTCAGAGACATTTTACAAGTCATATATTATTTTTGGAAAGCCATTTTTAAACCACTTTCACATTTTATAATTTTAGGATTTGAAGGATCTACTAATAGTAACTTAATGCTATTTAATTAGTTCATATACATTAATTATTATTGTTGATCAATAAAATTTAGAATAAAACCACAACTCATAATATTGTTTTCAAAACCTTTTGTTATGTTATTTTCAAAGCAATGCATTTCATTTTCTCACCTTCATGTTTAAAACTTGGAATAACAACTAAAAGTTATTATTAAAACATTTTATTCTCATCAAATATTTTTGAGGCTTAGGACTTTATTAAGGGTTATAAATCTTTGATTTTTGATGCTATAAAATATTATCAAGGTAATATTTGAATTGAAAACATTTTATGTAATAAATTTTGCTAAAGATAAAATGGTTTTCTTTATGTGAGAAAATTCACTTGAGAGGGTTTTAGGGTTTAGGGAATAGAGGTATAATAGGATTAGAAATTTTAATTTCATTGAAATAAGTATTGTTTTCTTTTGTTTCTTGCATATCATTTGGTTTTTGGTGACTTACTAAACATGAAAACAAAAAGTTTCAAATTTTTGTGATTTTTGAGTTTTACAAAAATCAGGGATGTTACAGGTGCTAGTTTCAATTGGAAAAGAAATTCACCATGCTATGTTAGATCTAGGTTCTAGTGTATCGGTACTCTCTAAAGAATTATATGAATTGCTAGAACTAGAAAATTTAGAAAAGTGCTCAAGTGAATTTGTCCTTGCTGATAACTCTACTAAACATTCTGTAGGACAAGTAAAAGATGTTATGATTGAATTGCACATGACTTTTGTACCCGTTGATTTCATTATTATGGATATGGGGGATAAATCCCCTAGTGAGGTAGACCTTTTCTTCGTACTACAGGTGCAATCATAGACTCCAAGGAAGGGAATGTCAAGTTTCAGTTACCTCACAAGAAAAGCATGGAGCACTTCCCAAGGAAGAGGGGCACGCTGAAGAACAAGCTCCCTCATGAGCTTTATCCCTTGATTATCAAGTAAGTAAAGCCTAGCTATATGGCTATAAAGAAAGCGCTTTACGGGAGGCAACCCGGTTGTTTTTGTTTGGATTTTCCTAATGTCCTCTTGCTGTCTCAAGAGATTAGTTTTTTTGTTTTAATTCTGGAGTTTTCAATAAAGAGTCAAGTCAAACCCATTTGGACTTATAAGTTGCTATCCTAGTGCATGAAATTTCTGTTTCAGCACGAGTCTGCTCACCGTCTGATTTTACGTTTTTTATTGGTATGTCGGATTGAGCTAATATTTCAGTATGTTCTGCAACTTTGCGTCCTCTGTAAGCACAAAAATTAGCTTAATTTGTTGACGAGTCTAGCGTAGGGAAAAACGTCCGTTTTGCTGCTGTTGCTTTTCTGGACAGATGCTGCCTTCTTTTGTTTTATGCACTCTTTGGGCTTGGGAATCGAATTTCCATGATTCTTTCAAGCAAGAGAGTGAAAATAAAACATAATTAACCTTATTGTATATCTACTGGAGCATTTGATTTGGAATTTTGCACAGCAAGCATGTGATTTGTTTGTCCTTGCTAATCTCACCCCACAGAAAAAGAATGGGAGAAACATGTTTTGTGAAGTTTTTTCACAGGGAATACAGGAGCTGCGCCTCAAGACATCCAAGAATGGTGAAAGCCATAATCTTGGGGATGTGATGAACACCCCACTGGAGCTACACTCTTTTGGTTAGCACACGTCTACTTTTTGTTTTTCTAAGCAAAGCATTTATCGTAGAGACTTGAAGCGTCTAGTTTTTGTTTTTATTTTTGTTTTGATAAGACCACCACCATCATTTCATATGAGATTGAGCTACTGGAGTTTGGGGTTGGAATTTATTGGATGCTAGTATTATGACTTGGAATAGGGATTCCATGGTTGATTTGAAGAGCTACATATGTTTGCATGATTTATAGGCTTTTTATGCGTAGAAATTTGCAATAATGTTGTCTTGAGCTATCTCTTATTCATGTCCTTGATGTTAATTGCTGGTTTATTTAGTTTGTCATTAAATGAGTAGTTCTATGGACATATGCATGCATAGTAGCTGGTCAACTATCTCCCTCTTGCTAGCCTAAAAATTTAAAAATTCCAACAAGTAAAAACTTGTTTCCAACACTCCTTAGCCAAGTATTTCCAGTGAGTCCACCATATCTTCCCATTAGCTTCATTGATATTCCGATTATGTTCACCATGTTATTGTGTTATTTATGTTCTAAATTAACATATTCACTTTATTAATTGTCATGGGTTGAACTTGGGATAGGACTCTCACGAACTTTTGAAGGCACACTTTACTTTTTATGCATCTAATAAACATGACCCAATAATGGGAGCCACAAGTTTTGCGTTTGACAAGTTTGTGGTTGGGAGCTAGCTATAAACGTGTATCACCGGAAAGCTTTCAACATTGCACAAAAAAATTTATATTTGGTTGATATCATGTACTTTTGTTTTTGGACTCCTGCCATGCCGAAATGAAATAGAGGAATAGTAAGTTTTGATGAGTAAGTATCTATATGACTAGAGAAACGCATTGGGCCGCTAACCCAAGCCATGCTTTATCATGGTGGAAATTTACTTACAGCTTGAGTGACTCTACAACACATCCTATAATAAAATAAGAAACTATGCATAATAGTGAATGGAAATAAAAAGGATGATGAGTCTACTCCGTTTGTTCATCTTGTCGTTGTAACATGGGCTTGTTTCCATGTAAAGGGGCAAGAGGTACCTCTTTGCGGTTCTCTATGATGTCATTAATACTTATTATGATTGTACAAAGCTTATTAGGAATCTTAAGTTGAGTAATCATGGAGTAGGTTTTCACACTCACGGGGCATGAGGCTTTCAACCACCTTGTCATTCTCATTACTTCAATACTCACAATTTTTAAGATGCTAGTGATAAAGGGGCAATGAGAGTCCTAGATCAATGGATACCACATTTCAATTAGTAATTTTAGTTGAATAATTTAGAGGCTAAATAAGACTTGATCATGTTTTACCTCTACTCAATTTTCTCCAAAGTGTCCACCATATTTTCTATTCTCCATTATGCTATTCTTTGACCAATATAGGATTTTATTTTTCATTTTGTGTATGCATTTGGTCCATAGTGCTTTTATTTCATTATACACTTTGTGAACTTTCATGAAGCATCTTTGCTTGCATATTTGATATTTCTTACAACATGAATTGTATATTGCTACTCATTTCTAGTATTAATCGTTTGATAATATGTAGCATGAATAATCCTCCTTGATATCCCATGATTGTTTCAATATGCAAAACCCACATTAGTTTAATCTCCTTCATACTCGAGGACGAGCATGGGTTAAGCTTGGGGATGTTGATGCATGTAAAATGCATAGATGAATTTTGCATATTTTCACATGGTTTTCTATTACATATTGCATCATATAAGGGCATAATTCAATGTTTTATACTATTTTGGGGTTAAATTACAAAGTCCCCCAACTTTTATGGAATTAACCCTGCCTGTCAGAAACCCCGTTTTCTATATTTTTGACGTTTCAGGGGGCAAACTTCCGCGAAATCACCTAAAAATCTGCGGGGGTCATTTTCTTGGAAGGAGAAGACTTGCGGGCGAAGGATCCACGAGAATTGGGCAAGGAGGCCCAAAAGAGAACCCTCCACGCGGCAAGATTCCTTGGCCGCGTGAGAGGCCCCCTTTTGGCCCCTGTGGCCCCAATTCCTTCCATCTTCGACTTACCGACTCCGTCTTGACCTAAAACCGACTATAAAAAGGGTCCCCCGTACCCTTACGGAGGAGAGCGCCGCCGAAACACCGAAACACCAAAACAGAGACCAGAAGTTCCAGATTGGAGGGGGGAAACTCGGGCGGGGCGCCGCCGGTGTGATCTCCTACCCCTCCAACGTCATCTCCATCGACATCTCCATGAAGAGGGAGTAGTCCACCCCAGGGCTATGGGTTTGTGGAAGTAGCACTTGTATCTCTCTATCTATGTGCTTCACTAATTAGATCCGTATGAGCTGCCTCACATGATTACGGGCACCGTTGTAATTCCTATGTGGTGGATCTTTTCTATGAGTTATTGAATCTGAGATTGCAATTGCTTCTCTTGAGTTATTTGAGTAGATGTATCTTATGTACCCCGTTCTTATTTGCTAGCTTTGATCAATCTAGTTCTTGACAAAGTGTGTGGGGTGATGGGTGCATTAGTTGGAGTAACGGGGGGTGGCTAGTGCTGTGAAAGTGACAGAAGTTCAGCGATCCACTTAGGTTTTGTTAAACCTTTCTTAGTTACCTCACTAGGGATAAAAAGGAGTACCTTGTTACCGGGGATTTGAAGTGACACTAATCAATCTCCATGACTAGATCTAGCAAGTTCTTACTTCAACTTCATGTCACATTGCTTAAAGCTATACTATGGTTTTTCCTTAATTATCGAGGTGTTATGATTTATTTCGCATCTTGGTGGAGTATAAGAGGGATCAATATGACCGTAGAGATCTCTATGCTAGGACGTGATGCCCATATGAAAGTACTCAATGTTAAACATGTTATTGTAATCTCACATGTAATTCTTTATGTCCACCGTCTACCACTTTATTTGAGGGAATGCAAGTGTGAAACCATGAACCCCGGTCCTATTTTAAATACAAGAAAACACTCTAGTTACTTTGCTGCAATTTACTTTACTTGCACTTTACTTTACTTGCATCTCCAATTCGAATTTACATTATCTCCATCACCACTTGCATCACAAAAATACAAAAACAATCCATTACATATTTATTTTCTCATTTTAATTTAGTAGTAGATTTAATTATTGCACATTTACTTTCAGTTTTGCATTCCAATTTAGAAGTCTCACACCTTGTGCTTGACAACCACTTGGTGAGGTTGAGGGCACAAAATTCTCTACTTGTTTGCAGGATCCTGGAGGAAGCTTGGAAGACAAATGCTGAAATAATGGCTCCCCAAGAGTTCGATATAAACCCTCGAGTCACCCTCGTGGGGAAGAAGGCTTGCCACTAGCTACACACTCTGCACTTGGAGTCTCAACCTAGCCATCAGTAACCCACGATTGTTTTTGCACTTCCTGGACACATAGCATCTCTGTATAGCTTTGGTCCCGTTCCTTCAGTTTCATTCGACTCGTGGACGCTTGGTTATGCATAACTTGTTATGACTAGCATGGACACAAGGAGTAGTAGTACCGAGGTGATCCGGCCTGTGTGCCGATGAATCTGGTCTGCCTGCCGTTGTTTGTTGCGGCCGGGGCTGGTAACCCTCAAGCCCTTGTGGGTCCATGATTAGGAGCACATAACAGTATGTATATCTCTGGGTCCCGGGTCTGACACAAAGTGTGTTCTCCTAAACAAATCCACCCATTAAAGTGTCAAAGATATATCTATACCAATTTGTGACACCCACATAAAAATTTCTAAGAAGAATAGTGGTAGCTTTCCTTTTAGTGGACCTATTTTGAGCATCATTAATTCTATACCAAGCATAAACTTTTCCCACCTCTTTGTTTAAAGGTGAGGACCTAAGCCTCAGGGGACATAACACAAGGAGTAGAGCTAGACATACTAAAAAAATAAACTAACAACGCAAATAAAAGACTAGAAACTAGAGAACTAATTTGGGGGGGGGGGGGGGGGTTGATAAAGAGAAAACAAGACTAAAGAAAAGTAAGCTAAGAAAGAACAAAACAAAAGTAAGAGAGTGGAAGTGTGAGACTTCCCTTGCAGCAAGCTTGAAGTCCCCGGCAACGGCACCTGAAAATGCTTGATTGGTAGGCGTGATCACATGCTTGTTGGGTAACCCCAAGTGGAAGGTATGATGTAGTCTAGCGGAAATTTCCCCAATTAACAAACCAGGGTTTATTGACTAGTAGGACTTAGAAATATTGAAGAAGTTTGCTTGTTTTTTGGCGCGTCAACAAGCATGGAACCTGCACATAACACGCAAACTCTCTCTTGTCCCCAACTTTCGAGAAAGTTGTCAGTCTTCCCGCCTTGCTAAGAACTAGAGAATTAAACATATAAAGTATTGAAAAGTAATAGAAGTAAAAATGGAACAACAAGGAAACTGTAATGAAAGTGCTCTAAATAATTTTGCAATAATGAAGAAACTAGGACTTGAAGCCATAGATTTGGTAGTGGTGTCTTTCCAAAGAAAACAAACATGCTTGTTCAACAAATTACAGCTCGCGATTAACAAATAATGAACATATAACACTACTATTATGACATTATGAGGAAATATTGTTCACGTGTTCTCATCCGTAGACAAGAGCACCTCTGTTCTCTCGCTAGTAGCAATAGCACCGTCACGTTTTTGTCACTCCAGCACAGATATAAGGAAGGCATGAACCCACTATCTAGCATATAAACCCTCTCTTGGAGGTTAACACAACTACGTTGCCAAGGTAATTATAAACATCGGAGAGAATTGCAGGACAATATTAAAACTCTCGACAAATATAAGCGAAGAATCTCAAATTGACATCAATAAAATAATCATAATCTCATGGTTCATTGGATCCCAGCAAAGACAACATGCACAATTACATACGGTGGTATCGATCATGTGAGGCAGCTCACAAGAGTCTAAACATGGAGGCATAAGGGAGAGAACAACTATCTAGCTACTGCGATGGACACATAGTACCAAGATGAACTACTCACGCATCTGTCTGGAGGTGATCATGGCGGTGAAGAGGCCTCCGATGACGATTCCCCTCCGGCTGGGTGCTAGAGAAGGAATCCAGAACCCTATATTGGACTTTCGAGGTGACAGTGCCTCTCGTTATGTTTAATGGAAAATAACTCCGTCCCGAAATGTTTTAGGTTAAAGGAAATTAATAGGCGAAGAGGCGAAGAGAGGCGGTGGCCAGGCGTGGCCAAAGGTGGTGCCGCGCCTGGCACACCCTTTGCCCCCCTCCGGCTCTTCCTTGGACTGTGTCTTTGTTCTTGGGAAAAACGATTTTTTTGGATTTTCAGCCCTTTCCGAGAATATTTCTATAAGAACTTTCCCGAAATAGAAAAGAAGCAGTTGGACTGGCCCATCTCGTTAATAGGTTAGTCCGTGAAAACATCCGGAAAACGAAGGAAAACATGAGAAAACATGTAGCGTTCCCACATTTAAATAATGTAAGAACATCTGTATTATTGTGCTACCCCCTAGATCAATTTCTAGCACCACAGTACAAGATGAAATATCATGAAAATGTATCAAATTCTATTACATCGCGTGTTCCAGTCTTTACAAAATAGTATTACAACTTTCATAGTCTTAGAAGACTAGAAGAAAACAAAGAAATACAACGGAAAACAAGGTACAACATTGAGCCCATCTTCATCATGTGCCATGGGCAAAACATGTTGGCGATAGTCTCGAGATCCAAAACAAAATCCTCACTAGTATTTAGAAACATCTTCAACATGGTATATGCAGCCACAAGGATCTCGAATCCTACAGGAAACACAATGCTCTGATACCATTTTGTGACGTTCTCTTATTTAAATAAGTTAAGAACATATGTGTTATTGTGCTAGTCCCTAGATCAACTGCTAGCACCACAGTACAAGATGAAATATCATGCAAATGTATCAAATTCTATAACAGTGCATGATCCAGTCTTTACAAAATAGTATTACAACTTGCATAGTCTTAGAAGACTAGCAGAAAACAAAGAAATACAGCGGAAAACAAGGTACAACATTGAGCCCATATTCTTCACGTGCCACAGGAAAAACATGTTGGCGATAGTCTCGAGATCCTAAATGAAATCCTCACTCGTCTTCAAAAACATCTGCAATACGAAATATGCAGCCACAAGGGAGTCAATACAATTTAATGTATTGGAAAGTAACACTATGGTATATATAAATGTCAAGACTAATACTACATGCTTATTTGGCTGAGTGAAGTTTTGGCTAAGTTTGCATAAAGCCAGTTTTCTCCTATCACTTTTGGAAAACAAACTTTTCTTTTCAAAGGGGTGGCATCATCAGACTGAAATCCAAGCTCCACAAATATTGTTCACTTTGTCAAATTTTACTTATTGAAAATGGTGATGTGATTCTTCCGTCCTTCCTTGTCCAGCTTCTCAGAGTTTTCCATAACCCGGGACATGGCTAAGATCTTAGTTTGTTGACTCTGCAGAGTTTGTGCACTTTCACCTTCAGACTCGAATCGGCCCAAACATCCTATACACTCTGAGTGCATTCAGGAAAGGAGAAGATTGAGACGAGATCTTTCAGAAGCAAGAATTCAACCTAATGGCAAGACCCATTCGACCTATAATTATGCTACATCTACTTGTCAAGCCTAGGCTGAACCCTCGCAACTTAGTTAATCAAGAAAGGGCCCATATGACTAAGGGATGCACTAGAAGCAATCTAAACTTGGGTAACATCATAATCACTTTGTTCCTGGGTGGCATTCCTCAAGTGAACACCCCTCGGGGAGACACTCAACTCTCATCAGCCAAACAACAAAATCCACCCACGTGGTTCATTGAAGTTTATACTTAGTATTTTTCCTCAACATCAATTAAAACAATTTTTGTAGCAAGGCTAAGCCTCTACTAAGTACCAAGTCTTCAAAATAACAAGGTATAAGGATGGCTACACACTACTAGGATATAGCATAGCATAATATAACTTAGTAAAATATCCTATATGCATACTACTCAAAAATCAACTAATGCGTATAGAAAATAATGGGTAGTTGATGGTGTGTTAATTGCCTTGTTGAAGTTGGTCAAGAATTCACACTCTCTTCACAAAAGATCCTTGCTCTCCTTACAATATATTGATTGAAGACACAATAACAGAATAAATAAGCATTCTAAGAATCAAACACATAAGTGAAGAAAACAGACAAAGCAATTAACATATCAAAAGGGGTTTCACCAAGTTGTCTAGGACAAGGTCAAGGTTTTATTTTGAAAAGATTCATTCTCTAATGGTTCAATACATTGTTAAGGGGTTTCCAAGGGTTTACTTGGGAAGGACTAGGTTGAGTTTGTAGTAATCAAAATTTATTGAAAACATATTTATCTAGGAAATTCCGAGAGTTCACCAAGGTGATCTAACTATCTCAACTATTGTAACACATATTCATCAAGACATTTGAGTGATCTAGTTTAGTCTTTTCATTTTGGGTTAAGGTAGGTCTAGGTTCAACTAACTTAATATAACAAGATGAAGTATTGGGCTTTTCCATTTGTGCCAAGGGTTGGACAAAAACAACTTGTTATTCTTCAAGATGTGTGGATGGCTCCAAGCCTTCACCTGCTTGTCTTCTTGAAGTTCATCTTCATGCTTCTATTGTAGTTTCCTCCTTCTTGTGAAGCTTATCTTGAAATTCATAAATCTTCATGGTCTTCACTTCACTACTTGGTTTAGGTATGGGATGGTCACAAATACCACTAAGTCAATTTGGAAAGAAATAAGAAGAAAGATAGAAAGAGAGAGGGAGATGTTTTCTTCTCAATTTCTTCACACTTGTACTTCCTTGAGTTGCTTATATTTGTTTTGAAGTCCAATTCCTTTACTTAAAATTCTTCAATAGTCGTCTTTGTATCTCTTCATGTTGAAAGCAAGTAGAAGATGGAGTTCCTTCTTCGGGTTGAGTCTTGTCTTCCATTTTGCTAACTTGGTGGATTCGTGAAGCAAGAATAGGGGAATGGAGAAGTAGATAGAAAACTATGGTACTAGTGTTTTAGGTTCACTACTTGGTTTTATTATATGGTTTACATACTAGGGACTTGGTCTTGGCTCCAAAATAGCCACCACATCAAAGATAAAAAAATGGAAATAAATTCTAAGGCATGATGAAAATGGATGTACCACTATATTGGGGTTTTTGGTCAAAACTCATGGTCATGGTCCAAGCGTGTCCAAAATGGTTGGGCAAGCTTATTTCTGGCTCAAGGTTACCAAAAGGAGCAACTTTCGTTAAGGAACCATAATCTAATTATTTATAGAATTAAATCTATGTAAAAAATACTCAAATAGACAACTTAATTCTAATTTCTATTTTAATTTGATCAAAAGCTATTTTGGGACAGAGGGTGTGAAAGTACCCATCCTAAGGTTTCCAAAAATATTTTATTTGCAATTTTTGGATTTGTAGAATTTGAATTATGCCAAATATCATCAAACAAGCATATTTAAATTTGAACCAATTTGTCGTGGTGGTATCACGACAGATGCCATGGGATGGCTAATTGTTTGGGGTCGATGGACGCTCGAGGTGCTCGGGGAGGGATCACACGGCGAGTAGCCGCGTGTGGGATCAATCAAACACTGCAAACACCAAGATCTTACCCAGGTTCAGGGCTCTCGTGTGGAGGTAACACCCCTACTCCTGCCTCTCTCTTTATATGAGTGTTACCGAGTAGCCACAGTACAATCAGGCCTTCAGCCGAGTAGCCACTCTTCTCTCTGGTTCCTTCTACGTGAAGCCAATGCACAGTGTGCAGCACTTAAGTTCCGAGCAATGTGTCCGAACCTCTCACATGAGGTTGTAGGGCACCTTATATACTGGTGCCCAGCCGAATAGAAAACAAGTATAAAGTACGACGAGATGTGACAGGACCACTGCAGAACAGAGCACGCCTCCGGCTTCTCGCTGACGAGTGCCCCGTAAGTCGTCGCACCGTTCGGAGATGGGACCTGTCCATCCTTGTCAGTGAGATAGGGTAGGCCCCTAGCCCTGTCTTGTCCCCTCTGTCAGTGACAGGACTTGACAGGCGCCTACCTCCACTGTAGCCACGCCGTAGCGCGGATAATCACGCGCTCCGTAAGTTGAACCACACGCCGTACGGACGCAGGATACGCGGGATCCTGTGTCAGAACGGCTCCATTGACTTCTGGCCCGAGTAGGCATCCATTCCCTCTACTCGGAATAATTCCTCTACCCGGAAGAATGTAACTTCCTTGATTCTTCCTCCTGGCCATCAGTGTGTACGACCGGATAGCAGTCGACCGGGTAGCAAGCACCGGATAGCCAGCTACACGGCCAAACACCTCTTCTGACCTTGCCTTTAGCACTTGCCTTACCCCAACTCGGGGGGTAACCCCCCGAAATTAGTCCCCGAAGCTGGTAGAGTCCTGCGAACTTGTTCACTGGGCTGTTCCAGCTTAAAAACAAATCTTGTCTTTGAACTGTAAGATGCCGAGTAGCACCTCCGAGTAGCCTTTATCCTTTGCTTGAATCTCTTCTTCTCCGAGTAGCATTGTCTTTCTTCTCTGGTGCCGAGTAAAACGACTTAGCGAAATTTCGAACAGAATCCCGCTGTGCCAGAGCGAATCCATCTCTCCGTGTCACTACAGGGCACGTGTCACGCCCCCGTGCCCACGATGCCTCGATGCCTGGGACGCAGCAGGCCACGCGCCCATAAGTGCGACCAGGGCCCACCAGCCCGTTAAGTCACTTCAACCGCACTAAAGTGCCACGATCTCGACGTGGGATTAACTGCGCCCGTTACGCGCGCGATATGCGATGTGTGCGTTTCTAACGGTTGCGCTACCCACGCCGCACGATCTCTGTGCACGATCAATCCGGTAACTGCAGCCTGAGGGAACGGGATAAATACCCCCTCTCCGCTCCCTTCTTCTCTTTCCTGCCTCTTCTCATCCTCTGTCCTTTCGCCTCTCCGACGCCGTCGAGCACGCCGCCACTGCAATCTCTTGCTGCGCCACTGCTCCACGCGCCGCCGGAGAGACGACGGGATAGATCCAGATTCCGATCCACACATTCCACCAGCGCCTCCGCTTCTCAGATTCAATCCGCATCTCCGCCTCCATGGCTGCACGCGGAGAAGACGACGCCGCCGCCCGCGCCGGTTGGGAGGGCTCCGAGGTTACGGCGGAAGACTGCCAATGGCTAGTCAACACCCGCCGTGTGCCTCCCGGCGTGGTCTGCCGCCACCCAGGTAACGAGACCGTACCCCAGCCAGAGGCGGACGAGTATGTAGTTTTCCTTGCGCACTTCAAGCGCGGCTTTGGCCTCCCTATCTCGGATTTCTTCTCTAAATTTCTTGAGCACTTCGGCCTCCAGCCACATCATCTCCCACCTAATTCCTTGATCATGCTCGCCACCCACGCCGTGGTGTGCGAGGATTTCCTTGGCGTGTACCCAACAATCCATACATGGGCACGCTACTTCTTCCTCCGAAAACAGAGCATCCCCAACCCGGGCAAAACAGATAGCGCCCGCGCCATGACTCAAACCGGCTGCGCTATGATGCTGGAGCGCTCCACGGGAAGCCATCCAAAGGTCAAGGGCCTGGAATCTGTGCGCAAGTGGCAGCGCAGCTTCCTCTACGTGAAGAACGTGGCCACGGAAGAAAAGAAGCCAATCGAGAACCGGATAGGCCTTCCCAAATTCAGAAATGCCCTTCCTACTCAGCAGAATTGGGGCTACAATCCGAAAAACACCATCGAGGACGTTGTCCAGGTCGAGCAACGTCTGGGCGAGTTGCGGGAGCAGGGATTCCGCCGAGACGATCTGATCGCCTGCTGGATCTCACGCCGAGTGCTCCCGCTCCAGCTGCGCGTATACTAGATGTGCTACATGGGAGGGCCTCGTGACTGCACAAGGACCACCACCTTCGAGCTCTCCAAGGAGGATGTGGCAATCTGGGCGAGGTCCATCATGCAGACCACGCTCACTGACAACTGGCTGTATGGCTTCGAGCCGTATAGCCGCACCAAGCACATCACGCGGGTTAGTCTTCTGTATTTTGCCTCTGTACTTTGATACCGAGTAGCACATCATAGATACTCTGTTTGGCTTTATATGCTTTGTGTTTGCATGCCGTTCCGAGTAGGATCACTTAGACAGATATGCTTTGTGGTTGCATGTCTTTCCGAATAGAATGACTTAGACGAATATGCTTTGTGTTTGCATGTCTTTCCGAGTAGAATGACTTAGACGAATATGCTTTGTGTTTGCATGTCTTTCCGAGTAGGGCTCAACTCACTGTGCTATCTTGCTTGTCTTCCCAGCACATCGATCGGCAGCGAAGAGAAGATGCCGCGGTCTTCGAGAGCAACTGGCATGAAGACTGCCAGGAGGACGACGAGAAAGCCTACGACACGCAAGACACCCTCTGCATCCCGCATGCCACACAGCCTGGTAAGCATCGAGTCGACGCGTCAATCCGGGACTGGTCCGAGGATGACGAAGGTGACCAAGTTCACCTTTCTGCCTATTCGCAACCCAACTTGACTTCCTTCTCTACTTCTAACTCTTCTCTCTCTTCTTCTGTTCTGCAGAGGATCCCGAGCATCAGGACGACGAGGAGGCCTTGGATGTCGACCCCCTGTCCGTGGCTGCTCCCAGCACTCGGAAGAGGGCGGGCAGTGGTGCCCAAGAACCCGCTGCCAAGAAGCCCAAGAAGACCGAGAAGAAGAAGAAAACCATCACCGCCAGAAGGCCACTCCCCACCCGCAAAGGGTAAGTAACCTCATCCGAGTTCCAAATTGCTCCCGCTTCTCGCTACACTTTTATCTGTTTTTCTCTTTCTGATTTCCTTCCTTCTTCCAGCGATCCCCTGGACGCTGATGCAGCCGCTGCCCCACTAGCACCAGCAAGAGGAAACCCGTCATAGACCTCGAGAAGCTCGTTGAACTCTCGGATGGGGACGAAGAAACAGCACCGCAGGATAGGGCGCGTGCGCCCTCTCCTATGAAGATGCAAGAAGAGGACATCAGCGCCGAGAACACGGGCGCGGGTGACCATGACGAGAACCTGGAGCAGCAGACCTACGCGGACCAGAGCGCGTAGGATGCTGCTCATGATGAGACGCCTCCTTCTCCCCCAGCTGCCTCAGCCGGGGAGAATATTGAACAAGAAGCTGAGAACCAGGACCGTGCCACTCTTGAGCGGCAAGACGAGAACCCTGAGCAGCAGGAAGAAGAAGCTGCAGCTCATGATGACCCCACGGCCACGCCGCGGGTAGAAGAACAAGTAGACGCAAGACCTGATCCCGCTGCCGAGCAGCAGGATGAGAATACCGTGGTGGAGCCTGTCCTGCAGGACCAAGCGCAGTCAGACGCTACGCAGGGTAGCCGGCCCGTTGTGCCGCCTACCCAGCAGGCTACTCCACCAGCTGCACCGAGCCCTCCACCAACACAGAGCACCACCAAGACCGCATCCCAGCAGATGCCTCCTCCTACTTCACGCCAAGCGCCTCCGTCCGCTTCTCGGACGGATACAGCCGCCAAGAAGACTGCCAAGCCCGAAACTACCCCTGTCCGGAAGAATCCCGCGCGCAAGGCTGCGCAGGATGCCGGTCTGATGCCACCGCCCAAAGCACCCACTGCGTCAACCGGGAAACCGGCAGCAAAGAGCACGCAACTCACCATCGGCGCTGCTGGTGCATCTGCTGGCGCAGGCGCAGGGTCAAGTGCGCAAGGCTGCTGGCCATCATACCTGCTGTCTGCGTCCAGGCAATACGGCATCTCCTTGTCCAAAGGCGAGCAGCGGATCTCCACTCTGAAGGGCGGCCAGGCCAAGGCAGTGGACGCCAAGCTCAAGGCCAAGAAACCTATGGAGATCTGCTCGCGCGAAGCCGGTGAGGATGATATCCTATCAGAAGGGCTGATGCAGGTCGTGGACCGAGTAGGCTTCATCGACAAGGTTTGCGAGAGTGACGCCCATGGAATCGAGCAGTGGAACGGCAGCGTGCTAGGTGACGTTGACCACTACCGCGTCAACTGGAACAAGGCCGATCTCGGCACCAATCCAATGACCATCGCCTCCAACACCAGTACGCTGGCCGCCAAGCTGTTCGTCCTCCGCAAAGCCGCCGAGGACATCGAGCAGACATATGCTGTAAGTTTTTCTTGCTTTTTCCAAGTTGCAGTTTCTCTTCTCTTATGTTCTTCTTTTTCTCCTTAGCCACTGCCCAGTCCCCGAGATTCGGGACGAATAGACGGGTACTCAACCGAGTTGTCGTCTTCTCGGGCCAAATCTTCCAAAATTTGTCTAACCCTTTTTCTTTCTTCTTCGCAGAATAGCCTCTTGAAGAGGACCAATCTGTTTCGGTAGTTGCTCTGGAACCACAGCATCGCCAAGAAGCGCATCGTGGCCCTTGAAGCCGAGCGCAAGGATGATGCTGCACTGGACCAGGCGGCACTGGACCGTGCCATCCAGATTTCTGAGATAGAGAGTAAGCTTGTAGCTATTCGGTTTATGCGTTTTATGTTTACGCCCGCGTGTGCTTTTTGCTCTAATTCTGTTTACTCTGCAGGCAAGTTCAACGAGCTGAAGGAGCAGCACGAGCATTGCCATGTCTTCTCTTCCTCCGCCGAGAGCAAGATCAAGCAGCTGGGAGGTGAGCTGCCAGCTACTCTGCTGTATGTATCTTCTCCTCTACTTGATTACTCTGCTAACATTGTTTTCCTTCTCGCAGAAGAGTACAAGAAGTTCCGGGAAGAGCATCTCAACTTCCTTACGCCTGCCGAGGTGCAGCAGCAGCTGTCTAGCCGGGCAGCAGAGCTTCAGCAGGAGCGCGACACAGAGCGTGCCGAGTTCGAAGCGATGCAGGTCCAACTCAAAAGTGCTCTCCAAGATTCCTTGGACCAAGCTGCTGCGAAGGAGGAGATCAAGAAGACAGCTGCTGCCCGAGAAAAGGCACTCGAGCAGGATCTCGAGGTGGTGAAGAAGCACAACGAGCAGCTCATGCAGCAGGTTGCCAGCGTGCGCAGCATCGAAGACAAGCACATTGCCGACGAGGAGGATTGGAAGATCAAGCTGGACGCGCTGCTTGTTGATCTTAGAAGTAAGTTTCCTCTTCCCGGTACTTAGTTGTTTCTCTTCTTCGCTAACTGGCTTGCTTTTTCTCCCACTCTTTCTTCTTGATTTTCTCTCTTCTCTGCCTCCCTATCTAACTTTTATTGGTTCCTCTCTTGATATCTACCCTGATCTTCGCGCCGCGAGCTCGCCTGCTCTGGCAAAGGCGCAGCAACTCCGAGCTGATTCCGGGCTGCCCATCAACACCAAATCCAGCATCAATGACAACCTCCTGAACATCAAGACCCAGCTTCGCCAACTCAAGGGCCTGGGCACCATGGTGTCCATAGCGTACAAACTCCACGATCTGTTCTGGCCGAACCAACCCGCGCCCAACAGCTTCATCGAGCTTGCCGAGAAGCTGGACGGCGTGAAGGCCGAGTTGAAAAAGTGGCGTGCTTCCGCAGCCCGGGCAGGAGCTGATATGTTGCTTCACTTTATCTGCAGTTGGTACGAAAACCTCGACCTCGACAGGATCGTCGAGTTGCGCCGGGACTCCAAGTGGACCAGTGATCCCGACTACGTTGCTCGCCGCAAGGCAGTAGCGTACGAGGTAGCCTCCTACGCGGACACCGCCATCTACATCGACGGCGTCACTGAGCCAGACACCGAGGTGGAGAGCGAGGGCGACGACGAAGATGAGGACACCGAGTTGGAGGACTTGAGTGTGTTCGAGGATGCTGCTACCAAGGAGGGATCCGGGAAGGGGAAGGCCAAGGTTGATGCAGAAGTCGAGGAGCCGGAGGTCAACAGGCAGGACGCCACCATCACCACCGAGATGGTGATCCAGCAAGCTGCTCCCGAGCTGGGCTCTACTTCTGGTGCTGCTTCCACCTCTGCCACCGATCCCATCTCGGTGGCCACTGCAACCTCTGAAGCTGCCAATGCAAACTTGGACAACACCGCTACCTCCAACTAGTGCACTCCTGTAAACACTTATGCTCTGGAACTTTTATCAGATCCCCGGGATGTCGGGTGCAGATGTATCAAACAATTATTATTTCCTTTGTTACTCAGTTTTATTTCCCTTGAAGTTTGAAATTTGATACTTGAGCAATTCTGGCTCGATGCCGGGTTGCGTTATTATGCAAGTCCCCGAGTTGCATTTTTTATCCACTTCCTCTTTTCGTCTCAGCTCTTACCTGCCACTTGTGGATTTTTTGGTAGTCGAGTCACAAGATGTCAAAGATCGAGTTTCAAATACTCAGCCACCTAGAAAAATTCATAGTAATGCTGCCCACCACTTAGCCGAAAAAAGATAGCAAAAAACAGTAAAGAACATTCTACTCGGTTGCCACACGCTTCCTTTCCTTAGCAGCTTTTCATGTGTTCATGGACTTTTGGCTTGTTCTCTGGCTTGCCATGAAGCCGGGTTTCGGACAGCAGCAGAGTCGCAGAGTTGGCCCGTGAGTTTGAACACATTACTTTACGTGCTTTTGAAATTCTAAGTGGTTCAACCGAATAGACAAGACAATAACAAAAATAAACACAAGGAGCAGTTTGGACGAGGGCAGTCCCCGAGTTCAATTTCAGATTGCCGAATAGAAGTTTAACTCGGATAAGAGAGTACATACATAGTTTTTTGCTCACGAATGAAAACGTCGGAGTAGAGCTACATTCCAGGGGCGCTTAGATTCCTCTCCAGCTCTATCCGGCCTGTTCTTCTGTGGTGGTTGTACGTCAACAAGATAATAGGCATCATTGTGCAAAGCCTTGCTCACAATGAAAGGCCCTTCCCACGGAGGAGATAACTTGTGCATCCCGGCTGTGCGCTGCACGAGCCTAAGGACCATGTCTCCTTCTCTGAAAACCCTTGGGTTCACTTTCCGGCTGTGATAACGCCTCAAGTTTTGCTGGTAAATAGCTGAACGTGACAGAGTAAGCTCTCTTGCTTCTTCTAGCAGGTCAACGTCATTTTCTCGAGCTTCTCTCGCCTCCGCCTCCGTGTAGAGGGTTACTCGGGGCGAGTCATGCTCTATGTCAGTGGGCAACACTGCCTCAGCTCCATATGCCAGGAAGAATGGTGTGTAGCCAGTTGACCGGTTAGGGGTAGTCCTTAGACTCCACAACACCGTTGGCAACTCGTCTAGCCAACACCCAGGTGTTTTCAGTAGTGGCTCAATTAGCCTTGGCTTTATGCCGGATAGCACCGTGCCATTTGCTCTTTCAACTTGCCCATTGGAGGCGGGATGCGCAACAGATGCAACATCTAGCCTGATTCGCTTCTCTCTGCAGAATCTCGCAAAGGCACCCTCAGCAAAGTTTGTGCCATTGTCCGTGATGATGCTATGCGGGTAGCCGTATCTCAGGATTATATCCTTCAAGAAACTCACAGCTGTGGCTTTGTCACACTTCCGAATAGGCTTCACTTCAATCCATTTGGTGAACTTGTCAACCATGACCAGGATGTGAGTCATGCTGCCTCTAGACGGCTTGAAGGGGCCAACCATGTCCAAACACCAAACAGCAAAGGGCCAAGTAATGGGAATGATCTTTAACTCGGAAGCAGGCATATGAATCTTACTTGCAAATCTTTGGCAGCCGTTGCACTTTCTCACAATATCTTCAGCTTGCTTCAAGGCAGTGAGCCAAAAGAAGCCATGTCGAAAAGGCTTGTTCACCAGAGCCCGAGAAGAGGCGTGATGTCCGCATTCTCCTTGATGTATTTCCACCAGAATTTCTTCTCCTTCTTCTGGTTCCACACAGCGTTGCAGCACGCCAGTGGGACTTCTTCTATGCAGCACCTCTTTGAAGATTGTGTAGCCCTTGGATATTCTCTGGATTTGCCTTGCGGTAACCTCATCACTTGGCACGGTGCCATCCTTTAGAAAGGATAATATGGGCATAGCCCAACTCGGTGTCTCCCGCGTGGGAAACACTGGTTCGTCCAATTCCATTGGAACAACCACCACTTCTTCTTCTTCTGAGTCGGGGACGAGTCTCCGAATCCCCGAGCGATTGGCAAGAACCTCCTCAATGAACGCGACAGTCCCCGAGTTAGGAGGGGCAGACCCCGAGTAAGGAGGGACAGTCCCCGGGTTGCAGGCGCCAGTCCCCGGGATGGCGACTGCAGTCCCCGGGTTCTCTTTTGCAGCCTCCCAGTCAATCTCCATGGGAACAGCTTCTTTGCTTGGCAGAGAAGGAATGAATATAGACTCCGAGTTGGGGGATGGCTTGATAGACGGCTTTCTCAAATGCTCCAAGGCAATCCCAGCTGGGATGGACTGCCCAGAAGACCCCAACTTGGACAGCTCATCAGCTGCTTCATTCTCTGCTCTGTGTATGTGTTGGAACTCGCATCCTTCAAAAAATCCAGTCATTGTTTGCACCAGGAACCGATATGCTGCCATGTTGGCATCCAGAGCATCCCAAGTACCAGAAACTTTCTGCACCACCAAGTCCGAGTCGCCATAGCATATAATGCGCTGCACACCAACCTCCTTGGCTACTCGCAAGCCGTGTACCACGGCCTCGTACTCTGCTACATTGTTGGATGCCTTGAAGTGGATCTGCAGCACATACTTGAGTTGATCTCGCTTGGGTGACGTAAGCACCATGCCAGCACCAAGGCCTTCCTTCACTTTGGAGCCATCAAAATGCATCCTCCAGTAATTTCTTGTGGGAGAAGGAGGCTCATACTGCACCTCAGCCCAATCCACCAGAAACTCTGCCAGAATTTGTGACTTGATGGCTTCTCTTCTCGCGTACGCGGGAGCGTATGCGGCCAGTTCAATTGCCCACTTGGCTACTCTGCCGCTTGCCTCCTTGTTGCCCATGATATCCGAGATGGGAGCAGCACTCACCATAGTGATGGGATGCTCTTGGAAATAGTGCTTCAGCTTCTTGGCGCCCAGGTACACGCCGTAAGTCATCTTCTGGTAATGCGGGTAGTTCTGCTTGGAACTGGACAGCACCTCACTGAGATAGTACACAGGCCGCTGCACAGTATTGCCTTCTTCTTCTCTTTCCACCACAATCACCACACTGACTACTCGGTTAGTAGCCGCAATGTATAACAACATTGGCTCTTTGGGTAGCGGGCTAGCCAAGATGGGAGCGCTACCCAGCATGGCCTTCAGCTCCTTGAATGCCACATCAGCTTGCGGTGTCCAGACGAACTTGTCACTTTTCTTCATCAATTGGTACAGAGGCAATGCCTTCTCACCCATTCTGCCCAGGAAACGGCTCAGAGATGCCAAGCAACCAGTGAACTTCTGCACATCCTTCAGGGATCTCGGCAAAGACATGCTCTCAATAGCTTTTATCTTTGAAGGATTGGCCTCAATGCCCCGACTGGATACCAAGAAGCCGAGCAGCTTGCAAGCCGGGACGCCAAAGGTGCATTTACTCGGGTTCAGCTTCATCTTGTACTTGCGCAAGTTGGCAAATGCCTCTTCAATGTCACTAAGCAGAGTATGTGTTTTATTCGTTTTGATGACAATGTCATCTACGTACACCTGCACATTCTTGCCAATCTGATCATGCAAGCATTTCTGCATGCATCTCTGATAGGTAGCCCCAGCATTCCGCAACCCGAAACACATGACACGCTAGCAATAAGCCCCGTACGGGGTAAAGAAAGCAGTCTTTATTTGATCAGCAGGGTTGAGAGCTATCTGATGAAAACTAGAGTAGGCATCTATGAAAGACAAAAGCTCACAACCAGCAGTGGAATCGGTCACCTGATCAATGCAGGGTAGCGGAAAGGGATCCTTGGGGCAGGCCTTGTTCAAGTCGGTGTAGTCGACGCACATGCGCCACGCGGTGTCGGCCTTGGGGTCCTCCTTCTTCTTCTCAACCATTACCGGGTTGGCGAGCCAGTCCGGATGCAAAACCTCCATGATAAAGTTGCTTATCAGCAACTTGGTGATCTGATCACCGATAGCCTTCCTTCTCTCATCACCGAAACGGCGCATAGCCTGCTTCACTGGCTTGGCGTCATGCCGCACATGTAGCGAGTGCTCAACCAACTCCCTCGGGACACCTGGTAAATCTTCATTGGACCAGGCAAACACGTCCCGATTCTCACGGAGGAAGTGGATGAGCTCGCTTTCCTATTTCTCTCCCAACCCGGCGCCAATGATGGCAACACGGTCTGGGAACTCGGGGTCAACCTGAACCTTCTTTGTCTCCTGGGACGCTTGGAACGCAGTCCCGTACTGGGAACTCGGCATCCCAGGTGCGCCAGCTTGCGCTGCTTGCGCCATAGCCACCACCTCATGTATCTTCTTCTTCTCGGCCGCAATCACCATGGACTCCGCCAACTGAGAACCAGCAGAGGCACACTCCAAAGACCGCTTGTAATCACCAGAGATGGTGATGACTCCATTGGGACCAGGGATCTTCATCTTCAGGTAGGCAGCATGGGTAGAGGCCATGAACTTGCTGAGAGCAGGCCTACCGAGTAGAGCGTGGTAGGGGCTCTGATGATCAACTACCTCGAACTACAGGCTCTCTGTGCGGCAGTTCTCCCTGGTGCCGAATAGAACATCTATCCAGACACGGCCAATCGAAGAGCAAGATACTCCGGGCACAATGCCATGGAAAGTGGTCCTGCAGGGTAGCAACATGTTCTCGGCCATACCGAGCTTCTCTAGTGTGTCTCTGTACACAATGTTGACGATGTTGCCGTTGTCAATCAGCACCTTGCTGAACCTGACATTCTTCTGAGTACCCAAGAAGGTGGGATCCACCACCAGAGCGTAGCTACCCGGGTTGGGCATCACCCTAGGATGATCCGCTCTGGACCACGTGATCTCTTGGTTGCACCAGTGCAGGTAATGAGGAACAGCAGGGATCACATCATTGACCTCCATCACGCGCCTCTGCAGTGACTGCTTATCGGCGGGCTCGGAGGTGAAGATCATGTAGCTCTCGTGGTGCTCCTGGTACTGGTTGCGGCCTTCTGCACCATAGTTGCCGTTGTCGTTGTTGTTGCGGTTGTTGTTGTTGACGAAGTTGCGATTGCCGTTGTTGTTGAAGTTGCGGTTACCATTGTTGTTGTTGAAGTTGCGGTTGTCGTTGTTGTAGTTGCGGTTGGCTCCTAAAGCCACCTGGTTGACGTTCTCTCTTCTCGGAAATGCTGGAGGCCTGGCAGCGGCTGCCCGTATGGGTTGCACATTGGCATTCGCAGCTGGCAGAGGAGGAGGAGGAGGCAGGCCCTCATTCTTGATCTCGTCCCACCAGCTGCATTGCCGAGTAGTGTGGTTGGCAGGTCTACCCGGATGCCGAGTATGGAAACTGTATGGCCCATCCTTCATGTCCTTGAAGACAAAGTTTTGAATAGGACCCGAGTTGCCGCTACCCTGCTGGGGAGCATTGTATGGCTTCTTGATGCCCTGGCCCTGATTCTGGTTCTGCCCGTACTGGGCTCCAGCAGTTTTCTGCCTCTGGCTACTCCCAGCACCTGTAGCCACAGCATTCACCTCCTCGGGGTCATACCGAGTATCAATCCGGTCGCCCCTGCGCTTGTTGTGGAAATCATTGCGCTTGTTGTTGTTGTCGTTTCTTCTTGGCTCAGCAGCGTCAAGCAGAGGCTGAGTTGGGTCGCCGAGTGCGTACATGTCCGCAATCTTGATGGTCTCAGCGAGAGTACTCGGCATCTCTCTCTGCAGCCTCTGCCACAACATGCTGCCATGCTTGCAGCCCTGAGCAAACCAAGTGATGGCCTGGGCCTCATTCACACCTTCACAGGTGTTCCTCAGAGTGCTCCACCGAGTAAGGTACTCGCGGCCAGTCTCCTCTTCCCGCTGCCTGCAAGCGGAGAGTTGTTGCGGCCTATTCGGCCTCTGGTAAGTGCTGGTGAAGTTGCTGACAAAGGCTTCCGCGAAGTCGAGACAGCAGTTGATGTGTGCTTGGCAAGTTGTTGAGCCAAGTTCTTGCTGGGCCTTCAAGCATCTGCGGGATGTACCGCACATCCCATCTCCGGTTGCCGCCTGCAATATGCACGGGTGTGACATAGTCATTAAGCCAATCTTCCGGCTTGGTGCTGCCGTTGTAGCACTTGGTCCCCCTGGCGAGCTGGAATTGCTTCACGGACGGCTCATTCATGATGCGATGAGCAAAGCACTCTGGGCCAGGCGGCCCTGTGTTCTCGAGTTGCGCAGACCGATTGATTCGGTCCAGCGTGTACCTGGCATCAGTGGGCTCCCGCACGCGCTCACCCACACGATCAGTGATGTCCCTTGGATCAGCATAGCCGGCCAGCCCCATCGCCGAGTAGCCATCATCATATCTGTTCACCTGCACAGCTGCGGGTTGCACCACCGGGTTGGCTGCTGCCGCAACCGCACGCGGCTGTGCAGCGGCTGGCTGCTGTGTCCTCTGCCGAGTAGGCTGAGCGACCTGATGCCGTGAAGGGCCTGGATGATCTCCATCTCGCGTCTTGATGTGAGCTTTTTGGGCTTGATAGCCTGCTCCTGCAGTATTGTGTTTTTGACCGGACTGTCGCGGCACAGCGTGCTGTTTCGCGGCGACAGCCGGGTCGTACACCTGCATCTGTCTGTCTCTCCCGGAGTACACACTCCGGTCCTTCTCGCGACTGGGATGCGGCGATGAGGCCTAATCATTAGATCTGACCGCACGCGAATGCACCACCTGAGAAGCGTCAGCACCCGGATTGGCTTTCCGGAACTCCTCATTCTGCCTAGCAGCCTCTAGCACTAACTCATTGAGCCTGTCCTGCTGCCTAACGCGCGCGTCGCCAGCGAGATGCGTCAACTCAGCAACTACAGCCTCTGCAGCTCTAAGGGTTTTGGCGGGAGTGCTGTATTTGGGCCTAGTGGTAGCTGTGTTGTGGCTAGCGGCCTGGCTCGCGTTCTCGCCAACTACCGCCATCTCAGCGCCTAAGTTGCAACGAGTAGCGCCTAGCTTAACAGGACGCCTAACCACAGGAGTAAAGCCATGGGCCCTGTTGTACTCGTTCTGGTCTAGGTTAAGCTCGAGCCTAACCTTTTCCAGCTCCAGCTGCTCCGTGAGCAGCGCTTGACGCTGCTGGTCGAGTTGCGCCTTTATGGCCATGAGCTCTAGCTCGGTGGGAGGCGGCATGCCCATCCGCACGGCGGATGCCGGTATCGTCGAAGTCGTGGAAGGAGGGATGTAGCCCGGGATGTTCTGGGGCAGCTCGTAGGGCTTGTGCGTTCTCGGGGCCTCGCTTGGGCCAGTAGGCTCCTCGATGACTGCCGCGGTTGCGGCTGCGCCCTTCCCGGCAGCGATAGCCGGGCCGGTCATCAGCACTTCCACGTTGTCCGCAGAACAGCCAGTTGGCCTTCCGCGGGCAGCGAGGACAGCAGGGGGATCCTCCGCGGCGAGCACCAGCTCGGGGTTCTCGCGGACGATGGTGGTGGCGATGTGGACGAGGTGCGAGCCGAAGGAGAGCACCGAGCCGCCCTCCGGCATGGGCCTCCCGCCGAAATCGCTGGCGTTGTCAGTGACGAAGTCGAAGGAGCCGAATCCGTGGACAAGGCCAAAGACCACGCGCTCCCCAGCAGCAGAAATGAGTCCCGTCCGAACATGGACTCCAGCCAGCGCCGCTGGTTGCCCCACGGTGGGCACCAACTGTCGTGGTGGTATCACGGCAGATGCCATGGGATGGCTAATTGTTTGGGGTCGATGGACACTGGAGGTGCTCGGGGAGGGATCACACGGCAAGTAGCCGCGTGTGGGATGAATCAAACACTGCAAACACCAAGATCTTACCCAGGTTCAGGGCCCTCGTGTGGAGGTAACACCCCTACTCCTGCCTCTCTCTTTATATGAGTGTTACCGAGTAGCCACAGTACAATCAGGCCTTCAGTCAAGTAGCCACTCTTCTCTCTGGTTCCTTCTACGTGAAGCCAAGGCTCAGTGTGCAGCACCTAAGTTCCGAGCAATGTGTCCGAACCTCTCACAGGAGGTGGTAGGGCACCTTATATACTGGTGCCCAGCCGAATAGAAAACAAGTATAAAGTACGACGAGATGTGACAGGACCACTGAGCATGCCTCCGGCTTCTCGCTAACGAGTGCCCCGTAAGTCGTCGCACCGTTTGGAGATGGGACCTGTCCACCCTTGTCAGTGAGATAGGGTAGGCCCCTAGCCCTGTCCTGTCCCGTCTGTTAGTGACAGGACTTGACAGGCGCCTACCTCCACTCTAGCCACACCATAGCGCGGATAATCACGCGCTCCGTAAGTTGAACTGCACGCCGTACGGATGCAGGATACGCGGGATCCTATGTCAGAACGGCTCCATTGACTTCTGGCCCGAGTAGGCATCCATTCCCTCTACTCGGACTAATTCCTCTACCCGGAAGAATGTAACTTCCTTGATTCTTCCTCCTGGCCATCAGTGTGTACGACCGGATAGCAGTCGACCGGGTAGCAAGCACCGGGTAGCCAGATACTCGGCCAAACACCTCTTCTGACCTTGCCTTTAGCACTTTCCTTACCCCTACTCGGGGGTAACCCGCCGACACAATTTAAGTTTGTCATATTTTTAATTTGAACAGTGCTAAAAGATTCTACACATCCAGGGGATTTCAAAATGTCCAAGTTTGCTAAATTTGGCTAAGTGTATCAAAAGTTATGATGTTTCTAAGTTGTAGGTTGTTTTCTGCAAAGGTTACCAATTAATTTTAATTCTGGATAAGGCTGGGCCACGTGGATGCTTTCTAATGGCTCCGCGGGACATGCTGACTTGGAGCTTTCCTACTGGCCCATACCGGTTCAAAAAAGTGATCTATTGTGAGACGTCTGATTCAGATCCAAGGGCTGGGAAGGCTAGGGTTACCTTGGCGCTGGAAAATGGTGGTGTGGTGGCCGACGACGCAGATTTTTTACGGTGACAACGCTGCGGTAGATCCCTAACCCTGGAAAGGTGACGAGGAGGTGCAGTACGACTCGGAGAACCCGGTGAATACGCTGGCGTCGTCTCCCGTTTCTTGGAATACTGGCGCGGTGCAGATGAAGACGCTCGGAGCGCCGGTGAGCTCGAAGTGGATAGCGCGGCGGTTTCTATGCGGGAAAAAGTCAAGGAAATGGCTCAGGATGTGCGTGCAAGATAGGATAAGGGAAGGGGGTCATGGAGAGATTTAGGAGGGACTCACCGTGTCGTAATTCGGTTAAGGACGACAGCGGCCGTGGCTATCTCCGGCGAGGGATTCCGAAAGACTGAGGGCACGAATCTGGTGGACAAATGAGGGTGAAAGGAGAGGGCAGACAGGAATTTTAACAGTTGTGCTCGACGAGAGGGTTAATGTCCTTAATCGCGGCAATCAACGGGCGGAATCACTGGGGCGTAACGGCAATTGCTGTTTCTTCGCCTTGAAGATGACGGTGACGTCACCCGTGACGTCTTCTTGTGGGCTCCACACGACAGAGAGTGAGTAGAGCGTGGGAGGGGTGCTGCGTTGAGCTGCTACTAGGCTTTTGCATGCTGCGCTCACACGGAAAATAGAGGGAACATGGAGATGGGCCGGGCCGGTTGGGCTCTTTCTCTCTCTCTTCCTTTTCCGCGTTTTGTTTTTTGTTCTGTTTTTTTAACCTGTTTCCTCCTTTTCTAAATAACTTCTGTTATAAAAATGCAATTAGCATCAAACCAAATTCTAAATTCACAAAATATGAATACCTTTCTAACAGAACCAAATGTTTGGAGTTTTCATCAATTTGTATTTATAATTTTTCAAATTTCATTGAATTTATAATTGCCTTATTATTCCAATCAAATGGAAAAATGACAAGCAAAACAGAAAATGAGTTTGACAAAATTTCAATAGCTTTATGATGATTCAATGATATTTTCCAAAACCCCTTCAACTTGTTTTGTATCTTTAAAATTTTAAAATATGAAGAAAACATATTAGTTACTTAATAGAAGGATAGGAAATAGAAAAATGTTTCAATAATTTCCTTAATATTTCTATGGTTCAATTATTGTTTTCTAGGTCCTCTAAAATAATTTATATTTTCAACATGTGAGCATATCACTAATAGTAACTTATTAACATAATCAAAATAGAGAATTTATTAATAAATTTAAATTGAGGGTGAGTAAGAATAGAGAGATTTTCTCTAAAGAAGATGTTGTTTTCCCAATTGAAAACATTGTTTTTCCAAGGAACTTTACTTGTTTTCATAACTCAATAATGTATATAACACTTTATTGTTTTGTTGATTAACATAACACTTGGAAAACAACTAACCAACTTTCATCCATTTTGAGGTTAATAATAATAGTTACATAATTTCTTGGAGACAAGGAGAAAATATTAGAGATAGCAAAAATGGTAGTTGAGTTGAAAACATGTTTGGTAAAGATGTTTTCTAAGAAAATATTTTATTCACACGAGGGAACATATTTTATTTTAGAAATAGGCTTTAGGGTTTATGGAATTAGGGAAATTTAGATTCTTTATTCCAATTGTTTATTGTTTTCTTTTCTTTCTCCCTTTTATTTGGTTTTTGATGACTTTCTTAATCACGAAAACAAAAAGGTTCAAATTTTTGTGATTTTTTAGTTTTCCAAAAATCAGGGATGTTACAAACTACCACCCTTAAAATAAATCTCGTCCCAAGATTTGTAAAGGCAAGAAAGAAATATTAGGTTTGGGTAACTGGGTTCCAGGACAACTGGGTGGGCTAGCACCCTTAAAAAACACTTTTGTGGGTAGTCTAAACTCTCGTCTAACTAGCTGCTGGGTTTACTATGTCTTCAGCTGGAGTCATACTTCATCTTCCATAGTGGTGTTGTATAGCATATATCAACTCCTTGGAATTTGGGTTCTTGAATCCTTGTATACAACCTTTAGAGTTCCATGGGTTAAGTTTCTGTTCCAATAGGATGTGTCCATTCACATAGCTTGGAGTGTGGTTTTACTTAAGATGCTTTGAGTATAATATTCCCTCAAGGTAGAGTAACAAACCAACAAAATTCTGTTGAACTTCCTTTGACACTGAGGGGTCACTCTTTGGGTCAATCAAAATACTTTTGGTTCCTCTCAACTTGGTCTTTTGATGTCTTTAGTATTCTTCCATCTTTTTGTTGTCATCCTTGAAGGTAAACACCATGCTATTTCTAAAGAAACTCTCATGGTAGGAAAAATCTTCCATTGCTGGATAGCTCCAAGGTTGGCTTGATCCTCACCGAAAATAGTACGTTTTAAGTAACACTAACATAGGGTAATTATTGTATTCTACCATTCTATGGTTCAGGTTTAGCAACGTCGTCTCTCTAATAGGTATGTCACTCGGATTTAACATTCCTCATAGCAAAAGTAAATAATGTGAGTAGTCACCATGGGGGCCAATCCATGTTGCACTCAGTCATTACCTTGTACATGGATTGATGAATCTTGCTTAATAACACTAGGTCACCTCACTTGTCTAACAAAAAATTACCAATATGTAAGACAAACTTGAGCTCACTATCATTTCTCAGCTAGTGGGTTGCGTAAAACTCTTATGTGACACAAACTGGATAGTTGTGTTTCTTCATTATTTCTTCTATTGGTGTAGTTGGCTCTGAAATCTTCATAGCTCATGCAACTTGGGGTTCAATTGTTTATCTTCCCTTGTTGATTGGCTTGCTGCACCTTGGTAAACAGTTGTCTTCATCATGGATGTGATTGTTCCTTCAC
The DNA here is from genome assembly GCA_028641055.1 of Alopecurus myosuroides. Taxonomy (NCBI): domain Eukaryota; kingdom Viridiplantae; phylum Streptophyta; class Magnoliopsida; order Poales; family Poaceae; genus Alopecurus; species Alopecurus myosuroides. The sequence goes on along the minus strand of CM054058.1, from coordinate 379,837,795 downwards.
ACAAAAGAACAAAATCCGAAGATTTTGGCAATCCTCAATTGGGTGTATTGTGTCTCAAAAGGGTGGTATTGGGTGTGAAGTTAGCTGGTACACTCCAATTGGAGACTCACTATGGGTGGTAAATGGGTATAGTGTTGGGTTTGTTTTAGTATTGATGAATGGAGAGTTAGAAACAGACTCAAGAAATTCCTACCCCAACACATCAGATCAAGGAAACTCATCCTGAAAACAACACATGACAAACATATAGCAACACATTCATCACATCAAACATCAAGGTTTTAGAAAACAACTAATATTGTCATACCACACTCATTGGTATGATCAATAAACTAACACGTTAACGTTGTTCTAACGAAGTAACTAGATTGGTGGTCTCATCTATATCTTCTTGAGTTTTCTTCAAATTCTTCTCTCCGTGTCTTCAGGTATTCTTGATTGTTGTGAAGTTTGGGTATTTCTCCAAGTTTTCTTAAGTCGTATTGAGTGTAGGTCTTCATGTTGTGAAAATACTTCTTGCACTTCTTAGTATGGTCATAAACACATTCCTGTCTTGATGGTATTGAAGAGGTAGGCCATCTAGAAAATTTTGAAGGTGAATAATAGATGATATGATATGAGAAGAATTAAGATGATTGTTTTGTTTCTAGAAAGTTTGAACATAGAAAAATTTCAATACTAGGGTCTTTTCCAAACTTAGGATCTCGAATCCTACAGGACACAATGCTCTGATACCATTTTGTGGTGTTCCCTTATTTAAATAAGTTAAGAACATCTGTGTTATTGTACTAGTCCCTAGATCAATTGCTAGCACAACAGTACAAGATGAAATATCATGCAAATGTATCAAATTCTATAACAGTGCATGATCCAGTCTTTACAAAATAGTATTACAACTTGCATAGTCTTAGAAGACTAGCAGAAAACAAAGAAATATAGAAGAAAACAAGGTACAACATTGAGCCCATATTCTTCATGTGCCACAGGAAAAACATGTTGGCGATAGTCTCGAGATCCTAAATGAAATCCTCACTCGTCTTCAGAAACATCCGCAATACGAAATATGCAGCCACAAGGGAGTCAATACAATTTAATGTATTGGAAAGTAACACTATGGTGGATATAAATGGAAAGACTAATACTACATGCTTATTTGGCTGAGTGGAGTTTTGGCTAAGTTTGCATAAAGCCAGTTTTCTCCTATCACTTTTGGAAAACAACCTTTTCTTTTCAAAGGGGTGGCATCATTGGACTGAAATCCAAGCTCCACAAATACTTTTCACTTGGTCAAATTTTACTCATTGAAAATGGTGATGTGATTCTTCCGTCCTTCCTTGTCGAGCTGCTCATAGTTGTCCATAACCGGGGACATGGCTAAGATCTTAGTTTGTTGACTCTGCAGAGTTTGTGCACTTTCACCTTCAGACTCAAATCAGCCCAAACATCCTATACACTCTTTGTGCATTAAGGAAAGGAGAAGATTGAGACGAGATCTTTCAGAAGCAAGAATTCAACCTAACGGCAAGACCCGTTCCACCTATAATTATGCTACATCTGCTTGTCAAGCCCAGGCTGAACCCTCGCAACTTAGCTAATCAAGAACGTGCCCATATGACTAAAGGCTGCACTGGAAGCAATCTAAACTTCGGGAACATCATAATTATTTTGTTCCTGGGTGGCATTCGTCAAGTACAATCCTCGGGGAGACACTCAACTCTCATCAGCCAAACAACTAAATCCACCCAGGTGGTTCATTGAAGTTTATACTTTATATTTCCTCAACATCAAGTAAAACAATTTTTGTAGCAAGGCTAAGCATCCACTAAGTACCAAGTCTGCAAAATAACAAGGTATAAGGATGGATACACACTACTAGGATATAGCATAGCATAATATAACTTAGTAAAATATCCTATCATGGATACTACTAAAAAATCAACTAATGCATATATAAAATAATGGGTAGTTGATAGTGTGTTACTTTCCTTGTTGAAGTTGGTGAAGAATTCACACTCTCTTCACAAAAGATCGTTGCTCTCTGTACAATTTATTCATTGAAGAAACAATAACAAAATAAACAAGCATTATAACAATCAAACACATAAGTGAAGAAAACAGACAAAGCAATTAACATATCAAAAGGGGTTTAACCAAGTTGGCTAGGACAAGGTCAAGGTTTTATTTTGAAAGATACATTCTCTAATGGTTCAATAAATTGTTAAGGGTTTCCAAGGGTTTCCTTGGGAAGGAATAGGTTAAGTTTGTAGTAATCAAACTTTATAGAAAACATATTATCTAAGAAGTTCCAATAGTTCACCAAGGTGATCTAACTATCTCAACTATTGTAACACATAACAATGTGTAACACTTAGTCAATTTCATCAAGACATTTGAGTGATCTATTTTAGTCTTTTCATTTTGGGTTCAGTTAGGTCTAGGTTCAACTAACTACATATAACAAGATAAAGTATTGGGCTTTTCCATTTGGATCAAGGGTTGGACAAAAACCACTTATTATTCTTCAACTTGTGTGGATGGCTCCAAGTCTTCACCTACTTGTATTCTTGAAGTTCAACTTCTTGCTTCTATTGTAGTTTCCTCCTTGTTGTGAAGCTTCTCTTGAACTTGATAAATCTTCATGCTCTTCACTACTTGGTTTAGGTATGGGATGGGCACAAATATCACTAAGTCAATTTGGAAAGAAATAATAAGAAAGATAGAAAGAGAGAGGGAGATGTTTTCTTATCAATTTCTTCACACTTGTACTTCCTTGAGTTGCTTCTAGTTGTTGTAAAGTACAATTCCTTTACTTCAAATTCTTCATTGATCTTCTTTCTATCTCTTCATGTTGCCACCAAGTTGAAGATGGAGTTCCTTCTTGGGGTTGAGTCTTCTCTTCCATTTTGCTAACTTGATGGATTCTTGAAGCAAGAATACGGGAATGTATAAGTAGATAGAAAACTATGGTACTAGTGTTTGAGGGTCTCTACTTGGTTTTTTATATGGTTTACATACTAGGGACGTGGTCTTGGCTCCAAGATAGCCACCACATCAAAGATAAAAGAATGAAAATAAATTCTAAGGCATGATGAAAATGGCTGTATCACTATGTTGGGTTTTTGGTAAAAACTCATGGTCATGGTCCAAGGGTGTCAAAAATGGTTGGCCAAGGTTGTTTCTAGTTGAAGTTTACCAAAAGGAGCAATTTTCGTTAATTCTAATTTCAATTTTAATTTGATCAAAAATTATTTTGGGAAAGAGGGTGTAAAAGTACCCATCCTACGGTTTCCAAAAAAAAATTATTTGCAATTTTTGCATTTCTAGAATTTGAATTATGCCAAATATCATCAAACAAGCATATTTAAATTTGAACCAATTTAATTTGTCATATTTTAATTTAAACAGTGCTAAAAGATTCTACGCATCCAGGGGATTTAAAAAGTCCAAGTTTGCTAAATTTGGCTAAGTGTATCAAAATTTTAATGATGTTTCTAAGTTGTATGGTGTTTTCTGCAAAAGTTACGAATTAATTTAATTCCGGAAAATATCTGGATAAGGCTGGGCCACGTGGCTGTTTTCTAATGGCTGCGCGGGACGTGATGACTTGGCTCTTTCCTACTGTCCCATACCGGTTCACAAAATTGATCTATTGTGAGCCGCTCAATTCAGATCCAATGGCTGGGAAGGCTAGGGTTACCTTGGCGCCGGAGTGGTCGCCGGAAAATGGTGGCGTGGTGGCCGGCGACGCAGATGTTTGACAGTGACAACGCTGCGGTGGCTCCCTGACCCTGGGGAGTTGACAAGGAGGTGCAGTACGACTTGGAGAACGCGGTGAAGACGATGGCGTCGCCTCCCGTTTCTTGGAATGCTTGCGCGGTGCAGATGAAGACGCTCGGAGCGCTGGCGAGCTCGAAGTGGATGGCGCGACAGTTTCTGTGCGGGAAAAAATTGAGGAAATGGCTCGGGATGTGCGCGCGAGAGAGGATAAGGTAAGGGGGTCATGGAGAGATTCGGGAGGGCCTCACCCTGTCCGAATTCGGTGAAGGACGACGGCGGCCGTGGCTATCTACGGCGAGGGATTCCGGAAGACTGAGGGCATGAATCTGGTGGATAAATTAGGGAAAAAGGAGATGGCACAGGGGGATTTTAATGGTAGTGCTCGACGAGCGGGTTAATGACCTTAATCATGGCAATATCCGGGCGGAATCACAGGGGCGTGACGGCCATGGCGGTTTCTTCGCATTGAAGACGATGATGGCGTTACACGTGATGTCTTCTTGTGGGCTCTACACGGCAGAGAGTTAGGAGAGCTCTGGAGGTGGGCTGCGTTGAGCTGCTACTGGGCTTTTGCCTCCTGCGCGCACGTGGAAAATAGAGGGAACATGGAGATGGGCCGGGCCAGTTGGGCTCTTTCTCTCTCTCTTCCTTTTCTGCGTTTTCTTTTTTGTTCAGTTTTTTTTTAACCTGTTTCCTCCTTTTCTAAATAACTTCTGTTATAAAAATCTACTTAGCATCAAAACAAATTCTAAATTCACAAAATATCAATACCTTTCTAACAGAACCAAATATTTGGAGTTCTCACCATTTTGTATTTTTCAATTTTCAAATTCCATTGAATTTATATTTGCCTTATTATTCCAATTAAATGGAAAAATGATAAGTAAAATAGAAAATAAGTTTGACAAAATTTCAATAGCTTTATAATGATCCAATGCTATTTTCCAAAACCCCTGCAACTTGGTTTATATCTTTAAAACTTTAAAATATGAAGAAGACATATTAGTTACTTAATAGAAGGATAGGAAATAGAAAATTGTTTCAATAATTTCCTTATTATTTCTATGGTTCAATTATTGTTTTCTAGGTCGTTTAAAATATTTTATATTTTCAACATGTGAGCATATCACTGATAGTAACTTATTAACATAATCAAAATAGAGAATTTATTAATAAATTTTAAATTGAGGGCGAGTAAGAATAGAGAGATTTTCTCTAAAGAAGATGTTGTTTTCCCAATTGAAAACATTGTTTTTCCTAGGCACTTTACTTGTTTTCATAACTCAATAATATATATAACACTTTATTGTTTTGTTGATTGACATAATACTTGGAAAACAATTAACCATCTTTTATCCATTTGAGGTTAATAATAATAGTGACATGATTTCTTGGAGACAAGGAGAAAATATTAGAGATAGCAACTCTCTGGTTTTTAATTATTATAATCATTTTCAAAATGGTAGTTGAGTTGAAAACATGTTTGATAAATATGTTTGCTAATAAAATATTTTATTCACACGAGGGAACATATTTTATTTTAGAAATAGGCTTTAGGGTTTATGGAATTAGGGCAATTTGGATTCTTTATTCCAATTTTTTATTGTTTTCTTTTCTTTCTCCCTTTTATTTGGTTTTTGTGACTTGCTTAATCATGAAAACAAAAAGTTTCAATTTTATGTGATTTGTTTAGTTTTCCAAAAATCAGGGATGTTACAAAACATGTGTAAAACAAAACGTATCGGGTATAAAACAAGCATGGACCATAATAAATTATAGATACGTTTGCAACGTATTAGCATCACCAAGCTTAATTGTTGCTTGTCCTCGAGTAGGTAAGTAATAACAAAATAATTTTGGAGGTGACATAAAGCCAACACAATCTTGATCAACGTTATATAAAAGCATTGTAAGCAGAGATCAAAGTATATTAACAAAGACAATGTAAACTTACAAATTATGTTGCACATAAAAAGTAACACAAATAAATGAAAATGAACAATAATCAAGGAAAAAAATAGCGTGATATGAGAAATAGCGGCAGCCTCCTCCATATGCTATGGAAGATATATAGTGATAATAGCGTGCTATATCAAAATAGCGTTTTGAAATAATTATCAAATATATCTCAAAATTTTAAGGATTTCAACAAGAAAAAATGTAGTATAAAAATTTCATAATAATATATGTATAATCACAAATAAAAATTGTTCTCTAGGTTGTTAGATCCCAACATCAACATCACACGGGGAAATAACACAATATAAATTACTTATTCGGAACTATAAACCTAGCGATTTCATCTTGACGATTGTTTTTATCGCCATGAAAAACATTAAGCAACCTTTTATTTTTCCTAAGGTGGAAAACTCGGGCATTTGGCCCAATAGCATGAAAAAAATTAATATCGTGCTATAACGTTACGCTGTTTTAGCATGATATAGCATGATATTTTGTGAATAGCGCAATAGCGAGCAAAAGTGTTAAATTTTAGCGTGGACCCTCCGGACATGCTATATCGTGCTATTAGCGCCAAAATAGCGTGCTATTTTTTCCATGACAATAATGCATTGAAAGTGATACATTTATTTCAGTCATGAAAAAAACATGATAAAGTGATATCCAGCTTGTCCTTCGTGTGGTAGCAAAACATAAATGCCAGGACACCTTCAATGTTCAAATGGTGACTAGGTACAAATAATTTGAGACCAGGCAATACCATAATCATAAATCAATCAATAATAATTTTTGTGACTATGCATATTATACTGGTGTAAATGCCACCCGTATGGGGAACCAGTGAGGTGACTGTTGTGCCATTACACCGGCTAAGCGGTTCCCTGCGGGGCACCATTATGGAACATCGACCGGCTATTTGTGTCTATGACGGGCGGGCTGTGCCTGTTGGAGGCGTTGTCCATGGCATGTCTAGCAGCGCCCAGTCTACACCCAAGGTTAGAGACCTATTGGGGGTGACAAACCAGAAAATTGTGTAGGGCCCACGATTGAGGGTGCCGCTATGGCGCTATTTTATTTCCGACACCCAATAGGCCTTTCGAGAGTTCTTTGGGGGGTGTCAGTGGAACACTCTATGCTTCCGGTGAGTGTGTGGACATACATAGCTCAAGTTCCGGTGAGCTGCCCATTTAACAACCAACGGAAATCATATTTAAAGGTTCCAACCAAATCTGATTTTTGTTTTTGTTAATGATACATAAGGATGATTTCCATGTAAAATATCAGGTAAGCACTATGTGAACGATCGAGATGGTTAACTAGAGAGGGGTGAATAGTTTAACTACAAATTTTACTTGTTTTTTGGTTAACCGGGTATTTCTAAAATATAGATTGTCTAGATTATGCAACTAGGTGAACAATCCTATATGCTGACCAAACACTACTAGCACAAGATATTTATACAACTAAGATGGTAGCAATATGTAACAGCCCAATTTTTGGAAGACAGGAAAAACTTGTTTTCAATAACCCAAAAATCAGGGCCAACAAAAACTTTTTAATATATTTGACTAATACTTGTGTTTCTTTTCTATTTGCTTGTTGATTGTGTTTTTGTTTGAGTTTGTTAACAACTAACATTAAGACCAATGATCATAACTTGCTTAAAACACAACCCTTGTGATCAAGCCATGACAAGATAGCTTATCATCTTCATCCATCACCCTCTTTTGGCAAAAACTTTTTTCAAAATGTTTAGAAGAAACCCAAAGGCCTAGTTTTGAGAAAACATCCTGGAAATTAATTTGAAGAACTCAGTTGCTTGAATAATCTTGTGTGCCTTGTTATTTTTTCCCTGATTTATGTGTGATCTTTCCCTTTGTGTGCTTGGAGTGATTATTTCTTCTTGATGATGAATGTGTGATGTTTTCATAAAATAAAACCTATTAATAACAAGATCAAGCATCAATACCATGTTCCATCACATTCCCATATCATCTTCTGTTTTCTTAAAAAGCTTCCAACTTTGGAGACATGTTTCTATGGCAAATCCTGAGCTAATCATCTATGCACCATCATACATATCCTTGTATATATCTATGCTATCTGTCTAAGTTGTTATTCTGGATATTTAAACACTTTGGTATCTCCTATCAAAGTCCTTTAGGAGGCATCCCTAAATGTTGATCATATCCCTGTTATTTTTATGCACTATTTCTGTGTTGCTCAAAACCACTCCTCTTTGTCTTCAAGCCCAATCAACCTACCCTTGTCATCTTCATAACCTATATATCACCTCTATGTGGTCCATTTATTTTTCAATGGCCATTTAATTATGTATGTCCCATGGTTTTTAACCTATTAAATAAACTCCTGTTTTCACCTTTTCCACTTGGTGTCTCAAATATTTTAAAAGGAGTTGTCTATTTGAAAATCACTTTTGAGACCTATATTATGTACTCCCTCATCCCAACTCAAAAATATTGGTTTTAAAAACATTTTACTATTTATTATTTTCCATTTTCCAAAAGGGCAGAATTGGACTTTAAAATATTTTGTGAAGAAAATTATTTCCTATAATCTTGGAAAAAATACCAAACATGCCTATGGTTATGTAGAACTTATTTATAGAAAAACATTTGAATGTTGTTTCGAAAATTTTGGAGAAAACATTTAAAAACAGTTTCATCCATTTTTGAATTTGCAAAACTTTGTGAAAGAAAAGTTTTCAGAAAAACTTGAGACCACCATCCCTAGACTCCATTTTTCATCCTCTATCCAATGGACATGATTTTTCACTTATGTTATATTCAAAATTTTGGAGAAAACAATCAAAAGCCATTTCTGGTATTTCTTGGCACTGTTGAGAGCAGGCATGTCCTGGTCCACACACTCTCTCTCTCTCTCTTCCTCTCCCCTACACCTGGACAGTAGAAAATAATCCCTTAAACCCGTAGACAACATGCCACTACCCCTAGACCCTTCCCTTCTTCTCCACATCTTCTCCATGGGCTAAATGCCAAGCTACATCATAGGTGGCGTCGAGCTCCTCCCTCACCCGCCACGCATTCCTCCCTCACCTTCTCTACTAGCCTCACAGGACACCCAGGAGCACACATGTGCATGCCATTTGCTTCCTGTAGCTCTCCTTCCCCTCCTCCTTCATGTCAAACACCTACGGGTGCTCGGTGGGCACCATCGTTTGCCAATGACCCCGTGCATCTCCTGCCTTCTCCTCTCGCTTGGAGGGTGTCCTCCCTATGCTCCACCTCCCTGGCAAACCCTCGTTCGAAGAAATTCCCTCTGGCCATCTTGGCCAAGCCATCGTGGCCGCCATGAGCGCCGCACGAGCGTGCTCACTGTCTTTCATGTTGTAGCCACTCGAGGCCGCGCCTTTGCTTTCCACCTTGCCAACCCACCTCCCATAATCCTCAATCGAACATCCGCATCAAAACCCCTTGTAGCCCTATAAATCGCCGGCATCGTGCATGAACTCGCCGCGGATGAGCACCCCGTCAAGCCACGGATTCAGGCTATCTCCAGCCATGCCACTTCTCTCCCCACCCTTCTTGAGCTCCCGCGAGTCTCGAGCTCCCTCTAATGTATCCTTTCCATCCTTGAAGTGGAGCCGCCATCGGCGACAAGATTTGCCGGTCGCCACAACCCGGCGCAGATGATGCTCTGGTCGTTTCCTGCAGCCGCTGATGGGGGCACCGGCTCCGCCTCGCCTCCTTGGAGCTCCTGGTGCTTTTTGCACATCCAGGCGGCCACGGTAGACCCCGATGGCAAGCTCCACCCTCCGCAGCGGTGGCCGGAGCGGACGCCGCCTCTATTTTTGGTCACCAGACGTTGGCCCGCCGCGATCTGTTCCTGGCCGTCGGATTGCAATCCTACGGCAGATCTCCTTCAGGCCACTGACCAGCAGGCCGCGGTCAGCCGTTTGACCGTATTCCCGCGCGGGAAAGGCTCTTGGGCCGGCCCGTCGCCGCGCTGCTCTCTTCCCGCCTGGCTTGTGTCCGCCTGGCCCAGGTCCTTGCCAGATCTGGCCCGTTAACAATTTTTTCTTTGCAGGTTAATTCCTTTTTCTTGTAGATCTGTTTCTGGATGTTTACTTTAAATCAAATTCAAAATGCAAATGTGTAAAAATTGTCAAACTAAAAATCATCGTTGTAGATCTACAAAATATTAACCATATCCAACTTGTAGATCTGCATTTTGTGCAATATTTTAGGAGAAATAAAATAAATGGGAGAGATACTCATTAACACCATTTATTTAATAACTTGAGTTTTATGTATCGAAAACATGCAAACTCAACTGTTCTGAGTAGCCCTTGAAAATGTCTATCTGTGTCAATTGACGTTGTGTTGACTTGCATGTTAGTTTTAGCCCAGAGAGCACTTATGTGAATTGTTTAATTTTATTGGTGATGCTTTTTGAGGTGAATAATATTGTGTTGGTTTGCTAGTGACTATGATCACCTTATAATAGCTTGTCATGATTTTAGGAGTTACATAATAGCCTTGGTGCAATATTTAGTGTTTAGTCCTTTTCTGCATATTATTGCTATGCCCTTATTAAATTGTGTGATATATTGTTTTTGATATAAATTTGATTCCTAGCATGTGTAGGGTATAAATTCATGTTTAAGATGTGTTTTGAGTGTTACACTATCATGTTAGGACTTGTGTGTGAAACACCATGTCTGTTATAGTTGTATTCTCATAGGGTGTTTTCCTAGTAATAATAGGTTAATTTATGTTGTTCTTCATTTTGGTGTGATGACATAAATAAATGCTTTAGTATTTTTATCCATAGCATAGATACTGTTATTTTTAAATGTTATACTTGCTTTCATGATTTAATAAGGTCTAGATCATTTTGGCATGCCATGCTAGTTTTAGGTGATTTCTGCCATAATAGTTATTTGCATGCTTAGTTTTTGATAAATTATTTAAGTTATTATTTTGATAGTACTAGCATGTCTAGGTGTTGTTTTATCTGTTACTTGGATTCTATCTTACAGATCCATCATGGTAGAATAAATCTTGTTTGATGATCTCTTATAGTTATGCATGTCTGTTTGCCTAAATAGCCCTTTTCCATGTCTAGTTTTAACAGTTGTTTTGCTCCATGATTATTTTCATGTATTGAGTGATGCCATGACATGTTTGGTATTGTTTTGTCTCTGTTATTAGGTTGTTTAGCTACTGGTTATATTATTTCTTCATGTTTAGAAAAGCATGTGTTACTATCTTCCTATGCATGTGTACGTTTTCCTAGGTTGTTTTCTTGTTGTTTTGCTCATCCTCATGAATGACCAGAGAGTCATTTAACCTTATTGGAGCATGATATGAGAGTGGAACACCCACTGAACTCATACCATAATGGTTGAGGATCCATGGCATTAATTCTAGTGTTATTCATGTGTATTGTCTGTGCCTGTTTTGCTTGTTGGTGTGCACCCTAGTAATATTGTTTGTAAGAGTACTTGTTTGATGAAAGGCTTGCTGTATGTTTAAATTTGTTAAGTTCTTGCCTTTTTTTGGTTCTGATTGGGTGTTTTCCTTTTTGAGTCTACGACGTTAGATAACGAAGACGATATTATTTCCCGGAGAGGTTTTTATTGCAACTCTTGTTTATTTCAAGAGCAAGACCAAGACCAGTGCCAAGGCAAGCCATTATAAATGCTTGCTGTTGTTTTACTTATCATCATCTATCATGCATGTTTTACTTCTGAAGTTTTACAAAAGTTTTGATTGAAAAACTATTCTTTTAAGTGGACTATACCACTATTTATTTTATATATCTAATATGTTATATCCACCATATAATCTTGCTGTTACCAAGCCCTTTAGATATTTTAGTATAATCATTTAATCAACTTAAGTCCCTTAGTGGACACTTTAACTTGATGTTTTGGAAAAACAAAAGCTTTTGAAAAACCCGAGGAAAGGTGGGACCTTGTCTGAGGGAGGTATGTGAAGAAGGAAATGTTTTTGACTTGTTTTCCAAAAATGACACATAACCTAGTCTTCGCCGGAAAACCAAGCCGTGCTACCACATTACCGCAATATGGGAACGGGGTCTAGCTAAAAAGCTTGTCGGTGTTAGTCTGTGTCTACCTCAATGTGCTATAGGGGTTAGAGTCCCCCGAACCGAATTGTCGCCAGAAAGGAGAGAATGGGACATTCAGAGTCTGGGGATTAAGTTCGCCACCGGTTGCAACAGTTGGGTCTCCTGCCATGGCAGTGTGTTGTGAGGGGAAACTAGATCGATACGGCTGACTCATTCGATGCCTGGGAGAACAAACCCAGTTGAAGAGGTAGCCATTTACTAGCGCTGACATAGTGGATGGCTAGGACCAGTTATCTGATGTTTGCATACTGTCTTGGACAGTCCGTGGTTGTTCACGGCGGATGTACTAGATCTTGTGGAATGTGCACACCTCTGCAGAGTAAAACTATTCAGAATAGCCGCGTCCTCGGATATGGACAGTGTGAATGGCCATGTAGCTAGCATTGTGTCAATGTTTTTGAAAAGGTGGAAAAGTGTTTTGGAATTTGTACCTGGGTGGTACGTGGAAAGGGAATGAATGTACCTTTGAGGTACTGGAAAAATTATGATCTTGAAGATGTGATCTTCCAAGAAGTTTTGCAAAGAGAAATGTTCTTACATTTAAAATGCTTTATCAAAACCTTGTGGACATGTTATATCTACAAGAGAAATAAAATATCTTTTGAAGTATCTTCTTCAACAAAAACAACTCAAACTTGTGCAACCATGATGTGTCTTCAATTCATCATGGCTATATGAACCTTAATTACAGCCTTCCTACCACATATATTTATGCATACTTGCATGTTTAGATTTCATTTGGGGTGTCTTGCGAGTACCTTCCAATGTACTCACAATGGTTTCGTCCCTGGCTATTGTCTTAGCCAGACTTTGAGCAGAAACCCGGAGAACCTGAACAAGATGGAGTCGCTGACGGCTATGCGAACTAGGAACGTCTCCGAGTCAGTAGCCTGTAGGTAGTCAAGGCAAGACTTGGATTTACCACAGTGTGTTTTGTAGACTTCCGCTGTTTTTACTGTGTGTTCCTGTCCTGCGTGGCAGTTGTCTTCGACTGAGTCATGTGACCAGTTGTGTAAGTCGTGTATTCGTGTAGTGGATGTTGTAATCTGCAATGCCAACTTGAGTATGTTGTTACGATTAACTGATCATAGGATCGTGAATGTATGCATACTGGAGGTCTCGGACTGCTAGTCTGGGGTCCCCACACAATAATTAAAGGTAAGTTGAGGGATATACGAACAAAGTAACGCGGAGATTTATCCCGAAGTTCACTTCCTAATGGAAGCTAGTCTCCGTTGGAGCGTTGCGATGCCACCAAAGTGGAACAACGAATAGCCTTCAGATGGCACATTGTATCTCCTTCATGTCCAACCACCAAAGTGGATAGGCACGAATCACTATGTTTCCATTAAGGTTGACAAATAGAACCCTTACAAGGATAAGGTACACTCCATAGCTTGGAGGGTCCTCGCCAAACCTTGGAAGCCTCCAAGACTCCAAGCAACAATATTCAAAGGCTCTCAAAGCTTCACGGACACCTGAAGGTTACGTTGCATAGAAAACAAAAAAATTCCTACACGCGATAAACCCAAAAAGCCAAGATCTAATCTAGGAGATGAAAGGTAACGGGCAAAGACAGAGTCTTAAGGAGAACATACCCTCAAAGAAACAAAGCGTTACGAGATCAAATCTCGTTGTTGGCGTAGTCGTACTCACACAAATTCCGAGAGCGATAAGATAAGCACCGCAATCCGCCGGTGCCTCCATGATCGGTCACACGTACGGTTGATGACGACCTCCGTTCCCTCGATCCAGCAGGGCAGCAAAAGTAGAGGATCCCTCGGAACTCCAGAACCACGACATCGTGGTGGTGGTGAACAATCCCACGGTCAGGGCTTCACCAATCCGGAGACCATGGAATGGAGCAGCGGGTGGAGAGGAAGTGAGGTGGGCAAGTGTGTGAAGGAGGGAGAGCTCTCAACCTCCTTTTATAGGGGAGGGGGGAGGCAGCCCAAGGGGGGTGCGGCCAGCCCATGGTGGTGCCCCCATCTCTTCCCTCATCATGTGAGTGGACTCTCCACTCACACCCACTCATTTTCCACTTTATCTCCACTCAAAAATCCCAAAGGTTTTTCTTTAATAAATAAATAAAACATTTTTATTTCTTTATTTCAGCATTTGTTAATTCTATTAAAAAATTGCATATAGCACGTCGAATCATTTGTTAATTCTATTAACAACCATTTGATGAAAAACCCTTGAACTATTTCAATTTTACCCGAAACAATTTCGGTGCTGTCCAAAACATTCTTCGATATACCGTATCCTCTCAAATGCGTCATCGAACCTTAAGTGTGACACCCTACAGTTCGCAAATAACATAAACATGATCGATAATCCTCTTTGATCAATAATCAAAAGCGGGATCTGGAGATCCGTGATGACTCCTATATATTCAACGATGAATCTCGTGATTGTGTGAACCATCAACGTCGTGACTAATTACCTTTTTCTTGCAATATTTTACTTGTCCGAGATCCAATCATTGGTATCAACCATACCTTGTTCAATCTTTTTACCGACAAGTACTCTTTTACGCGTTCCGTGATATGACGTCCTTGTGACCTAGTCACGTTCTTGCAAGCGGTGTCGACATGATATCACCGAGAGGACCCAGATTATATCTCTCCGTCATTTGGATGGACAAATCCCACTCTTGATCCATGAGCCTAACCTAATACTTTCCAAATACCCAACGACACCTTTATAGTCATCCTGTTACGGTGTGACGTTTGATGAAATCAAAGCACCCTTCCGGTATCAGTGATTGACATGATCTCATGGTCTAAGGAATAAGTTACTTCGTATGATTGATATAACAATGTAAACTTAATGACTTTATCGCATTGCTATATTCACTTTGGGTATATGTTCATCACATCATTCTTCTAATCACATGACCCCATTATTAACAACATCCAATGTTCATGATTAGGAAACCTTAATCATCTATTAATCAACAAGCTAGTTAAAAGAGAGGCTTTACTAGGAACCATTGTTTTTTTATTACACACACATGTATCAATGTTTCCGGTTAGTACAATTCTAGCATGATAAATAAGCATTCATCATAAACAAGGAATAAGATAATAACCACTTTATTATTGCCTCTCGGGCATATTCCCTTCAGTCTCCAACTTCCACTAAAGTCTGTAAGCACTTAACACATATGGTGTTCCAGTGTTACTACCATGGTTCGCATGTGGTAAACATCATCAAAAATATCTGAACTGTTCAGGTCCTATTGTATTTTCATGAAGTTTGCGTCTACACGCATCACACATTCTCTAATGAGATGGCTTTGTATATATTTGGTCAACCGGTGAGACCTTAATTTCTCAGCTTAAACCAATGTTACTAACATTGTGAAAATGTAACTTCATAGTGTTAGCATTCTTGGAAATTCACCAAGTTCAATAAAGAACTCCTTGACACAAAATACTCCTATTATTTGTTGTCAACACAATGATATACTTATCCTTTGTTGTAGTATCCGTCACAATACTTTAATTTTGAAACTCTTTCAAATCCAGCATGGAACTTTCTTCCATCCTATTGTGCTACCTTTCATCACATGTTTTAATTGAGATAAAATTACTTGAATAAATGGAAAGACTATTAGTGTAACATATTACAACTAATATTTTGTCATTACTACATAGGAAAACATATCCTTAGCATTTCTAAAATGACACAAGGATCTCTCCCACTGTTGTCTAATCATCATATGAATTATCCTGCTATAACATTATATAGCGTAAGACTCATCTGGTTGTGTACATAGCATGGAAACATGACTTAGAAATCTTAATTTCAATTATGCTCATCATGTGTCAAAACACTTGAGTCTTGCTCAATTGTTTTCCATGTGACAAGAACTCCTTCTTGTCATTTCGATATTGACTTACTTCAATACTTCATCTATGTAATTTGGCTCAACCATATCAGGCGCTTCAATCCATCTCGTATAGATATCGATGCCCAATATCTCCTAAGCCTTTCATCAATATGAAAATCTTAACCGTGTTAATTTAAAATACATATTTTCTAATCAATCATATGTCATCTACATAAAGCATTGGAAATATGTCTTAGCGCTCCCACTTAATTTGTTGTAATTCTACAAGCATCTTTATCGTTCATGATGGAATCAAACTCTTTTGATAACTTCATTAAGGTAAAGATTCCAACTTCGTTATGGTCACTTCAACAATTGAAGTGTGCATACCTTTCCAGCAACCTTTTGAATTTTACGAAACTCTCAGACTGTGTCAAGTACACAACCTTGATCAAACTTCCTTGAGAGGAAATTTGATTTTTGTTATTCGACTGCCATATCATAATATGTAACTTTTTTGTAGAGCTATTCGCAAAGAGTAAAGCATCACTACGAAAGATCAAAATCTTGCAGTAGTCAACTCTTTGAACTTCGTCGAAAACATCTTTTCGACAAGCATGACTTTCAAAGGATGTAAAAATCCATGTCTCTGTTGCTATATAGACCCATTTGCTACCGCTAGGCACCATGCCTATCGAAGTGAATACCAAGTCACATACTTGATATTCATATAGGGATACTATCGCGGATATAATGACTCATAGCCAATTTTACGAAGTCAGGGCCCATCATTTGCTTCCTTTATAAGGTCCAGGTCCCTTTGTTGTCAAAACAACACTTTACTCTTAAACCAAAAGTTGTTCTAAGTACAAAGTTTTAGGACTTTTTTGGTTCAGTTCGCAAACTCATTCGAAGTATCTACAACACATGTAGTTTCTTCTACTTGGTCAAAATAGCAAACCCTAGGACAACTTCCAGTGCTTTGCTACTCTTGACATGGTAACGAAGATTCTCTAATCTCGTTGAGTTCGTACTGTCCTCCCACTCACTTATTTTGCAAGAACTACTTTCTCGTGAAATCAACCTTCTCTGACAAACAATATTTGTCTTTGGTTCGATGATAGGAGAAATACCTAATGGATTCGTTGGGATAACCTCATAAACATATATGTATCCTATTTTGGTAATAAACATTTTACACATGTTGTGCATACCAAAACTTTAAGAAAAAGACAATTCGGGTCACTACCCAAACCATATCTTATATGTTGTCAATTTCAACGGATCATGACGGTGCTCTTTTTAGTGTAAAAGCGGATGCCTCTAATGTATAAACTACAAAATTATAATGACATGTTTATTAATCTTACCATGTCCAACAAGGTTTGATTTTGTCTCTTGAATACTCCAAACTAATGTGAGGTTATTCGAGTAGTATAAGTTGTAGAACAGTTCTGCAACTTCTCAGATGTTTTGCTTAACTTGTAACTCAAACTTTATCCTTTATGATCCAATTATAAATACTTGATTATCTTGTTACTATGATTTTTACTTCATACTAACAATAGTTTGAACCAATTCAAAAAAAATGTCAAACTCCGTTCTCTTTAAATAGATATACTCATATATCTACTCAAATCATCGACAAATTTAATGAAGGAAAAACTAATCCACCCCATATGACTATAAATAATGGAGTATATACATCAACATGTACAATCTCCATTAAATTTGTCGTCCATTCTAGTTTGGCCTATGAACGGAATTCTAGTCATCTTTTGAAAGAGGTCTCACAAGCATCAATTTATTTAAAGAAAATGACTCCGGAAGTCCATCAACATGGATTTCCTTCGTGTTTTCCTTTCTGATATGAACAAAAATGGTGGTGTCACAATTTAAGTGAAATTCTTTTTATGTCTTGCAACGTTTAGCATTTAGTTTTATAGATGTTTACTTTACCAACACGGTTTATATTAACTCATCCATCAATTATGGAATATGGTCATAGTTTGAACAATCTAATTTGTTCTCACAAAATACGAGAACAAAATAACTTCTTAAGTTCGTAAAATAAATATTGAATGTTTGGTTCGATACGACGATGAACACAATAACACTTTGTTCCTGTTCTTGTCATAATTGATTCCATATCTACTACTAGTTCCTTTTAGGCCCTTGTATTTCTTGTATTGCGTTGATTTGTATGAAAACTCATACAAACCAATCTGGTATCAAAATACCCAAAAAAAAATACTTTGTTAACTAGTAATACATCTATAACTTGTATATCAAACATATACTCCTGAGCTGGACTTTTCCAGTTATCTTCTTTTCTGCCATATATATTTTTGTAATTCTATTTTCAATATTCCCTTTTCTTTACAAGAAGAATCATTCAACATCAAACAACGCTAGTCGCACTAGCTTATTTTCCTTGGCGTGTTAGTCATATACTATCACCCATTGAGTCATACTTTGAGTTTTATTGTTCTCCTAATATCACCATATTAATATCATTCTTCCTTATTCCACTCTTAGCAATCTCCAAGTAAGGTAAACGATTTTTACCCATACTTTTAATCCATCCCATCATAACAACTTTATGATAAAGCTACTATAGCTCGAAGGAAGGAACTTAGAGGATAAATTTTAGCGCCCAACTTCTTGGAATATTCAAACGCCTAGCGTCTTCAATCATTGCATATATTCAAATAATATAAGCATACATTGTCACGCTAAATTATACTCAGTCATGTTGCGACAAATAAGTTTCTTGATATCAATATATCTTTCACTTGATTGTTTCTGAAAACAATTCTTTTCAGTTCCTAAATCACCTTGATCAACAAAACATTCTTTTGAAGATAAAGTATATGGAAGCAAGCATGACTCTCGATTCTAAGTAGGAATTATTTGCTCTCTAGATCAATCAATCATTAATCATATGGAGCTAGGTAGGAAATACCGAAAATCTACAATAGGACTCAATTTCAAATTTTACTAATACGGTACCAATCTTAAATGGTTTTTACCAGATCATAACAGTTATATCTCAATTAACAATCTGAGTGTAAGGTAGTTTGTGGATGCCAATGAATACTACAATTTGTGCAAATTCATTTTGATTGGTTGTTCATGATAAAATAATTTCAAGTTAATTCAAATTACTACGTGAACTCCCACTCAAAAACAACATCCCTCTAGTCGTTTTAATGATTACACGAACCAAATTCACTACACCAAAACCGGTCATCACGTGAGATGATGTAGATGCAAAGGCGAACATCGACATGTTCATCATGTCATCCATATGACTCATGCTTTACCTTTCGGTTACGTGTTCCGAGGCCATGTTTGTACATGCTAGGCTCGCCAAGTAGAACCGTAGCATTACGTGTGTTCCAAGGCCATGTCTGTACATGCTAGGCTCGTCAGCACCCGTTGTATGTGAACGTTGAGTCTGTCACACCTGATCATCACGTGGTGTCTCGAAACGACGAACTTTCTTAACGGTGCATACTAAGGAAGAACACATTATTATCTTGATATTAAGTGAGAGGGATCATCTTATAATGCTACCGTCGTGATCTAAGCAAAATAAGATGCATAAAAAGATTAACATCACATGTAAGGATAATGTGATATGATATGGTCCTTCTTGCACTTGATCTCCATCTTGTGCATCACGGTATGATCTCCATCATTCCACCGGCGTGGCACCAAGGTCCATGGCACCTCCATCTTGATTTTCCATCAATAATAAGACAGCCATATGGATTCCTTCCGGTATATCAATAATTTACAAAAGAGATCATCTCATAATCAAATTTGTAACATTGACCATATCACATCACATGCCCAGCAAAAACTAGTTAGACGTCTCTAATTTATTTTTTGCATATTTTATGTGGCTTAGGGATTTCTAGGATAGAACCGTTCATGCCTACGAACATCAACCACAACGTTGATAAACATATTTTTAACAACCCTTCGTAGATTAGATCTTAACTATATTAGGAGAAACAGACACCCGCGAGCATCTTATGCAATACAAGTTGCATGTCAGTTGTGGACCAAGTCTCATGTACGTGGAAATGTAAGGTTAGTCCGGGCCGCTTCATCCTACTATGCCACTAAGATCATAAAATACTCAAAGAGGCAATAACATGATCATCAACGCCCACATACTCCTATGTGTTCTACCCGTACAAATCATCTACGCATAGATATGGCTCTGATACCACTGAAGGGTATGATGACCCAGAAGTATAGGGGGTGTATCGTGGTACGTTCGATAAATAAGAGTGTCGAACCCAACGAGGAGCATAAGGTGTTGACAAGCAGTTTCGATGAAGGAATAACTGTAAATACTGGAATATAAATTTGTAGGGGTTTTTGATATTGCAGATAAATAAAGTGCGAGTAAATAAAATGCAGTAGTAATAATTTCAGCAAGTGGCCCAATCCTTTCTTCAGCAAAGGACAAGCTTGTGGGTTTACTTATGATTAACAAACGTTCTCAAGGACACACGGGAGATTTCTGTCAAGTGCTTTTGTTCCATGCCGCTGAATAATCTCATGTGTTTTTATAAGTGTTGTGTGGGTGAACCTATGCTAATGTACCGTCCCATCCAAGACTAATACAAACTTGTGATTATACCCCTTGCAAGCATCCGCAACTACAAGAAAGTAATTAAGAAATTAACCTAACCACAGCTTTAAACCCCGAGATCCTACACTCCCTCGTGTAATGGTTTCCTAACGGGGGTTTAGGTTTCTGTCACTCCGGCAACCTCACAATTATTAGCCAAATACATGATGCATTCCCCTAGGCCCATAAATGGTGAAGCATCATGTAGTCTACGTTCACCTGACAGCACTAGAAGAATAACACCACAACTTAAATATCAAACATTAAATATTACTCAACATTAGTTCACTACTAACAACTTGACTTCTCCCATGTCCTCAAGAACAACACGAACTACTCACAAGACATGATATGGATCATGATCAGAGGTGATAGAATGGATGATAACAACCGGTCATAAAGTGCAAACACCGATAAATCTCACAAGCATTAACTACTAACAAGTAATCCACACCGGGAGAGAGATCTAATGTAAAATAACGATAAGGCCCCTAATTGTTACATCGTGATGACGGTGGATGATGAGGGTGATGGTGCTGGTGGTGAGGATGATGATGATGATGATCTTGATGATGCCCGGAGTGAAGACGGTGACAATGGCGGCGATTTCCCCTCTCAGGAGAGGAATTTCCCCAGCAGATTTCTCCCTGCCAGAGAGCTTTTCTCTCTCGGGTGTTTTCCGCCCCGAGGCGGCAGCGGAATAATTCTTCGACGATGGTATGAGTCTTAGGGTTTCCTCGGGGCCATGTACGCCAAAGATATCCCCTTGAGGTGGGCCATGGTGGAAACACCCCCTGGTGGCGCGGCAAGGGGCGCGCCACCTCATGGTGTGGGCCCCTGGTGGCCCCCTCTGGCTCATCTTGTGGATGTACTCCTCCTTTGAACTTCTAAGACACCTCCGGTGTCGCACTTCTTCTTCTGATCTTCTTAAATTTGGTATCTCGGTGGTGCTTTTTCCATCAGATTCCTGGTCCCGGTGTTTATTCTCCAAAAAAATATGAAACATGGAAAATAAGATAAAATAACATAAGGGATGCATCATAACATGAAATATATCGATGAATAACAGAAAATTATGATATAAAATAGTGATATAAAATGGACGTATCAACTCCCCCCAAGCTTAGACCTCGCTTGTCCCCAAGCAAAACTGAACTCAGTAAACATGACCACACGTTTGTGGAGTGCAGAGTCGGTAAATAAAATACGGACAAGAAGCATCACATTTATCTATGCACCAATCATTATAGACAGTAACTTCCTCTCATATAACCTAACTTGAAACGAGTAATGGGAGTCACAAACAAATATGCAAAAAAGAGAATCAAAATTGGTAATAGCAAACTTCATTCTTGGTCAGAGAACATTTAATGATATCATACTTACCTTAGGTGAAGTCTTTATAACAAGGCTTATATTGTAGAACTTAACATGTTTAATTATAACAATCCTTTTACAGTGATTAATAGCTTTCAAAGTAATATTCATTCAGATAATAAAGAATGTGCTAAACAAAGAAGGATAGAAAACATAATTGAATAAATTAACATATAGATGGTGAGACCACAAACAACTCAAATGCTTGCTGGAGATAGAAGGGAATGGATTTACTGACTCAACATAAATGTAAAAGATAGACCCTTCGCAGAGGGAAGCATGGATCAGTCATGTGCTAGAGCTTTTATTTAATAAACATAGGTATAAAAGTTTGACACTCCTTCCATCCATCTTACACAAACCATGGCTAACCGAATCCTCGGGAGCCTGCCAACCATCACAAACCATGTAGGAGTGTCTAATTTTGAGAGGTGTATGCTAGTGTCAATGAATGATAAACAGAAAATACAGTATGTCACAAGCCAACTAGACTTCATAAGAGCGTCTCCCATATGAGGGACGCAACAAGTGTAGAAGGTCATCCCTCATTCTCCTTTTTTTACACGATTATGCTTTGACTGATAAATCAGGGGCAAAAAAAGGGAAGAGAATTTATTTGTATTAATTTGGGGTTTGGCACCCCGCTTCCAGCTCTTCTGTCATTTGGATAAGCGGATGAAGCCACTAGTCCAGGTGTTTGAATTCCAATCAACAAGTGAGATAAATATTCTCTATTGACGTCCTCATGAGCAAAAAAAGGAACACAAAATAGGAGTAATTTTGAAAGTTTTAAAGGTAGCACATGAGCAATTTACTTGGAGTGGTCGTGAAATACCACATGTAGGAAGGTATGGTGGACACAAATGGCAAGGTTTTGGGGCTCACGGTTTGGATGCACGAGAAGCATTCCCTGTTAGTACAGGTTTTTTGGCTAGGAAGGTTAGGTAGCAAGCATAAGAATTGAGGGAAAAAAATATATATACATATGATGAAACCAATCATGCAATCTTCATTGAAATATCAAGCGGTCTTAACTTGTGAATACTAAGTTTATGAGATAATAGGCAAATTCCTTTTTCTTATGCTAGGGTCTCAAATTATTATTTTTGCTGACCCAAGCTACGTTTCCCAAAACCAACTAGATTAACTTGATGATCTCTAGAGTGATACAAAATACTAACAACAAGCTCAACCATATGGCAGAAATTGAAAACTAAAATAATGTGTGCAGAAAGTAAATGATGAAATTTCTCATTAATATTTCAAACCGGCAACTCACACCAACGGATACAATGATAACCTACTAAAGAGAGATACTTCCATACTGCAAACCATCCTATATGATAACTTCTCTACTCATGATATGACTCTACTGAAAAAGTAAAAATATGAAAGATAGTGATGTGATACCGTGGCACTCCCCCCATGTAACATCCCAAGTATGAAAACAACCCCTAGAATGTTTGTTTTCTTGTTTTATTTATGTTTTGCATCATGACATCATCATTGCATTTGTTTTGGCATTTGTTTTCCATTTGTTTTCATCTGTTTTCCCTTGTTTTCCCATTTGAAATTCAAACAATATTCAAATATTTGTTTCATACTTGTGCTGTCACAACTTTTCATATGAAAATTTCAAATCAAAACATTATTTTGTTTCCAATAACTTGGAAATTCAAAACCTTTAAATTGCTTCTTTTCCATGTTTCAATTAATATCAACAGTGCTCAAATTCAATTAAAATACAAACAGCAACTAATTTGAAATATTTGAAAAACAAAAGTTTGCAAACTTGTGCTGTTACATTTTCCAAATGAATATTCAAATCAAAGCAATTAAATTGTTTCCATTAGAGTTGTAAGTTCAAACTAGTTTAAATATTTGCTTTCAATAATTCAATTAATATCAAATTCAATTAAATTCAATTAATTTCCAAACAGCAACATAAATTAAAATTTTTGGGAAACAAAAGGTTGCACATTGCTGTTTTTATAATAAATAACTCATACATTTTTTTCCTAATTTTTCCAACCCCAAATACCCACTCTTTTCTTCCTATTCTATTTCTGCAAAAAAAAAGAAACAGAAACAAAAAAAAATTAAAAAGAAAACGCAAAGGGGAGAGGCAGCAGGCCCAGCCCACCTAACCCACGGCCTGCTACCCCCCCCCACCGTTTCATCCACCTTCGTACGGCAGCACATCGGGCGCCTCCACGTCGACATCAGCGAGGAGCAGACGGCCGAGCTCCTCCCCCTCCTCCTTATAACCCTAGGCCACGAGCCCACCCTCTGCCCTAGCTCCTCCATCTCTCTCTCCCTCGCCGCCGCCATGTTTTCCTTCCTCTCTCTCTCTCCCTGCACCATCTTCTCCCTCTGAACCGCCACCGCACGCCACCATCTCTGAACCTCCGACGATCGCCGACGTTGTGGTTCCCCACCGTCCAAGCTAGCCGCGGGAACGAGTTCCCCGTCGCTTCCTCAACCTCCTTGACCCCACAGCAGTCCCGGGGAGCAACTGCATCGCCGCCGCCGTGCCTGTCGGTGTCGCCGCCGTCCGTTCTGTCGCCGTCGAGCATCTTCCTCCCTCCCGGCGAGAACCGTCACCTCCACCTTCCTCTCTCTATCTCCTCTCTGCACGAGTGCACACGGCCACCGCAGCAGTCCACAGCACCACGGGCAGCAGCACCGCGGCGATCGCTGCCGGCGATCACCGAGCTCTCGGTTCAGAACAGAAGGTCTGAACTTTTATGTTCAGTTGCAGTTTAACTGACGGATCTGAAGATTATAACCCCGTGGAATCCCTCTCTGTCACGATTCGAACAGCAGCCCAGTTGGCCAGCGCGCTGCGTACGCGAGCCCGAGGTCGAGGGATCGATCCCTCGCCTCCGCGGGATTATCCACCCCCTTTTTGGCACTTTGCCACGCAGGCGTACAGGTCCCACCGGCCAGCGACTGCGGAGGCCACGCAGGCGCACCCACACCTGCCACGGGCGCGCCACGGTGGCGTTGGCCCCGCTGTCAGTGGCACCGCAGCTGCGTGCCCCGCGTGACAAAAGTCCCAGGGACTGTTCTGAAAGTATTTTCCTTCGCGTTTTAGTCCCTGTTTACAGATTAGCCCCTGTATTTGTAATACTAATAACTTTTAAATTTCAAATCCAAATAATACAAATAAAATACGTATCCTGCACCAAATTTAATTTTCTATCTGATTAAATCATTAGTTTTCTGTTTTGAACATTTCAAATGGTTTTAAATTGTGGGGACCCCAGACTAGCAGTCCGAGACCTCCAGTATGCATACATTCACGATCCCATGATCAGTTAGTCGTGAACAACATACTCGAGTTGGCATTGCAGATTACAACATCCACTACACGAATACACGGCTTACACAACTGGTCACTTGACTCAGTTGAAAATAACTGCCACGCAGGGCAGGAACACACACTTGAAAAACAGCGGAAGATTGCAAAACACACTCTTGGTAAACCCAAGTCACGGCTTGACTACCTACAGGCTACTGACTCGGAGACGTTCCTAGTTCGCATAGCCGTCAGCGACACCATCTTCTTCAGGTTCTCCGGGTTTCTGCTCAAAGTCTGGCTAAGACAATAGCCAGGGACGAAATCATACATGAGTACGTTTGAATGTACTCCTGCAAGTCACCCTAAATGAAAGCTAAACATGCAAGTATGCAGATATAAAGGTGGTAGGAAGGCTTTAATTAGGGCTCAACTAGCCATGATGAATTTAAGACTCATCATAGTTGCACAAGTTTTATTCTGCTTTGTTGAAGAAGATACTTCAAAAGATATTTCATTTCTCTTGTAGATAAAGCATGTCCACAAGGTTTTGATAAAACATTCTAGGTAAAGAAAACATTTATCTTTGCAAAACTTCTTGGAAAAACACATCTTTAAGATCATCATTTATCCGGTACCTCAAAGGTACAATCATTCCCTTTCAACGTACCTCCCAGGTACAAGTTCCAAAACACTTTTCCAGCTTTTTGAAAACATTGACACAATGCTAGCTACATGGCCATTCAACTGTCCATATCCGAGGACGCGGCTATTCTGAATAGTTTTACTCTGCAGAGGTGTACACATTCCACAAGATCCAGTACATCCGCCGTGAACAACCACGGACTGTCCGAGACAGTATGCAAACATCGGATAACTGGTCCTAACCATCCACTATGTCAGTGCTAGTAAATGACTACCTCTTCAACTGGGTTTGTTCTCCCCGGCACCGAGTGAGTCAGCCGTATCGATCCGGTTTCCCCTGACAACACACCGCCATGGCAGGAGACCCAACTGTTGCAACCGGTGGCGAACTAAATCCCCACACTCTGAATGTCCCATTCTCCCTCCTGGCGACAATTCGGTTCGGGGGACTCTAACCCCTATAGCACACTGAGGTAGACACGGACTAACACCAACAAGCAATTAGCTAGACCCCATACCCATATTGGGGTAATGTGGCAGCACGGCTTGGTTGTCCGGCGAAAACTAGGTTATGTGTCATTTTTGGAAAAACAAGTCAAAAACATTTCCTTCGCACAAACCTCCCTCGGACAAGGTCCCACCTTTCCTCGGGGTTTTTCCAATCTTTTGCTTTCCAAAAACAACAAGTTAAAATGTCCACTAGGGGACTCAAATTGATTGAGTGATGATACTAAAATATCTAAAGGGCTTGGTAACACCAAGATTATATAGTGGATATAGCATATTAGATACATAAAATAAATAGTGGTATAGTCCAATTAAAAGAATAGTTTTTGAATCAAACTTTTGTAAAACTTCAGAAGTAAAACATGCATGATAGATAATGATAAGTAAAACAACAGCAAGCATTTAGAATGGCTTGCCTTGGCTCTGGTCTTGGTCTTGCTCTTGAAATAAACAAGAGTTGCAATAAAAACCTCTCCGGGAAATAATACCGTCTTCGTTATCTAACGTCGTAAACACTAAAAGGAAAACATCCAATCAGAACCAAACAAAGGCAAGCACTTGATAAAATGTAAACATACAGCAATTATTTCATCAAACAAGTACACTCACAAACCAAATTACTAGGGTGCACACCAACAAGCAAAACATGCACAGACAACACACATGAATAGCACTAGAATTGATGTTATGAATCCTCAACCAAAATGGCATGGGTCCAGTGGGTGTGCCACTCTCATAACATGCCCAGATAAGGTTAAATGACTCTCTGGTCATTCATGAGGATGATCAAAATAACAAGAAAACAACCTAGGAACACATACACATGCATAGGAAAATATTATCAAGCAATACTACAAGCCCATAGTAACACATGCTTTTCTAATCATGGAGAATTAATATAACCAGTAAGTAAGCAACCTAATAACAGAGACAAAACCATACCAAAAATACCATGGCATCACTCAATGCATGAAAATAATCATGGAGCAAAACAACTATTAAAACTAGACATGCAAAAAGGCTATTTAGACAAGCAGACATGCATATCCATAAGAGGTCATCAAACATGATTTATTCTAACATGATGGATATGTAAGATGACATCCAAATAACATAGAAAACAACACCTAGACATGCTAGTAATATCAAAATAACAACCTAAACAATTTATCAAAAACGAAGCATGCAAATAACTACTATGGCAGAAATCACCTAAAACTAGCATGGCATGCCAAAATTATCTAGAGCTCACTCAAGCATGCAAGCAAGTATAATATGGTAAAATAACAGTACCTATGCTAGGGAAAACAATACTAAAGCATTTATGAAAATCATCATACCCATAAGAAGAAATACAAGATTTATCCCAATATTACAAGGAAAACAACCCTATGGAAAAATACTACTACAACATGCCCTTCACATACATTTTCCTAAAATGATAATGACACACTCAAAACACCAATAAAACATGTACTGATACCCTACACATGCTAGGAATCAATTTTATAACAAAATAATATAACACACAATTTAAATAAGGGCATAGCAATAAAATGCAGAAAGGAGCTAAACACTAAATATTGCACCAATCCTATTCTGTAACTCCTAACATCATGAAAATCTAGTATGAGGTGCTCCTAGTCACTAGCAAACCAACAAAATTTGATTCAGATCAAAATTCATCACCAATAAAATTAAACAATTCACAGAAGTGCTTTCTGGCCTAAAAACTAACATGCATGTCATTTTCACATAACAAAACAAGTCAACACAAGGCCAACTGCAATAGATAGATATTATCAAGGGCTACTCATAACAGTTGAGTTTGCAAGATTTGGATACTTAAAACTCAAGTTATTAAATAAAAGGTGTTAATGAGTCTCTCTGTCATTTATTTTATTTCTCCTAAAATATACCACAAAATTCAGATCTGCAACTTGGATATGGTTAGGAATTAGTAGATCTACATCTGTGATTTTTGGTTTGGCAAGATTCAGTTGTTAACATTTTTAGTTTGAATAAAAGTAAACAGCCAGATCTGGATTTGCAGGGAAAAAGAAAAACAAACAACCTTTAGAGAAGAAACGGGCCAGATCTGTGAGCTGGGCCGGCCTGCTAGGTGCTCTCCCGCGCGGGAAGGATTTAAAACGGGAGATGGGCCGCGACTGGGCCTGTCCGCGTCGACGAAGTGAGGGCGAAGAGGTACGCTGTCGTTGGATACAGATCTGATGGTCTGGGATGCTCCTCGTCACCAGAGGCCGGCGACGACCAAGAAGACACGGCGGTGTCCGCCCCCTCGACGCTGATGACGGCCGGCGAGCTCGCCGCCGGTGTATCTCGTTGCCTCCTACAAGCTCAGTTGCACCAGGAGGATCGGAGAGACGAGGCAGAGCCGTTGCTCCCATAGGATCGTGCAGGAGATGCCTCCAGGAGGTTACCCCACGAGGCCCCGCGGCGCATGACCTCGGTCGAGGACGGCGGTGAACCTGCGAGGGAAGAGGATGGAAACCAAGAAGTCTCAGCGTTGTAGAGGATCAACACGGTCCTAGAGGAAGATAAAAAGGGAAGAATCACCCGCAGGGATTGCCCGAATCGAAGACTCAACGGGGTGCTCATCCGCGGCGAAGTCGAGCTCGAATCCGGTGATTTGGAGAGGGAAGGATGGGGCTTTTGTTTTAGAAGTGCAATTAGGTAGTATTGGAGGTGTCTAGGCATAGATAAGATCAAGGCGACGGCTTGGAGAGTCCTGGCCTCGTGGCTCGGCGCCCGGCGTCCATGGTGGCCACGGCCGGCGTGCGAGCGGGATGCTCTCATAGATTTCTTTGGGTTCGAGGTTGCCAAGGAGGTAGGGCGTGGTGATATGTTGATCATGGCGAGAGAAGGGGTCAGGAGAGGCATGGGAGTGTTGGCAATCGATAGCGAGTGCCCGGCACCCGAAGGTGTTTGTTAGGAAGAAGGAGGGGAAGGAGGGCACTCTGGGGAAAATGGAGTTCACGGGCATGCTCCTGGAGTGCTCGTGAGGCTATTAGACAAGTTGGTTTCGACAGATGGAGGCATTGCTCGGCCAGCTCGGCCAGCATGGGCATGCAAGGCTTGCCACCTTGTGATAGCCAAGGATAAAGAGACAATGAGGCTCCAGGGGTGGTTCACATGTGAGTCCAGGTGGCAAGGAGTACCAGGAAGCAAGGGGACAGAAAATGGAGTGAGAGAAGTTCAAGAAAAATGAGATCTTGGTTTTCACCAGAAGGTGTTTGTGCTGGATTTCTTCAAAAAAAATAATATAACACATGTAATAAAACATGTTTAGAAGATAGAGTATCAAAAATGGAGTCTAAGGGTGGTGATCTCAAGTTTTTATGAAAACTTTTCTTTCACAAAATTTTGGAAATTCAAAAATGGCAGAAACTGTTTTTAAATGTTTTCTCCAAAATGTTCAAAACAACTTGCAAATGTTTTTCTATAAATAAGTCCCACATGACCATAGGCATGTTGAGTAATTTTTCCAAGATTTTAGGAAATACTTTTCTTCACAAAATATTTTAAAATCCATTTCTGGCCTTTTGGAAAATAGAAAATAATAAATAGTAAAATGCTTTTAAAACAAATATTTTTGAGTTGGGATGATAGAGTACATAATATAGGTCTCAAAAGTGATTTTTAATAAACAACTCTTTTGAAAATATTTGAGGCACCAAGTGGAAAGATGGTGGAAACAGGAGTTTATTTAATAGGATAAAAACCATGAGAGAAGAATAATTAAATGGCCTTTGGAAAATAAATAGACCATATGGAGGTGACTTATAGGTCATGAAGATGAAAAGGGTAGGTTCATTGGGCCTGAAAACAATAAGGAGTGATTTGGAGTAACATGGAAAAAGTGCTTCATGATAAAGGTGATATGATCATTATTTTTGGGGATGCCTTCAATAGGACTTTGATAGCTGATACCAAAGTGTTTTCAAGAACAAGAATAACAACTTGGATATATATAATAGATAGATATACCAAGAGATTTATGATGATGCATTGTGAATAGAAGAAAATAGGACATAAGAGCATATCTCCAAAGTTGGAAGTTTTTAGGAAAACAGAGTAGGAGATGGACATATGATGGAATATGATATTGATGTTTGATATTGTTATTAATAGGTTTTACTTTATTAGAACAGAACACATTAATCAAAAACAAAAATAAATACTTCAAGCAAGCACAAGATAAAATCACACAACAATGGAGATAAAGTAACAAGTCACACAAGATCACTCAACAATTGAGTTCTTCAATTTAAAGTCCATGTGTTTTTCTTAAGTGTTAATTTTGGGTAGTGATCAAGACATACCATGACAAGATGATTTTATAAAGAGTTTCAGCACAAAAGTTATTATTTCCCAAAACAATATAATTGAGGTAGAACACAAAGGGTAACATAGTCCCCTCTTATAGTTTTTGCAAAAGAAGGAAGTGATAAAGAGTTTTTGAAATACTTTGCAAAAACATCTTGGTTAAAAACAGGTTGGAGATGATTAGCTCCAAAATACCTTTTTTATAGTTTTGGAAAATATTCTTTTGTTTTTCTCAAAACTTGGCCTTTGGGTTTCTTCTAAAATCAAAACATTTTCAAAAAGGTTTTTGCCAAAAGAGTGTGATGGATGAAGATGATAAGCATTCTTGTCATGACTTGATCACAAGGTTTGTGTTTGAAGAAAGTTATGATCATTGTTTTTAATGTTAGTTGTTAACAAACTCAAACACAAACACAAACAACAACCAAATAGAAAAGAAAACACAAGCATAAGTCAAACATATTAAAAAGTTTTTGTTGGCCCTGATTTTTGGGTTATTGAAAACAAGTTTTTCTTGTCTTCCAAAAATTGGGCTGTTACAGCTCTTCCCCCCTTAAAATGAATCTCGTCCTCGAGATTCGTAAGGGAAAACAAGGAAGAGGGTTTTCTCAACAAACAACAAAAACAAAACTCTTTTAACCAAATTTTTAAGAAAACCAAAATTTGCTTCAACCCTGAAGATAAGACTGGATACTCACAAAGGGGGTCACAGAGACCTAGTTGTGTAGGGTAGAGGCTACAAACAACTAGTGATCTTGGCAAGATTTTTCTCACGAATAGAAAGAGAGTTAGAAGCTTGGTACACCCGGAGTTCTCTGGGTCATACACTGACATGTGGGACCAGGCCCACCTGGCAGTCGATGCCCTTCTCTCTTCCTCTTCTTCTCCTTGCCTGGCCTTCTCTCCTGGTGCACACACCCTTAGCATCAGCGCGTCCTGCCCACTTTGAGCCCAGGGTGGGCTGACACCTCGCCATGAGACTGTTGTGAGTGAGACATGTCGATTCTTTGACCACTTGGTGGAGGGGCGCGCTGGTGGTTTCGCGCCATTTGCGAGTACTGCAGCTGGATTCTTCGGCTTTTCCCGCGTAGTGCTTGATGAAGGAGAGGGCTCTACTCTTGCTGCTATAAAAAAGGTAGCCGAGGTTCTCTAAATCGCACCACACGATGAGCTTCATTTCCCAGTTAATCAATGACTTCTTCAGGGAGTATGTCTCCCTGCTGGAGCGAGCAAATTTCTTGGAGCACGTGCTCATCGTGCTACTCTTCAGTGTTTGCCTAGTGGGATCAGTCACGGTGATCCTGTTAGCCATGATCTTTGCAGCCTGGGACATCCATGACTGGTGGTCTGGCGCCTGGAGTGATACCGCGATGGAAGAAGGACGAGCAGTGGCGCCGGTGGCTGCGGTTGTAGAGGTCCAAGCTGGCGGCACAAGGCCAGGAAGACTAGAGGGGCTTCGCCGTCGACTGACTCGGTGTTCAGCGTCAGGTGAGACTAGCTCACCGTCAGACCAGGTTCCAGCCAGCGAGGGCTAGGCAATGTTAGTGTCTACACCAGAGTAGGTGTAGTGGTCTGTGTTTGGAAACAGACTTGTATCTTACTTTCTGAAACTTTCCTTAGTCTGGTGCAATGTTATCCCTCGAATCATGTATCCCTTTGAAGTTCCAGTGAAAATTGTAGCTCTGAAATGATTCTTCTTCTGCTTCTGGACGTTGGGGAAAAACAGAGGGATAAGGGTGCACTAACTTGTTAACGTGCTGAAACACTGGTGCCAAAGATAAAAAGGAAAGTTTTTCATACTGATAAAGAGAGTTGTGAAAAACTACTCAACCAGAACAAAGAAAGACAATCCAACAAACACAATCCATTTAACAAACAGCACACAATCAAAGGCAAACCAGGTATTTTAAGCACAAGCAAACGTCTAGAATCGATGAAGAACGGGTAGCAAAAACAACTGAGCGAAACCTATCGATTCCTATGGGGCTGGGTCGACAAAAAGGATTGTTGAGGCCTTCTCTTTATCTCATCTTGATGTTGAGGTCTTCTGAAGGAAGCTTCTTTTTCTTCGGGTTGTCAACTACTAAGGTCTTCTCGGGACATCGCCAAGTATGTGATTTTTTTAATAGAGAAAAAAAAACAGAAGAAAACTTTTTGATATACTTTTAAATGAAAACCAAAATTTTATAAACTCATGTTTATTTATTTACCAAACATTTTGAGCCATGAAAACAAAGGACAGGAATATATGTTTACTATTTTCTCTGTTTTTCTTGAAAAGTTTGTTTTATAAACAAGTCAATAGTTTTTGAAAATATAAGAAAAATGGAAACCATGCTTAGGGTTTATGAGATAAAAACATTTTTAAAAGTAATATAGTCTTTACCAAAATAGTTTTGTTTTCCTATCTGACGTCCATGCTAAACTAAGGTCTCCTAAAGTCAGGATGGCTCTGATACCAACTCTGTGGGGACCCCAGACTAGCAGTCCGAGACCTCCAGTATGCATACATTCACGATCCCATGATCAGTTAGTCGTGAACAACATACTCGAGTTGGCATTGCAGATTACAACATCCACTACACGAATACACGGCTTACACAACTGGTCACTTGACTCAGTTGAAAATAACTGCAACGCAGGGCAGGAACACACACTTGAAAAACAGCGGAAGATTGCAAAACACACTCGTGGTAAACCCAAGTCACGGCTTGACTACCTACAGGATACTGACTCGGAGACGTTCCTAGTTCGCATAGCCGTCAGCGACACCATCTTCTTCAGGTTCTCCGGGTTTCTGCTCAAAGTCTGGCTAAGACAATAGCCAGGGACGAAACCATACATGAGTACGTTTGAATGTACTCCTGCAAGTCACCCTAAATGAAAGCTAAACATGCAAGTATGCAGATATAAAGGTGGTAGGAAGGCTTTAATTAGGGCTCAACTAGCCATGATGAATTTAAGACTCATCATAGTTGCACAAGTTTTATTCTGCTTTGTTGAAGAAGAAACTTCAAAAGATATTTCATTTCTCTTGTAGATAAAGCATGTCCACAAGGTTTTGATAAAACATTCTAGGTAAAGAAAACATTTCTCTTTGCAAAACTTCTTGGAAACACACATCTTTAAGATCATCATTTATCCGGTACCTCAAAGGTACAATCATTCCCTTTCAACATACCTCCCAGGTACAAGTTCCAAAACACTTTTCCAGCTTTTTGAAAACATTGACACAATGCTAGCTACATGGCCATTCAACTGTCCATATCCGAGGACGCGGCTATTCTGAATAGTTTTACTCTGCAGAGGTGTACACATTCCACAAGATCCAGTACATCCGCCGTGAACAACCACGGACTGTCCGAGACAGTATGCAAACATCGGATAACTGGTCCTAACCATCCACTATGTCAGTGCTAGTAAATGACTACCTCTTCAACTGGGTTTGTTCTCCCCGGCACCGAGTGAGTCAGCCGTATCGATCCGGTTTCCCCTGACAACACACCGCCATGGCAGGAGACCCAACTGTTGCAACCGGTGGCGAACTAAATCCCCACACTCTGAATGTCCCATTCTCCCTCCTGGCGACAATTCGGTTCGGGGGACTCTAACCCCTATAGCACACTGAGGTAGACACGAACTAACACCAACAAGCAATTAGCTAGACCCCGTTCCCATATTGGGGTAATGTGGCAGCACGGCTTGGTTGTCCGGCGAAGACTAGGTTATGTGTCATTTTTGGAAAAACAAGTCAAAAACATTTCCTTCGCACAAACCTCCCTCGGACAAGGTCCCACCTTTCCTCGGGGTTTTTCCAATCTTTTGCTTTCCAAAAACAACAAGTTAAAATGTCCACTAGGAGACTCAAATTGATTGAGTGATGATACTAAAATATCTAAAGGGCTTGGTAACACCAAGATTATATAGTGGATATAGCATATTAGATACATAAAATAAATAGTGGTATAGTCCACTTAAAAGAATAGTTTTTGAATCAAACTTTTGTAAAACTTCAGAAGTAAAACATGCATGATAGATAATGATAAGTAAAACAACAGCAAGCATTTAGAATGGCTTGCCTTGGCTATGGTCTTGGTCTTGCTCTTGAAATAAACAAGAGTTGCAATAAAAACCTCTCCGGGAAATAATACCGTCTTCGTTATCTAACATGGTAAACACTAAAAGGAAAACATCCAATCAGAACCAAACAAAGGCAAGCACTTGATAAAATGTAAACATACAGCAATTATTTCATCAAACAAGTACACTCACAAACCAAATTACTAGGGTGCACACCAACAAGCAAAACATGCACAGACAACACACATGAATAGCACTAGAATTGATGTTATGAATCCTCAACCAAAATGGCATGGGTCCAGTCGGTGTGCCACTCTCATAACATGCCCAGATAAGGTTAAATGACTCTCTGGTCATTCATGAGGATGATCAAAATAACAAGAAAACAACCTAGGAACACATACACATGCATAGGAAAATATTATCAAGCAATACTACAAGCCCATAGTAACACATGCTTTTCTAATCATGGAGAATTAATATAACCAGTACCTAAGAAACCTAATAACAGAGACAAAACCATACCAAAAATACCATGGCATCACTCAATGCATGAAAATAATCATGGAGCAAAACAACTATTAAAACTAGACATGCAAAAAGGCTATTTAGACAAGCAGACATGCATATCCATAAGAGGTCATCAAACATGATTTATTCTAACATGATGGATATGTAAGATGACATCCAAATAACATACATAACAACACCTAGACATGCTAGTAATATCAAAATAACAACCTAAACAATTTATCAAAAACTAAGCATGCAAATAACTACTATGGCAGAAATCACCTAAAACTAGCATGGCATGCCAAAATTATCTAGAGCTCACTCAAGCATGCAAGCAAGTATAATATGGTAAAATAACAGTAGCTATGCTAGGGAAAACAATACTAAAGCATATATGAAAATCATCATACCCATAAGAAGAAATATAAGATTTATCCCAATATTACAAGGAAAACAACCCTATGGAAAAATACTACTACAACATGCCCTTCACACACATTTTCCTAAAATTATAATGACACACTCAAAACACCAATAAAACATGTACTTATACCCTACACATGCTAGGAATCAATTTTATAACAAAATAATATAACACACAATTTAAATAAGGGCATAGCAATAAAATGCAGAAAGGAGCTAAACACTAAATATTGCACCAATCCTATTCTGTAACTCCTAACATCATGAAAATCTAGTATGAGGTGCTCCTAGTCACTAGCAAACCAACAAAATTGGATTCACATCAAAATTCATCACCAATAAAATTAAACAATTCACAGAAGTGCTTTCTGGCCTAAAAACTAACATGCATGTCATTTTCACATAACAAAACAAGTCAACACAAGGCCAACTGCAATAGATAGATATTATCAAGGGCTACTCATAACAGTTGAGTTTGCAAGATTTGGATACTTAAAACTCAAGTTATTAAATAAAAGGTGTTAATGAGTCTCTCTGTCATTTATTTTATTTCTCCTAAAATATACCACAAAATTCAGATCTGCAACTTGGATATGGTTAGGAATTAGTAGATCTACATCTGTGATTTTTGGTTTGGCAAGATTCAGTTGTTAACATTTTTAGTTTGAATAAAAGTAAACAGCCAGATCTGGATTTGCAGGGAAAAAGAAAAACAAACAACCTTCAGAGAAGAAACGGGCCAGATCTGTGAGCTGGGCCGGCCTGCTAGGTGCTCTCCCGCGCGGGAAGGATTTCAAACGGGAGATGGGCCGCGACTGGGCCTGTCCGCATCGACGAAGTGAGGGCGAAGAGGTACGCTGTCGTTGGATACAGATCTGACGGTCTGGGATGCTCCTCGTCACCAGAGGCCGGCGACGACCAAGAAGACACGGCGGTGTCGGCCCCCTCGACGCTGATGACGGCCGGCGAGCTCGCCGCCGGTGTATCTCGTTGCCTCCTACAAGCTCAGTTGCACCAGGAGGATCGGAGAGACGAGGCGGAGCCGTTGCTCCCATAGGATCGTGCAGGAGATGCCTCCAGGAGGTTACCCCACGAGGCCCCGCAGCGCATGACCTCGGTCGAGGACGACGGTGAACCTGCGAGGGAAGAGGATGGAAACCAAGAAGTCTCAGCGTTGTAGAGGATCAACACGGTCCTAGAGGAAGATAAAAAGGGAAGAATCACCTGCAGGGATTGCCCGAATCGAAGACTCAACGGGGTGCTCATCCGCGGCGAAGTCGAGCTCGAATCCGGTGATTTGGAGAGGGAAGGATGGGGCTTTTGTTTTAGAAGTGCAATTAGGTAGTATTGGAGGTGTCTAGGCATAGATAAGATCAAGGCGACGGCTTGGAGAGTCCTGGCCTCGTGGCTCGGCGCCCGATGTCCATGGTGGCCACGGCCGGCGTGCGAGCGGGATGCTCTCATAGATTTCTTTGGGTTCGAGGTTGCAAGGAGGTAGGGCGTGGTGATATGTTGATCCTGGCAAGAGAAGGGGTCAGGAGAGGCATGGAGTGTTGGCAATCGATAGCGAGTGCCCGGCACCCGAAGGTGTTTGTTAGGAAGAAGGAGGGGAAGGAGGGCACTCTGGGGAAAATGGAGTTCACGGGCATGCTCCTGGAGTGCTCGTGAGGCTATTAGACAAGTTGGTTTCGACAGATGGAGGCATTGCTCGGCCAGCTCGGCCAGCATGGGCATGCAAGGCTTGCCACCTTGTGATAGCCAAGGAGAAAGAGACAATGAGGCTCCAGGGGTGGTTCACATGTGAGTCCAGGTGGCAAGGAGTACCAGGAAGCAAGGGGACAGAAAATGGAGTCAGAGAAGTTCAAGAAAAATGAGATCTTGGTTTTCACCAGAAGGTGTTTGTGCTGGATTTCTTCAAAAAAAATAATATAACACATGTAATAAAACATGTCTAGAAGATAGAGTATCAAAAATGGAGTCTAAGGGTGGTGATCTCAAGTTTTTATGAAAACTTTTCTTTCACAAAATTTTGGAAATTAAAGAATGGCAGAAACTGTTTTTAAATGTTTTCTCCAAAATGTTCGAAACAACTTGCAAATGTTTTTCTATAAATAAGTCCCACATGACCATAGGCATGTTGAGTAATTTTTCCAAGATTTTAGGAAATACTTTTCTTCACAAAATATTTTAAAATCCATTTCTGGCCTTTTGGAAAAATAGAAAATAATAAATAGTAAAATGCTTTTAAAACAAATATTTTTGAGTTGGGATGATAGAGTACATAATATAGGTCTCAAAAGTGATTTTTAATAAACAACTCTTTTGAAAATATTTGAGGCACCAAGTGGAAAGATGGTGGAAACAGGAGTTTATTTAATAGGATAAAAACCATGAGAGAAGAATAATTAAATGGCCTTTGGAAAATAAATAGACCATATGGAGGTGACTTATAGGTCATGAAGATGAAAAGGGTAGGTTCATTGGGCCTGAAAACAATAAGGAGTGATTTGGAGTAACATGGAAAAAGTGCTTCATGATAAAGGTGATATGATCATTATTTTTGGGGATGCCTTCAATAGGACTTTGATAGCTGATACCAAAGTGTTTTCAAGAACAAGAATAACAACTTGGATAGATATAATAGATAGATATACCAAGAGATTTATGATGATGCATTGTGAATAGAAGAAAATAGGACATAAGAGCATATCTCCAAAGTTGGAAGTTTTTAGGAAAACAGAGTAGGAGATGGACATATGATGGAATATGATATTGATGTTTGATATTGTTATTAATAGGTTTTATTTTATTAGAACATAACACATTAATCAAAAACAAAAATAAATACTTCAAGCAAGCACAAGATAAAATCACACAACAATGCAGATAAAGTAACAAGTCACACAAGATCACTCAACAATTGAGTTCTTCAATTTAAAGTCCATGTGTTTCTCTTAAGTGTTAATTTTGGGTAGTGATCAAGACATACCATGACAAGATGATTTTATAAAGAGTTTCAGCACAAAAGTTATTATTTCCCAAAACAATATAATTGAGGTAGAACACAAGGGTAACATAGTCCCCTCTTATAGTTTTTGCAAAAGAAGGAAGTGATAAAGAGTTTTTGAAATACTTTGCAAAAACATCTTGGTTAAAAACAGGTTGGAGATGATTAGCTCCAAAATACCTTTTTTATAGTTTTGGAAAATATTCTTTTGTTTTTCTCAAAACTTGGCCTTTGGGTTTCTTCTAAAATCAAAACATTTTCAAAAAGGTTTTTGCCAAAATAGTGTGATGGATGAAGATGATAAGCATTCTTGTCATGACTTGATCACAAGGTTTGTGTTTGAAGAAAGTTATGATCATTGTTTTTAATGTTAGTTGTTAACAAACTCAAACACAAACACAAACAACAACCAAATAGAAAAGAAAACACAAGCATAAGTCAAACATATTAAAAAGTTTTTGTTGGCCCTGATTTTTGGGTTATTGAAAACAAGTTTTTCTTGTCTTCCAAAAATTGGGCTGTTACAAAAATTCAAATTCAAACAATTCATTTCAAATTTGGTTAATTTCATAACTAATTCAAACTTATTTCAAATGTCACATATAAAATATGTTTTGCATGTCAAATTAAACTACCATTTCAAATATAAACTTTGTTTCATGTTTTGAATAATTAAATGGGTTAAATAATTTAAACCTTGTTTAAATCATTTAAAAATTGCTAAATTCATAACTTGGTCAAATTAATTTCTTTTTGAACATATAAAATATGTTTTCAAACCAGAAAATTATAATCTTTTCAAATATGAATTTTAATTAATGATTTGAACAAATAAAAATTCAAATAAATTCAAACTTGAATTAAATTCATTTAAATCTTGTTTAAACTTGTTTAATTCATAATTAATTCATTCTAATTCCTTTTTCAACAAATGAAACATGTATTCCACCTAAAATTTGGTGTTCTTTCCAAATATGAATTTTGTCATCTATTTTGAACAATTAAAATTGGTGAAAACAACAAATGCTTGTGTAGCTCCTTTAAGAAGCAAATTTTCACAACTAAATAAATAAAATTTCAAACTTGGTAAACTTCATTTCAAATTGATGCTACTAGTCATCAACCCGTGCATCCCCACGGGCCTACTTTTAATTGGTTGACTATCTGGACCTAAAATTACTACCCATCTTAGATCACTAATAGTTTATGCTTCTTATTTATGGAATCTATTAGTTGAGATTTTTTTTAATTTTTATGCTTGAAGGCGTGATTTCACATGATAATACTATTTAACAACTAACCAGATTATTACAATATGGTCACATGTCTCTTAGTTTCTCTTATCATGTGGTACATATCTCTAACGGTAGGAATTACTATTAGTTTCTTAGACAAAAAAGAGATGACAAAGTGCAGAGTGCTGCATATAAACACTGATTTGTGTGGCACAAATAGTACTTTTGATCCAGCCATGTCGAATAATCAAGATGGATTTGACATGGTGTAGTATATGTTTATTTGTTGCCCATGGACTAACGTGCATATGTGAGTTTCCTGCTTAACCAACAAAGCCAAGTTCTTTTGGATAAATTTCATCATCACACTTAATACATCATCGACAATTATTGGTTTGATTGTCCTTGAATTCAATGAGATATTCGAATTAAAATCATCAACATGTCTTCCTTCATGTACTAAGAAAGCACCATGTGCAACCAACTGCTCATTGGCACGGTGGGCCTTTTCTGATGTGGTTAGGATGCAACCAAAAGGTAACTGATAGGGAATTGCTGAGATTAAGAAAGATTGGGGTATTAGTTTCTAATATTTGGAAGTTTTGGAGGTTTTCATTCATCGTCATGCTTTTAGATATGGTGAGGTTTGCTGTCATATTTATTTTTTGAGTTATGTGTTTTTTTTTGTCCTATTTATGATGATGAAGAAATGAAGTTGTTGTATTACAATTCATATTTTTATCAATACTTGACAATCTGTGTATTGTTGCAATATTTCACTGCCTTCTCTATATAATGGTACATTGTCATAATTTCATCCTATGGCGCAGGAGGCGTCCAATATGACACATAAGGCTAAGATAATTGTTTGGAGTTCATCCTAACTGTCATAACTTGGTCATATGGAATTTTTATTTGTTATAAATCGGCATGAGAATTTCTAAGTGTGAAATTATGGGGATGGTCGAAAGGTAAACCAGATTAAAAGTGCATATGCATTGTGAACAAAAAACTACATATGCCTAAAATTTAATAATAAAAGCCTAGAAAAGCTAACGTTCTCAAATCAAATATGCAGTCCAACTGGCAATCATTGAGTTCCCTTACTCCTCCCCGCTCCCTGCTTACATGATGTGTATCTACACTGATACACATGATAATTTACCTCGAGTAAACATATGAGCTATTTCGGAGCAAAAGAACATAATAATCTGAGAACAATAGTAGCAAAAATATTTTCTTCGATACATGGTGGAATATTATTCTCATAATTATCTTTTCAAGATTACTGCAAATAAATTAAGAGAGATGAGATACATAAAAATCTATTGAATAATTATCTGTTAATATACAAAACTGACTTATGTAATTCCTCCGTCTCAAATCAATTGTCTCAAAATTGGACAAAAGTGGATGCAAACAATACGTTGTGATGCTTCTAATATTAACAAACGCTGCTATGCGTCCGATACTTTTCATCTGACAAACTGACGGACGTGACAGCCTTTGATTGTAATTAGCACAGCAACGCTGAGCAGCCGAATTAGACGGTCGAATAAATATCGGACATAGTTGTTGTACTCCATGAGTCTCATCTATACTTCTTATAAGAAAAAATCACACTAAGATGCATTTATGATTTTTCTATCTCAACATGCAAGCTATGCACATCATCCACCATTTTAGTCAATCAATTATCCATGTTATCTCCACTAATAATTGTGATATTACTTATTTCATGCCATATAACCATGCCATCTTTTTTCAACCATATAATTATCCATGTCACTAATATTTATTTCTCAAAATATACAACAACTTGAGACAAATTAAATTTAGTATATCGATTATATGATCAATTGAATCTTGATAATGGAATTTTTCATACACCTTATACCCATTTAGTTTATAGAATTTTTTTAAAAGAGATAACCGTTGTAACGCGCGGGGTATTCTTCTAGTATTAATTATCTTAAAGTTAGACAAAAGTGGATGCATCTAACACTAAAAATATGTCTAGATGCGTGATGGCACGACAAACGGTATTAGTTCTGGAGCATCGAAAACCCTTAGTGATCAGACAGTTCAACTTCTCAACGGCTTGCTCAGAAGATGTCAGATATTGATCACATTGGAGGAAGAATTTTAGGACTAACTTGTCTCATGCAGAAGGTAACGCGGCAGGAAACGTGCATCTCACAGCTGTGTTAGCCATTCTCCATGTCCGCCTGCCCTGGTCTGCTAAGTACCACGGCGGCGTCTAGTGTTAGGCATGTGCAGACACACCTCGTGCGAGACGGCAAATAGAACAGCTGAATAGGTCAGTAAGGAGGCATGCACGTGTGGTATAACGGGAGGACCATCAGAGGACTGTTGTAGATAGCTAATGGTGATCTATCGGATGGTTAATTTACAGAATTGTTGCGGATGCATGTGTATGCAAGGGCGTGATTTAACTTGATCCATAGTGTCTAGTTAGAGGAAACTTAATCTATTTAATTCTTAGGCTCTATCCGGACTAATATAGGACTATAGATCCTAACAGACTCTTATTTTTTTTACTTTTGAACGATTCCTTTTTTATTTTGCTTTTGCATGTACGTTGCAAACTTTTTTGGACAGTGTACCATGTAACTTAATAGTACGTCCGACCAGACCTTTTTGTTTTTTAAACCGTCTTCTACCACGCTTGATGCTAGCGACCGCAGGTATATATAGCAGTAAAATTTAAAGGGTTCCCGTCGCAATCTTCCTATCTGCACATGTATAATTCGTGTTAGCTCTATCGTAACAGATTTTTTTAAAGAGTTCTCATCGCAACCTTCCTATCTGCACATGTATAACTCGTGTTTGCCCTATCGTGACAGATTTTATTGTAACGTACTACGTAACATATTTTGGCACGGTTTCATCCTAGCCGTAAAACTAAGATCCAATAGATTAATTAATTTTGATGATGTGGATTAACGTGGAGACTTTAACAGTGCCTCCAATTAGTAAGATTAATTAATTTTGATGATGTGGATTAACGTGGAGACTTTAACAGTGCCTCCAATTAGTAAATATAAGATTGTTGTTTTCTTTCTGTTTTCCTCATCCATGCATCATGCTAATCCACTTTCACCTGTTGGTTAGTTGTAGAACAATTATTTCAACCTTAACTCATGGGCTTTCCAGAGGCAATCCAAATTGCATATGGGTCCATTTAATTATGTTATGTTACCATGTCAACTAGGTTATCTTTCATGTATCAGTTAAATTGTCATGCATCATCCCATGATTGTACATTATGCCATGTTATTGATTGTTTGTCTCTCTGCGTTGTTTGTTTGCTTCTTCTCGAATAGACGACGACGTTGAGACAGACGAGGTTTACGACACTACTTCCGAGGAGTTAGCTCAGTACCAGGCTGCTGAGTTTGCAGGCAAGTATTCACTCACATGAACCATTGTGTTCCTTTCCACATTGGATACCGATACTTTCCGTTGTCTTTTCTGCTAGCCTTATGAATCGTTGCTTGTTTTCGATCCTATCACATGTTATCCTTTAACCCTGATATAGCCTCACCTCCACACCTAATACCCCGTTGCTTGTTGCCCGTGTCTTACTAGCATGCTTAGGGTTGTTTATGCTCGAGTCTGCTGTCTGTTATTACTGTTACCTTATTTATTATGTTCTGGGGCTCGATGTTTAATCAATCAACCTGTTAATGTTTGAGGTAATGCTAATTTGATGATAAGGCACCGGCAGGAGGCCCGGCGTGGTTTTGAGGCCTGCTAGTGTCAACTCTAATTAGGAAAAGGGTCTTGTCTACTGATCCATGATGAGCGCACTATCCGCATGTGGGAAGCGTGTATGGGCGCCCCCCTCAATTTGATTCGATTCGCATCTCGTCCAAATCGCCACACTTAGTTCGGGCTTTCCATTTGATGCACGCGTATGCAGGTACGAACCCGAGGCCAGGGTGGAACTTTTGTAGTCGGCATTTAGGGCGGCGTGGTCTTAGAGTGCTATGAGGGTCCCCCTTTTCTTCGTGGGGGCTCGATTAGCCGCGCACGCACAGCACGTGGTTCTTTGGGCTTGATGCGAAGAAGAGTTGAGTTGTGTTGAGTGCCTCGCTTGGTGGGTTTGATTCCCGTCTGGCGGGATATTCTTACGTGTACGGCCAAATTGGTGCACCCCTGCAGGGTTAAATCTTCTCGAGAAGCCGTGTT
Organism: Alopecurus myosuroides; assembly: GCA_028641055.1. Classification (NCBI taxonomy): domain Eukaryota; kingdom Viridiplantae; phylum Streptophyta; class Magnoliopsida; order Poales; family Poaceae; genus Alopecurus; species Alopecurus myosuroides. The sequence goes on along the minus strand of CM054058.1, from coordinate 379,793,785 downwards.
TTCCGCGGTTATGGATGACTTGGTGAAAGTACTGGCTAACAAGTACTCAGAGAACTTACACCTAACTATAATAACCTGACTAGTAACAGAGATTACTTCCACCATAAGAATGATGTCACCTTAATCCAACTGTGTGAGTTATCCTCGGATTGCTTCTTTGGATAAGGGGCGAGATCCAGGATGGGTTTGTTTGAGGTTAGTTATAGTTGGTTACGATACGCTATCTTATCCCCTTCTTTTAGCCGGAAGTTGTAGCGTGTTTCTGTAGTTGGTTAGAGCAGCCCGCTGCCGCACTTTTGTATCACCTATTCTTCCGTTGAACCCAAAGCATCTGTACTTGGTGTTGCCGGGTATATTATGGTATCTTGTGAGTCTTGCTTGCCAGTACGTTTATGTACTGACCCCTTTGGGGCTGTGGTTTCCGCAGACTACGTTTCCGAGGATCCCCATGGTGGCTACTACGTGGAGTATGACGAGGCTGCTGACGAGTAGATAGCGGACCCGGGCAGGATCCGAGACATCGTGGATGGGCTTCGTCTTTTCGTTTCCGGCCTCTTAGGCCTATTTGGATCTTGTCTGTACTCAGACACTTTGGATGCTTCCGCTGTGATGTAATGATGAATTGTTGGGACATGTGTCCTCTGGATGATTGTATTTGCTATCTCTGCTCTAGTGAGAGCTATTTGCAACTTATTTCAATCTTTTGTGTCTTAGAGATATGTTGTGATATCAGTTGTTCTAATGCCGTTGACGTACCATGTGTGTATGTTATGAAGTATGTCAACGGAAGTGTCCTGATTTCTATGGGATGGTTTGCGCAGACGATGGATAGTAGAGAATGGTTGTCACACGTTTACGTGTTGGCCTGCTCATATTGAGATGCGGGTGCCAGTATGCCCCGTAAGCCATTTGTTCTACTGTTTAGCGGACTGTGAGTATCCTCTAGAAGTCCGGGTGCGACAAATGGTATCAGAGCTTGTCTGCCTGTAGGATCCCTTTTACTGGTCGCAGTTGAGTCTAGAAACTATTTTGTAGCTATATAGGAAAAATGAAACGTGAGAGTAGGAATTCTGTTCATTTATTTCTGTCCCCACCCACCCTCCCTTTTTCTGGTAAGGAAGTGCAACGTTGTTTTCTCTTCTCACCTAAACTTTCAAGTTAGTATTTCACGTATCCTGGTTTCTCTAGGATGATTATATCTACTAGACCATAGGAATGGAGGTGGTTGTGACATGATTTATCATGTTGCCTACTCACGATTGAGAACGGAGGCGTGTAAGCCCCGGAAGCAGATCCTCTATTCCTTAAGCAGTAGATATTTATCCTTTAGAAGCCCGGATGGGTTTTCCGTAGTACCTCAGGAGTGTTTGGTCTCGTGTTTCCCGATGTTGCTTCGATATCTTGTTCTTCTCAACATCCTTTTCGTCCCTTGAAACCTTGTTGTTGCTTGTCACTTCAGTTCTTCTACCAGCGTCTAATCAAAACTTCCCCGATCATCTGCAGATGGATCTCAGGTTCTACCCGCAGGTGGTTCGTATGACTCGTTGCGAGAGCACTGCCGGTTATCCGGAGATGCTGAGAGACATGGTCACTTTTCTGGGGTTCCGTTGGGCACCAGAGTACCAGGTCTACGAGCAGCAGCGAGAGTTTGACCAGACCTACTACCAGGCTATCGTCTACATTCTGTCAGATGATGGCATGAGTGTTGTCCACCGCTACGAGGCAGTAGGTTCCACAGTGGATATGGCTGTGCAGCAGGCAGCTTATGTGACTCTCACCGTCCTTCGTGCTGACTACTGGGGATTTGACGATTCTATCTATCGCCACATCCCCCGTGGTTACATCACTTCGGAGGGAGCTCACTTCACTCTCTACGACAACTTGGATGTCTACGAGCATGATAACACCAGGCTGCACACCACCGCTCAGTTTGTGAGGCACAGTGACGCAGTTGCCAGCACACTATCTCAGGAGTAGGCTTCAGTCAGAGAGCAGCTCTACCTTGCTTTGACTCGTCTGGCGACGTACACCACAGACTTTGTTGGAGACGAGCGCTTTGCATGTTTCGATCAGCCAGTTGGTCGTTGTCTGCCAGATGCTGGAGGTTACGAGCCGATCAGAGGTCCACTCCTTAACCTTGGTGCTGGTTATACTGGGATTCCACGCTTTGGAGCACAGGGAGTCGACGCTATGTACTTCACCACACCTAGAGTCGCTCTCAGACCACGTCAGATCTACGTGGATCGTCGTTCTACCTACTTTCGTGGGCGTGCTCCTCACCGTACCTCTCGCCGTACTCCTAGTCGCCGTCCTGCGTGATGAGCATGGGAGTACCGATGTATCCATTCTTAGCTATGTTTAGTTATCCTTTGGCATTCGAACCATTTGTGGTGTGTTGGATATTCTGATGTATTTGAACATGTGATGATGTACCTGTTGGTTATCTATTCATGCGTCGGAATAATCTCTCTTTCGGTTTCCAAGTCTATCCTTTTCTATTGTTGTGCTAAAATGCATTTCCATTCAGGACGCCGCCAACAAGGAACAACCTGCCTGAGCCACCGCCAATCACGGAGCTGTTGACTCAGATGACCCAAGTCATGGCACAGATGGCCCAGTTTCAGACTAATCAGCACAACAACCAGAATGCTCCACGAGTCAGCATCAAGGAGTTTCTCAGTCTGGGCCCAAGAGCTTTCGTGGCCACACGCGAGCCTCTGGATGCTGATGACTGGATCCGTGAGATAGCTAAGGCTCTGGAGATTGCTCACGTTGCTGAGGAAGACAAGGTCAAGTATGCCTCCTACCTGCTGAAGGGTCAGGCAGCTACTTGGTGGGAAAACTACCAGGCCATGAGAGCTAGCTTTCCAATCACGTGGGTTTGTTTCAAGGAAGCCTTCCTGAAGCACCACATTCCAGATGGTCTCATGGAAAGGATGCGTGAAGAGTTTTTCTCACTCAAGCAGGGCAAGTTGGACGTCATCGGCTATCAGAGTGAGTTCAATCGCCTCGCTCGTTACGCTGGTGATGAGGTGTCCACTGAGGCTAAGAAGATGGCAAGGTTCCGCAGAGGTTTTAACCCGGAACTCAAGTATGCCCTCACCAACATCAAGGCCAACAACTTCGAGGAGCTCGTTAACACCGCGCTCAATGAAGGAAATGGGCGCAAGGCGTTCGAGGAGTCTCGCAAGCACTCGCGTGAGGGTGGTTCCTCCTCCAACATGACCACCCCTCCGCAGAAGCGCCGCATCTGGGTGCCAAATGGTGCTGTCACTCGGGCTCCATACGCCCAAGCTTCTCCAGGCTTCGCTCCCCGCCCACCCAACCCTGCTCAGATGCATGATCAGAGGGCTTCGATGGGGCAGCCAAGGCCAGGATCTCCTCGTGTCGTCACTTGCTACAAGTGCAAGCAGACGGGGCACTACGCTGACAAGTGCACACAGAGGCAGCTACCTCCACCACCACCTCGTCCCAACACAAACCAGGCAATGGTGCGCGCTCCCCCGCCTAAGGCCTTCAACTCCAACAACAGGCCTGTCGGGAGGACCGCAAGGGTGAATCATGTCAAGATCGACAAAGCTGAGGAAGCTCCTGACGTCGTTCTCGGTACATTTCCCGTAAACTCTAATCCAGCTAAAGTGTTGTTTGATACCGGAGCATCACATTCCTTCGTGTCAAAGATCTTTGCGACAGCAATTAAACTCCCTTTTGTTGGTTTGGGTTCCCCGCTAGTGGTAAACTCCCCTGGAGCAACTATGCAAACGTCCAAGATCAGTCACAAAAATCAAATTCTAATTGGAGGCCACATATTCCTTGCTTCTCTCATACTGCTTGGCAATTCTGACATTGATGTCATTCTTGGTATGGATTGGCTGAAAGCCAATAAAGCTAGAATTGATTTTGCTCAAAAGTCAATAACTCTGTTCCACCCTTCTGGCCAGATAGTCTATTCTCCAAATGAGTCAAATTCCATTCAGCTATGCAACCTCGATGCAAAACCGCTACCTTCACTTGAGAATGTTCCGGTGGTTTGCGACTTCCCTGACGTCTTTCCAGAAGAGTTGCCAAGAATGCCTCCGGACAGAGCTGTTGAGTTCGTGATCGAACTTGAGCCAGGTACTGCTCCAATCTCTAAGCATCCCTACAAGATAGGAATTCCCGAGATGAAGTTGTTAAAGGAACAAATTGATATGTACATGGAAAAAGGTTACATTCAACCTAGTTCCTCGGCTTGGGGTTGCCCAACTCTGTTCGTTGCGAAGAAGGATCACACAAAGAGACTCGTTGTTGACTATCGTCCTCTTAACGAGAAAACCATCAAAAACAAGTATCCAATTCCTCGTATTGATGATCTTTTTGATCAACTTACTGGAGCCTCAATATTTTCAAAGTTGGACTTGAGAATGGGTTACCATCAAATAAAGATCAGAAAAGAGGATATTCCAAAGACAGCCTTCACCACTCGCTACGGTCCATATGAATTCGCGGTCATGTCCTTTGGTCTCACCAATGCACCGGCGACTTTCTCTCGACTCATGAATTCTGTCTTCCATGAATACCTCGACAAGTTCATTGTGGTATATCTCGATGACATTCTTGTCTACTCAAAATCTGAGGAAGAGCATGAAGAACATCTTCATCTCACTCTCATGAATCTTCGCGAGCATCGTCTATATGCCAAGTTCTCCAAATGTGAGTTCTGGATTCCAGAAGTTGCTTACCTTGGTCATGTCATCTCCGCCAAGGGCATAGCCATTGATCCAGAAAAGGTTAAAGCAATTGTTGATTGGAAACCTCCAAAGACGGTGAAGCAAGTAAGAAGTTTTCTTGGCTTGGCTAGCTATTGCCGTCGTTTCGTCCAAAACTTCTCCAAAATTGCCAAACCTCTCACTGATCTCACAAAGAAGGACAAGAAGTTTGTCTGGTCTCCACAGTGTGATGAAAGTTTCAATCTCCTGAAGAATAAACTCACTTCTACACCAGTTCTGGTTGGCCCAGATCCTACCAAACCTTTCCAGATATTCTGTGATGCTTCTCTCCAAGGTCTAGGTGCAGTTCTTATGCAAGAACGTCAAGTTGTGGCTTATGCTTCACGTCAGTTGAACGCACATGAGCTCAATTATCCCACACATGACCTTGAACTTGCAGCAGTTGTGTTTGCCCTCAAGAAATGGAGACAATACTTGTTGGGTAATCGCACTGAAATCTTTTCCGATCATAAGAGTCTGAAATACATCTTCACTCAGCCAGATCTAAACCTCAGGCAAAGGAGATGGATTGAAAAGATCAAAGACTTTGATCTTACCATTTCTTACACTCCGGGCAAGGCTAATGTTATGGCCGATGCTCTCAGTCGCAAGTCGTATTGCAATAATCTCATGATCATGGAAAGCCAACCTCCTCTTCATGAAGAATTCCAGAAGCTGAACCTTGGTCTTGTGCCTCAAGGCTATCTTGCGAACTTGACAGCCAGTCCAACTCTCGAGGACAAGATTCGTTCTGAACAACTTCGTGATGCTGAAATCAAGAAGATGGTAGAACACATCAAACAAGGCAAGGAGAAATTTAAGTCCTTCTCAATTGATGACAAGGGAACTGTGTTCTTCGAAGGACGCATTGCAGTTCCTCAAATTCAAAGTCTCAAAGATGTTATTCTCAAGGAGGCTCATGAAACTCCTCTCTCCATACACCCTGGAAGTACAAAGATGTACCAGGATCTCAAGACACTGTATTGGTGGCCTGGCATGAAACGTGAAATTGCTCAATACGTTTGTGAATGCGACGTTTGTCAACGTGTTAAGGCAGTTCATCAGAAAACAGCCGGTCTTCTCCAACCTCTGAAAATTCCTGAGTGGAAGCGGGACATGATTGAAATGGACTTCGTCACAGGTTTCCCAAAGTCCAAGAAGGGCAACGATGCAATCTTCGTTGTCATTGATCGTCTCACTAAGGTAGCTCACTTCTTTGCTGTCAAAGAAACGATCTCAGCTAGCCAGTTAGCAGAGCTCTACACAGCAAAAATTGTTCCTCTTCATGGTGTTCCATTGGAAATAAGCTCAGACCGTGGAAGCATATTCACTTCTCATTTCTGGAAAAGCTTTCAAGAAGCATTGGGCACCAAACTTCTGTTCAGCACATCCTATCACCCTCAGTCTCAAGGGCAAGTCGAAAGAGTCAATCAGATTCTCGAGGATATGCTCAGAGCATGTGGTATCTCTTTTGGCATGAAATGGGAGGAATGTCTTCCATATGCTGAATTCTCCTACAACAACAGCTTCCAGGCAAGCCTAGGCATGGCACCATTTGAGGCTCTCTATGGCCGCAGATGCAGGAGTCCAATCAATTGGTCTGGAGCTGGTGAACGTTCACTCTTAGGCCCTGACATCGTTAAGGAAGCCGAAGAGAAAGTTCGCATCATTCGTGACAATCTCAAGATTGCTCAGTCTCGTCAGAAAAGCTACTATGACAACAAGCACAGGGATATGATCTATGCACCTGGTGACAAAGCATATCTCCGTGTAACTCCCCTCAGAGGCACTCATCGTTTTGGTGTTAAAGGAAAGCTTGCACCGAGATACATTGGTCCTTTCAACATTCTCTCAAGGCGTGCAGAAAATGCCTATCGTCTTGAACTTCCAGAAAAACAATCCAAGGTGCACGATGTGTTTCACGTGTCACAGCTCAAGAGGTGCTTCAAAGACCCAGGTCGTGCAGTTGATCATGATTCCATTGAACTGCAAGAAGATCTCTCTTATGAGGAGCACCCTATTCGTATCCTCGATGAGACCGAGCGTAAAACTCGCAACAAGAGCACCAAGTTCCTGAAAGTGCAGTGGTCCCATCATTCCGATAAAGAGGCAACGTGGGAGACCGAAGAGGATCTTCGCAAGAAGTATCCGGACCTTTTCTCTTCTCAGTAGGAATCTCGGGGCGCGATTCCTTCAAGGGGGGGCGTTTTGTAACATCCCAAGTATGAAAACAACCCCTAGAATGTTTGTTTTCTTGTTTTATTTATGTTTTGCATCATGACATCATCATTGCATTTGTTTTGGCATTTGTTTTCATCTGTTTTCCCTTGTTTTCCCATTTGAAATTCAAACAATATTCAAATATTTGTTTCATACTTGTGCTGTCACAACTTTTCAAATGAAAATTTCAAATCAAAACATTATTTTGTTTCCAATAACTTGGAAGTTCAAACCCTTTAAATTGCTTCTTATCCATGTTTCAATTAATATCAACAGTGCTCAAATTCAATTAAAATACAAACAGCAACTAATTTGAAATATTTGAAAAACAAAAGTTTGCAAACTTGTGCTGTTACATTTTCCAAATGAATATTCAAATCAAAGCAATTAAATTGTTTCCATTAAAGTTGTAAGTTCAAACTAGTTTAAATATTTGCTCTCAATAATTCAATTAATATCAAATTCAATTAAATTCAATTAATTTCCAAACAGCAACATAAATTAAAAAATTTGGGAAACAAAAGGTTGCACATTGCTGTTTTTATAATAAATAACTCATACATTTTTTTCCTAATTTTTCCAACCCCAAATACCCAATCTTTTCTTCCTATTCTATTTCTGCAAAAAAAAAAAGAAACAGAAATAAAAAAAAAATTAAAAAGAAAACGCACAGGGGAGAGGCAGCAGGCCCAGCCCACCTAACCCACGGCCTGCTACCCCCCCCCCCCCCGTTTCTTGCACCTTCGTACAGCAGCACATCGGGCGCCTCCACGTGGACATCAGCGAGGAGCAGACGGCCGAGCTCCTCCCCCTCCTCCTTATAACCCTAGGCCGCGAGCCCACCCTCTGCCCTAGCTCCTCCATCTCTCTCTCCCTCGCCGCCGCCATGTTTTCCTTCCTCTCTCTCTCTCTCCCTGCACCATCTTCTCCCTCTGAACCGCCACCGCACGCCACCATCTCTAAACCTCCGACGATCGCCGACGTTGTGGTTCCCCACCGTCCAAGCTAGCCGCGGGAACGAGTTCTCCGTCGCTTCCTCGACCTCTTCGACCCCACAGCAGCCCCGGGGAGCAACTGGATCGCTGCCGCCGTGCCTGTCGGTGTCGCTGCCGTCCGTTCTGTCGCCGTCGAGCATCTTCCTCCCTCCCGGTGAGCACCGTCACCTCCACCTTCCTCTCTCTATCTCCTCTCTGCACGAGTGCACACGGCCACCGCAGCAGTCCACAGCACCACGGGCAGCAGCACCGCGGCGATCGCTGCCGGCGATCACCGAGCTCTCGGTTCAGAACAGAAGGTCTGAACTTTTATGTTCAGTTGCAGTTTAACTGACGGATCTGAAGATTATACCCCCGCGGAATCCCTCTCTATAACGATTCGAACAGCAGCCCAGTTGGCCTGCACGCTGCGTACGCGAGCCCGAGGTCGAGGGATCGATCCCTCGCCTCCGCGGGATTATCCACCCCCTTTTTGGCACTTTGCCACGCAGGCGTGCAGGTCCCACCGGCCAGCGACTGCGGAGGCAACGCAGGCGCACCCACACCTGCCACGGGCGCGCCACGGTGGCGCTGGCCCTGCTGTCAGTGGCACCGCAGCTGCGTGCCCCGCGTGACAAAAGTCCCAGGGACTGTTCTGAAAGTATTTTCCTTCACGTTTTAGTCCCTGTTTTTACAGATTAGCCCCTGTATTTGAAATACAAATAACTTTTAAATTTCAAATCCAAATAATACAAATAAAATACGTATCCTGCACCAAATTTAATTCTCTATCTGATTAAATCATTAGTTTTCTGTTTTGAACATTTCAAATTGTTTTAAAATTCAAATTCAAACAATTCATTTCAAATTTGGTTAATTTCATAACTAATTCAAACTTATTTCAAATGTCACATATAAAATATGTTTTCCATGTCAAATTAAACCACCATTTCAAATATAAACTTTGTTTCATGTTTTGAATAATTAAATGGGTTAAATAATTTAAACCTTGTTTAAATCATTTAAAAATTGCTAAATTCATAACTTGGTCAAATTAATTTCTTTTTGAACATATAAAATATGTTTTCAAACCAGAAAATTATAATCTTTTCAAATATGAATTTTAATTAATAATTTGAACAAATAAAAATTCAAATAAATTCAAACTTGAATTAAATTCATTTAAATCTTGTTTAAACTTGTTTAATTCATAATTAATTCATTCTAATTCCTTTTTCAACAAATGAAACATGTATTCCACCTAAAATTTGGTGTTCTTTCCAAATATGAATTTTGTCATCTATTTTGAACAATTAAAATTGGTGAAAACAACAAATGCTTGTGTAGCTCCTTTAAGAAGCAAATTTTCACAACTAAATAAATAAAATTTCAAACTTGGTAAACTTCATTTCAAATTGATGCTATTGTTGTTTTCTTTCTGTTTTCCTCATCCATGCATCATGCTAATCCACTTTCACCTGTTGGTTAGTTGTAGAACAATTATTTCAACCTTAACTCATGGGCTTTCCAGAGGCAATCCAAATTGCATATGGGTCCATTTAATTATGTTATGTTACCATGTCAACTAGGTTATCTTTCATGTATCAGTTAAATTGTCATGCATCATCCCATGATTGTACATTATGCCATGTTATTGATTGTTTGTCTCTCTGCGTTGTTTGTTTGCTTCTTCTCGAATAGACGACGACGTTGAGACAGACGAGGTTTACGACACTACTTCCGAGGAGTTAGCTCAGTACCAGGCTGCTGAGTTTGCAGGCAAGTATTCACTCACATGAACCATTGTGTTCCTTTCCATATTGGATACCGATACTTTCCGTTGTCTTTTCTGCTAGCCTTATGAATCGTTGCTTGTTTTCGATCCTATCACATGTTATCCTTTAACCCTGATATAGCCTCACCTCCACACCTAAAACCCCGTTGCTTGTTGCCTGTGTCTTACTAGCATGCTTAGGGTTGTTTATGCTCGAGTCTGCTGTCCGTTATTACTGTTACCTTATTTATTATGTTCTGGGGCTCGATGTTTAATCAATCAACCTGTTAATGTTTGAGGTAATGCTAATTTGATGATAAGGCACCGGCAGGAGGCCCGGCGTGGTTTTGAGGCCTGCTAGTGTCGACTCTAATTAGGAAAAGGGTCTTGTCTACTGATCCATGATGAGCGCACTATCCGCATGTGGGAAGCGTGTATGCGCGCCCCCCTCAATTTGATTCGATTCGCATCTCGTCCAAATCGCATCTCGGGCTTTCCATTTGATGCACGCATATGCAGGTACGAACCCGAGGCCAGGGTGGAACTTTTGTAGTCGGCATTTAGGGCGGCGTGGTCTTCGAGTGCTATGAGGGTCCCCCTTTTCTTCGTGGGGGCTCGATTAGCCGCGCACGCACAGCACGTGGTTCTTTGGGCTTGATGCGAAGAAGAGTTGAGTTGTGTTGAGTGCCTCGCTTGGTGGGTTTGATTCCCGTCTGGCGGGATATTCTTACGAGTACGGCCAAATTGGTGCACCCCTGCAGGGTTAAATCTTCTCGAGAAGCCGTGTTTTCCGCGGTTATGGATGACTTGGTGAAAGTACTGGCTAACAAGTACTCAGACAACTTACACCTAACTATAATAACCTGACTAGTAACAGAGATTACTTCCACCATAAGAATGATGTCACCTTAATCCAACTGTGTGAGTTATCCTCGGATTGCTTCTTTGGATAAGGGGCGAGATCCAGGATGGGTTTGTTTGAGGTTAGTTATAGTTGGTTACGATACGCTATCTTATCCCCTTCTTTTAGCCGGAAGTTGTAGCGTGTTTCTGTAGTTGGTTAGAGCAGCCCGCTGCCGCACTTTTGTATCACCTATTCTTCCGTTGAACCCAAAGCATCTATACTTGGTGTTGCCGGGTACATTATGGTATCTTGTGAGTCTTGCTTGCCAGTACGTTTATGTACTGACCCCTTTGGGGCTGTGGTTTCCGCAGACTACGTTTCCGAGGATCCCCATGGTGGCTACTACGTGGAGTATGACGAGGCTGCTGACGAGTAGATAGCGGACCCGGGCAGGATCCGAGACATCGTGGATGGGCTCCGTCTTTTCGTTTCCGGGCTCTTAGGCCTATTTGGATCTTGTCTGTACTCAGACACTTTGGATGCTTCCGCTGTGATGTAATGATGAATTGTTGGGACATGTGTCCTCTGGATGATTGTATTTGCTATCTCTGCTCTAGTGAGAGCTATTTGCAACTTATTTCAATCTTTTGTGTCTTAGAGATATGTTGTGATATCAGTTGTTCTAATGCCGTTGACGTACCATGTGTGTATGTTATGAAGTACATCAACGGAAGTGTCCTGATTTCTATGGGATGGTTTGCGCAGACGATGGCTAGTAGAGAATGGTTGTCACACGTTTACGTGTTGGCATGCTCATATTGAGATGCGGGTGCCGGTATGCCCCGTAAGCCATTTGTTCTACCGTTTAGCGGACTGTGAGTATCCTCTAGTAGTCCGGGTGCGACACCCCAAGCTTGGAACAAGCCGAGGGAATGCCAATACCGATGATGAATTAATAGTTCGGTGGTGGTGGTGAATCCTTCTCATCTTCGGCCTTCGAAGGTAAAGGTTCTCCATCCACAATTGATGTCTTGGTCTCCAACATCCTGAAACTAGCAGAAGATCTTATATGTTTAAACATGTTCTCATACTCATAGTTCTAGTTATGCACATCATAGAGTTGTGCATGCAAATCATTGGTGGTCTTGGTGAGTGCGAAGATCTCCTCTCAAAGCTTCAAATTCTCCCTCTTGTATTCAGCGATCTGTTATGTCTTTATCCTGTGAATGATCTCAACTTCACGCTCCTCCATCTTCTTGTACCTAAAGACTTATAGATCCAGTTCTTCAATCCTAGCTTCAAGATTGCCCTCTCCTTTAGGGCCACGAACATCTACAATCTACACCTTCCCGTCCTTGAGCAGCAATTCCTTGGGATGCATCTTCAACTCATTCATGTACGGGTTGACGACGTTCTCAAAGAAACTGTCTTTGGGAGATCCAGGAGAATACATTGTGGCTCTAGATCTCAAGATGTAACCTGCAGAAAACAGCTCAAAACAGAAACACGACGAGAAAACGATATACGGACCTCGGTGGGTCCGGGGGATTATATACAAAAAAGTTTCATAACGAAAGGAAAATCCAGGTCGAAAACGAGTCGGAGAGGGGCTCCGGGGAGCCCACACCATAGGCTGGCGCGGCCAAGGGTGGGCCCGCACCACCCCATGGTGTGGAGCCTACGGGCTCCGTCTCCGCCTCGTTTTTTGGCTCATAATTTTTCATATTTTCGAAAAATAGTAGAAATAAATGTTGGAAGATGTTTCGCGAATGTTTTCTTACCAAAACTGATACCTATTTGAAAACTGACTCTGCAGTTTCTAAAATATACTTCTTAATAAATTCCTCCGGGGTCAGGGCTCGAATACAATCAACATTTTCATTATAAGGATCTCCAGAAATATAATGATTGAGACTTTGTCCATTCACCACTTGTGAAGTGTTGTATTCAAGGGAAACAATTTTAATTTCCCTCGAACGATATACCTCTTCGATAACAAAAGGTCCTTCCCATCTCGAGAGTAATTTTCCTGCAAAAAATCTGAGACGAGACCTATACAATAGCACTTTCTCACAAACATGAAATTAGCTCTTAATAATTCTCTTACCGTGCCACCTTTTAACTTTCTCTTTAAATAGCTTAGCATTTTCATATGCTTTACTCCTCCATTCATCTAAAGAACTTAAGTCAAGCAACCTTTTCTCACCAGCAAGTTTAAAATCTCTATTTAGGTCTTTCACTGCCCAATAAGCTTTGTGTTCTAATTCTAGGGGCAAGTGAAAAGCTTTTCCATAAACCATTTTATAAGGAGACATGCCCATGGGAATTTTATAAGCAGTTATATAAGCCCAAAGAGCATCATATAATTTCTTAGCCCAATTTTTTCTAGATTTGTTAACAGTCTTTTGCAAGATAGATTTGATTTCTCTATTTGATAATTCTACTTGCCCACTAGTTTTAGGATGATAAGGTGAGGCAATTCTATGATTACCATCATATTTAGAAATGGTTTTTCTAAAACCACCATGAATAAAATGAGAACCCCCATCACTCATAAGATATCTAGGCAACCAAACTTAGGGAAAATAATGTCTTTAAGCATTTTTAATGAGTTTGGTGTAGCCTTGTGAAGGAGGGAAAGGACCCATAAAGTCAAAACCCCAACAATCAAACAGTTCAATAACAAGAGAATAATTCATAGGCATTTCATTATGTCTAGAAATATTTCCAACCCTTTGACATTGATCACAAGATAAAATAAACTTTCTAGCATCTTTAAAGAGACTAGGCGAATAAAAACCTGATTGTAGAACCTTATGTGCAGTTCTATCTCCAGCGTGATTTCCTCCATAAGCACTACTATGACATTTGCTCAATATCTCTCGTTGTTCATTTTCAGGAACACATGTTCGCATAATACCATCAACACCTTCTTTATATAAGTGTGGGTCATCCCAAAAATAATGCCTCAAATCATAGAAGAATTTTCTTCTTTGTTGAGTTATAAATGTTGGAGGCAAATACTTGGAAACAATAAAGTTAGCATAATCAGCATACCATAGACTCTCTTGAGAGCTCAATTTTATTGCAGCTAGCTATTCATCAGGAAAACTATCATTAACAGGAATAGGGTCATCAGGGATATTTTCTAATCTAGAAAAATTATCAGCAACAGGATTTTCAGCACTCTTCCTTTCCACAATATGTAAATCAAATTCTTGTAAAAGAAGCACCCATCTAATAACCCTAGTCTTAGCCTCTTTCTTTTCCATAAGGTACTTAATAGCAGCATGATCAGTATGAATAGTAAATTTAGAATCAACAATATACTGCCTAAATTTATCACAAGCAAAAACTACATCTAGGAACTCTTTTTCAGTGGTAGCATAATTCCTTTGAGCAGCATCAAGATTTTTACTAGCATAATGAATAACATTTAACTTCTTATCTATCCGCTGTCCAAGAACAGCACCTATAGCATAATCACTAGCATCACACATAATTTCAAACGGTAAATTCCAATCAGGGGGTTGAACAATAGGGGAAGATATTAAAGACTTTTTTAGAATTTCAAAAGCTTCTTTACCATCTTCATCAAAAAAGAGGTACATATTTTTGAAGAAGATTAGTAAGAGGCGTTAATATTTTAGAGAAATCTTTAATAAACCTTCTATAGAAACTAGCATGACCAAGAATACTAAAACAAGATTAGTATCCTCACATCTCTACAAAACTTTATCAAGATTCTGCAAACAATTATCAAAAGAAGTTCCATAGACGGATAAATCATCCATGAAGACTTCCACAATTTATTCACAAAAACCATGAAAGATAGCAGACATGCATCTTTGAAAAGTAGCAGGAGCATTACATAAACCAAAAGGCCTACATCTATAAGCATAGGTTCCATAAGGACAAGTGAAAGTTGTTTTTTCTTGATCAATCTTTCTAACGGAAATTTGAGAGAACCAAGAATAACCATCAAGAAAGCAGAATGAGGTTTCTTAGACAACCTTTCTAACATTTGATCAATAAAAGGCAAAGGATAATGGTCTTTCTTAGTAATTTTGTTAACCTTCCTAAAATCAATGCACATCCTAAAACCAACCACTACTCTTTGAGGAATAAGTTCATTATTTTCATTTGGCACACCAGTCATTCCTCCTTTCTTAGGGACACAATGCACAGGACTAACCCATCTAGTATCAGCAAGAGGATAAATGACACCAGCATGAAGTAGTTTCAATACCTAGTTTCTTACCACATCCTTCATCTTAGGATTTAAACGGCGTTGATGTTCAACAACTGGCTTTGCATCAGGTTCAATATTAATAGCATGCTGACATTTAGCAGGAGAAATCCCCTTCAAATCATCAAGAGTATAACCGATATCACCTCTTTGTTTTCTCAATATTCCCAATAATCTCTCCTCTTCTTCACCAGAAAGTTTAGAACTAATAATAACATGATATAATTTCTTATCATCAATATGAGCATATTTAAGATTGTCAGGAAAAGGCTTGAAATCAAAAACAGGATCCTCCTTGGGTGGTAATGTTGTACCCAAGTCTTCCACTTGTAAATTATGTTTCAGAATCGCTGGCTGATGTAGGAAAATCTCATCAATTTCATTCCTTTCTGCCATAAAGACGTCACTTTCGTGGTCTTCCATGTATTGCTGCAAAGGATTGTTAGGAGCAAGAACAATAGCAACCAATTCTTCAATTCTATAATTCTCATTAGGTAATTCAGCTTCGTAAGGTTCTTTAGCAAATTTGGAGAAATTAAATTCAGCTTCGTAAGGCTCTGCTTCAAACTTTGTAAGGATTTTCTCCTTTTTACAATCTATAACAGCACCACAAGTGTTTAAGAAAGGTCTACCAAATATAATAGGACAAGTATCACTAGCAGAACTGCTTATACTAGAAAATCAGCAGGATATTTAGTTTTACCACACAAGACCTCCACATCTCTAACAATACCAATCGGAGAAATAGTTTCCCTATTAGCAAGTTGAATAATCACATCAATGTCTTCGAGTTCACAAGAACCAATTTCATGCATGATTTCTTTATAAAGATCATAAGGATTAGCACTAGAACTAGCACAAATATCACACAAACCATAATAGCAATGATCATGTATCCTAACAGATAGCACAGGAACAGTAGGTTTCCTAGATTTACTAGAATGTAGGGATGGTAATGGAGCCGGTTTGGGCGGGTTGATATGATCCAAATCCATGCCCATATCCATGAGCTTCTTCTTTTCCCACCCATGAAAGTATCCATGGGTCACAGGTGCTACCCATGCCCATACCAGTTGGATATCCATCTATCCGTGGATATCCAGATCCATGAAGCCTCAAAAGACCGTCCATAACAATGTGGACGTGGAAACATCAACAATTAAAATAAAAGGTCACATAACGCAAAACACAATCCTTAATAATGTGTTAGTCCTTAGTCGGTATAGAATTAGGCCAATGGGCCTTGTATGTTGTTTTTTTTAATTAATTATACTTAGAACTTAAGCCATATTAAATTACATGTGTCACATACATGTGGGCCATTAGTTTTAGATGGATATCAAACGGGTATCCATGGAGCTAGATTTGGATCCATGCCCAACCCGTAAGTTCGTGGATATCCTCCCGCGAAAATCTATGGGTAGAAGATGCCCTCCAAAATCTTAGCCACCGGATTGAATATCCATGGATATCCGGATCCGTGGATAATATTGCCATCCCTACTAGGATGAGAGACAATATTAGAAGCATCTTCACAAAATATAATGCGTCCCTCTTCTATATTTTCAGAAACAAGGTCCTTTACTATTGGTACTGTAGGTTCTACAGTTATTTCTATCTCGGGTTCTACAAGTTTCCTTGCACTTTTATTAACCACACTAGCTAACATAAAATGTTCTTTTACCTTAGGAGGGAAAGGAATTTTCTCAATATAAGGTTCAGGCACAATTGAATTAACGGTATGAATATCTATATCTCTAGCTGGAACACAATTAACAATATCTTTATAAGGTGAATAGTACTTATCCCATTCCTTTTTAGGAATATCAATATAAGAAGCATAGTCCTTATGTAAGTTTGCAGCAACTTGAGAATCAATACCATAAACAATACTAACATTATGAAAATCATCGGATGACATAAAAGTTTTAATGCATTCATAATCATAACTTATACCTGACTTTCTACCTTTGTCATTCTCCCATCCTTCAGTGTTTTCTTGAATAAGGTCAGGGAGATCCCATTTGGCTTCATCCTTCATACATGTAAATGATCCAAAACAAGAAGCATCCAATAAATCCTTATCATTAAGAGGAAGACTTGCATAGAAAATATTAATAACAATATTACTGGGGAGTTCATGAATGTGGCATTTGAGCATTAGTAACTTAGATCTCCCCCATGCTTCGGCAATAATCTCTCCATCATGAGGCCAAAAATTATATATATAATTCCGATCTCTATGAATTTCACTAGGAGGATAGAATTTAGAATAAAAGAGAGGTACAATTTCCTCCCATCCAATAGTCTCGCTATTTTTCAGCAGTTTGAACCATTCAGCGGCTCATCCTGTCAATGATATAGAGAATAATTTCCTCTTCACTTGGTCCATTATAATACCTGCACACTTGAACAACTCGCATAATTCATGTAAAAAGAGCAACTGATGACCAGGATGGACAGTTCCATCACCTGAATAGAAGTTATTCCTAACATGTTTAACAATCTTTATAGGTATTATATAAGGATCCAAATCATCAGGCGGTGGGTCACTTACTACCCTAGCAGTGGCAGCAGTGGCCGCAAATAAGGACTCAAAAGGAGATGCAAACATAGTGTAATAAAGCAGTATACAGTAATAAAAACAACATTTACAGCAGAAGGTTCCTTTATCAATTCCAGTTCCCAATAACGCTTCACTCCCCGGCAACGGCGCCAGAAAATAGTCTTGATGACCCACAAGTATAGGGGGTGTATCGTAGTACTTTCAATAAATAAGATTGACGAACCCAACGACGAGCAGAAGGTGTTGACAAGTAGTTTCGATAAAGGAATAACTGTAAATACTGGAAGATAAATTTGTAGGGGTTTTTGATATTGCAGATAAATAAAGTGCGAGTAAATAAAATGCAGTAGTAATAATTTCAGCAAGTGGGCCAATCCTTTCTTCAGCAAAGGACAAGCCGGTGGGTTTACTTATGATTAAGAAACATTCTCGAGGACACACGGGAGGTTTCTGTCAAGTGCTTTTGTTCCATGCAGCTGAATAATTTTGGTGTTTTTATAAGTGTTGTGTGGGTGAACCTATACTAATGTACCGTCTCAATCAAGACTAATACATACTTGTGATTATACCCCTTGCAAGCATCCTCAACTACAAGAAAGTAATTAAGAAATAAATTTAACCACAGATTTAAACTCCGGGATCCTACGCTCCCTCGTGTAATGGTTTCCTAAAGGGGGTTTAGGTTTCTGTCACTCCGGCAACCCCACAATTAGTAGCCAAATACACGATGCATTCCCCTAGGCCCATAAATGGTGAAGTATCATGTAGTCGACGTTCACATGACACCACTAGAAGAATAACACCACAACTTAAATATCAAACATTAAATTTTACTAAACATTACTTCACTACTAACAACTTGACTTCTCCCATGTCCTCAAGAACAACATGAACTACTCACAAGACATCATATGAATCATGATCAGAGGTGATATATTGGATGATAACAATTTGTTCATAAAGTGCAAACACCGATAAATCTCACAAGCATTAACTACTAACAAGTAATCCACACCGAGAGAGAGATCTAATGTAAAACAACGATAGAGGCCCCTAATTGTTACAGCGGGATGACGGTGGATGATGAGGGTGATGGTGCTGGTGGTGAGAATGATGATGTTGATGATCTTGAGGATGCTCGGAGTGATGACGGTGACGATGGCGGTGATTTCCCCTCTCCGGAGAGGAATTTCCCTGGCAGATTTCTTCCTACCAGAGAACTTTTCTCTCTCGGGTGTTTTCTGCACTGAGGCGGCGGCGGAATAATTCTTTGACGATGGTGTGAGGCTTAGGGTTTCCCCGGGGCCAAGTACGTGAAAGATATCTCCCCGAGGTGGTCCAGGGTGGCCACACCCCCTGGTGGCGCTGCCAAGAGGGGGCACCTCATGGTGTGGGCCCCTGGTGGCCCCCCTCTGGCTCCTGTTCTGGCTGGACTCCTCCCCTGAACTTCTAAGACACCTCTGGTGACGAAGGGATGGACCTTGGACCTGTCGAGTAAGGATACCCGGTCCTAGGCCCAGTACTGGAGCCCAAGAGGAGATGCCTTGGACTATTATAGAAGGCCCAGTGGAAGCCCACCCGCAAAGCCTTGCGGGTTAAGGTAGGAAACTTGTAACCGACTTAGGGTTAGAGTTCGAGTCCTCCCCGGGTGAGATTTGAGTCATGTTCACCTATATAATGCCAGGAGAACCACCAGGAGAGGACAAGCAATACCGCACCACCAAGCCTTAAGCTCGAGATCATACTCTCGACTTGAGAAACCCCCCACTGTACCCGATCCACTCTTGAATACAGATCGAAAGAGGCAGGATTAAGGGTTTTACCTCTACGAGGGCCCCAAACCTGGGTAAATCGTCCCCCCTGTCTAGCCGACGATCGTCACCAGCGCCTACAGGTTCTCCTAATCTAAACCCTATGGGTTCACCCAAGGGACTTGTTGAGATGCATATTCGACAATTGGCGCCGTCTGTGGGAACGGCGGGCGCTGGATCTCCGGCATCTTCGGCTTCATTGACAACCAACTCATGTTGGAACCCTCGACTTCGACTCCGACCAACCCGATTCGAATCGGATCTGTCGTAGTCACCCCTCACTCGCTAGAATCACGCCCGGTATTCAGCGATCTGGAGAAGAGCGTCACCTTGACATTCCGGAGCTTCAAGTTCTACACCAACAAAGATGGGACCCTTCACTTCCCCGAGGAATCGGGATCTGAGTCGATCTCCAGCCCAGGAGCTATCGATTCACGACCCTACTTGGCGAAAACTGGCGAGTCCATCCGCCTCAACACCAGCAACTTCCATACCCTCTCTACAGAGGAACCCTCTCGGATCAGGAAGGCCTTTCAAGCTACGCCTAGGACCCACAAGCCATATCTGGCTCAGGTCTGCATGGCAGGATCAGAAGAACCACCCGAAGAAACCGAACACAGCGCAAGGGAACGCGCTGAGATCGGCGTCTCGCGAGACGCTTGGGTCCGAGCAAAGGATGCTATCCGCACGAGCAAACCACCTGCAGTCGGAGCCCCACACGAAGATATGACCGCCTACCACTATCATCTAGTGAGAGCGGCTACTGCGATCAAGGAAGCTCGGATAGATCTAGCCAATCGGAGAAGATTGGCGGACGAGTCGAGCCAACGCCGGGCCGCGCTCTCCCTAACACCTTCTGTCGGGACTCACCCCGCGAGGAAGGGACACGCCTCAAGAACCGCGACCATGGACGACGAGTCCCTGAACTGGATCAGCAGGTCACTCGGACCTTCCCTCATGCGGGTCGACGAGGAGGGAAACATCTATCCGCAAACTCCCGTTGCCGCAGTCCTAGCCGCAGCAACCTACATGAAGATAAATCAACCAGGGAAAAATGACCCCCGTGCGGAGCAATACAAGCAAGTTCAGAAGGGATTAGGCATGGCAGCCTCAAGGCTTGCCTCCTATGATCGCAGGAAAGCTGTTGCACAGAAAGAGAAGGAAGCATCCCGCAGGCGCACGAGTGCTTTGCCCAGGAGGGAAAAATCGCCTCGCCGTGGTCGAGGAAAAGAAGCCCGGCGACGGGATTATAGCTGAAGCAGCAGCGAAGGTAGCCCGAGAAATAAAGACCGCGGCTCGCGACATCATAGCAGCCGCTCGCGAAATCACAGCAAGGAACCAAGGAAGGAAACCAATTGTGATCAGCCAGGTTATAATGCGCGATAGGATATTGCGCAAAATCGAGTGGACAAGGCGAGAGCAGCAAGGAACCGCGCACGCTCCTCATCCGGATCTTCTGATGACGAAACCTGCGGTGCGTTATGCTTTGCTCGCAGCATCCGCGAGGCGCCTCTACCCAAAAGATTCAAACTCAGCACGGAAGTAACAAAATACGATGGTTCACTCGAACCTTCGTTATTGCTGTCGGATTACCTCACGGCAGTAAAATGTCAATGTGGGAACAAGAACACGGCTATGCAGTACCTCAACCTACACTTGGTAGGAGCGGCACGCAGTTGGCTGGAAGTGAGACCGAAGTCCTGCTACGGGTCATGGGACGATCTACACTTCGATTTCTGCAAAAATTTCCAAGCAACATACAGAAGACCGGTGACCATCGAGGAACTGCGAGCCTGCAAGCAGAAGAGTGGCGAGTCCACTCGCGAATATATCCAGCGATGGACCACGCTCAGGAACACCGCAGGGAACATATCAGAGGAAGTAGCTGTCGAAGCTTTCGCAAAGGGCGCTCGACGAACTGCTTTCAGAGAAGAATTGGGACGAGCCGCACCCAAAACTATTGGAGAACTAATGATCATATAACCGATATATGGGCTAACGGAGAGGACTCATTGCACAACGAGAGGGCATCTTCGCCCGCACCCTAAGACGACCGCCACGGTCGAAAGAAAAGAAGGAAGTACTACGATCACGACAACCGAGAAGAACTGGTAGAAGCAGAATTGACACGAAATCGCGATAGCGGACGCCGTGGAAATCGCGAATGGAAGCCAAAGGTGGAGGACAAAACTCCCGAAGAGGACCTTGACAGATACTGCACGCTACATCTGTTTACAGATAAGCTGCAAAACTAAGGCAACACATCTTCTCAAGGATTGCCGAAAGTTCCTTGACCTTCACGAGGCCTTTTTGAAGAAGAACAGAACGGCAGTTAGTCAAGGCTACCCGCAACTTCCAGGAGGAGGACACCAAGGATTCCAACCGCCACAACCCCTGCCTCCACCAGGAAACCAGAACGCGGTGCTAGCCGCACTACCTGCGCCACCCGTCGCCAACGCGGGAGGTAACGCATACCTGAACCCCGCCGTACTGTTGGGGATGATACAAAAGGTCTGCCCGTCCCGCAGAGCCCAGAAGACAAACACACGGCAGTTATGCATGGCTGTGCAAACCCCACCAGGAAGACCCGAGTACCTGAAGATGGCGGACCAGCCAATTACCTTTTCCAAGGAAGACCACCCCCGCGAGTCTATCGACCAGGACACGCTGCCCTAGTAATCCAAGCACAAATTGGCAATTATGAACTGGCTCGCGTATTCATGGACGGGGGTAGCAGCATCAACATCATCTACGCGGACACACTCCATCGGATGAACAGGAACCTGGAGGGACTCGCAGAATCAGAGACATCCTTCCACGGGATAGTTCCAGGAAAGGCGATCCGCCCACTCGGAAAAATCAACCTGGAGGTGGTGTTGGGCAGTCGACGCAATTACAGGAGATAATTTCTCGACGTCGAAGTAGTCGAATGGCCCTCACAGTACCACGCCATTCTTGGTCGAACAGCGTTTGCAAGATTCATGGCACCGCATTATGCATATCTGAAGCTCAAGCTACCTGGGGAATATGGCACAATCACCGTCGACAGAGATTTCCAAAAATCCAACAACTGCGACATCGAGTTCAACGAGATCGCCAAATCTTTTGGGATGCAAGAAGAACTGGAGGAGATAGCAAAAACCACGGATCACTCCGTGATGCCCCTCACGAAGAAAAACGCACCAGAACTAGAATTCACTGCCAATAGCGACACTCGCAACCACCAAGTGCACCCAACGGATTCTGCGAAAACGGCGATGGTCTCCACTACCCTCTCGCTAGCATAGGAAAGCGCGCTCGTCGAACTCCTCCGTGAGTACTGGAAGTTTTCGCCTGGCAGCCCTCAGATATGCCAGGAATACACAGGGAGTTCGCCGAGCACTCACTCGAACTCTACAAAGACGCAAAGCCCATCAAGCAGACCACCCGACGGTTCTCAGCGCCCAAGAAGAAAGCGCTTGGAGAAGAAGTAAATAGACTGCTCGCAGCAAAATTCATCAGGGAGATAAAAATATCCACTTGGCTAGCAAACCCAGTGTTGGTCCCAAATAAGAACACCGACATCCTTCGTGTGTGCATCGACTACACGTCGCTGAACAAACACTGCCCCAAGGATAACTTTCCCCTCCCGCGAATCGACTAGATCGTGGATTCCACTGCAGGCTGCCAACGCCTCTCCTTCCTAGATGCCTACTCGGGATACAACCAGATCAGGATGAAACATGAAGACGAGGAAAAGACAACATTCATTACACCTCGTGGTGTATACTGCTACACGACAATGCCTTTCGGGCTCAAAAACGCAGGCACAACATATCAGCGCTGCAGGCAAAAATGCCTCGCCAAGCTCATTGGCAAGAACGTACAAGTGTATGTTGACGACATCGCCATCAAGACTCGAGTGGAGGACACGCTCCTCGAGGACACCAGAGAAAAGTTCGATGCTCTAAATGCATACAGGATCAAGCTCAACCCGACAAAATGCGTCTTTGGCGTCCCAGCAGGACAACTTCTCGGGTACCTGGTATCCGCCAGAGGAATTGAAGTCAACCTAGAGAAGATACAAGCAATCTTGACAGTGAAGGAGCCCACCAATCTACGCGGAGTGCAACAGCTCGCAGGGCGACTAGCCGCCTTGAGCAGATTCATTGCGCGATTGGGCGAGCAGGCATTACCCTTCTACAAGTTATTGAAAAAGACAGATAAATTCGAGTGGACACCCGAGGCAAGACAAGCATTCGCGGACCTGAAACGAGCCTTACAGAGCAGGCGCGTTCTGGCAACACCACAAGAGAGGGAACCACTCTATCTATACCTAGCCGCAACAAATCAAATCATCAGCACGGCCATCGTAGTCGAACGACCTGAGGATGGCAAGGCATATGGAGTTCAAAGACCAATCTACTACATCAGCGAGGTGCTCTCGCCATGCAAACAGCGATACCCTCACTACCAGAAGCTCGCATATGGAGTTGTTCTCACGGCTCGAAAGCTCAAGCATTACTTCCAGGAACACACCGTAATGGTGGTAAACGACGCATCACTCGGTACCATCATGAACAATCCCATGGCATCTGGAAGAATAGAAAAATGGAGCATCGAGCTAGGCGCCTGGGACATTATCTACGCAGGGCGCAATTCCGTGAAGTCACATGTACTCGTGGAATTCCTGAGCTAGTGGACAGAATTACAAACACTCGGACCGCCAGAATACACGAGTAACTGGATCATGTACTTCAACGGGTCCAAAAGGAATGAAGGAGCTGGATCTGGGATCGTCCTTATATCACCCAGAGGAGACAAGTTGCAGTACGTCCTGCGATTCGACTTCCCACTCGACGATCCAGCATCCAACAACGACGCAGAATACGAGGCCCTGTTGCATGGGATGAAGATGGCAATCGCGTGTGGAGCCACCTGATTGATGATCTATGGCGATTCCAACCTCATCGTGCAACAAACAATAAAGGAGTGCGAAGCTATTGCAGAAAACACGGTTGCCTATCAGGACATGTACAACCTACTCGAAGGAAGTTTCAAAGGATGTGAGCTGAAGCACATCGCGAGATCCAGCAACGAAGAGGAAGATAGGCTGGCAAACATGGGGTCCACAAATACGCCCATACCGCCAGGAATATATTTCGATAGGATGACCAAGCGTTCGGTCAAGGTCAAGAAAACTGCAGGAGCACCCACAGCATTGGAGACAGAGGTCAGCCCGCAAGTTGCTATCATTGAGCTCAGCCATAGTATTTCAAGACAATTTTTTCTGGTCGAGACAGTCTGGACGCAGAAATACCTCGACTACTTGTCCACCAAACAGCTCCCAGCAGACGCTCGCGAGGCTCGACAAATAGTTCGACGCAACAAATCTTTTCGGGTACTCAACAACGAGTTATACAAACAGAGCATCTCAGGCATACTGCAAAGATGCATATCACCCCAGGATGGCAAAGAATTGCTGCGAGACATACATCAAGGGGATTGTAGACATCACGCCAGCTGGAAAGCGATCGTGGGCAAAGCTTTTCGAGCAGGATTCTACTGGCTTACAACAGCCAGAGACGCAAAAGACTTGGTCGACAGTTGCAACGCTTTCCAGCGATTTGCACCCAAACCACACGCCCCCGCCACAGAATTACATATGATACCAATCGCCTGGCCCTTTGCACAATGGGGGATAGACATGGTAGGACCATTGCGCAAGTATACACCCGGAGGATACACACACTTGCTTGTCGCAGTCGAAAAATTTACGAAGTGGATCGAAGCGATGCCAGTCACCTCGGCTAGCGCCCAATGCGCCGTAAAATTCCTCGACTCCATTGTATGCAGATTTGGCATACCACACAACGTCATCACCGATAATGGCAGCAACTTCAAGGCAAAGGAAACATAGCAGTTCTGCGAAGAAAAGGGAATTACCTTCAAATTCGCTTCAGTGGCACATCCGCAAACCAACGGCCAGGTCGAACGATCCAACGGATTGGTCTCGGCTGGAATCAATAAACGACTACACGACCGCCTACACCCAGCAGCGGGGCATTGGGAAGAAGAGCTACCATCCGTGTTATGGAGCCTCCACACAACCCCAAATCGATCCACAAAATACACACCATTTTTCATGGTATGAGTGGCTGAAGCAGTCCTTGCCGAGGATGTCAAATTCAGCGCCCCACGGGTCGTTGCTTACAGCGAAGAAACCTCTAAAAGGGCACTCGCGGAAGATATGGACGCACTCGACGAAATACACGATATTGCACTCGCAAGATCCGCAGTATACCAACAGTCGTTGCGAAACTATCACAGTCGCCGTATACGTCACATAGCCTTCGCGGTGGGAGATTTGGTGCTACGGCTCAAGCAGAAGGTAGGGCACAAACTCGAACAACCATGGGAGGGACCCTTCATAATACACGAAGTTATCCCAGGTGGCACCTATCGACTGAAGAACCCGACGACTGGTGGCATCTACTCCAACCCATGGAATGTTGCGCTCCTCCGCAAATTCTATCCTTAGATTTATTTTACTCGCAAAAATAAGGCTATATTAGCCATCCTGTAGCTCGAAAGAAACACATGACTTCTCAGTCATTTCAATAAAATACATGGTTTTTCAACCATAGCTATTCGCGATCTTTATCCTTACACGCTAAATAACAGGTATACACCCCAAATACACGGGGGTTGCACCTAACTTAGCATAACATGAAAAATTTCATATACAAAGTTATAAACAAGGTAGACACCTTACAAAGTTTTGGGACAACTATACAAAGTAACAGGATACATACATCCTACGATTACATATGGCCACGAGCATTTTACTCGGCCAATACCCGATCAACCTCTTCCGAGGTCAATCGAATAATCTCCTACGCTCCAGGTAGAACAACTCTATAATGAGGGGCCATATCGACTGAACCATCGGGGAGCATAGCTACATAGTTGAAATTAACCTCAGTATTCCACAGTTGGACAAAGGAAAGCGCTACTACGGACCCGCAAATCATCTGATTGCGGACGCACTCGCGAATTTCACCTTCTCGACCGAAAGTTCTGAGGAGATGGCTCAAATCTTCTGGACCCCTCTCCAACGGATAGAAAGCGGAGTTCACAGCAACCAAGGCCTCATGGAAGGAATTCACAAGTAGCTTCTTTGGACTACTCGATACTTCAACATAGCCAGAACAAAGCCTCGACTACGGTCCGACCAGAAGTTGTTCACATATGGTTTGGAGCTTCCAGCTTCATGAGCAATAAAGTTATCCACCCAATGCGCTTCGCGTTGACCATCAGGCTCAACAACTACAAAGAAATCTACAGAGAGTCAACAAAGGAAAGGAAGGCAATCAAAACAAACGCTCGGGGGCTCACGTGCTTACACAGCATATCCTTGGCGATGGCTGCAAGTTCCTCCATCACAAACTGTTCACGTTCAGCCGCAAGTTTTTGCTTTGACTTGGCCACAACAACCACTCCGCGCAAAGCTTTAAATTTGTGTTCACCATCCGTGACACGGTCACGAAGAGAAGCAAAAGTGCTAACAGCGGCAACAAGCGGCAACAAGTGGGCCGAAAGGACGAAGCGCTACCTTTCTGCCCATAGAAGGATTGACGCGAACTGGATAGCGGTCTTCGCCTCGCACTCTGATTGGGAAACTGAGTAGGCCTGAAGGATATCATCCTCCAGGAAAACCTTCAGGAGACCGCCCAGCGTAGGCGGAACTGTGACATCCACCAGAAGGCGCTCGTGGAGTTGCCTAAGCACTTGAGTGGCATCGCAGATGAGGGAACTGATTCCATTCGCATGCTTCTGAAGCTCGGCGAGGGAATCCGTCACCGCATCCACTCGAGGAACCCCGTGCAGCTCCAGTGCAACGCCAAGAACATCTAAAAAGGCAACATTAATTTCGAAGACAAACCAAGCTAGTCACAAAATAACAAAGGATCAAGTACAACTTACTCGCGAAGTTCTGGGCTAAAGGACGAAGGAAGTTGACAAGATCATTGTCCTGTCTCACACCAACTTCTTTAAAGCATCCTGAGCATCAGCGAGCTTACCCTCGAAGTCAGCCGACTGCTTACGAAAGGACTCTAGTTCCTTTCGAGCAGTCTCCAACTCAGCCTCGAGGTTGTTCACCCGAGTGGTAGCATCGGTCTTCTCAGCCTTCAGAAATTTGGCTTGGGCTGCACAGCAATAGGTTTCAAATCCAAAGGAATTCGCACGACTGGGAAAGATAAATAGAAAGAGCATATCAAGTTACCTTGGAGAAGTTGTCCTTCCGAGATGAGTCGGTCGCGATCTACCCGAAAGGTCACGCAATCTGTCTCAGCCGACATTACACGGCGCCCAACAGCCGCAAGGGAGTCAAGGAGAGACTGCAAAACAAAGAAGATGGAAAAATCAAAGAAGATAGAGAAGTTTGAGCCTATTCACGACTGTAAACAATCGTGAATAGCCTCGGGGGCTACTCCCATCGGGAGCACTACATGCACCCGATAAATCAAAGAGAAGGAAAAAAAGCTAAGTTCTTGAGCCTGTGGCCAATCGCAAGCGATTGACCACAGCCTCGGGGGCTACTCCCGTCGGGAGCACTGCCGCGCACACGATAAAAATCCTAAATGCACAAAAATACAGAATGCAAGGAAAAGAGTAAAACTTACCTGGCCCAGAGCGATGCAGAGAAGATCGACTGAGCTACCCGACACTTCTTTCGAAGTCGAGACTCCAACTGCAAAGCTAGGCAATCTGTACTCTGTAGCCGCAGCTGTTGGAGCTGGACTCGGCGAGTTCTGGATAGTCCTAGCAGTTGGAGTCTCATCCGCAACAACATTCTTCCTCTTAGGAAGAGAAAAGGCGAACTGGCCGGGGCTGATGGACTGAAGGCTGTCATAAAAAAAAAGCAACAGCATAAGGAAGATCAAGCAAAAACTTTCGACTAGAAAGTTGAAGAAAGAAAGAAACTTACTCACCATCTTCGTCATCCAGCATATCCGCATTCCACGCGGTTTGGATTGTCGGCTTGGGAGCAAGAGGAGCGCGCACACTCCACGGAGTCACGAGGAGAGGCTCTTTATCGGACCCTCCACCCAAGGAGTTGTCCTTCGAAGTAGCTTCATCGTCTCCCGCCCGGCGGCGCTTGCGGTGGCGAAGATCGCTACCCGATTCCTCCACATCATCCAAAGAGCCGTGGTCGGAGCTCGAGCTAGCGTCGGCAACACTGGTGTCAGCAGGGACATCCAAGTTGCTCGCCAACAGGTCGAAAGCCTCTTCACCAGAAACAGGCGGGTAGCAAGTTGCTACTGCCAGGCTCTACAAAAAGAGAACGATAAAAAAAGAAGGAGGAATTCAGTCGACAAATTCGCAAAAAAAAGAAAAGAAAAGTTAAAGACAGAAAGAGCATTGAACTTACATCGAATGGAGGAGGATTAGAGGCTTCAAAAGCTGCGATTGGGCAATCCGCAAAGGACTCGCCCACTTTCAGCTTCGTGATAGCTGCGATTTTCTTCTCAAACTCTGCATTCAAGAGTTCTTCTCGACTCACTCGGCTGGGGTCTTCAGCTCCTTGGTACTCCCACATGGTAGAGGGCCTCGCCTGCAGGGGTTGGATCCTGCGCTCAAGGAACAGGCTCGCAAGATGCCAGCCGTTCAGCGGAACCCCCACAGTTTGGTCGCGGAGCGCTGCAACCTTAGCGAGTAAAGGGGCGACGATTCGGCTCTCTTCGACTGAGAGCATGTGCGCCCAAGACTTTTGCCGCTTCAATACAGCGAATGGGTGGAATTCATTAACTCCACCCGCGCTGTCGTCGACGACATAGAACCACTTCTTCCTCCTCCCTTGCGCGGAGTCGATGAGTTGCATGTCAAAGTAGAGGGTGTCTGATTTCGCCTGGATTCCAAAGCCGCCGGTGCGCAGCGTCTTCCCAAGCTCAGTTTCTACCCGCGATTTCTCTCAGAAGTCCCGCACCTTGAACAGGGCCTTCGAAAGGCCCCAGTGCGGGCGAACACCAAGAAAGCACCCGCAAAGCACGATGAAGCACGATATGTGCTGCACCGCGTTCGGAGGCAGATCGTGGAGCTGTATGCCGTAGACATACAGCAATGCCACGAAGAAGGGATGGAGGGGGAGTGAGAGCCCACACGATACGTGATCCGCGAAGATCACGCGCTCGTTCGCGTGGGGATTGGATACTTCTTCCTTTTTGCCGAGGCGAACCCGCTTCTCGGTGTCGGGAGACAGCAGCCTCTCCCTTTGCATCTCCTTGATGCTCTTCTGCGTGGTGTTGGCGGAGCGCCAATCGCCGGAGCGTGGAGCAGGTGCTGTGCGAACATCTTCGGGCGCCTGCGAGGAGGAAACCGTGGCGCTGCGTTTGGGTGCTGGTGCAAGCTTGAGGAGAAAGGAAGTGAGCGCGAGGAAGACGAAGGCTGGGAAGACGAAGGCTGGGAAGCGAATGACGGGAAGTTTTCACTTTTCACCTGAGGACCGTATTTATGCACGGTGTCACCCAATCCTGGCCGCTCATCGAGCGACGTGGAACCCATCGCGGCGGCCACGCGTGAAGCCAAAACGAAACGGCGGTGAACGCTGTTTCGTGCCATGATCCTAACAGAAGATCGTGCGCATTTACTGTGCGCGGCTCGCGGGAAAACCGGAAACGATGTCTCTTTTCCGGTCAGAAAGCTGACAAGGTGGGCCAACAAATCCAGTTTTCACTTCGTCACGTCCCATCGGGAGGATTCAGAGCAAACAGAGTGCGCTATGACGTCATGGCAAACATTATCAGGTCTGAAATTCTTTCGGATAAAACCCAAACTCGAACAAAACTTTCGCATAAAAAAGAACCCTAGACACGAAATTTTCTTTCGTATGGGCACAAACAATTATTCTAGACACGAAAATTCTTTCGTATGGACAAAACAGCTTCAAATACAAAAACAGGAGGGCTTTCTTACTCGAGAGATCTCTAGACCTAAAACTCGCGGGTGTGCAGCTCCTGCCACTCTATCATACGATGTATACACATCACAGACCTGGATTGTTCGGCCGACTAGGCATATCCGGATGCCATATTCTTTCGGATATGAAGGTAAGACCCAAAAGATCTCTCTTGACGGCCTGGAATCGCACTCAAGCTGCGTCCTCTCGTAAATTTCCGTGTCAACAACACGAAGAAAAATCCTAGCGGGCGCGCCGGGTACCCCTATAGGTTAAATTCGATTCGGTAAGACCTCTACGGCCCAGTTGCAATGATCACCTCATCGGGTTCGAGTCGGAGGTCTCGAATCTGTGTAGGACAGAACTGTTTTTGCCCTAGATGCAATTAATTGGCCCTGATCTTTCGGGAGAGCCAAGCTACTGAGCCATATACTTCTGCGAAAATAGCTAAAAACACAGGCACTTTCACTGCTCGATACTCGGGCATAAAATAACTCATCACACAGGGTATAAGCCCTCCCATCGGAAAACGACTAAAACGTTCATGCGAAGGAAAGCAATACGAAACTTTGAGCGTCTACCCGACTGGGAAATCCCAATCGAGCAAACGCTCAGGGGATACTGACGAAGGGATGGACCTTGGACCTGTCGAGTAAGGATACCCGGTCCTAGGCCCAGGACTGGAGCCCAAGAGGAGATGCCGTGGACTATTCTAGAAGGCCCATTGGAAGCCCCACCGCAAAGCCTTGCGGGTTAAGATAGGAAACTTGTAACCGACTTAGGGTTAGAGTTCGAGTCCTCCCCGTGTGAGATTTGAGACCTGGACACCTATATAAGGCCAGGAGAACCACCAGGAGAGGACAAGCAATACCGCACCACCAAGCCTTAAGCTCGAGATCATACTCTCGACTTGAGAAACCCCCCATTGTAACCGATCTACTCTTGAATACAGATCGACAGAGGCAGGATTAAGGGTTTTACCTCTACGAGGGCCCCGAACCTGGGTAAATCGTGCCCCCTGTCTAGCCGACGATCGTCACCAGCGCCTACAGGTTCTCCTAATCGAAACCCTATGGGTTCACCCAATGGACGTTTTGAGATGCAGATTCCCCATCCGGTGTCCCACTTCTTCTTCTGATCTTCTGAAATATTTTATCGATACGTCATAAATGTATCCCTAATTTCTGATGTTCCATGATGATATTATGCCAATTGCTACATGTTTTCTCCCTTCTTTATGTCATTTTTTATCGATTTTACGGACTAACCTATTGACAAGATGCCATAGAGCCAGTTCCCTATTTTCTGCTGTTTTTTAGTTTTAAAAAAGTTGTTCTGGAAATATTCTCGGAATTGGAAAGTTCGAAGCCCGGAAGTCTTATTTCCCCGGAAGCATCCAGAAGACCGAAGAGGAGACGAAGAGGGGCATCAGGGGGCCCACACCATAGGGTGGCGCCCCCTGGACCTCCACCGCCTCTGCCCTTTCGCCTATTTAATCCCCCCCGGATGGAAAACCCTAAGCACCTGATCAAAATCCCCAAAAAAGTTCCGCAGCCACCATTATCGTCAACCCTAGATCACGAGGGTTCTGGAGCTGTTTTTCGGCACCCTGCCGGAGAGGAAATCATCACCGGAGGCTTCTACATCACCATGCCTGCCTCCGGAGTGATGCGTGAGTAATTCATCCCTGGACTACGGGTCCATAGTAGTAGCTAGATGGTTGTATCCTCCTCATATGACTCCATGCTTAGATATAGTGAGCTGCCTATCATGATCGAGATCGATCTTATGTAAATTTATATGCTGTGTTTGCTATCCGATGAATATTGACATTATGCCAAGTCGATCATAGTATTTATTGCATATGTTATTTGTGATCTTGCATGCTTTCCGTTGCTAGTGGTTGCTCTCGCCAAGTAGCTAGTGACTCGAACAGGGAGTATTTATGCTTGATAGTGGATTCATGCCTCCTTGTTGCCTTGCTCGAGTGACAGAAACATGAAGCGGGAGGATGTGTTGTTGCCATTAGGGAGAAAACTGCGGTGAGAGTACCAGCGTGTATAATCATTGCTTACATTACACACTTTGTTTAATGCAATTATCTGTTGCTTGCAAATTAATACCTAAGGGGGTTTTGATGATAACCTGAGGGTGGATTATTAGTCATAGATGCAGATGGATGTCGGTGCATGTATCTTGTTGTAATGTACGCACTAAATATCATAGTAATCTTCATGTTATAATGTGCACTACGGTGAAACCTCTATTTGTCAATTGCCCAGCTGTAATTTGTTCACCCAGCATGTTATTTTTATGGAGAGACACCACTAGTGAACCTATGAACCCCGATCCACTTTCCACACTTTTAAACAAACCACAACAATTTCCTCCTCTCTCTACTTTCTGCAAGCATACAACTGTTTTCCACACTATACGTCTAATCTTTGTTTTCAGCAAGACCGGTGAGATTGACAACCTCACTGTACCTTAGGGGCAAAGTGTTTTGGTTGTGTTGTGTGCAGGTTCCACGTTGTTGCTGACTCCGGTGAGCGCCAGCACCACCGTCAGTGGCATCAACCTTCTGAAGGTCCTCTTTCTCCTACTGGATTGATAACCCTGGTTCTTAACTAACGGGAAAATTCCTACCACTATGCTCATCACACCCTCCTCTTGGGGTATCCCAACGCAAGCATCAAGAACATTTTATGGCGCCGTTGCCGGGGAGAAGGAAGTCTTCTGGCAAGGTGAGTCTCCCACTCTCAACCTCTTTATTTTGTTTATTGTCTTGTTTTTATTTTTGTATTGTTTTTATTCTCTATATTGAAAACACAAAAAAATTAGTTTACTTTATAGATGTTATTTATTTGCTTGCTATTATTCTGCTAAAATGAGTTCCTCTGAGAATACTAAGTTGTGTGACTTCACTAGCACAAACAACAATGATTTTATTTGCACACATATTGCTCCACTTGCTCCTACTTCTGATTTCTATGAGATTAAACCTGCTTTATTAAATCTTGTGATGAAAGAACAATTTTCTGGTATTAGTATTGATGATGCTGCTGCCCACCTTAATAATTTTGTTGAACTATGTGAGATGCAAAAATATAAAGATGTAGATGGAGATATTATTAAACTAAAATTATTTCCTTTCTCTTTGAGAGGAAGAGCTAAATAATGGTTGCTATCTTTTCCTAGAAATAGTATTGATTCATGGACTAAGTGTAAATATGCTTTCATTGGAAAATATTATCCTCCGGCTAAAATTATATCCCTAAGAAGTGACATAATGAATTTTAAACAATTTTATAATGAACATGTTGCTGAAGCTTGGGAAAGACTGAAAACTATGGTGAAGAATTGTCCCACTCATGGACTGACTACTTGGATGATTATAAAAACTTTTTATGCAGGGCTGAAGTTCTCCTCAAGGAACCTATTGGATTCAGTTGCTGGAGGTACCTTTATGTCCATCACTTTGGGCAATGCAACAAAGCTTCTTGATGATATGATGATAAATTATTCAGAGTGGCACACTGAGAGGGCTCCACGAGGTAAGAAGGTAAATTCTGTTGAGGAAACCTCCTCTTTGAGTGAAAGGCTTGATGCTATTATGTCTATGCTTGTTAATTGTAAATCTCAAGTTGATCTAAATAATGTTCCTTTAACCTCTTTGGTTGCTCAAGAAGAGCATGTTGATTTAAACTTTATTAGAAATAATAATTTTAACAACAATGCTTATAGAAATAATTTCGGTGGAAACAATTACAAGCGCTATCCTCCTAATAATGCTTATGGTAATTCCTTTGGCAACTCCTAAAATAATAATAAAAGCTCTACCTCTGATCTTGAAAACATGCTTAGAGAATTTATTAGCACACAAACTGCTTTTAATAAATATGTTGAGGAAAAGCTTGGTAAAATAGATGTTCTTGCCTCTAAAGTAAATAGCCTTTTTATTGATGTTGATTTTCTAAAACTGAAGGTTTTTCCACAAGACGTTAAACAAAATAAAACTTTGAATGTCATCCAAGTTCAAATAGATAATAATGTTAGATTGATGGCTGAATTACGTGCTAGGTGGGAAAGAGAAGATGAATTAGCTAGAAAGAATAATATTGCTAGAGTTTGTACTATCACAACCACTAGTAAAACTGAAGTTCCAAGTGCTAGTAAACCTCCTACTATCAATAGTAAAGTAGTAGGTGTTAATGAAGTCCCTACTCCTTCGGTGAAACGTGCTAAATTGCCTCAAATTGCTGAAAATACTTCTAATAAAAGTGCTGAAATTTTTAGAGATGTAGGAGACAATGGTCCTATTACTTTTGATGATAGTAATTTTGATTTTGATGATTGCAATATCTCTGAAGTTATTATGTTTCTACAAAATCTTGCTAGAAGTCCCAATGCTAGTGTAACATCCCTGATTTTTGGAAAACTCGAAAATCACAAAAATTTAAATTTTTTTGTTTTCCTGTTATGCAAGTCACCAAAAACCAGATGAGCATTAAGAAACAAAAGGAAACAATACCTATTCAATGAAATTGAAATTACCAATCCAATTATACCCCTATTCCATAAACCCTAAAAGCCTCTCAAAATGAGTTTTCCTTGGATAAAGAAAACCATTTTATCTTTAGCAAACTTTATTACATAACATGTTTTCAAATCAACTATTACTTTGAGAATGTATTATGGCAACAAAAATCAAAGATTTATGACCCTTAATAAAGTTCTAAGTCTCAAAAATATTTCATGAGAATAAAATATTTTAATAATAACTTTTAGTTGTTATTCCAAGTTTTAAACATAAAGGTGTGAAAATAAAATACATTTCTTTGAAAATAACATAAAATAAGACTTAGAGAACAATATTATGACT
Source organism: Alopecurus myosuroides (assembly GCA_028641055.1). NCBI lineage: Eukaryota > Viridiplantae > Streptophyta > Magnoliopsida > Poales > Poaceae > Alopecurus > Alopecurus myosuroides. Next base: position 379,758,778 of record CM054058.1, on the reverse strand, counting down.
TGTGGGATTTTTCCAAATTTTATTAAGCCACTTTTATATTTATTTAATTTTCTATTTTAAAATGGATTTAAGTTACTATTATTAAGCCACTGAAATCTTAAATTTATAAATGAGGTAAAATGACTTTCAAGAATATTAATTGACATGGTAAATGTCTCTGAAATTTTATTCAATCAAAAACATCATTTTATTTGTTTTATATTTTAAATGATATTAAGTACTACTAGTAAACTTGCCCGTGCGTTGCTACGGGGAGAGAAAAATTAAGTTTGCTTGAAATACATTTGTGGGACCCAAATTTAGTCTAATATATGTCGACCCGTGTAACTCTACTCTCAGTTTTACATTTTCCATTACTTCCTATGACGGAGCAGGAGTAGCGAGGAGGTCCAATGGAGTTGCATGAGGAGTTAATATTTTATGTTTCTTTCTAGTTTTGCAACGCAAATCTTTACCAGTGTATACTTTATTGGCATGCCGCCAACACCAACCATGTGTGGTGGGGAGAGCAAACATCCGAGAGTCGGGTGAAGATAATTGGCCTCGGCAATGCAATATTCGGAAAATAGCCAATAAAATCATGCAAATATTATGTAGATCACTAAGTGATATGCAGTATAAGGTAATTCCAAACCTATGGTTAGTTCCTAATGTTTTGAACCGCCTTCCAACAACTTGTACATCTAGGTGGGAGAAGGTTATCAGGTATCCCTCATGATCTAACAGTAAAGGAGGCGACCAAAGTCCCACATGATGTAGACGGTGGGCGCTAGGAGTGGGAGTTCCTTCCTTCTACATCCGCAGTGCCGGCGAAGGGACAAGGAGAAGCAAGACAACTCGCTCATGGCGTGAACATATTAGGGTTGATTCTTTTTAGGATATTGTTTCATATCTGGCGAGTTTATATGATTGGGTGGTATTTGTGAGGCGGAGGGAGCGACATTGCTTTGACTTTGTGTTCTCTAACCTCGATCGCATCCGCAATTACATCATCAACCCGTAGCAGCGCACACACACTTTTTGCTAGATTGTAGTAAAAAGTAGTGGTTATTGAATTTTCGGACAGAAGTCTCGTCGATATGGATGGAAATGTGTCGATTCAATGTGCCACAAATGCCGAACTGCTCCTCGTGTACATATTTAACTCTTCATGCACACAACTGAGAAGAGTGTTCCTTCCAAGTGACCGGATCAGGCCAAAGCTATGTCGACGTAAGAGCATCTCTAGGAGAGCCCGTAAAACGCCGGGACCCGTAAAAGGCCGGCGGGTTTACGGGGTCGGGGCGTAGTTTTGGCCGTAGCAGAGCCCGTATAATGCACCCGACCCGTAAACATTGCACGAGAATCCGAGGCGAGGAACCTTACAAGTAGTGGCCACGTGGCCATTTTCAGTTCACGGCCCCATCCCTCCGCAGTAATCCATCCGCGCGGTCACGCACCTCCGACGAGAAATTAATCGCGCCTCCACCTAGATCCAGCTCCGTCACGCTGCCATGCTGCCGAAGCTGAAGACCAAGAAGCGTGAGCCCGCCTTCCGGTCCTCGTTCGACCTGTCAGATGTGTCTGACGAGGCGCGGAGACGGGTGGTGTGCTCCGACTCCGCGCGGAAGATGGCGGCGCATGCCCTCACCAACAACGCTCTTCATGTGTCGTACTCCCTGGCGTACTGCTCCCTCACGGAGTTCGGCCGCCTTCGCGCACTCCGCGGCCTGGGCAGCTCGAGCGGCGCGGAGAGCTCCTCCCTCGCCCTCGTGAGGAAGGAGCCGCCGCCAGAGTACGACCCGGCGACATTTGCCCCTCTCCTCCGAGCTCGACTTCGTCCCCGATAATGTGGTGGACGTCGTTGTAGCGAACCTCTGCCGTCGCTCTACAGCGGAGGAGGGGGATGAGCTCAAGGCGCAGCGCCTCCAGCAGTGTAGCGTTCCCACATTTAAATAATGTAAGAACATCTGTGTTAGTGTGCTAGTCCCTGGATCATTTGCTAGCACCACAGTACAAAATGAAATATCATGCAAATGCATCAAATTATATTACATCGCATGATCCAGTCTTTACAAAATAGTTTTACAACTTGCATAATCTTAGAAGACTAGCAGAAAACAAAGAAATACAACGGAAAACATAGTACAACATTGAGCCCATCTTCTTCATGTGCCACAGGCAAAATATGTTGGCGATAGTCTCGAGATCCTAAACGAAATCCTCACTCGTCTTCAGAAACATCTGCAATATGGAATATGCAGCCACAAGGGAGTCAATACAATTTAATGTATTGGCAAGTAACACTATGGTGGATATAAATGGCAAGACTAATACTACATGCTTATTTGGCTAAGTGGAGTTTTGGCTAAGTTTGCATAAAGCCAGTTTTGTCCTATCTCTTTTGTAAAACAAACTTTTCTTTTCAAAGGGGTGGCAACATTGGATTAAGATCCAAGCACCACAAATACTGTTCACTTGGTCAAATTTTACTTATTGAAATTGATGATGAGATTCTTCCTTCAATCCTTGTCCAGCTGCTCATAGTTGTCCATAACCGGTGACACAGCTAAGAGGTTGTGCACTTTCACCCTTCGTCTTCAATTAGCCCAAACATCCTATACACCCGGAGTGCATCATGGAAAGGAGAGAATTGAGACGAGATCTTTCAGAAGAAGAAGTCCAAACCCAACAGCAAGACCGTTCCACCTATAATTTTGCTACATCTGCTAGTCAAGCCTGGGCTGAACTCTCACAACTTAATTGATCAAGACAGAGCCCATATTTTCAAAAGGCTGCACGGGAAGCTACTAGATTTAGAGGGACATAGTATTCTCTTTGTTCCTTGGTGGTCATCCGCAAGTGACAACCTCAAGTGGAATAACCCTTAGATAAGGGCCCTGAGGCAACACTCAACATAAACCAGTCTTACCACTTCCACCCAGGTGGTTCATTCATTAGTTATACTTAGAATTTTTCCTCAACATCTAGTAAAACAAATTTTGTAGCATGGCTAAGCATCTAAATAAGTACCAAGGCATCAAAATAACAAGGTATAAGGATGGATACACACTACTATGATATAGCATAGCATAATATAACTTATTAAAATTTCCTATCATGCATACTACTCAAAATCAGCTAATGCATATAGAAAATAATGGGTAGTTGATGATGTGTTACTTGCCTTGTTGAAGTTGGTGAAGATATCACACTCTCTTCACAAAGGATCGTTGCTCTCCGTACAATCTACTCATTGAAAACATAATAACAAAATAAACAAACATGCTATCAAGCAAACATACAAGTGAAGAGATCATACAAAGCAATAACATAGCCAAAGGAGTTTAACCTAGTGGGCTAGGACAAGGTCTAGGTTTGAGTTGAAAGATTCATTCTCTAATGGTCTCATACTTGTTAAGGAAATTCCAATGGTTTACTTGGGAAGGACTAGGTTTGAGTTTGATGTGATCTAACTTTATTGTAACCATACTTGTCGAGGAAGTTCCAAGAGTTCACTAAGAATAAACATATTACTTCTTCAACTAAAGTAATACATGCAAACACATGGTCATATTCACCTTCAAAATGTTTGAGTGACTATGTTAGTATATTCCATTGTGGTTAGGGTAGGCCTACTAACTTCCTCATCAAAGGGAAAAATATTACTAAGTCTTGGGTTTTCCATTTGGGTCCATGGTTGGACAAAAAAACAACTTGTTATTCTTCAACTTGTATGGATTTCTTCTAGACCTCATGTGATTGCCTTCTTGAAGATCATCTTCATGCTTCTATTGTAGTCTTGTTCCTTGGATGGATTCTTCTCTTGGTCTTGATAAATTCTTCATGGCTTTCACTTCACTAATTGGTTTGGGTATGGGATGGACACAAATACCACTAAGTCAATTGGAAAGAATATAAGAAGGAAGATAGAAAGAGAGAGGGAGATGTTTTCTTCTGAATTTATTCACACTTGTACTTCTTGAGTTGCTTCTAGTTGCTGTGGAGTCTAAGTCTTCTCTTCAAAACTTCTTCATTGATCTTCCTTGTAGCTCTTTATGTTGCCACCAGGTTGAAAGTGAAGAACCTTCTATTTCTTGAGTCTTGTTTTCCATTTGCTAACTTGATGGATTCTTGAACCAAGAATAGGGGGAATGGAGAAGTAGATGGAAAACAAGGTACTAGTGTTTAATATTCACTAATTGGTACTATATGTGATTGACACATTCTAAGGACTTGGCTTGGCTCCAAATAGACATAACATCAAGGAATAACAGTTGAAAACAATTTCTAAGACATGGTAAAGATGGATGAATCACTAGGTTGGGTTTTTGGTCAAAACACATGTCCATGGTCCAAGGATGTCCAAAATGGTTGGGCAAGGTTGTTTCTGGTTCAAGGTTATCAAATGGAGCAATTTTGCAAAAGGAACTATATTGAAAATATTTATAGAAATTAATCTATGTCAAAAATACTCAAATAGACAACTTAATTTTAAATTCAATATTAATTTGTTCAAATATTATTTTGGGACAGAGGATATGAAAGTACACATCCTAAGGTTTCCAAATATATTTTATTTACAATATTTGGATTTGTAGAATGTCAAATTTCATCAAACAAGCATATTTGAAAATGATCAAATTTAAGTTTCTCAAATTTGAATTTGGCCAGTGCCAAAAGTCTCTAAGTGTCAAGGGCTTTTCAAAAAGTCCAAGATTGCTAAATTTGGCTTCATGGATCAAAAGATATGATGGATTGAAGTTGCAGGGGCTAAACTGTAAAATTGATATTCTGTTTTTATTCGGGAATAAATCCCAGAGATAGTTGGGCTCAGATTGGCTAAATGACGCGCAGGGCGGAAGATAGGGGGTGGGCTTGGGCCGGCTACGCACTGCTCCGAGCGGCAGATAACGAACTTAACGCGCGCTGACGCGGTGCTGAGGTGGCGCATCGTGATTGGCTGATACCTCTTCGGGGGTGGATCTAATCCTAGCCCTATGATGCCGATCCAACGGAGCAGATTTAAAATAGGGGGTTAGGGTTACCTCCCGCCGGACTTGATCGCCGGAAATGGTGACGGTGGCGGCGCTGCCCTCGGGAATTTCACGGCGGCGACGATTCCGAGGGTCTTCGGGCACAGGGAGGGTACCGGGAGGCGCTTCTCGACGCCGCAAATCAGATGGTGGACACGGTGAGCTTTCTCGCTTCCGTAAACGACGACGGTGAGCGAATGGAGGCGGCGCTGGCTCGGGCGTCCTCGGGAGATCACCGCGGGGTGGAAGCACTGCACAAAAAAATCGACCAAAGATTAAGGACTATGCGCACGGTCGAGGGGAAACCTATGGAGGTGGTCTAGGGCTCGGAAACCTTCTCTGATCGCCGGAATTCGAAGAATACGGCGACGGCCGTGGGTAGCTCCGGCGAGCTCGATCTCACGATTGGGGGCGATAGAGAGGGTGTCACCAGAGGGGAAATGGAGAGGGAGAGGAGGGTATTAACGAGGAGGGGTCGGGGCTAGCCTTGATGGCCATAATCGCACGAATTCATGGGGATTGAATTCGGCCTGAAACTGAAGAAACAGCCACGGCTGTGGCTTGATGACGATGACGTCATCGTGATGTCAGCATTTTTTTTCTTTTTCTTTTTTCGTGTTTTTAATATCTTTATTTTTAATAATGCAAATGACCTCAAATAAATTTCTAAAAATTTGTAAAAATGATATCTTTCTATTTAGAACATTGTTATAAACATTTGAGGACATTTCACATTATATATTTTTTGAAAATATAATTAATTACTAATAGTACTTAATGTATATTCTTAAATTAGAAAGAATAATAAAATGAGGTTTTGATTAAATAAAATTTCATAGACAAATAATATTTTTGTAAATTCATTTTTACCTCACTTTCATATTTTATAAATTTAATATTTCAATGATAGTAACTTAATTCCATTTTTAAAATAGAAAAATAAATAATTATAAAAGTGGCTTAATAAAATTTAGAATAAAACCACAAGTCATCATATTGTTTTCAAAACCCTCTTTATGTTATTTTCTAAACAATGCATTTTATTTTCACACCTTCATGTTTAAAACTTGGAAAAACAACTAAAAGTTATTATTAAAACATTTTATTCTCATCAAATATTTTTCGGGATTAGAACTTTATTAAGGGTTATAAATCTTTGATTTTTGGTTGCCAAAATATTATCAAGGTAATATTTGAATTGAAAACATTTTATGTAATAAATTTTTCTACAGATAAAATGGTTTTGTTTATCTAATGAAACTTCATTTTGAGAGGACTTTAGGGTTTATGGAATAGAGGTATAATTGGATTCTTAAATTCAATTTCATTGCATTATGTATTGTTTCCTTTTGTTTCTTGCTTCTCATTTGGTTCTCACTGACTTGCATAACATGAAAACAAAAAGTTCCAAATTTTTGTGATTTTTGAGTTTTCCAAAAATCAGGGATGTTACAGACTACCACCCTTAAAAGAAATCTCGTCCCGAGATTTGGGAAGGATAGAAAGAAAGATTGGGTAACTGGGTTCCAGAACAAACTTGGTGGCTACCACCCTTAAAAGAAACTTTTGTGGGTAGTCTAATTTCATTAGATTGGAGTGTAGATGGATTCTATATTAGCTTGAGTAGATCTTTTCTTTGTGGTAGAGGTGTAGACCAACATAGGTCTGTTGAACTACCTTTGACACTGAGGGGTCACTCTTTGGGTCAATCAAAAGCCTTTGGTTCACTCTCAACTTGGTCTTTTGATATCCTTGTCCATCTTCCATCTTGTTGTTGTCATCCTTGAATACAAACACCATGCTATTTCTAAAGAAACTCTCATGGTAGGAAAAATCTTCCATTGCTTGATAGCTCCAAGGTTGGCTTGATCCTCATCGAAAATAGTATGTTTTCAGTAACACTAACATAGGGTCATTATTGTATTCTACCATTCTATGGTTCAGGTTTAACATCGTCGTCTCTCTAATAGGTATGTCACTCAGATTTAGCATTCCTCATAGCAAAAGTAAATGATGTGAGTAGTCACCATGGGGGCCAATCCATGTTGCACTCAATCATTACCTTGTACTTGGATTGATGGATCTTTTTTTAATAACACCAGGTCACCTCACTTGTCTAACATAAAGTTTCCAATCTGTAAGAAAACCTTGAGTTAACTATCATTTCTCAACTAGTGAGTTGCGTAAAACTCCTATGTAACACAAACTGGATAGTTGTGTTTCTTCATTATTTCTTCTCTTGGTGTAGTTGGCTCTGAAATCTTCATATCTAATGCAACTTTGAGTCCACTTCTCTATCTTCTCTTGTTGATTGGCTTGCTGCTCCTTATGATGTAGTTGGCATTGATCATGGATGTGATTGTTCCTTTACACAAAAGGATCTTGAAATCTGTGACATTCCTCAATTGGGATGGCTTGTGTCTCAATAGGGAACTAGTCATAACATCCTTGGTGTAATGTTTGATGTTTCACTTCATAGGGTAGCTCACTATGGTTGGTTAATGGGTGTAGGATTTGGTTTGGCTTAGCATGGAAGAATAGAGACTAGAAAGAGACTAAAGAAATTCCTACCCCAACACATTAGATCAAGTAAACTCATCTTGCAAACAACACATAACAAACATATAGCAACACATTCACCACACCAAAAAACATGGTTTTTAGAAAATACTAATATTGTCATACCACACTCATTGGTATGATCAATACACTAACAAGTTAACGTTGTTCTAACAAAGTAACTAGATTGGTGGTCTCGTCTATATCTTCTTTAGTTTTCTTCAAATTTTTCTCTCCATGTCTTGAGGGGTTCTTGATTGTTGGGAAATCTATGTTTTTCTTAAAGTTCTTCAATAATCTTGAGTGTAGGTCTTCATGTGGTTAAAATACTTATTGCACTTCTTGGTATGGTCATCAACATTCTTGTCTTGATGGTATTGAAGTGGTAGGTCATCTAGAAAATTTTGAAGGTGAATAATAGATGAGATGATATGAGAAGAATTAAAATGATTGTTTTGTTTCTAGAAAGTTTGAACATAGTAAATTTTCAAACCTAGGGTCTTTTCCAAACTTAGGGTCTCGAATTCTACAGGCAACACAATGCTCTGATACCATTTTGTAGCGTTCCCACATTTAAATAATGTAAGAACATCTGTGTTAGTGTGCTAGTCCCTGGATCATTTTCTAGCACCACAGTACAAAATGAAATATCATGCAAATGCATCAAATTCTATTACATCGCATGATCTAGTCTTTACAAAATAGTGTTACAACTTGCATAATCTTAGAAGACTAGCAGAAAACAAAGAAATACAGCGGAAAACATAGTACAACATTGAGCCCATCTTCTTCATGTGCCACAGGCAAAACATGTTGGCGATAGTCTCGAGATCCTAAACGAAATCCTCACTCGTCTTCAAAAACATCTGCAATATGGAATATGCAGCCACAAGGGAGTCAATACAATTTAATGTATTGGAAAGTAACACTATGGTGGATATAAATGGCAAGACTAATACTACATGCTTATTTGGTTGAGTGGAGTTTAGGCTAAGTTTGCATAAAGCCAGTTTTGTCCTATCTCTTTTGTAAAACAAACTTTTATTTTCAAAGGGGTGGCAACATTGGATTAAGATCCAAGCACCACAAATACTGTTCACTTGGTCAAATTTTACTTATTGAAATTTATGATGAGATTCTTCCGTCAATCTTTGTCCAGCTGCTCATAGTTGTCCATAACCGGAGACACTACTAAGATCTTAGTTTGTTGACTCTACAGAGGTTGTGCACTTTCACCCTTTGTCTTCAATTAGCCCAAACATCCTATACACCCGGAGTGCATCATGGAAAGGAGAGAATTGAGACGAGATCTTTCAGAAGAAGAAGTCCAAACCCACCGGCAAGACCGTTCCACCTATAATTTTGCTACATCTGCTAGTCAAGCCTGGGCTGAACTCTCACAACTTAATTGATCAAGACAGAGCCCATATTGTCAAAAGGATGCACGGGAAGCTACTATATTTAGAGGGACATAGTAATCTCTTTGTTCCTGGGTGGCCATCCGCAAGTGACAACCTCAAGTGGAATAACCCTTAGATAAGGGCCCTGAGGCAACACTCAACATAAACCAGTCTTACCACTTCCACCCAGGTGGTTCATTCATTAGTTATACTTAGAATTTTTCCTCAACATCTAGTAAAACAAATTTTTTAGCATGGCTAAGCATCTAAATAAGTACCAAGGCATCAAAATAACAAGGTATAAGGATGGATACACACTACTACGATATAGCATAGCATAATATAACTTATTAAAATTTCCTATCATGCATACTACTCAAAATCAACTAATGCATATAGAAAATAATGGGTAGTTGATGATGTGTTACTTGCCTTGTTGAAGTTGGTGAAGATATCACACTCTCTTCACAAAGGATCGTTGCTCTGCGTACAATCTACTCATTGAAAACACAATAACAAAATAAACAAACATGCTATCAAGCAAACATATAAGTGAAGAGATCATACAAAGCAATAACATAGTCAAAGGAGTTTAACCTAGTGGGCTAGGACAAGGTCTAGGTTTGAGTTGAAAGATTCATTCTCTAATGGTCTCATACTTGTTAAGGAAATTCCAATGGTTTACTTGGGAAGGACTAGGTTTGAGTTTGATGTGATCTAACTTTATTGTAACCATACTTGTCGAGGAAGTTCCAAGAGTTCACTTCACTTGAAGGACTCCCACCCAGGAACAAAGTGATTATGATGTTCCCGAGTTTAGATTGCTTCCAGTGCAGCCTTTAGTCATATGGGATCTGTCTTGATTAACTAAGTTGCGAGGGTTCGGCCTGGGCTTGACAAGCAGATGTAGCATAATTATAGGTGGAACGGGTCTTGCCATTAGGTTGAATTCTTGCTTCTGAAAGATCTCGTCTCAATCTTCTCCTTTCCTTAATGCACTCAGAGTGTATAGGATGTTTGGGCTGATTTGAGTCTGAAGGTGAAAGTGCACAAACTCTGCAGAGTCAACAAACTAAGATCTTAGCCATGTCCCCAGTTATGGACAACTATGAGCAGCTGGACAAGGATGGACGGAAGAATCACATCACCATTTTCAATAAGTAAATTTTTGACCAAGTGAACAGTATTGTGGTGCTTGGATCTTAATCCAATGTTGCCACCCTTTGAAAAGAAAAGTTGTTTTACAAAGATGATAGGAGAAAACGGGCTTTATGCAAACTTAGCCAAAACTCCACTCAGCCAAATAAGCATGTAGTATTAGTCTTGCCATTTATATCCACCATAGTGTTACTTGCCAATACATTAAATTGTATTGACTCCCTTGTGGCTGCATATTCCATATTGTAGATGTTGCTGAAGACGAGTGAGGATTTTGTTTAGTATCTCGAGACTATCGCCAACATGTTTTTTCCTGTGGCACATGAAGAAGATGGGCTCAATGTTGTACTATGTTTTCCGATGTAATACTTTGTTTTCTGCTAGTCTTCTAAGACTATGCAAGTTTTAATACTATTTTGTAAAGACTGGGTCATGCGATGCGTGATATTTCATTTTGTTCTGTGGTGCTAGCAATTGATCCAGGGACCAGCACAATAACACAGGTGTTCCATCTTTATTAAAAGTTGGGATGCTACAGCTAGTGCCATGAATATGGCCTTTACTAAACATATTACTAATTCTCTCATGAAAGTTAGGGAAGAAAAGTTGAAACTTGAGACATCTATCCCTAGAAAATAATATGATGGTTGGGAGCCTATAATTAAGATAAAAGTAAATTATTTTTATTGCAATTCTTTGTGTGATCTTGGTGCTAGTATCTCTGTAATGCCTCAAAATCTCTATGATATTCTTGATTTACCACCGTTAAACATTGTTATTTGGATGTTCATCTTGCTGATAATGCTAAGAAGAAACCTCTTGGTAGAATTAATGATGTTCTCATTATGATTAATAATAACCTTGCCCCTGTTGTTTTTGTTTTTATGAATATTTAATGCAATGCTTCTTGTCCTATTGTTTTGGGAAGACCTTTTCTTTGAACTGTTGGTGCTATTATCGACATGAAAGAGGGGAGTATTAAATATCAACTTCCCCTCAAGAAAGGTTTGGAACATTTTCCTAGAAAGAATATGAAGCTACCCTTTGACTCTATTATTACAACAAAATATGATTTTGATGCTTTTCACATGAAAATACTTAAGTTGATCTTTTATGACTAGTTGAAAGGCGTTAAAGAAAAGCGCTACCGGGAGACAACCCGTTCTATTTCTCTGTTTTTCATTTCGTTTTCCTTTGTTTTATTTTGTGTGATTTAAACCTGGGTGTTGTCTATTTCCTTAGCAACCCCACTATATCTTTTCTTTTGTGTTTTTGTTGAGCCAAGTAAAGCATCTAGTGGAAAGTTGACACTATATTTCGGATTACTGCGCAGAAAACCACTATTAATTCCGTTAAAAATCACAGAAAATTCATAATTACATGAACTTTTTTGTGCTTAATCCTGAGTTATATGCGCAACTTTGCTAAGTTTACCACTTTTTGATTTGAGCAACATAAGATTTTCAAAAAAAACGATCTCTGCCTGTTGTTCTGTTTTGACAGATTTCTGTCAATTATTGCATTTGCATCTTAATCTATTTCTTTTGGTGTTCTTTTGAGGAAAAAAGAGTTTTGAAAGAAGTTGTGACAGTAGCTAATGTATTTTGATTTCTAGTCTTGTGTTGAAACTGAACCATGTGAGTTTATTATTTCGATTGCACTAACGTTGCTAATGAAGATTGTGAGAATTTTGATGTGAATGAAGTTTTCAAGTGTCAAGAGAAGGGGATGATATGATGTGATCAAGAAGAGTTAAAATACTAATCTTGGGGATGCCCGGGTGGTACATCCCATAAAATTCCAAGAAGACTCAAGCGTATAAGCTTGGGGATGCCCAAGGCATCCCCTTCTTCATCAACAAATTATCAGGTCACTTCTAGTGAAATTATATTTTTTGTATTCGGTCGCATCTTATGTGCTTTACTTGGAGCGTATTTTAATTTTGTTTTAAGTTTGCTTTTTGTTTTTCTTTGAGTTTTTTTTACTTTCATAATAATCTTAGTTGGACCCCAGCATTCTTTTATTGGAGAGTGACACGCTCCGCTTTTTCATGAGAATACGTTGTATTCTTAGTCTCTGTCTACCTGCTGCATTTAATTAGCTTCTGTTTTGCATGCATCTCTTATCAGAGCTGTTAGTTTTAGTAGTGTTATTTGGGTACTCTCATGTTTTCTTGATGTATCATAAAGAGTATTTTTGTTAAAACATATCTTGTATTGTGCTTGTTGGGAGAAAGAAAACTGATGCTTGAAGTAGAATTTATAACAGTACTAGTAGAAGTTTGTATAGATTGTGGCTAGAACTTTTTCATGCCATGCTAAATGTTATTTTAGTTTTAAAGCCTTGTGGTTATTGAGTAGCATGATTAGCCTCAAATATCTGAGAGTGTTTAATATGTATTGAAAGATTCATGAGTTGTTCTTGTCATGGTAAAGCATCAATATATGGTATTCTCTTTCGAATGTTTTATTTGGTTGACTTGGCGCATGCTCACACCATCTTTATGACTACAAACCAGTCATGAATAGCCTCCATGACCACTTAGTTTTTGAAATTTTTGATACTGCTTATGTTTTAATTAATGATGCTTATGTCGCTATGCATGATTATGGCTCTTATGCTCTCATGATTTGTCGCTCCCAGTCTTTTGCTAGCCTCCACCCGTACTGAGTATGGGCTCTACTCGTGCATCCAAACTCCCTTAAACCAAAGTTTCCCCATCGTGTCCACCATACCTACCTACCTGTGGTATTTAACTGCCATTCCAAAGTAAATTGCTCATGTGTTACCTTTAAAACCTTCAAAATTATTCCTGCTTTGTGTTCTTGTTTTTGCTCATGATTACGTCAATAGAGAATCTTTATCTCACTTGTTGATTGGTTTCACACCCTAGATTAGTGGCTTCATCCTCTTATCCAAATGATAGAAGAGCTGGCAGCGGGGTACCCAGCCCCAAACTAATACAAACAAATTATCTTCACTATTTTTCCCCTAACCATATCAGTCAAAGAAAAACTGTGTAAGCAAAAGAGAAAGAGGGATGACCTTCTACACCAGTTGCTTCCTTCACCATGGGAGCTGCTCTTGTGAATCCAGTTGGCTTATGGCGTACTGTATTGTCTGTTTACCATTCGTTGACACTAGCATACACCCCTCCTAAAATATAGACATTCCTCCACAAATGTCAAGCTTTTAAGACCTCTTTTAATAAAATAAAAATCTCTAGCACATGAGTGATCCCTGCTTCCCTCTGTGAAGGGACTTTCTTTTACTTTTATGTTGAGTATCCATCTTCAAACTTTATGCACAGTTGAGAGAGTATTTTTGCCATTCTGAGTTTTATGTGCATTTCTCCCATAAACATCAATAATTACTTCATGATGTGATATTATTTGTTCTTAAATTATTTGTTCTAGTCTTCCTCTTGAACTAGCGAAATACCACTTTGCCATGTTTTCTCTATACCTGAGAAAAAACGTTCACCTTTCTTTGCATTATTATTCATGATCCTTTATTTGAGTTACTCTTCGTGATGCAAAGTAATTGCTATGCTTTATTATTAAAGTTTTATTTATCATGCCTGTGTCTAAAGTTTTATGATCTCAGCGTGCATATGCTTTTACATTAGATTGATCAAGTTTATGTTAGTAGCATGTCACCTCAGATATTATTGTTTTATCATTTACCTACTCGAGGACGAGTAGGAGCTAAGCTTGGGGATGCTTGATACGTCATAAACGTATCCCTAATTTCTGATGCTCCATGATGATATTATGCCAATTGCTACATGTTTTCTCCCTTCTTTATGTCATTTTTTATCAATTTTCCGGACTAACCTATTGACAAGATGCCACAGAGCCAGTTCCCTGTTTTCTGCTGTTTTTTAGTTTTAAAAAGTTGTTCTGGAAATATTCTCGGAATTCGAAAGTTTGAAGCCCGGAAGTCCTATTTTCCCGAAAACCATCCAGAAGACCGAGGAGGAGACGAAGAGGGGTATCAGGGGGCCCACATCATAGGGTGGCGCCCCCTGGCCGTGCCATGGGGTGGTGTGGGGCCCCTGGACCTCCACCGCCTCTTCCCTTTCGCCTATTTAATCCCCCCGGATGGAAAACCCTAAGCACCTGATCAAATCCCCCAAAAAAGTTCCGCCGCCGCCGTCATCTTCAACCCTAGATCACGAGGGTTCTCGAGCTGTTTTCCGGCACCCTGCCGGAGAGGAAATCATCACCGGAGGCTTCTACATCACCATGCCTGCCTCCTGAGTGATGCGTGATTAGTTCATCCCTGGAATACTGGTCCATAGCTGTAGCTAGATGGTTGTATCCTCCTCATATGACTCCATGTTTAGATCTCGTGAGCTGCCTATCATGATCGAGATCGATCTTATGTAATTCTATATGTTGTGTTTGCTGGGATCCGATGAATATTGACATTATGCCAAGTCGATCATAGTCTTTATTGCATATGTTATTTGTGATCTAGCATGCTTTCCGTTGCTAGTGGTTGCTCAGGCCAAGTAGCTAGTGACTCGAAGAGGGAGTATTTATGCTTGATAGTGGGTTCATGCCTCCTTGTTGCCTTGCTCGAGTGACAGAAATGTGAAGGGGGAGGATGTGATGTTACAATTAGGGAGAAAACATTGGTGAGAGTACCCGCGTGTATAATCATTGCTTACATTACACACTTTGTTTAATGCAATTATCCGTTGCTTGCAACTTAATACCTAAGGGGGTTCGGATGATAACCTGAGGGTGGATTATTAGTCATAGATGCAGATGGATGTCGGTCTATGTATCTTGTTGTAATGTCCGCACTAAATATCATAGTAATCATCATGTTATAATGTGCACTATGGTGCAACCTCTATTTTTCAATTGCCCAGTTGTAATTTGTTCACCCATCATGTTATTTTCATGGAGAGACACCACTAGTGAACCTATGAACCCCGGTCCATTTAACACACTGTTAAACAAACCACAACAATTTCCTGCTCTCTCTTCTTTCTGCAAGCATACAACTGTTTTCCACACTATACGTCTAATCTTTATTTCCAGCAAATCCGGTGAGATTGACAACCTCACTGTACCGTTGGGGCAAAGTATTTTGGTTGTGTTGTGTGCAGGTTCCACGTTGTTGCTGACACCGGTGAGCGCCAGCACCATCGTCAGTGGCATCAACCTTCCGAAGGTCCTCTTTCTCCTACTGGATTGATAACCCTGGTTCTTAACTAAGGGAAAAATTCCTACCGCTGTGCTCATCACACCCTCCTCTTGGGGTATCCCAATGCAAACATCGTGTATCTTGGAGGTGCTTTTTCCATCAGATTCCTCGTCCCGGTGTTTATTCTCAATTATGAAACATGCAAAATGAGATAAAAATAACATAAGGGATGCATCGTAACATGAAATATATCGATGAAGAACAGAAAATTATGATATAAAATAGTGATTCAAAATGGACGTATCAGGGTACGTTGCATGGAAAACAAAAAAATTCCTACGCGCAATAAACCCGAAGGGCCAAGATCTAATCTAGGAGATGAAAGGTAACGGGCAAAGAGAGAGTCTTAAGGAGAACATAGCCTCAAAGACACAAAGCATTACGAGATCAAATCTCGTTTTTTGTGTAGTCGTACTCACACCGATCCCGAGAGCGAGAAGATGTGCACCGCAATCCGGCGGTGCCTCCGTGATCCGACACACGTACAGTTAATGACGACCTCCGTTCTCTCGATCCAGCGGGGAAGCAGAAGTAGAGGATCCCTCCAAACTCCAGCAGCATGACGGCCTGGTGGTGGTAAAGAATCCCACGGTCAGGGCTTCGCCAAGACGGAGACCATGGAATGGAGAAACGGGTGGAGGGGAAGTGAGGTGGGAAAGTGTGTGGAGGAGGGAGAGCTCTCACCCTCCTTTTATAGGGGAGGGGGAGGCATCCCAAGGGGGTGCGGCCAGCCCATGGTGGTGGCCCCACCTCTTCCCTCATCATGTGAGTGGACTCTCCACTCACACCCACTCATTTTCCGCTTAAACTCCACTCAAAAATCCCAAAGGTTTTTCTTTAATAAATAAATAAAACATTTTATTTCTTTATTTCAGCATATGTTAATGCTATTAACAAACTTTTTCATATAGAACCTAGAATCATTTGTTAATTCTATTAACAACCATTCAATGAAAAACCCCTTGAACTATTTCAATTTTCCCCGAAAAATTTTTGGTGCTACCCAAAACATTCTTCGATATTCTGTATCCTCTCAAATGCGTCATCGAACCTTAAGTGTGTCACCATACGGTTCGCGAATAACATAGACATGATCGATACTCCTCTTTGATCAATAATCAACAGCGGGATCTAGAGATCCGTGATGAGTCCTATGTGGGGACCCCACACTAGCAGTCCGAGACCTCCAGTATGCATACATTCACGATCCCATGATCAGTTAGTTGTGAACAACATACTCGAGTTGGCATTACATATACAACATCCACTACACGAATACACGGCTTACACAACTGGTCACATGACTCAGTTGGAAACAACTGCCACGCAGGGCAGGAAAACACACTAAATAGCGGAAGTCTACAAAACACACACGTGGTAAACCCAAGTCCTGCCTTGACTACCTACAGGCTACTGACTCGGAGACGTTCCTAGTTCGCACAGCCGTCAGCGACCCCATCTTCTTCAGGTTCTCCGGGTTTCTGCTCAAAGTCTGACTAAGACAATAGCCAGGGACGAAACCAATATGAGTACGTTTGAATGTACTCTACAAGACACCCCAAATGAAAGCTAAACATGCAAGTATGCATATATATAGGTGGTAGGAAGGCTTTAATTAGGGTTCAACTAGCTATGATGAATTTAAGACTCATCATAGTTGCACAAGGTTTATTTTTCTTTGTTGAAGAAGATACTTCAAAAGATATTTCATTTCTCTTGTAGATATAGCATGTCCACAAGGTTTTGATAAAGCATTCTAAATAGAGGAAACATTTCTCTTTGCAAAACTTCTTGGAAAACACATCTTTAAGAGCATCATTTATCCGGTACCTCAAAGTTACAATCATTCCCTTTCAACGTACCTCCCAGGTACAATTCCAAAACACTTTCCAGCTTTTTGAAAACATTGACCCAATGCTAGCTACATGGCCATTCAATTGTCCATATCCGAGGACACGGCTATTCTGAATAGTTTTACTCTGAAGAGGTGTACACAATCCACAAGATCCAGGACATCCGCTGTAACATCCCAAAGTTTGCTACTTTAAAGTGTGTGGTGTGTGTTCATCTCATACATGCATCAAACAAAACTCAAATCATGTTTGAACCAATTTAAAACTTGAATTCAAATGGTTTGAGAAAATTTCCAGCAGATAGTACTTAAAATGGGTTTCAAAATCTTGTTCTGAAAAGTATTCCAGTTTCACCAAAGCAATATATGGTGAGCTTGCAAATTTCATAAGGTTTTCAAAAAGTATTTTTGCCAATTTTTATCTTTACAAAAAGGCCCTCAAATCTCAATTTTCTGTTCTATTTTCTAATGGAGGAGGACCTAGTTGTGTTTTCCCAAAACTCCAGGGGGTTTTTGCAATTTCCTTTTTCTTTCTTCTTCTTCCTCTTGACAGAAGGCAGAGAAGCTGCTCGCTGTCACCGAATCCGTTGCCGTTCGACACCTCCTGCCTGCTTCGGTCGCGCTTGGATAACGCGAGAAGGACGACGACGTGATGCTCTTCTCCTCACTTGCCCTCGCCTCGTTTTCTCTGTCTCCCTCTCTGGAGAATTCCGGCCGAAACCCTAGCTTGGGTCAACGCCATGGCGTCGTCGCTACAGGGCTCGCTGGAGCAAATTGAGGGTGCCCAAACCTTCGCACCGTTCCCCTCTACATCCTCTTCGAGTTGTGCAAGCCGGGAGGGCAGGAATCGGGCAGGCTTGGGTCTTCTTCCCCGCGGCCGGTCAACCGTCGCCGCCGCTCGATCTCCGCCGTGCGACCTTCCCCCAACTCGCTGAGAGCTCTTCCGTCTTCACGGTGAGCTTCCGCAACCGCCGGCTCCCTCGCCTTACTCCCTCCCCCTCTACAACTCGCCGCCGCCGTCATCCTCTGTCCGGCCGCCGCTGCAGCTTCTCGCCGGCGTAGTTCCGGCGACGCAAAAATAGCGGCGCCACCGCCTAAAGGCTCACCGTGAAGCCCTCTAGCTAGTCCACCACTCGATTCCACGAATCCCACAATCAGTCGTTCGAATTTGAGTCCAACAGAGAAGATCTTCTCTGGATGAGGCAAGCATGATGTCATCCTGACGTCATTTTCACTTTTTATTAATTTCAGGAATTTCAGAAAAGGAAATAAAATTGAATAATTAATAATTTCTGTTTTATAAATCAGAAAAATGTGTTCATTATACCAAAATGTTCAGAAAAATATAATCTCTCTGTTTATGTAATTTTCAACCATGTTTGAGAAATTTCATTTTTCATCATTATTTGAATTTGTTTAATTCATTTAAAAATAGAAAAATAAGTTTTTATTCAATAAAAATAGAAAAATTAAAAGTTATATACCATTTTGCTCAAAATGACATTTGGAATCTAGTTATGATGTTTTCAACCCCATTTGAGCAACCAAAATGGTACTCACTTTCATAACCGTCCGAAACCCCCTCCGGGGTCTATTTCGGGTTAATTTCAGTAAAATTGCACATCTGCCATACGAACCCTAGCAACCCATCGAACATGTCTAGGGCTTTATTGCAATGCATTAATTTGCTCATTCATACATGTTGTGCATTGCATCGATGCCATGGTTGATTGTTTTCTCTTTCGGTGTTGTTTCCCCTCGGTAGAACGTGACTCCGAAGTGAAGGCCAACAATCCAATGGCGAATACTTGATCTTAACCGACAAGTCAAGCACTTATTCCAGAAGATTCTTTATCTGGTTTTCTTATAACCAAGGCAAGCATAACCTCTTATCTGCTCATATATGATTTCAAAGTGATTTGAATCTCGTACTTTGCATTCGGTTCCAAACTATTTGATGTCAGTAGATAGAGTTCTCCTATATACTGCATAACCTAGATATCCTGATCCACTTCACCTAGCAGCTATAGGTTTGTTTGTGCGCGCTCCGCTAAACCTTGTGAGTCTTGCTTAGCCATGCCTAGTTGATGATTCTGGTCAATGCGTGAATCTACCATGTCAGGTGTTTATGATTTGAGTTACCTTTGATAACGTGACTAATCACGGCATGGATGTGAGGCCACAATGGGTTGTGGCGTTTTGTCCTGTTCATGCCCCTAGGAGCGAGTTCTCGCCTTCGAGCCAAGACTGAGCGTACAACCACACGTGGGCCGATGAACCCCGCCCGGCTGACTAACTTGTTTAACCTTATCCATGAGCCACGTAGTTTGAGCTTTCCATCTGCGTGTGAGTCGGAAAATGTTTTGGAGAAAATTAGGTCGTGACCGGGACAAGTGATGGACGTACTCGGATCTTGTTCCCGACTCACAGAACAGGTGCCGTCAGGAGGTGGCCAACTCCCTGTTGACGGGGTGGCCCTGTTTGGGTTGACTCATGGCTATGGTTCGACAAGGTAAAGGCTGGGAATCGACTACCCTCTGCTGGCACTTCCCGGACTAGTGCTAACCCTGGTGGCACTAAGAGTCGGTTGGTACGTGTGGGTAAAGTTGTACACCCCTGCAGGGTTAAATCTTTTCGAAAAGCCATGTCTGCGGTTAAAGACGACTTGGTGACGGATTCTGTGATCATAGACAACTTAAACGGAATGACTAAAACTTGCTGATAACGATTGAAGGATGCCTCCTCGGAGATGCCGAGAGGGGTTACCTTGTAGCATGAGGTAGTGTGGAACAACTGGAGGAGGTGATCTTTGAAGCACGAGGTGCTAAAATGATTTGGTGGATTAAAAAGATGATGATATCAGTAGTTGAGTAGCTTTCTCATCTGTTTTCAGAGTACTCCATGAGACGTGCTATTCCTTCCTCAACTTGCAAAACAAAGATTGCTTTACGCAAATCAGCCTTCATGAAACCCTTTTCGAAATAGCAGATATATAATAGGTTAACTAAGTCTTGTTGAGTACCTCCCGTACTCAGGTTTGCTTAATTTTGGTTCAGGAGAAGATCTCACATCGGTGGTGATTAACGTGGACATCGACGAGTAGTCTGGGGTTCCCAGGTAGCAGCCTGGAATCTATGGGCTGGGACGTCGCCTTATGTTGCGGCCTCTTAGGCCTTTTTGGTTCTTGTTGATTAGCAACATATTTTGCTTTCCGTTGTCTGATGTAATGTTGGGTCGTGTGACCTCTGTTTGTAAGCTATACTCTAGTAACATCTGTTTAATACAAGTTTCATGTCTAGAGTGTTGCTTTGATCGGTTGTTGGTTTCGAGCTCATTGTTATACAGTTTTGGCTATGCCTGCATAGTTGTCGCAGTCGAGGGGTTGTGGAGCCGATGATCCATGTCCGAGCCCGCCTGTCGATGTGATCGGCCTGGGGCGAGGTAACCCCAGTAACCCTCGATTGTTGTTGCACTTTCTGGACACATAGCATCTCTGTATAGCTTTGGTCCCGTTTCCTTCAGTTTCTTTCGATTCGTGGACACTTTGATATGCATAGTTGGTTATGACTAGCATGGATACAAGGAGTAGTAGACCGGGGATCCGGACTACGTGCCGATGAATCCGGTCTGCCTGCCGTTGTTTGTTGCGGCCGGGGCTGGTAACCCTGAAGCCCTTGTGAGTCCATGGCTAGGAGCACATAACAGTATGTATATCTCTGGGTCCGGGGTCGTGACATCCGCCGTGAACAACCACGGACTGTCCGAGACAGTATGCAAACATCGGATAACTGGTCCTAATCATCCACTATGTCAGTGCTAGTAAATGACTACCTCTTCAACTGGGTTTGTTCTCCCCGGCACCGAGTGAGTCAGCTGTATCGATCCGGTGTCCCCTGACAACACACCGGCATGGCAGGAGACCCAACTGTTGCAACCGGTGGCGAACTTAATCCCCACACTCTGAATGTCCCATTTCTCCCTCCTGGCGACAATTCGGTTCGGGGGACTCTAACCCCTATAGCACATTGAGGTAGACACGGACTAACACCGACAAGGAATTAGCTAGACCCTGTTCCCATATTGAGGTAATGTGGCAGCACGGCTTGGTTGTCCGGCGAAGACTAGGTTATGTGTCATTTTTGGAAAACAAGTCGAAAACATACAGCAAGAATTTCATCAAACAAGTACACTCACAAACAATGGTACTAGGGTGCACACCATCAAGCAAAACAGGCACAGACAATACACATGAATAACACTAGAATTGATGTTATGGATCCTCAACAAAAATGGCATGAGTCCAGTGGGTGTGCCACTCTCATATCATGCTCAAATAAGGTTAAATGACTCTATGGTCATTCATGAGGATGAGCAAAATAACAAGAGAACAACCTAGGAACACATACCCACGCATAGAAAAATAATAAGAGGCAATATTACAATCTCATAGTAACACATGATTTTCTAACCATTGAGAAATAATATAACCAGTAGCTAAGCAACCTAATAGTAGAGAGAAAACCAAAACCAAACATATCATGGCATCACTCAATACATGGAAATAATCATGGAGCAAAAGACTACTAAAACTAGAGATGCAAAAGGGGCCATTTAGACATGCATACATGCATAACCATAATAGATCACTAAACAAGATTTATTCTACTTGATAGACATATAAGATAGCATCCAAATAACAGAGAAAACAACACCTATACATGCTAGTAATATCAAAATAATAACCTAAACAATTTATCAAAAACTAAGCATGCAAATAACTACTAAGGCAGAAATCACCTAGAACTAGCATGGCATGCCAAAATGATCTAGACCTTATTCAATCATGCAAGCAAGTATAACATTCAAAATAACAGTAGCTATTATATAGATAACAATACTAAAGCATTTATCGAACTCGTCATACCAATATGAAGAATAACAACAATTTAACCTATTATTACTAGGAAAAACACCCATATGAGAATAAAACTATAACAAACATGGTTTTCCACACCCAAACCCTATCATGCTAATGAAACACTCAAAACACATCTCAATAATGTATTTATACCTTACACATTCTAGGAATCACTTTTATAACAAAAACAATATAACACACAATTTAATAAAGGCATAGCAATAATATACAGAAAATGGCTAAACACTAAATATTGCACCAATCCTATTCTGTAATTCCTAACATCATGAAAAGCTAGTATAAGGTGCTCCTAGTCATAAGCAAACAAACACAATTGGATTCACTTCAAAAATCATCACCAATAAAATTAAATAAATCACAGAAGTGCTCTCTGGCCTAAAACTAACATGCATGTCATTTTCACACCACAACTCAAGTCAACACAAGGCCAACTGAAACAGATAGACATTGTCAAGGGCTACTCAGAACAGTTGAGTTTGCAAGATTTGGATACTTAAAACTCAATTTATTAAGTAAAAGGTGTTAATGAGTGCTTCTGCCATTTATTTTATTTCTCCTAAAATATAACACAAAACATGGATCTGCAAGTTGGAGGTGGTTAAAATTTGTATATATATATCTGTGTTTTTTAGTTTGGCAATATTTGCAGCTTAAGCATTTTTAAATGGATTAAACCAATGCACCAAGATTTAGATCTGGAGGAAAAGAAAAATACAACCTGCAGAAGAACATAACGGGTCGGATATGCTCCCGAGTTGAGCGGTGCAGAGAGCAGAGAGGAGATGGGCCGGCCCAAGCGCGTTTCCCGCGCGGAGGCGAGTCAAAAGGGCAGTGGGCCAACGACGGCCCGCCTGTCGGCGAGTGGTAACAGGCAAAGAGGTACGCCGCCGTTGGATTCAGATCCAACGGCCGAGAGGAGGCCACATCGTAACCAACCGGCGATGACCAAAAAGAGGAGGCGGGATCATGGACTGCGGCGGAGACGAGGGTTCCTCGCCGGAGTTTTGCCGCCGGGGGAAGTGAGGCTCTCCAGGAAGTGGAGTTAGGCCTAGGAGGCGCGAAATGCTTCCAGGAATCGATTGCCCCCATCTCCGCTTCCTAGAAATTGCGGAAAAAGGGGATCCCGGTGGGTGCTGGGGCGGTGGAGCTCGGACACCATCGATCTTGAACCTGCAAGGCATGAAAAGGGAAAAAGGAAGATGGTTGAGTGGACTGGATGCATGGAGGTTCCAGGAGAGTAAATAAGAGGTAGGGAGGGGGTCTACACCGAGCAGTCGACGAGCTTCGCAAGCTCGGCCATGGCGGACATGGGTACACCTTCATGCGGGCCAAACCATGAGGATACCATGTCATAGGATGAGGACATGATGTGGTGGTGCCTAAGGAAGGGGATGTAGAGATGGATAGGATCCAGGGCGAGTGAAATCGTGCGTCCAAGGTTGGCACCCGCAGGTGTTCGACGGTGATGATAGGGAGAAGGAGAACGAGCTGGGGAAGAGGAGGGGCATAGGTGTGCTCGTGGAGCGGTCGTGGAGCTAGTAGATAAGGCTGTAGAACTCGGCATGATGCCCAAGTGTTGGAACGTGAGCGACATGGCGAGGGCGCCCAGAGCACCATGGCCAGCTCAAGAAAATAGAGGAAAGATACAAGGGGAAGGGATGGCGCTTTCCCAGGGAGGATCACGAGTGGGAGAGAGACCTGGTGGCGCACGGGTTGCTTCTGGTTTGGATGGTGGTGAGGGAGTGATATGCAGGGGGTGATCAAGTCCTTGTCCATTGGCTGGTGGATGAGAGAGAGAAGGAATGGGGAGGGTAGACCATGTCTAGGAGGTTAAACGGCTAAATGCCACTGTCCAGGTGCAGGAGAGAGGTGGGGAGAGGGTGGGAATAGTCCAGGATAGGCCTGCTCTCAACAGTGACCAGAAAGACCAGAGAGGGTTTTTGATTTTTTTCTCTAAATTATTGAACATAACTCAAGTGAAAAATCATATCCATTGGATAGAGAATCAAGAATGGAGTCTAGGGGTGGTGGTCTCAAGTTTTTCTGAAAACTTTTCTTTCACAAAATTTTGGGAATTCAAAAATGGCAGAAACTGTTTTTAAATGTTTTCTCCAAAATTTTCAAAACAACATGCAAATGTTTTTCTATAAATAAGTCCCACATGACCATAGGCATTTTGGGTAATTTTTCCAAGATTTTAGGAAATACTTTTCTTCACAAAACATTTAAAAGTCCATTTCTGGCCTTTTGGAAAATGGAAAATAATAAATAGTAAAATGCTTTTAAAACCAATATTTTTGATTTGGGATGAGAGAGTACATAATATAGGTCTCAAAAGTAATTTTTAATAAACAACTCCTTTGAAAATATTTGAGACACCAAGTGGTAAAAGGGTGAAAACAGGGGTTTATTTAATAGGTTAAAAACCATGAGAGATAAATAATTAAATAGTCTTTGGAAAATAAATGGACCATATGGAGGTGATATATAGGTCATGGAGATGAAAAGGGTAGTTTCATTGGGACTGAAAAAATAAGGGGTGATTCGGAGTAACATGGACAAAGTGCTTCATCATAAAGGTGATATGGTCATTATTTTGGGAATGCCTTCAATAGGACTTTGATAGATGATACCAAAGGGTTTCAATATCCATAAGGACAACTTCGATAGATGGTATAGATGTTAAACATGATATACATGAAGGTACATTGATGAATAGAACAAAATTTGACATAAAGGCATGTCTCCAAGGTTGGAAGTTTTTAAGAAAACAGAGTATGGGATGGACATATGATGGAATATGATATTAATGTTTGATCTTGCTATTACTAGGTTTTAGTTACTTAGAACAACAAACAGAAATAATTACTTCAAAGCAAACACAAGATAATATCACACAACAGTGCAGATAAAATAACAAGACACACAAGATCACTCAAACAACAGAGTTCTTCAAATTAAATTTTTTTAGGATGTTCTATCAAGTGTTAAATAGAGCTAGTGATCAAGCCACCTCATAAAAAGAGGAGTTTGTAAAAAGGTTTATCTCAAAGCTTGTTATTTCCAAAAGAATATATTTGAGGTAGAACACAGGGGTAACATAGTCCCCTCTTATAGTTTTTGCAAAAGAATGAAGTGAGAAGGAGTTTTTGAAATACTTGCAAAAACATCTTGGTTAAAAACAGGTTGGAGATGATTAGCTCCAAAATACTTTTCATAAAGTTTTGGAAATTATCTTTTGTTTTCTCAAAACATGGCCTTTGGGTTTCTTCTAAAATCAAAACATTTTCAAAAAGGTTTTTGCCAAAAGAGTGTGATGGATGAAGATGATAAGCTTTCTTGTCATGACTCGATCACAAGGGTTGTGTTTTAAGAAAGTTACGATCATTGGTTTTAATGTTAGTTGTGAACAAACTTAAACAAAAACACAATCAACAAGCAAATAGAAAAGAAACACAAGCATTAGCCAAACATGTTAAAAAGTTTTTGTTGGCCCTGATTTTTGGGTTATTGAAAACAAGTTTTTCTTGCCTTCCAACAATTGGGCTGTTACAGCTCTTCCCCCCCTTAAAATGAATCTCGTCCCCGAGATTCTTAAGTGGGTACTTAAGAGTGTAACTAAAAACAAGAGTCTCGGGCTTATTCAATTTTTGTAAATGAAGATCCTTTGACGAGGTGGTCTTCTGAGAACTCAAGGTGTTGATGTTTTCAGAATGGTGCTTGTCGAGGAGATGGATATATTCACTTGACACGTCATGTCCTTGTTGTTGTAGTTGGTGGAACGACACAAGCTAATGAAGGGTCTTGATTTTGCTGCTTCGTAGACCTTCTGTCGTTGTCTGGACTTGGTCTTCTTTTAGAGGTATCGCAGATAGTTACCCACGGCAACCATCTGGCCTCACAGGGCGTCAGGTCCGTAGACTTGACTCTCTCCGATTACTATTAGGAAAGGCGTTAGAAAACTCATATATGCTTCTTTGCTTCATGAGTGGTCATCGCGTTGAAGTGCTTCCCCCCTTTGATTAGTCTTTGTAGATTGTCGGGGATTATCTTCATTTTTGCCTCATTTTTGCTTGGTGGCGATGGCAGGTCGTGGGAGGATTCGTTGGGTCTTGATCTTCATGGAGCTTTGCAGGCGTCTTCATAGGTGATTTAGGATCACATAGTTAGCTTTCCCTCGGGAAAACTAGCTAGTGCCTTTTTTGC
Organism: Alopecurus myosuroides; assembly: GCA_028641055.1. NCBI lineage: Eukaryota > Viridiplantae > Streptophyta > Magnoliopsida > Poales > Poaceae > Alopecurus > Alopecurus myosuroides. The sequence goes on along the minus strand of CM054058.1, from coordinate 379,732,429 downwards.
AAACCTTCGGTTAGATGTTAGTCTAACAATTAGATAGTTATGTTAGTAGTGTTAGACTAGTAAAAGTTTTTGTTGGTGTCGCAAGACACATCTCGCGTCTTCTCGGGCTTGAATCTGACCTTGTCGCCCTTCTTGATGTCTCTTGATGTAGTTGCACAAAAATGGTGTGTGAAGTCCACTATCCGTCTTGAAGAAGATTTCAGAGATCTTGGGCTCTCAGGTTGAAGTAGAGAGCGTTCCATACCTTGCACTTCTCATGAGGGGATGGGGGATAAAACTTTTTAAAAAGGGGTTTTTGCTATGTCAGGCTTTTGAAGGGATACCAAAAGTATAACTAAGGCCGATATGGCAAAAAGAGTTTTTGCAAAAAACATGAACAAAGCAAGAGATGAAAGTGTGGTGACTTTGCTTTGCCGAAAAAGGCGTGCTGGTGAGACACACATGAAAACAAATTCAAAAGCACACACAACAAGAGAGCAAGTAATACACCACGCAAAAGTAAACCACACAAACAACACACAAGCGAAGAACAAACAAGGTACCTTTAGTATCAGCAAACGTCTATTACCTCTGAAGAACGGGTAGCTCAAAAACAACTGAGCGAAACCTATCGATTCCTATGGGGCTGGGTCGACCAAAGGGTTGTTGAAGTCTTCGTGTTGTTAACGTCGTGGTTGATGAAGATACATGGTAGAGTCTTCAGATCTAGAGGATTTCTTTACTCTCATCTTGATGTTGAGGTCTTCGGAAGGAAGCTTCTTTATCTTAGGGTTGCTAACTACTAAGGTCTTCTTGGGACATCGTCAAGTATGCAACTTTTAATAGAGAAAATAACCGAAGAAAACTTTTTTATATACTTTTAAATGAAAACCAAAATTTTATAAACTCATGTTTATTTATTTACAAAACATTTTGATCCATGAAAACAAAGGACAGAAAGGTATGTTTACTATTTTCTCTGTTTTTCTCAAAAATTTTGTTTTAAAAACAAGGCAATAATTTTTTTCGAAAATATGAAAAAAATGAAAACCGTCCTTAGGGTTCCATAGATAAAAACATTTTAGGAAGTAATATAGTTTTTACCAAAATACTTTTATTTCCTATCTGACGTCCGTGCTAAACTAAGTTCTCCTAAAGTCAGGATGGCTCTGATACCAACTCTGTGGGGACCCGAGACTAGCAGTCCGAGACCTCCAGTATGCATACATTCACGATCCCATGATCAGTTAGTCGTGAACAACATACTCGAGTTGGCATTACAGATACAACATCCACTACACGAATACACGGTTTACACAAATGGTCACATGTCTCAGTTGGAAACAACTGCCACGCAGGGCAGGAAAACACACTAAACAGCGGAAGTCTACAAAACACACACGTGGTAAACCCAAGTCCTGCCTTGACTACCTACAGGCTACTGACTCGGAGACGTTCCTAGTTCGCACAGCCGTCAGCGACCCCATCTTCTTCAGGTTCTCCGGGTTTCTGCTCAAAGTCTGGCTAAGACAATAGCCAGGGACGAAACCAATATGAGTACGTTTGAATGTACTCTCCAAGACAACCCAAATGAAATATAAACATGCAAGTATGCATATATATATAGGTGGTAGGAAGGCTTTAATTAGGGTTCAACTAGCTATGATGAATTTAAGACTCATCATAGTTGCACAAGGTTTATTTTTCTTTGTTGAAGAAGATACTTCAAAATATATTTCATTTCTCTTGTAGATATAGCATGTCCACAAGGTTTTGATAAAGCATTATAAATAGAGAAAACATTTCTCCTTGCAAAACTTCTTGGAAAAACAGATCTTTAAGAGCATCATTTATCCGGTACCTCAAAGGTACAATCATTCCCTTTCAACGTACCTCCCAGGTACAATTCCAAAACACTTTCCAGCTTTTTGAAAACATTGACACAATGCTAGCTACATGGCCATTCAACTGTCCATATCCGAGGACGCGGCTATTCTGAATAGTTTTACTCTACAGAGGTGTACACAATCCACAAGATCCCGTACATCCGCCGTGAACAACCAGGACTGTCCGAGACAGTATGCAAACATCGGATAACTGGTCCTAACCATCCACTATATCAGCGCTAGTAAATGACTACCTCTTCAACTGGGTTTGTTCTCCCCGGCACCGAGTGAGGCAGCCGTATCGATCCGGTTTCCCCTGACAACACACCGCCATGGCAGGAGACCCAACTGTTGCAACCGGTGGCGAACTTAATCCCCACACTCTGAATGTCCCATTTCTCCCTCCAAGCGACAATTCGGTTCGGGGGAATCTAACCCCTATACCACATTGAGGTAGACACGGACTAACACCGACAAGCAATTAGCTAGACCCCGTTCCCATATTGAGGTAATGTGGCAGCACGACTTGGTTGTCCGGCGAAGACTAGATTATGTGTCATTTTTGGAAAACAAGTCGAAAACATTTCCTTCTTCACCAACCTCCCTCGGACAAGGTCTCACCTTTCCTCGGGGTTTTTCCAAGCTTTTGCTTTCCAAAAACCATCAAGTTAGAATGTCCACTAGGGGACTTAAGTTGATTAAGTGACGATACTAAAATGTCTAAAGGGCTTGGTGTAACATCCCAAGTATGAAAAATAGCCATTAGAATGTTTGCTCTCTGTTATTTTATGTTTTGCATCATGGCATCATGTTGATTGCAATTGTTTTGCTTGTTTTCCTTTTGTTTTCCTCTGTTTTCATTTGTTTTCCAACTGTTTTCATCTGTTTTCCTTTGTTTTCTATTTGAATTTCAAACCAAAATTCAAACCTTTTGTTTCATCCTTGTGATGTTACAATTTCCAAATGAATGTTTCAAATCAAAACAATCAATTGTTTCCATTAAAGTGTGATTTCAAAACTGTTGTTTTGTTTCTATAAAAATGCATCCAATAAACAAACCCTTTTGAAATTCAATTACTTTCCAAAACAGCAACTCTGTTGAAAATTATGAAAATTGCAAAACAAATCAATCAATTGTTTCCATCAAACCATAAGGTTCAAACCATTAAAATTATGGATTTTTATAATTCAATTAATCCAAATGTTATTTCAAATTCAAGTCATTCACAAACAGTACCCAATTTCAACTTATGAAAATCAACAAAATAACCCTAATCATTTGTTCTAACTAAACAATAGGGTTCACCCTATTAAAAATATTGTTTTCAATATTAATCACTTAATTATCAAATTCTTTCAAATTTGCATTAAATCACAAACAGTAATTTAAATTTGAACTTTTGCAAAACCAAAGTTAACAATTGGTTGTGGTTGACCTAATTAACACACCCAAATTTTTATAAAATTTGCCTAACTCCCAAGACCCCTCTTTTCTTCTCTAATTCAATCAGCAAAAAAAAATAACAAAACAATTAATAAAAAGAAACCGGAGAGAGAGAGGGAGCAGCAAGGCCCATCCCAAACCAGCGCAACTTACCTCCCTCAGCCCGGTACCTCTTCAGGTCGTCTTCCACCTTCGTACGGACGACCATCGGGCATGTCCACGTGGTTCAGAGAACAGGCAACGGCCACCACTCCTCCACCCCTCCCTATAAACTCCATGACTAGCCCCTAACCCTATTCCCCCTTCACCTCCTTCTCCCTCTCCCCTGTCGTCCTCTCTTTTTTCTCCCTCTCTTTTTTCTCTGTTGCTCCCCTCTCTGAAACTCTCTGTACCTGAAGCCCCACCGAATTTTTCCTCCACTGCCGCCGGTGATCGCCGCCCCTAGGGTCCCCCTCCGGCCGCCGCGAGGGCGGGAATGGAAAGCCCCCACCACGGGCTTCCCCCTCCACTCCTCGGCGAGGGCCGGGAGGGCCGGATGCGCCGCCGCCATCGCCTCAAGTCGCCGGTCGCCCCTGCACCAACCTGCCCCGACTGCTCCTCCGCCTCCCTCGAGGTGAGCTCCTCGACCGGCTCCTTCCCTCCCGCTCCTCTTCCCTCCTCCCTCTCGGCCACCCCACGCAGCACCGACCCGCAGCACACCACGGATGGCGCCTCTCCGGCGAGCAGCGATCGCTGCCGGCGACCATCTATAGTTTTTGTCCGCCCAAGGTTCAGTTAGCGTGCAAAAAATTCAGTTAAGCCCGCGGACCATACCTCTTCCCCCCCCCCCCCCCCCGCGCTGCCTTTCCCACCACAAACCGAATAGCACCCTAGTGGTTCTGTCCCCAGCGCGCGCAGCAGGAGGTGAGGGGTTCGAATCCCCCCTCCCTCAATAAAACCAAAGTTTTATTCTAATTGTTTTGATACAGAAGTTCACCAGAAATCACCATTGGGTCCCTGCAGTTTCTTTTCTAGCCTTGTAATATTTTTCCTAAGTCCCTAGAGGTGATAAAAATGGCAGATTTGCACCCTAATCTTGTAAAATGCATAACTAAATCATTTTAACTCCAAATCCAACTTTTTAAATATGTTTTCTGTCCCAAATTGAATGCTCTAACCAAATATAAAATTTGTTTACTGTTTTGAATATTTTAAATTCGTGCAATATTTGAATTCTTGTTTAAATCACTTAAATTTGCAAAATTCATAACTTGGGCATAAAAATTCCAAATTCCACAAACTAAATATGTTTTCCAATCAACTTTTCATGTACTTTCCAAATATAAATTTTGTTTGCTGTTTTGAATAATTTAAATTGCTGAAAACAACTGTTTCTTGTTTATTGCATTTAAAATTGCCAAAATAATAACTGGCTCATTTTAAATCCAATTTCAACAAATGAAATATGTTTTCCATGCAAAATCCAACCACCTTTTCAAATATAAAATTTGTTTCATGTTTTGAATAATTAAAATTGGTTAAATTATTTAAACCTTGTTTAAATCATTTAACATTGTTAAATTCATAACTTGATCAAATTAAATTGTTTTTGAACATATAAAATATGTTTTCCAACCATAAAAGTATGAACTTTTCAAATATGAATTTGCTTCAATGCTTTGAACAAATAAAAATTCAAATAAGTTCATGTTTGAATTAAATTCATTTAATTCTTGCTTAAACTTGTTTAATTCATAAATAATTTATTTGAAATCCTTTTTCAACAAGTGAAACATGTAATCCACCTAAAATTTGGTGTTATTTTCAAATATGAACTTTGTTATCTATTTTGAACAATTAAAATTGGTGAAAACAACAAATGTTTGTGTGACACCTTTAAGGAACCAAAATTTCCTAACTTAATGAATGAATTTCCAAACTTGGTAAACCTTATTTCCATTTGGTTCTATTGTTGTTATTTTGCTGTTTTCCTCATCCATGCATCATGCTAATGAACTTTCACCTGATGATTAGTTGTAAAACAATTGTTACAACCATAATTCATGGGCTTTTCATATGCAACTCAAATTTCATGTGGTTCCATTTAATCATGTTGTTACCATGTCAACTAGTTTATTTTGATGCATCAAATAAATGGTCATGCATCATCCCATGTTTGTGCATTATGCCATGTTATTGATTGTTTGTTCTCTGCGTTGTTTGTTTGCTTCTTCTCGGATAAACAACGACGTTGAGACCGACGATACTTACGACACCCCCTTCTAAGGAGTTAGCTCAGTACCAGGCTACTGGGTTTGCAGGCAAGTATTCACTCACATGAACCACTGTGTTCCTTTCAACCTTGGCTACCGATACTTTCCGTTGTCTATTCTGCTATCCCTATGAATAGTTGTTGTAACATCCCAAGTATGAAACACCCCTTAGAATGTTTGATTTATTGTTTTATTTCAAGCAATGCATCATGTCATCATCTCATTGCATTTGTTTTATTTTTGGTTGCATTTGTTACTATTTGTTTTGCATCTGTTTTATCTTGTTTTCATAATCAAACTCAAACAATTTCAAATGGTTATTTTCATACTTGATCTGTTACAACCTTTGGAATAAAAATAACAAATAAAAACAACCATTTTGTTCCTTGTTAATCACTCATTAATTTGTTGGTTTTAATCAAACCATTAATCCAATCAAATAATTCTAAAACATTTCCAAATTCAAACCAAGGCTAAAAATCAGTACCCTTTTGAATCCATGAATTCCACCAAACAATTATAAACTTTAAATCATGTTAAACCTTAGGGGTAACCCTATCAAAAATGCCTTGTTTCTATAATGTTAAATTAATATTTAAAATTCATCCAATTTGGTTTCAAATGCAAACAGCATTTTAAATATCAAATTTTTACAATCCAATCTTGGAAAATGGTTTCTAATTACCTAATTAGCCTAACCTAATTTTTCTGGAATTTTTATTAAACAAAACCTTATCATTTTCTTCCAAAATCTGTTTCAGCAAAAAAAAAAAAACAGAAAAATAAAAAAGGAGCAAACCGCAGCGCGCGCGGCAGCTAACAGCAACCCAGCCCACCTAGCCTAGCGCGCGCAAGCCCAGCCCGCTCTACCCCTCCACTTACCGCTTTGAAGTTCGTGCCGCCGTCTGTTTCCAGTACGGCAGGCCATCCGCGGCGCCACCGCGGCAGTACGGCCGCGCCGACGGCCAGGAGAGCGCCGTGGCCTCTATTTATCCCCCTGGAACCCTAGGGCGACAACCCTAGGCCCTAGGTTCACTGCTCCCCGCGCCGCGCCGCCAATTCCTGCCCTCTGCCATCGCTCCCCCCTCTCTGTTTCTTCTCGCCGGCGACAACCTCCTCTGAACATCACCATGGCGCCGCCACCCTCTACCCTCTCCTAGCCAACTCTCTACTGGAACCGCACCGCCACCATCCCTTCTACGTGTTGGACACCAGATCGCGCACGGAGGGGCACGGGATCAACGACGTCGTCATCGTCACCGCCGCGGCCCCAGCTCGCCGTCGACCACTGCTTCCTCGACACCCTGCTGTGAGCACACCACCGTCCATCTCCTCCTCTCTCCCTCTGCTTGCTCACGGATCTGCACCGCATCCACGCACGCCACCATCCATCACCACAGCAGCACCGCGTGCTAGCTCGCCGCCGTTTAGCCGCGCTTCTCTGTCAGTCGCGGAAGCGATTGCTCGTCAGAAATTCAGTTAGCGCGCGGTACACGTTATCCTCCCTGCAGCGCTACTACTGACAACAAGCGCGCAACAGCCTAGTGGTTCAGAGAACGCGCACGCAACCGCGAGCTCGCGGGATCGATCCCCCGCGGCCGCAAAACTTTTTCGCGATTTCTATCGCGCGCACGGCCCCACCTGGCAGTGGCTCCCTCTGCCACGCGTGCGCGCACTCGCCACGCTGGCCACGGGCCCACGGGGCAGTGGCTGGGGTAGACCCCGTGGCGGTAACAAAAGGATTAAAACGAATCTGTTTTATTTCTATTTCTTTTAAAAATGGCAGAATAAAAACCCAAACTTTAAACCTTAATAACTTTTAATCTATAATTCTAATAAATAAAAGTTATATATGTTTTCTGTTCAAAATTTTATTGTCTATCCAATTATTCCATTTGTGCACTGTTTTGAATTTTCCAAATACACTTAAAATTCAAATTTGAATAATTCAAATGTAAATTGCAATAATTCATAAATAATTCATACTAATTCTAAATAATGCAAATAAAATATGTTTTTCATACCATTTTGAATATCCTATTCAAATATAAAATTTGTTTCCTTGTTTGAATAATTTAAATTGCCTAAATAATTTAATACTTGTTTTATTCAATTAAAATTTGATAAAATCATAACTTGCTCAAAATAAAATATTTTTGAACATGCAAAATATGTTTCCAAACCATCAAAGTGTGAACTTTTCCAATGTGAATATGAATTTATGATTTGAACAAATAAAATTCAAATAATATTCAAACTTGTTTTAAATTCAATTAAAACTTGTTTAATATTGTTTAATTCATAATAAATTCATCCTAATTCAAATTTCAATATTTGAAACATGTAATCCAACTAAAATTTGATGTTCTTTTCAAATATAAATTTTGTTAACTGTTTTGCACACTTTAAATTGATGAAAACAATAATTGTTTGTGTGACATGTTTATTTAACCAAAATTTCTAAACTTAATAAATAATTTCCAAACTTGTTTTATTCCTTTTCCTTTGCATCTATTATTGTTATTTGTTGTTATCTTGTTATCATCATCATGCATGCATCATGCTAACAACTTTCACATAATAATTAATTGTAAACCATTTGTTTCCACTTAATTCAGTGGATCTTTTCCATATGCAATCCAAATTGCATATGGGTCCATTTAAATTGTGTTATCATGTTAGCTAGTTTATTTTGATGCAACCATTAATCTGTCATGCATCATCTTGATTGTGCACAATGCCATGGAAATGATTGTTTACATTCCTGTTTTGTTTGTTTGCCTCTTCTCGAATAGACGACGACGTTGAGACAGACGACCTTTACAGCACCCCTTCTGAGGATCTAGCTCAGTACCCGGCTGTTGAGTTCGCAGGCAAGTTATCACTCACATGAACCATTGTGTTCCTTTCAACCCTGGTTACCGATACTTTCCGTTGTCTATTCTTGCTAGCCTTAGTGGTAGTTGTTTCTGTTACGAACCTATCACATGAATCCTTTAACCCTGATATTGCCTCATCACCCCTCCTACAACCCCATTGATTGAGCCAGTGTCCTACTAGCATGCTTAGATTGTTTTGCTCGAGTCTGTTACCCGTTACTTTTAGTTACTATATTTCATTATGTTCTGGGGGCTCGATGTTTAATCAATCAATCAATCCTGCTGATGTTACTACTTCATAATAATTTGATGATAAGGCACCGGCAGGAGGCCCTGTGTGGTTTTGAGGCCTGCTAGTGTCGACCCTAATAGGAAAAGGGTCTTGTCTACTGATCCATGATGAGCGCACTACCCGCATGTGGGAAGCGAGTATGGGCGCCCCCCTCAATTTGATTCGATTCGCATCTCGTCCAAATCATCTCATTTAGTTCGTGCTTTCTATTTGCCGCATGCATGTTTTTTGCGAGCCCAGCGCAGGGTGGAACTTTTGTAGTCGGCATATAGGGGGACACGTTCTTAGAGTGCTATGAGGGTCCATTTTCTTCTGGGCTCGATTAGCCGTGCGCCCAAGGTGCTTTGGGCTTGATGCGGAGAAGAGTTGAGTTGTGTTGAGTGCCCCGCTTGGTGGGAGGCATCCCATCTGGCGGGTTATTCATACGTGTACGGCCAAATTGGTGCAACCCTGCAGGGATAATCTTCTCGAGAAGCCATGTTTTCCGCGGTTATGGACTACTTGGTGAAAGTACTGGCTAACAAGTACTCAGGACAACTTAAACCTAATGATTCATATCTCACACCCCATGATTAACAATTTGACTAGTAATAGGATTATTGACACAATAACTTGTTTCATCTTAATCCAACTGTGTGAGTTATCCTCGGATTGCTTCTTTGGATAAGGGGCGAGATCCAGGATGGGTTTGTTTGATGTTATCTTTCAGTTGGTTACAACCCTCGATCTTATCCCCTTTCTGATAGTTGGAAGTGATAGAATCTCTGTAGTTGGTTAGCGCAGCCAGTTGCAGCATCTTATATACCCCTTTCTTTCCGTTGAACCCAAGTCATCTGTGCTTGTGTTGACGGGCTATACTTTGGTGAACTGTGAGTCTTGCTTGCCAGTACGTCTATGTACTGACCCCTTTGGGGCTGTGGTTTCCGCAGACTACGATTACGAGGATCCAGGTGACGGCTACTACGTGGAGTTTGACGAGGCTGCTGACGAGTAGTTAGCGGACCCGGGCAGGATCCGAGACATCGTGGATGGGCTCCGTCTTTATTTCAGTTTCCGGCTTCTTAAGCCTATTTGGATTTTGTCTGTACTCAGACCCCTTTGAATGCTTCCGCTGATGTAATGAATGCTATGTTGGGACATGTGTCCTCTGGATGATTGTATTTGCTATTTCTGCCTTAGTGAAGGCCATTTGCTACCTTATTTCACTCTTTTGTGTCGTAGAGGCATGTTGTGTTATCCCTTTGTTCAAAGCCGTTGACGTACCATGTGTGTATGGTATGAAGTACGTCAATGGTAGTGTCCTGATTTCTTCAGGATAGTTTACATCGACGGTGAACAGTAGCGATGGGTTGTCACACATAAGTGTTGGCCTACTCGTAAGAGGACGCGGGTGCCGGAAAGCCCCGTAATCCCATCAGAATACTGTTCAGTTCGTACGGTGAGTATCCTCTAGAAGTCCGGGTGCGTCAAATGGTATCAGAGCCTGTCTGCCTGTAGGATCCCTTTTTACTGGTCGCAGTTGAGTCTAGAAACTATTTTATAGCTATATAGGAAAAATGAAACGTGAGAGTAGGAATTCTGCCATTTTTCTTCTTTCCCCACCCACCCACCCTTTTCTGGTAAGGAAGTGCAACGTTGTTTTCTGTTCTCACCTAAACTTTCAAGTTAGGATTTCACGTGTTTTGCGTTCTCCATAGTACCTTAGGACTTTTGGTCTCGAGTTTCCCGATGTTGCTTCAATATCCTGTTCTTTTCAACATCCTTATCGTCCGTTGAACCTTGTTGTTGTTTTCCACTTCAATTCTTCTACCGGAGTCTAATCAAACTTCCCCGATCATCTGCAGATGGATCTCAGGTTCTACCCGCAGGTGGTTCGGATGACTCGCTGTGAGAGCACCGCCGGTTACCCGGAGATGCTGAGAGACATGGTTAACTATCTGGGGTTCCATTGGGCACCAGAGTACCAGGTCTACGAGCAGCAGCGAGAGTTTGACCAGACCTGCTACCGGGCTATCGTCTACATTCTGTCGGATGATGGCAGGAGCGTTGTCCACCGCTACGAGGCAGTGGGTTCCACAGTGGATATGGCCGTGCAGCAGGCAGCTTACGTGAGTCTTACCGTCCTCCGTGCTGACTACTGGGGGTTTGATGATTCCATCTATCGTCACATACCCCGTGGTTACATCACGGCAGCGGGAGTTCACTTCACTCTCCACAGCAACCTGGATACCTACGAGTCTGATAGCTCCAGGATGCACACCACTGCTCAGTTCGTGAGGCACAGTGACGCAGTTGCTTCCACACTTTCTCAGGAGTTAGCCTCAGTCAGGGAGCAGCTCTATCTGGCGTTGACTCGTCTGGCTACGTACACCACAGACTTTGTTGGAGACGAGCGCTTTGCACGTTTCACTCAGCCAGCTGGGTTTCCGCTGCCAGATGCTGGAGGTTACGAGCCGATTAGAGGTCCACTTCTCGACCTTGGTCCTGGTTACACTGGGATTCCCCGCTTTGGAGCACAGGGAGACGACGCTTTCTACTTCACCACACCGAGAGTTGCTCTCAGAGCAGTCCCGCTCTACGTGGATCGTCGTCATACCTACTTCCGGGGGATTCCTCCGCACCGTATCTCTCGTCGTACTACTCACCGCCGTCCCGCGTGATGAGCATGGGAGTACCGTTGTATCCATTCCTAGCTATGTTTAGTTATCCTTGTCTTTCGAACCATGTATTGGTCTGTTGGATATTCTGATGTATTTGAACATGTGATGATGTACCTGTTGGTTATCTATTCATGCGTCGGAATAATCTATCTTTCGGTTACCAAGTCTATCCTTTTTCTGTTGTTGTGCTAAAATGAATGTCTATTCAGGATGCCGCCAACAAGGAACAACCCACCGGAGCCACCTCCGCTCACGGAGCTGTTGACTCAGATGACTCAGGTCGTGGCTCAGATGGCCCAGATCCAGGCTAACCAGCACCACAACCAGAATGCTCCGCGAGTCAGCATCAAGGAGTTTCTGAGCATGGGGCCGAGAGCTTTCGTGGCAACACGTGAGCCTCTGGATGCTGATGACTGGATCAGGGAGATGAACAGGGCTCTGGAGATAGCTCATGTTGCTGAGGAAGATAAGGTCAAGTATGCCACCTACCTACTGAAGGGTCAGGCAGCTACTTGGTGGGAGAACTACCAGACCATGAGAGCTGGCTATCCTATCACCTGGGGATGTTTCAAGGATGCCTTCCTGAAGCACCACATCCCAGATGGTCTCATGGAAAGGATGCGTGAGGAATTCTGCTCTCTCAGACAGGGCAAGCTGGACGTACTTGGCTACCAGAACGAGTTCAATCGTCTTGCTCGATACGCTGGTGACGAGGTATCCACTGAAGCCAAGAAGATGGCAAGGTTCCGCCGAGGTTTTAACCCGGAACTGAAGTACGCTCTCACCAACGTCAAGTGCAAGGACTTCGTGGAGCTCGTGAACACCGCGCTCAATGAGGAGAATGGGCACAAGGCGTTCGAAGAGTCCCGCAAGCACTCGCGCGAGGGTGGTTCCTCCTCCAACATGACCACCCCTCCGCAGAAGCGCCGCATCTGGGTGCCAAATGGTGCTGTCACTCGGGCTCCAAATGCCCAAGCTTCTCCAGGCTTTGGTCCTCGCCCACCCAACCCATCTCAGATGCAGGGTCAGAGGTTTCCAATGGGACAGCCAAGGCCAGGTCCTCCTCGTGTCGTCACTTGCTACAAGTGCAAGGAGACTGGACACTACGCTGATAAGTGCACTCAGAAGCAGCTACCTCTACCTCCTCGCCCCAACACCAACCAGGCAATGGTTCGTGCTCCCCCGGCTAAAGCCTTCAACTCCAACAACAGGCCTGTCGGGAGGACCGCGAGGGTGAACCATATCAAGGCCGACAAAGCTGAGGAAGCTGCTGACGTCGTTCTCGGTATATTACCCGTAAACTCTATTCCAGCTAAAGTGTTGTTTGATACCGGAGCATCGCATTCTTTTGTGTCAAAGATTTTTGCAAAAGCATACAACCTAGTTCTGGTTCCGCTAAGCAATCAAATGACTGTTCACTCTCCGGGACCGCAAATGTTGACATCCAAGATAAGCATGGACAATGAGATCCTAATTGGAGGTCGCATATTCCTTGCTTCACTCATGTTGCTGGGAAATTCTGACATTGATGTCATTCTGGGTATGGATTGGTTGAAGACCCACAAAGCTAAAATTGACTGTGCTCAAAAGTCAATAACTCTCTCCCACACTTCAGGACAGATAGTCTATTCTCCGTTTGGATCAAGTTCTGTTCAGCTGTTCAACCTCGATGCTAAACCCCTTCCTGCAATTGAAAATGTTCCGGTGGTTTGTGAATTCCCTGACGTCTTTCCAGAAGAGTTGCCAGGGATGCCCCCGGACAGAGCAGTTGAGTTCGTGATCGAGCTTGAGCCAGGTACTGCTCCAATCTCTAAGCATCCATACAAGATAGCTCCTCCTGAACTGAAATTGTTGAAGGAGCAAATCGATATGTACATGGAGAAAGGTTACATTCAGCCTAGTTCCTCCGCTTGGGGTTGCCCAACTCTGTTTGTTGCCAAGAAGGATCAAACAAAAAGACTCGTGGTTGACTATCGTCCTCTCAACGAGAAAACCATCAAGAACAAGTATCCAATTCCTCGTATCGATGATCTTTTTGATCAACTTGCTGGAGCCTCAATATTCTCAAAATTGGACTTGAGGATGGGGTACCATCAGATAAAGATCAGAAAGGAAGATATTCCTAAGACAGCTTTCACCACTCGTTACGGTCTATATGAATACACCGTCATGTCCTTTGGTCTCACCAATGCACCGGCAACGTTCTCAAGACTCATGAATTCTGTCTTCCATGAATACCTCGACAAGTTCGTTGTGGTATATCTTGATGATATTCTAGTCTACTCCAAATCCGAGGAAGAGCATGGAGAACACCTTCGTCTCACTCTCATGAAACTTCGCGAGCATCGTCTGTATGCCAAGTTTTCCAAATGTGAGTTCTGGATTCCAGAAGTTGCATATCTTGGTCATATCATCTCTGCCAAAGGCATAGCCATTGATCCTGAAAAGGTTAAGGCAATTGTTGATTGGAAACCCCCTAAGACGGTGAAGCAAGCCAGAAGTTTTCTTGGCTTGGCTAGCTATTGCCGTCGTTTCGTCCAAAACTTTTCTAAGATTGCCAAACCTCTCACTGATCTCACAAAGAAGGACAAAAAGTTCGTTTGGACTCCACAATGTGATGAAAGTTTCAACCTCCTGAAGACTAAACTCACTTCCACCCCAGTTCTGGTTGGCCCAGATACTACCAAACCTTTCCAGATATTCTGTGATGCATCTCTCCAAGGCCTAGGAGCAGTTCTTATGCAAGAACGTCAAGTTGTGGCTTATGCTTCACGTCAGTTGAACCCACATGAGCAAAACTATCCCACTCATGACCTTGAACTTGCAGCAGTTGTGTTTGCCCTCAAGAAATGGAGACAATACTTGTTGGGTAACAAAACTGAAATCTTTTCCGATCATAAGAGTCTGAAATACATCTTCACTCAGCCAGATCTGAACCTCAGGCAAAGGAGATGGATTGAGAAGATTAAAGACTTTGATCTCACCATTTCTTACACTCCAGGCAAGGCTAATGTTATGGCCGATGCTCTCAGTCGCAAATCCTATTGCAATAATCTCATGATCATGGAAAGCCAACCTCCACTTCATGAAGAATTCCAGAAGCTGAACCTTGGTCTTGTCCCTGAAGGTTACCTTGCTAGCTTGACAGCCAGTCCAACACTCGAGGACAAGATTCGTTCTGAACAAGTTCGTGATACTGAAATCAAGAAGATTGTAGAGCACATCAAGGAAGGCAATGATAAATTCAAGTCCTTCTCAATTGATGACAAGGGAACTGTGTTCTTCGAAGGACGCATTGCAGTTCCTCAGATTCAAACCCTCAAGGATATCATTCTCAAGGAGGCTCATGAAACTCCTCTCTCCATCCACCCTGGAAGTACAAAGATGTACCAGGATCTCAAGACTCTGTATTGGTGGCCTGGCATGAAACATGAAATTGCTCAATACGTTTCTGAATGCGACGTTTGTCAACGTGTCAAGGCAGTCCATCAGAAAACAGCCGGTCTACTCCAACCTCTGAAAATTCCTGAGTGGAAGTGGGACATGATTGAAATGGACTTCGTTACTGGGTTTCCAAAGTCCAAGAAGGGCAACGATGCAGTCTTCGTTGTTATTGATCGTCTCACTAAGGTTGCTCACTTCTTTGCTGTCAAGGAAACTATCTCAGCTAGCCAGCTAGCAGAGCTCTACACAGCAAAGATTGTTCCTCTTCATGGTGTTCCATTGGAAATTAGCTCAGACCGTGGAAGTATCTTCACTTCTCATTTCTGGAAAAGCTTTCAAGAAGCATTGGGCACTAAACTTCTGTTCAGCACAGCTTATCACCCTCAGTCTCAGGGGCAAGTCGAAAGAGTCAATCAGATTCTCGAGGATATGCTCAGAGCATGTGGTCTCTCCTTTGGCATGAAATGGGAGGATTGCCTTCCATATGCTGAATTCTCCTACAACAACAGCTACCAGGCAAGCCTAGGCATGGCACCATTTGAGGCACTGTATGGTCGCAGATGCAGGAGTCCAATCAATTGGTCTGGAGCTGGTGAACGTTCACTCTTAGGCCCTGACATTGTTAAGGAAGCCGAGGAGAAAGTTCGTATCATTCGTGACAATCTCAGGATTGCTCAGTCTCGTCAGAAGAGCTATTATGATAGCAAGCACAGGGATATGATCTATGCACCTGGTGATAAGGCATATCTCCGTGTAACTCCCCTCAGAGGCACTCATCGTTTTGGTGTGAAAGGAAAGCTTGCACCAAGATACATTGGTCCTTTCAACATTCTCTCAAGGCGGGCAGAAAATGCTTATCGTCTTGAGCTTCCAGAAAAACTATCCAAGGTGCACGATGTGTTCCACGTGTCACAGCTCAAGAAGTGTTTCAAAGATCCAGATCGTGCAGTTGATCATGATTCCATTGAACTGCAAGATGATCTATCTTATGAGGAGCACCCTATTCGTATTCTCGATGAGACCGAGCGTAAGACTCGCAACAAGAGCACCAAGTTCTTGAAAGTCCAATGGTCGCATCATTCCGATAAAGAGGCAACGTGGGAGACCGAAGAGGATCTTCGCAAGAAGTATCCGGACCTTTTCACATCTCAGTAAGGAATCTCGGGGCGCGATTCCTTCAAGGGGGGCGTTTTGTAACATCCCAAGTATGAAATATCCCTTAGAATGTTTGTTTCTTGTTTTATTTCAAGCAATGCATCATGTCATCATCATTGCATTTGTTTATTTTGTCTGCATTTGTTACTATTTGTTTTGCATCTGTTTTATCTTGTTTTCATAATCAAACTCAAACAAATTCAAATGGTTATTTTCATACTTGATCTGTTACAACTTTTGGAATAAAAATAACAAATAAAAACAACCATTTTATTCCTTGTTAATCACTCATTAATTTGTTGGTTTTAATCAAACCATTAATCCAATCAAATAATTCTAAAACATTTTCAAATTCAAACCAAGGCTAAAAATCAGTACCCTTTTGAATCCATGAATTCCACCAAACAATTATAAACTTTAAATCATGTTAAACCTTAGGGGTAACCCTATCAAAAATGCCTTGTTTCTATAATGTTAAATTAATATTTAAAATTCATCCAATTTGGTTTCAAATGCAAACAGCATTTTAAATATCAAATTTTTACAATCCAATCTTGGAAAATGGTTTCTAATTACCTAATTAGCCTAACCTAATTTTTCTGGAATTTTTATTAAACAAAACCTTATCATTTTCTTCCAAAATCTGTTTCAGCAAAAAAAAAAAAAACAGAAAAATAAAAAAGGAGCAAACCGCAGCGCGCGCGGCAGCTAACAGCAACCCAGCCCACCTAGCCTAGCGCGCGCAAGCCCAGCCCGCTCTACCCCTCCACTTACCGCTTTGAAGTTCGTGCCGCCGTCTGTTTCCAGTACGGCAGGCCATCCGCGGCGCCACCGCGGCAGTACGGCCGCGCCGACGGCCAGGAGAGCGCCGTGGCCTCTATTTATCCCCCTGGAACCCTAGGGCGACAACCCTAGGCCCTAGGTTCACTGCTCCCCGCGCCGCGCCGCCAATTCCTGCCCTCTGCCATCGCTCCCCCCTCTCTGTTTCTTCTCGCCGGCGACAACCTCCTCTGAACATCACCATGGCGCCGCCACCCTCTACCCTCTCCTAGCCAACTCTCTACTGGAACCGCACCGCCACCATCCCTTCTACGTGTTGGACACCAGATCGCGCACGGAGGGGCACGGGATCAACGACGTCGTCATCGTCACCGCCGCGGCCCCAGCTCGCCGTCGACCACTGCTTCCTCGACACCCTGCTGTGAGCACACCACCGTCCATCTCCTCCTCTCTCCCTCTGCTTGCTCACGGATCTGCACCGCATCCACGCACGCCACCATCCATCACCACAGCAGCACCGCGTGCTAGCTCGCCGCCGTTTAGCCGCGCTTCTCTGTCAGTCGCGGAAGCGATTGCTCGTCAGAAATTCAGTTAGCGCGCGGTACACGTTATCCTCCCTGCAGCGCTACTACTGACAACAAGCGCGCAACAGCCTAGTGGTTCAGAGAACGCGCACGCAACCGCGAGCTCGCGGGATCGAGTCCCCGACGCGCGTTTATTTTGGAGATTTTCTCCCCGCGCAGTGGCCCACCAGTCAGTGGCACTGGTGGCCACGCAGGCGCTCGCTCAGCGCCACGTTGGCCGTGGCCCACCCTGCAGTGGCTGCGGCTAGGCGCTGGCCCGTAGAAAAAGTTTAAAACTTTTCTGTTATCAATTTCTATTTCTTTTAAATGGCAGAATAAAACACTAAACTTTAAAAATCAATAACTTTTATTCTGTAATTCCAATAAATAAAACTTGTATATGTTTTCTGTTCCAAATTTCTATTGTCTATCCAATTATTCCATTTGTGAACTGTTTTGAATTTTCCAAATACATTTAAAATTCAAATTTGAATCATTCAAATGTAATTTGCAATAATTCATAAATAATTCATACTAATTCCAAATAAGGCAAATAAAATATGTTTTTCATACCATTTTGAATATCCTATTCAAACATAAAATTTGTTTCATTGTTTGAATAATTTAAATTGCCTAAATAATTTAATACTTGTTTAATTCAATTAAAATTTGATAAAATCATAACTTGCTCAAAATAAAATATTTTTGAACTTGCAAACTATGTTTTCAAACCATCAAAGTGTGAACTTTTCAAATGTGAATTTGAATTTATGATTTGAACAAATAAAATTCAAATAATATTCAAACTTGTTTTAAATTCAATTAAAACTTGTTTAATATTGTTTAATTCATAATAAATTCATCCTAATTCAAATTTCAATATTTGAAACATGTAATCCAACTAAAATTTGATGTTCTTTTCAAATATAAATTTTGTTAATTGTTTTGCACACTTTAAATTGATGAAAACAATAATTGTTTGTGTGACATGTTTAAGTAACCAAATTTTCCAAACTTAATAAATAATTTCCAAACTTGTTTTATTCCTTTTCCTTTGCATCTATTATTGTTATTTGTTGTTATTTTGTTATCCATCATGCATGCATCATGCTAACAACTTTCACATAATAATTAATTGTAAATCATTTGTTTCCAATTAATTCAATGGATCTTTTCCATATGCAATCCAATTGCATATGGGTCCATTTAAATTGTGTTATCATGTTAGCTAGCTTATTTTGATGCAACCATTAATTGTCATGCATCATCTTGATTGTGCACAATGCCATGAAAATGATTGTTTACATTCCTGTTTTGTTTGTTTGCTTCTTCTCGAATAGACGACGACGTTGAGGCAGACGATCCTTACAGCACCCCTTCTGAGGATCTAGCTCAGTACCCGGCTGTTGAGTTTGCAGGCAAGTTATCACTCACATGAACCATTGTGTTCCTTTCAACCCTGGTTACCGATACTTTCCGTTGTCTATTCTTGCTAGCCTTAGTGGTAGTTGTTTCTGTTACGAACCTATCACATGAATCCTTTAACCCTGATATTGCCTCACCACCACTCCTACAACCCTATTGCTTGAGCCAGTGTCTTACTAGCATGCTTAGGTTGTTTTGCTCGAGTCTGTTACCCGTTACTTTCAGTTACTATATTTCATTATGTTCTGGGGGCTCGATGTTTAATCAATCAATCAATCATGCTAATATTACTGTTAATAATAATTTGATGATAAGGCACCGGCAGGAGGCCCTGTGTGGTTTTGAGGCCTGCTAGTGTCGACCCTAATAGGAAAAGGGTCTTGTCTACTGATCCATGATGAGCGCACTACCCGCATGTGGGAAGCGAGTATGGGCGCCCCCCTCAATTTGATTCGATTCGCATCTCGTCCAAATCATCTCATTTAG
Organism: Alopecurus myosuroides; assembly: GCA_028641055.1. Taxonomy (NCBI): domain Eukaryota; kingdom Viridiplantae; phylum Streptophyta; class Magnoliopsida; order Poales; family Poaceae; genus Alopecurus; species Alopecurus myosuroides. Next base: position 379,713,184 of record CM054058.1, on the reverse strand, counting down.
TTCGTGCTTTCTATTTGCCGCATGCATGTTTTTGCGAGCCCAACGCAGGGTGGAACTTTCATAGTCGGCATATAGGGGGACACGTTCTTAGAGTGCTATGAGGGTCCATTTTCTTCTGGGCTCGATTAGCCGTGCGCCCAAGGTGCTTTGGGCTTGATGCGAAGAAGAGTTGAGTTGTGTTGAGTGCCCCGCTTGGTGGGAGGCATCCCATCTGGCGGGTTATTCATACGTGTACGGCCAAATTGGTGCAACCCTGCAGGGATAATCTTCTCGAGAAGCCGTGTTTTCCGCGGTTATGGTTAACTTGGTGAAAGTACTGGCTAACAAGTACTCAGGACAACTTAAACCTAATGATTCACAATCTCACACCCCATGATTATCAATTTGACTAGTAATAGGATTATTGTCACAATAACTTGTTTCATCTTAATCCAACTGTGTGAGTTATCCTCGGACTGCTTCTTTGGATAAGGGGCGAGATCCAGGATGGGTTTGTTTGAAGTTATCTTCCAGTTGGTTACAATACTCGATCTTATCCCCTTTCTGATAGATGAGAGTGATAGAATCTCTGTAGTTGGTTAATGCAGCCAGTTGCAGCATCTTTTATATACCCCCCTTCTTTCCGTTGAACCCAAGTCATCTGTGCTTGTGTTGACGGGCTATACTTTGGTGAACTGTGAGTCTTGCTTGCCAGTACGTCTATGTACTGACCCCTTTGGGGCTGTGGTTTCCGCAGACTACGATTACGAGGATCCAGGTGACGGCTACTACGTGGAGTTTGACGAGGCTGCTGACGAGTAGTTAGCGGACCCGGGCAAGATCCGAGACATCGTGGATGGGCTCCGTCTTTATTTCAGTTCCGGCTTCTTAAGCCTATTTGGATTTTGTCTGTACTCAGACCCCTTTGAATGCTTCCGCTGATGTAATGAATGCTATGTTGGGACATGTGTCCTCTGGATGATTGTATTTGCTATTTCTGCCTTAGTGAAGGCCATTTGCTACCTTATTTCAATCTTTTGTGTCGTAGAGGCATGTTGTGTTATCCTTTTGTTCAAAGCCGTTGACGTACCATGTGTGTATGGTATGAAGTACGTCAACGCTAGTGTCCTGATTTCTACAGGATAGTTTACATCGACGGTGACCAGTAGCGATGGGTTGTCACACATAAGTGTTGGCCTACTCGTAAGAGGACGCGGGTGCCGGAAAGCCCCGTAATCCCATCAGAATACTGTTCAGTTCGTACGGTGAGTATCCTATAGAAGTCCGGGTGCGACAGTTGTTTCTGTTACGAACCTATCACATGTATCCTTTAACCCTGATATTGCCTCACCTCCATACCTATAACCTTTTGCTTGTTGCCCGTATCTTACTAGCATGCTTAGGGTTGTTTTGCTCGAGTCTGTTACCCGTTACTTTCCGTTGCTATTTCATTACGTTCTGGGGGCTCGATGTTTAATCAATCAATCATGCTAATGTTGTTATTAATAAAAATTTGATGATAAGGCACCGGCAGGAGGCCGTGCGTGGTTTTGAGGCCTGCTAGTGTCGACCCTAATTAGGAAAAGGGTCTTGTCTACTGATCCATGATGAGCGCACTAACCGCATGTGGGAAGCGAGTATGGGCGCCCCCCTCAATTTGATTCGATTCGCATCTCGTCCAAATCGCCTCATTTAGTTCGGGTGTTCCATTTGCCGCATGCATGTTTTTGCGAGCCCAGGCCAGGGTGGAAACTTTTGTAGTCGGCATTTAGGGAGACACGTTCTTAGAATGCTATGAGGGTCCCCTTTTCTTCGTGGGGCTCGATTAGCCGTGCGCTCACTGCACGGGGTTCTTTGGGCTTGATGCGGAGAAGAGTTGAGTTGTGTTGAGTGCCCCGCTTGGTGGGAGGCATTCCATCTGGCGGGTTATTCATACGTGTACGGCCAAATTGGTGCATCCCTGCAGGGTTGAATCTTCTCGAGAAGCCGTGTTTTCCGCGGTTATGGATTACTTGGTGAAAGTACTGGCTAACAAGTACTCAGGACAACTTAAACCTAATGATTAACAACCTTACACCCAATGATTAACAACTGGACTAGTAATAGGCTTATTGACACAATAATCTGAACCATCCTTAATTCAACTGTGTGAGTTATCCTCGGATTGCTTCTTTGGATAAGGGGCGAGGTCCAGGATGGGTTTGTTTGGTGGTTAGCTATAGGTGGTTACGATACGCGATCTTATCTCCTTTCTGTTAGCCGGAAGTGGTAGTAATTCTGTAGTTGGTTAGAGCAGCCAGTTGCAGCATCTTCTATATCCCCTTTCCTCCGTTGAACCCAAGGCATCTGTGCTTGGTGTTGACGGGCTACACTTTGGTGAACTGTGAGTCTTGCTTGCCAGTACGTTTATGTACTGACCCCTTTGGGGCTGTGGTTTCCGCAGACCTACATTTCCGAGGATCTACCTGGTGGCTACTACGTGGAGTATGACGAGACTGCTGACGAGTAGATAGCGGACCCGGGCAGGATCCGAGGCTTTGTGGATGGGCTCCGTCTTTTTGTTTCCGGCCTCTTAGGCCTATTTGGATCTTGTATGTACTCAGACATGTTGAATGCTTCCGCTGTGATGTAATGATGAATTGTTGGGACATGTGTCCTCTGGATGATCGTATTTGCTATCTCTGCTCTAGTGAGAGCTATTTGCAACTTATTTCCATCTTTTGTGTCATAGAGATCTGTTGTGATATCACTTGTTCAAATGCCGTTGATGTACCATGTGTGTATGTTATGAAGTACGTCAACGGAAGTGTCCTGATTTCTATGGGATGGTTTACGCAGACGATGAATAGTAGAGAATGGTTGTCACACGTTTACGTGTTGGCCTGCTCATATTGAGATGCGGGTGCCGGTATGCCCCGTAATCCATTTGTTCTACTGTTCAGCGGACTGTGAGTATCCCCTAGAAGTCCGGGTGCGACAAATGGTATCAGAGCCAGTCTGCCTGTAGGATCCCTTGTTTTTAATGGTCGCAGTTGAGTCTAGAAACTATTTTGTAGCTATATAGGAAAAATGAAACGTGAGAGTAGGAATTCTGTTCTTTTTCTTCTTTCCCCACCCACCCTCCCTTTTTCTGGTAAGGAAGTGCAACGTTGTTTTCTTTTCTCATCTAAACTTTCAAGTTAGGGTTTCACGTATTCTGGTTTCTCTAGGATGGTTATATCTACTAGACCATAGGAATGGAGGTGGTTGTGACATGATTTCTCATGTTGCCTACTCACGATTGAGAACGGAGGCGTGTAAGCCCCGGAAGCAAATCCTCTATTCCTTAAGCAGTAGATATTGATCCTTTAGAAGCCCGGATGGGTTTTCCGTAGTACCTCAGGAGTTTTGTTCTCGTTTTCCCCGATGTTGATATCCTGTTCTTCTCAACATCCTTTTCGTCCGTTGAAATCTTGTTGTTGTTTTCCATTTTAGTTCTTCTACCGGCGTCTAATCAAAACTTCCCAAATATCAAGTCTATCTGGCCAGAAAGGTTGTTGTTGTTGTAGTTGTTGTTGATTCCAGGCTATGAGAGCTGGCATTCCTATCACCTGGGGTTGTTTCGAGGAAGCATTCCTGAAGCACCACATTCCAGATAGTCTATTCTCCAAATGAATCAAGTTCTATTCAGCTATACACCCTCGATGCAAAACCTCTACCTCTAATTGAAAATGTTCCGGTGGTTTCCGAATTCCCTGAAATCTTTCCAGAAGAGTTGCCAGGAATACCTATCGTCTTGAACTTCCAGAAAAACTATCCAAGGTGCACGATGTGTTTCACGTGTCACAGCTCAAGAGGATCTTCGCAAGAAGTATCCGGACCTTTTCTTTTCTCAGTAGGAATCTCGGGGCGCGATTCCTTCAAGGGGGGCGTTTTGTAACATCCCAAGTATGAAAAATAGCCATTAGAATGTTTGCTCTCTGTTATTTTATGTTTTGCATCATGGCATCATGTTGATTGCAATTGTTTTGCTTTTTTTCCTTTTGTTTTCCTCTGTTTTCATTTGTTTTCCAACTGTTTTCATCTGTTTTCCTTTGTTTTCTATTTGAATTTCAAACCAAAATTCAAACCTTTTGTTTCATCCTTGTGATGTTACAATTTCCAAATGAATGTTTCAAATCAAAACAATCAATTGTTTCCATTAAAGTGTGATTTCAAAACTGTTGTTTTGTTTCTATAAAAATGCATCCAATAACCAAACCCTTTTCAAATTCAATTACTTTCCAAAACAGCAACTCTGTTGAAAATTATGAAAATTGCAAAACATATCAATCAATTGTTTCCATCAAACCATAAGGTTCAAACCATTAAAATTATGGCTTTTTATAATTCAATTAATCCAAATGTTATTTCAAATTCAAATCATTCACAAACAGTACCCAATTTCAACTTATGAAAATCAATAAAATAACCCTAATCATTTGTTCTAACTAAACAATAGGGTTCACCCTATTAAAAATATTGTTTTCAATATTAATCACTTAATTATCAAATTCTTTCAAATTTGCACTAAATCACAAACAGTAATTTAAATTTGAACTTTTGCAAAACCAAAGTTAACAATTGGTTGTGGTTGACCTAATTAACACACCCAAATTTTTATAAAATTTTCCTAACTCCCAAGACCCCTCTTTTCTTCTCTAATTCAATCAGCAAAAAAAAATAACAAAACAATTAATAAAAAGAAACCAGAGAGAGAGAGGGAGCAGCAAGGCCCACCCCAAACCAGCCCAACTTACCTCCCTCAGCCCGGTACCTCTTCAGGTCGTCTTCCACCTTCGTACGGACGACCATCGGGCATGTCCACGTGGTTAAGAGAACAGGCAACGGCCACCACTCCTCCACCCCTCCCTATAAACTCCATGACTAGCCCCTAACCCTAACCCTATTCCCCCTTCTCCTCCTTCTCCCTCTCCCCCGCCGTCCTCTCTTTTTTCTCCCTCTCTTTCTTCTCTGTTGCTCCCCTCTCTGAAACTCTCTGTACCTGAAGCCCCACCGAATTTTTCCTCCACTGCCGCCGGTGATCGCCGCCCCTAGGGTCCCCCTCCAGCCGCTGCGAGGGCGGGAATGGAAAGCCCCCACCACGGGCTTCCCCCTCCACTCCTCGGCGAGGGCCGGGAGGGCCGGATGCGCCGCCGCCATCGCCTCAAGTCGCCGGTCGCCCCTGCACCAACCTGCCCCGACTGCTCCTCCGCCTACCTCGAGGTGAGCTCCTCGACCGCCTCCTTCCCTCCCGCTCCTCTTCCCTCCTCCCTCTCGGCCACCCCACGCAGCACCGACTGAAAGTGCAATATGGTCAACTAGAGGGGGGGGGTGAATAGGTGACCTACAAATTTTACTTCTTTTTCACTTTTAATGGGGGCTTTTAAGAAAGTAAAAATGCTTGATTACCTAAATGTGCAACTAAGTGAGTACCCTAGGTGATACAAAGCAAGTAGCAGCGGAAATAAAGGAACGGTACAAGATAACAACAAGTGAAAACACGGAGACAAGGATATGTTTCCCGTAGTTCCTTCTTAAAAGAAGTACGTCTACGTTGGAGAGGTGGGGAGCCACCTAGGCGCTCCTCAATAGCACGGATGTGCACACCTTGTTCTCCTTGAGCTTCTCCGGTGAGGGAGATTCTCGTTTCCACTATGAGGTCGACTTGAAGGCGTTGACCAAACCTTTACAAGGGGTTGTGGCTACTCCACAAGTGAGATGGAGGCTCTCAACAATCGAAGCTTCTTGCTACAAGGTGGAAGCTACAAGCACTAGGATTTCCCTTGGATGACAAAGCAACCAAGAGATTACAAGATCCCAAGAGTTGTGGTGTGGGTACACACGTTTTGGCTTGGTGGAAAGGTAGATCTAGTCCTCCTCCATGAGATCCTTGAAGGGCATCGAGTTTGGTTGGAGGAGGAGGGAGATCGGGGCGTTTTGAGCTCAACAACAATGGAGGAGAGAGAGGAATGGACGAGCTACCTATCTAGAGGAAGAAGACAGCTATTTATAGGCTCCTCCAAAATCTGACCGTTGCAGTCCTGCGGGACCAGAATATTCCGGAGTAAAGGCCGGAAATTTCCGGTGTGTCTTGGCCGGAAATTTGAATTCTCCGGGGGGCGGATATTTGAATTATCCGGGGTCGGAAAATTCCGCCCCAGTATTCCGCCCCCATCTCTGTGCGCAGGCAACAACTGATTGACGAAAATTGCTAAGGACCAGGGGCCGGATATTTGCTCCGGAAATTTCCGGGTCAAATTTCCGCCCCACCTTCTGTGCGCGGGCATCGACCAATGAAGAATCCTTCTTAGCAAATTTCTGCTAAGGACTTGAAGACCGGAATATTGAAATATCCGGGGGGCGGATAATTGAAAAATCCGGGCCCGGAATTTTCCGGGCAGAAATTCCGCCCCCATCTCTGTGCGCGGGCAACTTGTAATGATCCAATTTTTGCTAAGTCCCAGAGGGCCGGATTTTTGCACCGGAAATTTCCGGGGCAAATTTCCGGCCTGGCATCTGTGCGCGGGCAGAAAAGAACTTAGACGTTTTCGAGAGTGCCAGGAAGGGGGCCGGAAATTTCCGGTGAGGGGGCCGGATAATCCGCCCTTTAAGATCCGGAATTTCCGGCCTGTGATCTGAAAAATCCGGTGGCAGTAATTCCAGAATATAGTTCTTCTCTTTGATCTTTTGATGAGAATATAAAGATGATCACCTGAGATATTAGCTGCACAGTCTAAACAACATTGTTAGATAGGATATATCCGTGTTATCATCATCACCAAAATCAATAGAGGGATCATGAGCTTTCAATCTCCCCCTTTTTGGTGAATGATGACAACACGGGTATTTGCGGGAAAGTAAACTAACAATGCAAGATACGAAAACATCACAGATAGCATATATAGGAGACATGCCTCCTAATAATAATGGTTCACCAACGAATAACGAGTACGATAGAACGAAGTTCGAAAAGACGCACGAAATGATAAAAACGGCAAATGAAGAACGAAACCCTCCCAAGCAAATGCCCGCGATCATCTAGATCTTCTCCCCCTTTGGCATCAGGATACCAAAAAGAGAAAAGAGAGAGCTACGTCCCATGGAGCAAACTCTAGGCCTGGGTGTCCTCCTCTTCCTCTTCGGCTTCATCCTCGGTGACGTCCTCCATGTCCTCATCATCATCCACACCGATGTCCCAGTCAACGTCGCGGTTGTTCCAGTTCTTGTAGGCAATCCTGGGAGGAGGAAGTGGTGGCACATTGGGGGCACCAAGAGCAGTCATGATGTGATGCTGATTTTCGAGGATGCTGCGGCGCTCCACATAGGCGCTGTAGTTCTCCTTGTGGAGGCACACATTCATGCACAGCACCTTTTCAATTGCGCGAACAAGCCAGGAGCGCTTCTTCTTGCCAGGAGGAGGGGGACGCATGCGAGGGTCCCGGTGGCCTTGACCAGTGGCACCAACATCATGTGCAGCCTGCTGAGTGTGGGCAGCCTTTTTGTACAGGGTGACGTCCTTGTGCTCCTCACAGTCAAGCTCAAGGTCCGCACGAAGAGCTGCGGGATAGCGGGCCTTGATGAGCTTCATAATATAGGGAGCATATGGAGGCACTTTGCGGTGGAAAAGAGCAAAGTGGAGCTCATGGAAGATGAAATCCATCACATCAATCTTGTGGGCCTCCATGTCAGTCATGTCGCTCTCAGTGAAGGTCAAGAAGGCGTGGTGCATGCGGTTGACCAAGCCACCACGAATAGCATCATTATTACCACCACTTGGGGAAATAGACTCCCAGAACATGCGCAGCAGAATGTCGTACACGGGATACAGTCCTTTGGCCGAGCCAATCACACCTGTGGAGCCATACAACTCAGCCAGCTTGTTCTTCTCATACTCAACCCCGTGAATATGCATGCGGTGACCCTGGGGAGTGTTGAGGCCAGAAAAAGGATACCCAAGCTCAGAAGAAAAGTCATGGAAGTTGGCTGTGAGCAAGTGAGGGCCAGACATCCAGGACATCCCAATTTCTTCAGAATCATCAATGACAAGTGTGGCATAGAACTGCTGAATGAATGTGGTATTGAAGGAACACCTAGTTTCCATGAGCGGACGCAGACCAAGAACCTCAGCAAGCTGAACAGAGTTGTTGAAGTAGGCGGGGTTGGCAGCCAGATGAGCAAAATTGATCACCTTCATGGGGCACACGGGCTTGCTCATCACAGTGTACACCTGCTTCAATAGGGTCTCCTGCTCAACATGCCAAAAGCAGGAATCAATGGTGGGGTCCTGAGGACCCTCTGTGTACCAAGCCTTGGACCTCCATGCCTTGAACTCCAGAATTGACATGGTGCCCACGTTGAGAGTGGCCTTGCCTTGCTGTCTGCCAGCCTTGCGGGCAGCCCTTTCAGCATCACGTTGACGCTCATAATCTCTCTCAGCATCCCTCGCACGTCGGCGAGTCTCATTATCCTCAACAAACGTCCCGTCTTCATTTTCTGTCAGGTGGCGGAGACGCTTGCGGGTACTTGTCAGCTTTCCGGGCCTAGAGCTTGAACCATCTGCGAGGAAGGCAGAAAAGAAATGCAAAGAAAACCAAACAAAAATCAAAAATGGGGGCTCACGAGTTGTGGAAGTGGAATAAAGTGAACTGTGTTCAAGATTCAGTATAGGCCGGAAATTCCGTTCATGGATGCGGAAATTCCGGGGGACGGAAAGTCCGGCCTCAGGGGAAATTTCCGGGGTGCGGAAATTCCGGTCCTGGGGCGGAAATTTCCGGCATGCGGGATTTTCGAATCCAGATCTGAATCTGGGCCTATAATGGATCTAGAACGAGGAATCTAGTACGAGAATGAACCCTGGAGAATATGTGGTACAAGTGGGAACAAATAAGCAGGCTAGGTCAAGTTTATCACTAGAGAGGAGATCAAAGCATCAAATCAAACCCAAACTTGCGGAGAAAACATACACATACCGGGATCCATGGCAGGAACTGGCGTGCGGTCTCTTAATCCGCAAGAGTTGAGTAGAGGATGAGGAGGGGAGGCGAAGGGAGCCTCCCGGAAGTCTCGGAGGCGGCGGCGGCGGCTGGAGGCAAGTGGAGGCGAGGGGAGGGAAACAGTCTGGAACTGCTCCCTCCCGGCGCCCTTATATAGCCCCAGGCCAGCCACACCGGAAAATTCCGGTACTAAAGCCGGATATTCCGGGGTCCGGAAATTTGGGCCGGAATATTCCACCCAAATATCCGGTGTGCCCTCTGTGAGCGGGCACGCGGATATTTGGGGGATTATTTGAGTCCATTTTCGAACCCCGGAAATTTCCGGGACTTAAGGCACGGAATATTCCGGGCCCCGGAATTTTACCCCGGAAATTTCCGCACCAATTATCCGGGGTGCCTTCTGCGAGCGGGCACATCGGAAAGGGGCGAAATTTCTGGGACAAATGTCTGAGGGCCGGAAAATTCCGGGCCCTAGGCCGGAATTTCCGGTGTTCCCACGCCATCCGAGTTTGTGGTGGAAGATGGAACAAATCGTGAGCCTCCAAAAACGAAAAACACAAACACCCGAACGAACACTAGGAAAACATCAAGAAACAAGTTCAAAAGGAAAAAGTTGGTGGCCGGAGCCACCGTGTTTGAGTGACACCAAGGAGTCGCGAAGATGTATCTTGGACTCAAGAGAATCACTCACGTTTTAAGCACAATAAGTCACAAATTGACTAGATATGCATGACGCTTTGATTGTTTTATGCATGATAGATGGAGTGTTTGCTCATGAGTTGAACTATGCTCCCCCTATGTCCATGCCTACATCTAGACTAGATAGTACAAATAGTGAAGGTACTTATGCAAGGGTTCAAGAGAAGTTAGACGCATCGATCACATTTAGTTCATTCCTCAAACCCCGAAATCTTGGTTCATCAAGGGCCTTCGTGAAGATATCCGCGAGTTGATCCTTGGTTGCTGTAACATCCCAAGTATGAAACATCCCTTAGAATGTTTTGTTTCTTGTTTTAAATTCAAGCAATGCATCATGTCATCTTCACATTGCATTTGTTTTATTTTTGTTTGCATTTGTTACTATTTGTTTTGCACCTGTTTTATCTTGTTTTCATAATCAAACTCAAACAATTTCAAATGGTTATTTTCATACTTGCTCTGTTACAACATTTGGAATAAAATCACAAATAAAAACCATCTATTTGTTGTCATAATTTTCAATATGGATCAATTAATAAAATGGTGTTATAAATTCCACTAAGTCTTTCCAAATTGGTTTTCAAATTCAAAGCAAAATCATCATCAACACATCATTTGGAAATTATCAAATATCAAACCATTCCAATGTTTCTAATCCAACTAATAATAGGGTTCACCCTATTAAGTGGTTGTTTTCTATATTAAATTAACAAAATATTCCAATATCAAATCAAATTCATCAAACAACAACCCACTTGAGTTTTTGAAATCTCTAAACAAATCAACTAAATTCAAACTTTTAATCTATAGGGGCCACCCTATAAAAATGCTTTGTTTTCTTAATTTTAAACAATATTAAAATTCTTCCAAATTTTGGTTTCAAATACAAACAACATTTTGAATCTCAAACTTTTGAAAACCAACCTTGGCATGTGGTTGCTATTGGTCTAACAAGCCTAACCTAATTTTTCTGGAATTTTTACTAATCCTAAACCTTCCTTTTTCTTCCAAATCTGTTTCAGCAAAAAAAAATATAAAACAGAAAAATAAAACGAGCAGCAGCTAACTAGCGCGCGCGGCAGATAACTAGCCCAACCCACTAAGCCTACGCGCGCGCAAGCCCAGCCCGCCTAACTCCCTCGCTTACCGCTTCGCAAATCGTGCCGTCGTCTGTTAGACGTACGGAGCGCATCCGCGGCAGTACGGCCACCCCCGACGGCGATCCGAGCTCGTGGGGGCCTATAAAAGCACGCCTAGGGCTCAGCGTCAACCCTAGACCCCCCTAGGCTCCTGTTCCCCTCTCCGCCGCCGCCAATCGCCACCTCCCCGTCGATTTTCTTCTCTGCTGCCACCTCGCCGGAGCCGCCATGTCTGAATCCGATCAAGCCACCGTCGCAGTAGCCGCCCTCTCCCTTCGCTGAGCACGGGAATCAGCAGCCCTCTTCTTCCTCTACGGCGTGGACACGAGAGCGTCACCGGAGCGCGTCTGCATCTGCGCCGCCGTCCACGCCTTCGCCGCGGCTGCCGTCGTCATCTATCGTCACCGCGCCTCTGCCTCCTCTACTCCGGTGGTGAGCCACCGTTCTTCTTCCCCTCTCTCCCTCCTGTGCATCGTCACGCACCCGTGCACGTTCTGCACACGTCCAGCACTCAACCGCAGCGAGCACCACCGTGCAGATCAACGCCGGCGAGCCTTTGTTCTGTCAGTCGAGCAAGGTTTCGCTCGTCAGTTTCGTCAGTTAACACCGGGGGCTGAACCTTAACCTTTCTGCGCACCTGTTACTGATAACAAACGCGCAACAGACGTATTGGTTCAGAGAACGCGCACGCAAGCGCGCGGTCGAGGGATCGACTCCCCGCGGCCGCATAAAACCCCACCCTTTTTTATTCTTCTGTGCTGACATCCGTGGCCCACACGTCATGGACTCCCTCAGCCACGCAAGCGCAGCAACGCCACGCTGGCCCCCAGACCCACGCTGCAGTGGCAGTGGCCAGGGGCCAGTGCGGTACAAAATGTTTAAACGTTTTCTGTTTTGGAAATTCTAATTCTTTTTAATAACAGAATTAATCATTAAACTTCAAACTTTAATATCTTTTAATCTGTAATTCCAATAAATACAAGTTTTATATGTTTTCTGTTCAAAATTACATGATCTTTACAATTGTTCCATTTGTGTTCTGTTTTGAGTTTTCAAAATACATTTTAAATTCAAATTTGAATAATTCAAATGTAATTTGCAATAATTCACAAATAATTCATACTAATTAAAAATAAGGCAAATAAAATATGTTTTTCATACCATTTTGAATATCCTATTCAAATATAAAATTTGTTTCATTGTTTGAATAATTTAAATTGCCTAAATAATTTAATACTTGTTTAATTCAATTAAATTTGATAAAATCATAACTTGCTTAATATAAAATATTTTTGAACATGCAAAATATGTTTTCAAACCATCAAAGTGTGAACTTTTCAAATGTGAACTTGAATTTATGTTTTAAACAAATAAAATTCAAATAATATTCAAACTTGTTTTAAATTCAATTAAAACTTGTTTAATATTGTTTAATTCATAATAAATTCATCCTAATTCAAATTTCAATATTGGAAACATGTAATCCAACTAAAATTTGATGTTCTTTTCAAATATAAAATTTGTAAATTGTTTTGGACACTTTAACTTGATGAAAACAATAATTGTTTGTGTGACATGTTTAAGTAACCAAATTTTCCAAACTTGTTTTATTCCTTTTCCTTTGCATCTATTATTGTTATTTGTTGTTATCTTGTTATCATCATCATGCATGCATAATGCTAACAACTTTCACATAATAATTAATTGTAAATCATTTGTTCCACTTAATTATGGACCTTTTCCCATATGCAACTCTTTCTAGCATAGGGGTCCATTTAAATTGTGTTATCATGTTAGCTAGATTATTTTGATGCAACCATTAACTTTTCATGCATCATCTTGATTGTGCACAATGCCATGAAAATGATTGTTTACATTCCTGTTTTGTTTGTTTGCTTCTTCTCGAATAGACGACGACGTTGAGACAGACGACCTTTACAGCACCCCTTCTGAGGATCTAGCTCAGTACCCGGCTGTTGAGTTCGCAGGCAAGTTATCACTCACATGAACCATTGTGTTCCTTTCAACCCTGGTTACCGATACTTTCCGTTGTCTATTTCTGCTAGCCTTAGTGGTAGTTGTTTCTGTTACAAACCTATCACATGATTCCCTGAACCCTGATATTGCCTCACCACCCCTCCTACAACCCTATTGATTGAGCCAGTGTCTTACTAGTATGCTTAGGTTGTTTTGCTCGAGTCTGTTACCCGTTACTTTCAGTTACTATATTTCATTATGTTTTGGGGGCTCGATGTTTAATCAATCAATCAATCATGCTAATATTACTGTTAATAATAATTTGATGATAAGGCACCGGCAGGAGGCCCTGTGTGGTTTTGAGGCCTGGTAGTGTCGACCCTAATAGGAAAAGGGTCTTGTCTACTGATCCATGATGAGCGCACTACCCGCATGTGGGAAGCGAGTATGGGCGCCCCCTCAATTTGATTCGATTCGCATCTCGTCCAAATCATCTCATTTAGTTCGTGCTTTCTATTTGCCGCATGCATGTTTTTGCGAGCCCAGCGCAGGGTGGAACTTTTGTAGTCGGCATATAGGGGGACACGTTCTTAGAGTGCTATGAGGGTCCATTTTCTTCTGGGCTCGATTAGCCGTGCGCCCAAGGTGCTTTGGGCTTGATGCGGAGAAGAGTTGAGTTGTGTTGAGTGCCCCGCTTGGTGGGAGGCATCCCATCTGGCGGGTTATTCATACGTGTACGGCCAAATTGGTGCAACCCTGCAGGGATAATCTTCTCGAGAAGCCGTGTTTTCCGCGGTTATGGACTACTTGGTGAAAGTACTGGCTAACAAGTACTCAGGACAACTTAAACCTAATGATTCACAATCTCACCACCCCGTGATTACAATTTGACTAGTAATAGGATTATGGTCACAATAACTTGTTTCATCCTAATCCAACTGTGTGAGTTATCCTCGGATTGCTTCTTTGGATAAGGGGCGAGATCCAGGATGGGTTTGCTTGATGTTATCTTTCAGTTGGTTACAACCCTCGATCTTATCCCCTTTTCTGATAGTTGGAAGTGATAGAATCATTGTAGTTGGTTAGCGCAGCCAGTTGCAGCATCTTATATACCCTTTTCCTTCCGTTGAACCCAAGTCATCTGTGCTTGTGTTGACGGGCTATACTTTGGTGAACTGTGAGTCTTGCTTGCCAGTACGTCTATGTACTGACCCCTTTGGGGCTGTGGTTTCCGCAGACTACGATTACGAGGATCCAGGTGACGGCTACTACGTGGAGTTTGACGAGGCTGCTGACGAGTAGTTAGCGGACCCGGGCAGGATCCGAGACATCGTGGATGGGCTCCGTCTTTATTTCAGTTTCCGGCTTCTTAAGCCTATTTGGATTTTGTCTGTACTCAGACCCCTTTGAATGCTTCCGCTCATGTAATGAATGCTATGTTGGGACATGTGTCCTCTGGATGATTGTATTTGCTATTTCTGCCTTAGTGAAGGCCATTTGCTACCTTAGTTCAATCTTTTGTGTCGTAGAGGCATGTTGTGTTATCCTTTTGTTCAAAGCCGTTGACGTACCATGTGTGTATGGTATGAAGTACGTCAATGGTAGTGTCCTGATTTCTACAGGATAGTTTACATCGACGGTGAACAGTAGCGATGGGTTGTCACACATAAGTGTTGGCCTACTCGTAAGAGGACGCGGGTGCCGGAAGGCCCCGTAATCCCATCAGAAAACTGTTCAGTTCGTACGGTAGTATCCTCTAGAAGTCCGGGTGCGACAAATGGTATCAGAGCCTGTCTGCCTATAGGATCCCTTTTTACTGGTCGCAGTTGAGTCTAGAAATTATTTTGTAGCTATATAGGAAAAATGAAACGTGAGAGTAGGAATTCTGCCATTTTTCTTCTTTCCCCACCCACCCACCCTTTTCTGGTAAGGAAGTGCAACGTTGTTTTCTGTTCTCACCTAAACTTTCAAGTTAGGATTTCACGTGTTTTGGGTTCTCCGTAGTACCTCAGGAGTTTTTGGTCTCGAGTTTCCCGATGTTGCTTCAATATCCTGTTCTTTTCAACATCCTTATCGTCCGTTGAACCTTGTTGTTGTTGTTGTTTCCCACTTCAATTCTTCTACCGGAGTCTAATCAAAACTTCCCCGATCATCTGCAGATGGATCTCAGGTTCTTCCCGCAGGTGGTTCGGATGACTCGCTGTGAGAGCACCGCCGGTTATCCGGAGATGCTGAGAGACATGGTTAACTATCTGGGGTTCCATTGGGCACCAGAGTACCAGGTCTACGAGCAGCAGCGAGAGTTTGACCAGACCTGCTACCGGGCTATCGTCTACATTCTGTCAGATGATGGCAGGAGCATTGTCCACCGCTACGAGGCAGTAGGCTCCACAGTGGATATGGCCGTGCAGCAGGTAGCGTACGTGAGTCTCACCGTCCTCCGTGCTGACTACTGGGGGTTTGATGATTCCATCTATCGTCACATCCCCCGTGGTTACATCACGGCAGCGGGAGTTCACTTCACTCTCCACAGCAACCTGGATACCTACGAGTCTGATAGCTCCAGGCTGCACACCACTGCTCAGTTCGTGAGGCACAGTGACGCAGTTGCTTCCGCACTGTCTCAGGAGTTAGCCTCAGTCAGGGAGCAGCTCTATCTGGCGTTGACTCGTTTGGCTACGTACACCACAGACTTTGTTGGAGACGAGCGCTTTGCACGTTTCACTCAGCCAGCTGGGTTTCCGCTGCCAGATGCTGGAGGTTACGAGCCGATCAGAGGTCCACTTCTCGACCTTGGTCCTGGTTACACTGGGATTCCCCGCTTTGGAGCACAGGGAGACGACGCTTTCTACTTCACCACACCGAGAGTTGCTCTCAGAGCAGTCCCGCTCTACGTGGATCGTCGTCATACCTACTTCCGGGGGATTCCTCCTCACCGTATCTCTCGTCGTACTACTCACCGCCGTCCTGCGTGATGAGCATGGGACTACCGATGTATCCATTCCTAGCTATGATTAGTTATCCTTTGTCTTTCGAACCATGTATTGGTCTGTTGGATATTCTGATGTATTTGAACATGTGATGATGTACCTGTTGGTTATCTATTCATGCGTCGGAATAATCTATCTTTCGGTTACCAAGTCTATCCTTTTCTATTGTTGTGCTAAAATGAATGTCTATTCAGGATGCCGCCAACAAGGAACAACCCGCCTGAACCACCTCCGCTCACGGAGCTGTTGACTCAGATGACTCAGGTCGTGGCTCAGATGGCCCAGATCCAGGCTAACCAGCACAACAACCAGAATGCTCCGCGAGTCAGCATCAAGGAGTTTCTGAGCATGGGGCCGAGAGCTTTCGTGGCAACACGTGAGCCTCTGGATGCTGATGACTGGATCAGGGAGATGAAGAGGGCTCTGGAGATAGCTCATGTTGCTGAGGAAGATAAGGTCAAGTATGCCACCTACCTACTGAAGGGTCAGGCAACTACTTGGTGGGAGAACTACCAGACCATGAGAGCTGGCTATCCTATCACCTGGGGATGTTTCAAGGATGCCTTCCTGAAGCACCACATCCCAGATGGTCTCATGGAAAGGATGCGTGAGGAATTCTGCTCTCTCAAACAGGGCAAGCTGGACGTCCTCGGCTACCAGAACGAGTTCAATCGTCTCGCTCGATACGCTGGTGACGAGGTGTCCACTGAAGCCAAGAAGATGGCAAGGTTCCGCCGAGGTTTTAACCCGGAACTGAAGTACGCTCTCACCAACATCAAGTGCAAGGACTTCGTGGAGCTCGTGAACACCGCACTCAATGAGGAGAATGGGCGCAAGGCGTTCGAAGAGTCCCGTAAGCACTCGCGTGAGGGTGGTTCCTCCTCCAACATGACCACCCCTCCGCAGAAGCGCCGCATCTGGGTGCCAAATGGTGCTGTCACTCGGGCTCCAAATGCCCAAGCTTCTCCAGGCTTTGGTCCCCGCTCACCCAACCCATCTCAGATGCAGGCTCAGAGGATTCCAATGGGGCAGCCAAGGCCAGGTCCTCCTCGTGTCATCACTTGCTACAAGTGCAAGGAGACTGGACACTACGCTGATAAGTGCACTCAGAGGCAGCTACCTCCACCTCCTCGCCCCAACACCAACCAGGCAATGGTTCGTGCTCCCCCGGCTAAAGCCTTCAACTCCAACAACAGGCCTGTCGGGAGGACCGCGAGGGTGAACCATATCAAGGCCGACAAAGCTGAGGAAGCTGCTGACGTCGTTCTCGGTATATTACCCGTAAACTCTATTCCAGCTAAAGTGTTGTTTGATACCGGAGCATCGCATTCTTTTGTGTCAAAGATTTTTGCAAAAGCATACAACCTAGTTCTGGTTCCGCTAAGCAATCAAATGACTGTTCACTCTCCGGGACCGCAAATGTTGACATCCAAGATAAGCATGGACAATGAGATCCTAATTGGAGGTCGGATATTCCTTGCTTCACTCATGTTGCTGGGAAATTCTGACATTGATGTCATTCTAGGTATGGATTGGTTGAAGACCCACAAAGCCAAAATTGACTGTGCTCAAAAGTCAATAACTCTCTCCCACACTTTAGGCCAGATAGTCTATTCTCCTTATGGATCAAGTTCTGTTCAGCTGTTCAACCTCGATGCCAAACCCCTTCCTGCAATTGAAAATGTTCCGGTGGTTTGTGAATTCCCTGACGTCTTTCCAGAAGAGTTGCCAGGGATGCCTCCGGATAGAGCAGTTGAGTTCGTGATCGAGCTTGAGCCAGGTACTGCTCCAATCTCTAAGCATCCATACAAGATAGCTCCTCCTGAACTGAAATTGTTGAAGGAGCAAATCGATATGTACATGGAGAAAGGTTACATTCAGCCTAGTTCCTCCGCTTGGGGTTGCCCAACTCTGTTTGTTGCCAAGAAGGATCAAACAAAAAGACTCGTGGTTGACTATCGTCCTCTCAACGAGAAAACCATCAAGAACAAGTATACAATTCCTCGTATCGATGATCTTTTTGATCAACTTGCTGGAGCCTCAATATTCTCAAAGTTGGACTTGAGGATGGGTTACCATCAGATAAAGATCAGAAAGGAAGATATTCCTAAGACAGCTTTCACCACTCGTTACGGTCTATATGAATACACCGTCATGTCCTTTGGTCTCACCAATGCACCGGCAACGTTCTCAAGACTCATGAATTCTGTCTTCCATGAATACCTAGACAAGTTCGTTGTGGTATATCTCGATGACATTCTGGTCTACTCAAAATCCGAGGAAGAGCATGGAGAACACCTTCGTCTCACTCTCATGAAACTTCGCGAGCATCGTCTGTATGCCAAGTTTTCCAAATGTGAGTTCTGGATTCCAGAAGTTGCATATCTTGGTCATATCATCTCTGCCAAGGGCATAGCAATTGATCCTGAAAAGGTTAAGGCAATTGTTGATTGGAAACCCCCTAAGACGGTGAAGCAAGTCAGAAGTTTTCTTGGCTTGGCTAGCTATTGCCGTTGTTTCGTCCAAAACTTTTCCAAGATTGCTAAACCTCTCACTGATCTCACAAAGAAGGACAAGAAGTTCGTTTGGACTCCACAGTGTGATGAGAGTTTCAACCTCCTAAAGACTAAACTCACTTCCACCCCAGTTCTGGTTGGCCCAGATACTACCAAACCTTTCCAGATATTCTGTGATGCATCTCTCCAAGGCCTAGGAGCAGTTCTTATGCAAGAACGTCAAGTTGTGGCTTATGCTTCACGTCAGTTGAACCCACATGAGCAAAACTATCCCACTCATGATCTTGAACTTGCAGCAGTTGTGTTTGCCCTCAACAAATGGAGACAATACTTGTTGGGTAACAAAACTGAAATCTTTTCCGATCATAAGAGTCTGAAATACATCTTCACTCAGCCAGATCTGAACCTCAGGCAAAGGAGATGGATTGAGAAGATTAAAGACTTTGATCTCACCATTTCTTACACTCCAGGCAAGGCTAATGTTATGGCCGATGCTCTCAGTCGCAAGTCATATTGCAATAATCTAATGATCATGGAAAGCCAACCTCCACTTCATGAAGAATTCCAGAAGCTGAACCTTGGTCTTGTCCCTGAAGGATACCTTGCTAGCTTGACAGCCAGCCCAACTCTCGAGGACAAGATTCGTTCTGAACAACTTCATGATACTGAAATCAAGAAGATTGTAGAGCACATCAAGGAAGGCAATGATAAATTCAAGTCCTTCTCAATTGATGACAAGGGAACTGTGTACTTCGAAGGACGCATTGCAGTTCCTCAGATTCAAAGTCTCAAGGATATCATTCTCAAGGAGGCTCATGAAACTCCTCTATCCATTCACACTGGAAGTACAAAGATGTACCAGGATCTCAAGACTCTGTATTGGTGGCCT
This sequence comes from Alopecurus myosuroides, assembly GCA_028641055.1. Taxonomy (NCBI): domain Eukaryota; kingdom Viridiplantae; phylum Streptophyta; class Magnoliopsida; order Poales; family Poaceae; genus Alopecurus; species Alopecurus myosuroides. Next base: position 379,693,981 of record CM054058.1, on the reverse strand, counting down.
GGCATGAAACGTGAAATTGCTCAATACGTTTCTGAATGCGACGTTTGTCAACGTGTTAAGGCAGTCCATCAGAAAACAGCCGGTCTACTCCAACCTCTGAAAATTCCTGAGTGGAAGTGGGACATGATTGAAATGGACTTCGTTACTGGGTTTCCAAAGTCCAAAAAGGGCAACGATGCAATCTTCGTTGTTATTGATCGTCTCACTCAGGTTGCTCACTTCTTTGCTGTCAAGGAAACTATCTCAGCTAGCCAGTTAGCAGAGCTCTACACAGCAAAGGTTGTTCCCCTTCATGGTGTTCCATTGGAAATAAGCTCAGACCGTGGAAGTATCTTCACTTCTCATTTCTGGAAGAGTTTTCAACAAGCATTGGGCACCAAACTTCTGTTCAGCACATCTTATCACCCTCAGTCTCAGGGGCAAGTCGAAAGAGTCAATCAGATTCTCGAGGATATGCTCAGAGCATGTGGTCTCTCCTTTGGCATGAAATGGGAGGATTGCTTTCCATATGCTGAATTCTCCTACAACAACAGCTACCAGGCAAGCCTAGGCATGGCACCATTTGAGGCACTGTATGGTCGCAGATGCAGAAGTCCAATCAATTGGTTTGGAGCTGGTGAACGTTCACTCTTAGGCCCTGACATTGTTAAGGAAGCCGAGGAGAAAGTTCGTATCATTCGTGACAATCTCAGGATTGCTCAGTCTCGTCAGAAGAGCTATTATGGTAGCAAGCACAGGGATATGATCTATGCACCTGGTGACAAAGCATATCTCCGTGTAACTCCCCTCAGAGGCACTCATCGTTTTGGTGTGAAAGGAAAGCTGGCACCAAGATACATTGGCCCTTTCAACATTCTCTCTAGGCGTGCAGAAAATGCTTATCGTCTTGAACTTCCAGAAAAACTATCCAAGGTGCACGATGTGTTCCACGTGTCACAACTCAAGAAGTGTTTCAAAGATCCAGATCGTGCAGTTGATCATGATTCCATTGAACTGCAAGATGATCTATCTTATGAGGAGCACCCTATTTGTATTCTCGATGAGACCGAGCGTAAGACTCGCAACAAGAGCACCAAGTTCTTGAAAGTGCAATGGTCGCATCATTCCGATAAAGAGGCAACCTGGGAGACCGAAGAGGATCTTCGCAAGAAGTATCCGGACCTTTTCACTTCTCAGTAAGGAATCTCGGGGCGCGATTCCTTCAAGGGGGAGGGGGGCGTTTTGTAACATCCCAAGTATGAAACATCCCTTAGAATGTTTTGTTTCTTGTTTTAAATTCAAGCAATGCATCATGTCATCATCTCATTGCATTTGTTTTATTTTTGTTTGCATTTGTTACTATTTGTTTTGCACCTGTTTTATCTTGTTTTCATAATCAAACTCAAACAATTTCAAATGGTTATTTTCATACTTGCTCTGTTACAACATTTGGAATAAAATCACAAATAAAAACCATCTATTTGTTGTCATAATTTTCAATATGGATCAATTAATAAAATGGTGTTATAAATTCCACTAAGTCTTTCCAAATTGGTTTTCAAATTCAAAGCAAAATCATCATCAACACCTCATTTGGAAATTATCAAATATCAAACCATTCCAATGTTTCTAATCCAACTAATAATAGGGTTCACCCTATTAAGTGGTTGTTTTCTATATTAAATTAACAAAATATTCCAATATCAAATCAAATTCATCAAACAACAACCCACTTGAGTTTTTGAAATCTCTAAACAAATCAACTAAATTCAAACTTTTAATCTATAGGGGCCACCCTATAAAAATGCTTTGTTTTCTTAATATTAAACAATATTAAAATTCTTCCAAATTTTGGTTTCAAATACAAACAACATTTTGAATCTCAAACTTTTGAAAACCAACCTTGGCATGTGGTTGCTATTGGTCTAACAAGCCTAACCTAATTTTTCTAGAATTTTTACTAATCCTAAACCTTCCTTTTTCTTCCAAATCTGTTTCAGCAAAAAAAAAATATAAAACAGAAAAATAAAACGAGCAGCAGCTAACTAGCGCGCGCGGCAGATAACTAGCCCAACCCACTAAGCCTACGCGCGCGCAAGCCCAGCCCGCCTAACTCCCTCGCTTACCGCTTCGCAAATCGTGCCGTCGTCTTTTAGACGTACGGCGCGCATCCGCGGCGACACCGCGGCAGTACGGCCACCCCCGACGGCGATCCGAGCTCGTGGGGGCCTATAAAAGCACGCCTAGGGCTCAGCGTCAACCCTAGACCCCCCTAGGCTCCTGTTCCCCTCTCCGCCGCCGCCAATCGCCACCTCCCCGTCGATTTTCTTCTCTGCTGCCACCTCGCCGGAGCCGCCATGTCTGAATCCGATCAAGCCACCGTCGCAGTAGCCGCCCTCTCCCTTCGCTGAGCACGGGAATCAGCAGCCCTCTTCTTCCTCTACGGCGTGGACACGGGAGCGTCACCGGAGCGCGTCTGCATCTGCGCCGCCGTCCACGCCTTCGCCGCGGCTGCCGTCGTCATCTATCGTCACCGCGCCTCTGCCTCCTCTACTCCGGTGGTGAGCCGCCGTTCTTCTTCGCCTCTCTCCCTCCTGTGCATCGTCACGCACCCGTGCACGTTCTGCACACGTCCAGCACTCAACCGCAGCAAGCACCACCGTGCATATCAACGCTGGCGAGCCTTTGTTCTGTCAGTCGAGCAAGGTTTCGCTCGTCAGTTTCGTCAGTTAACACCGGGGGCTGAACCTTAACCTTTCTGCGCACCTGTTACTGATAACAAACGCGCAACAGACGTATTGGTTCAGAGAACGCGCACGCAAGCGCGCGGTCGAGGGATCGACTCCCCGCGGCCGCATAAAACCCCACCCTTTTTTATTCTTCTGTGCTGACATCCGTGGCCCACACGTCATGGACTCCCTCAGCCACGCAAGCGCAGCAACGCCACGCTGGCCCCCAGACCCACGCTGCAGTGGCAGTGGCTAGGGGCCAGTGCGGTACAAAATGTTTAAACGTTTTCTGTTTTGGAAATTCTAATTCTTTTTAATAACAGAATTAAACATTAAACTTCAAACTTTAATATCTTTTAATCTGTAATTCCAATAAATACAAGTTTTATATGTTTTCTGTTCAAAATTACATGATCTTTACAATTGTTCCATTTGTGTTCTGTTTTGAGTTTTCAAAATACATTTTAAATTCAAATTTGAATAATTCAAATGTAATTTGCAATAATTCACAAATAATTCATACTAATTCCAAATAAGGCAAATAAAATATGTTTTTCATACCATTTTGAATATCCTATTCAAATATAAAATTTGTTTCATTGTTTGAATAATTTAAATTGCCTAAATAATTTAATACTTGTTTAATTCAATTAAATTTGATAAAATCATAACTTGCTTAATATAAAATATTTTTGAACATGCAAAATATGTTTTCAAACCATCAAAGTGTGAACTTTTCAAATGTGAACTTGAATTTATGTTTTGAACAAATAAAATTCAAATAATATTCAAACTTGTTTTAAATTCAATTAAAACTTGTTTAATATTGTTTAATTCATAATAAATTCATCCTAATTCAAATTTCAATATTGGAAACATGTAATCCAACTAAAATTTGATGTTCTTTTCAAATATAAAATTTGTAAATTGTTTTGCACACTTTAACTTGATGAAAACAATAATTGTTTGTGTGACATGTTTAAGTAACCAAATTTTCCAAACTTGTTTTATTCCTTTTCCTTTGCATCTATTATTGTTATTTGTTGTTATCTTGTTATAATCATCATGCATGCATCATGCTAACAACTTTCACATAATAATTAATTGTAAATCATTTGTTCCACTTAATTATGGACCTTTTCCCATATGCAACTCTTTCTAGCATAGGGGTCCATTTAAATTGTGTTATCATGTTAGCTAGATTATTTTGATGCAACCATTAACTTGTCATGCATCATCTTGATTGTGCACAATGCCATGAAAATGATTGTTTACATTCCTGTTTTGTTTGTTTGCTTCTTCTCGAATAGACGACGACGTTGAGACAGACGACCTTTACAGCACCCCTTCTGAGGATCTAGCTCAGTACCCGGCTGTTGAGTTCGCAGGCAAGTTATCACTCACATGAACCATTGTGTTCCTTTCAACCCTGGTTACCGATACTTTCCGTTGTCTATTTCTGCTAGCCTTAGTGGTAGTTGATTCTGTTACGAACCTATCACATGATTCCCTGAACCCTGATATTGCCTCACCACCCCTCCTACAACCCTATTGATTGAGCCAGTGTCTTACTAGTATGCTTAGGTTGTTTTGCTCGAGTCTGTTACCCGTTACTTTCAGTTACTATATTTCATTATGTTTTGGGGGCTCGATGTTTAATCAATCAATCAATCATGCTAATATTACTGTTAATAATAATTTGATGATAAGGCACCGGCAGGAGGCCCTGTATGGTTTTGAGGCCTGCTAGTGTCGACCCTAATAGGAAAAGGGTCTTGTCTACTGATCCATGATGAGCGCACTACCCGCATGTGGGAAGCGAGTATGGGCGCCCCCCTCAATTTGATTCGATTCGCATCTCGTCCAAATCATCTCATTTAGTTCGTGCTTTCTATTTGCCGCATGCATGTTTTTGCGAGCCCAGCGCAGGGTGGAACTTTTGTAGTCGGCATATAGGGGGACACGTTCTTAGAGTGCTATGAGGGTCCATTTTCTTCTGGGATCGATTAGCCGTGCGCCCAAGGTGCTTTGGGCTTGATGCGGAGAAGAGTTGAGTTGTGTTGAGTGCCCCGCTTGGTGGGAGGCATCCCATCTGGCGGGTTATTCATACGTGTACGGCCAAATTGGTGCAACCCTGCAGGGATAATCTTCTCGAGAAGCCGTGTTTTCCGCGGTTATGGACTACTTGGTGAAAGTACTGGCTAACAAGTACTCAGGACAACTTAAACCTAATGATTCACAATCTCACCACCCCATGATTACAATTTGACTAGTAATAGGATTATGGTCACAATAACTTGTTTCATCCTAATCCAACTGTGTGAGTTATCCTCGGATTGCTTCTTTGGATAAGGGGCGAGATCCAGGATGGGTTTGCTTGATGTTATCTTTCAGTTGGTTACAACCCTCTTCTTATCCCCTTTTCTGATAGTTGGAAGTGATAGAATCACTGTAGTTGGTTAGCGCAGCCAGTTGCAGCATCTTATATACCCTTTTCCTTCCGTTGAACCCAAGTCATCTGTTCTTGTGTTGACGGGCTATACTTTGGTGAACTGTGAGTCTTGCTTGCCAGTACGTCTATGTACTGACCCCTTTGGGGCTGTGGTTTCCGCAGACTACGATTACGAGGATCCAGGTGACGGCTACTACGTGGAGTTTGACGAGGCTGTTGACGAGTAGTTAGCGGACCCGGGCAGGATCCGAGACATCGTGGATGGGCTCCGTCTTTATTTCAGTTTCCGGCTTCTTAAGCCTATTTGGATTTTGTCTGTACTCAGACCCCTTTGAATGCTTCCGCTGATGTAATGAATGCTATGTTGGGACATGTGTCCTCTGGATGATTGTATTTGCTATTTCTGCCTTAGTGAAGGCCATTTGCTACCTTAGTTCAATCTTTTGTGTCGTAGAGGCATGTTGTGTTATCCTTTTGTTCAAAGCCGTTGACGTACCATGTGTGTATGGTATGAAGTACGTCAATGGTAGTGTCCTGATTTCTACAGGATAGTTTACATCGACGGTGAACAGTAGCGATGGGTTGTCACACATAAGTGTTGGCCTACTCGTAAGAGGACGCGGGTGCCGGAAGGCACCGTAATCCCATCAGAATACTGTTCAGTTCGTACGGTGAGTATCCTCTAGAAGTCCGGGTGCGACAGTTGCAACATAGGAGAGGTCAATATCACCCTTTTCAACATGATCCCGAATGAAGTGATGCCGTATCTCAATGTGCTTCGTCTTGGAGTGAAGAACGGGATTGTAGGCGATCTTGATGGCACTCTCATTGTCGCACAAGAGAGGAACGTTGTCGAAGATGATTCCATAATCTCTCAATGTTTGCCGCATCCAAAGTAATTGAGCACAACAACTCGCCGCGGAGATGTATTCGGCTCAGTGGTGGAGAGAGCAATGCAGTTTTGCTTCTTGGAAGACCAACATACCAATGAGCGGCCAAGAAATTGACAACTTCCGGATGTAGATTTCCTATCCGTCTTCTCTCCCGCATAGTCCGCATCCGAATACCCAATGAGCTGAAAGCTTGAACCCTTGGGATACCAAAGACCAAAGTTTGGGGTATGAACTAAATATCGAAAGATACGCTTAACCGCTTCAAAGTGACTTTGTCTTGGGGGGGCTTGAAACCTTGCACATTTACCAACGCTATACATAATATCGGGTCTAGATGCACAAAGGTAGAGCAAAGAGCCAATCATGGAGCGGTATACCTTTTGATCTACCTCTTTACCATTCGGATCGGGTTTCAAATCAATAGTCGTGGACATGGGGGTCTTCATAGGTTTAGCATCATGCATATTGAATCGCTTGAGCATATCTTGAGTATACTTGGCTTGCTTGATAAATGTGCCTTTGGGATGTTGCTTGATCTCAAAGCCAAGAAAATACTCCAATTCTCCCATCATAGACATCTCGAACTTGTCCGTCATAAGCTTGCAAAACTCATCATTGAATGCGACGTTAGTGGAACCAAAGTTGATATCATCCACATAGAGTTGGCATATGAAAAAGTCGCCTCCGACCTTTTTGGTGAAAAGGGTGGGATCGATTAAACCAACATTGAACCCTCGATCTACCAAAAACTCTTTAAGGTGTTCGTACCACGCACGTGGAGCTTGTTTAAGCCCATATAGCGCCTTATCGAGTTTGTAGACATGATCGGGGTGGTTGGGATCTTCGAAACCCGGTGGTTGCTTGACATAAACCAACTCATGGATGGGACCATTCAAAAAAGCACTTTTAACATCCATTTGTTGCAATTTGAAGTTATGATGAGAGGCAGATGCAAGTAAGATACGAATAGATTCAAGACGAGCAACGGGAGCGAATGTTTCACCGAAATCGACACCTTCGACTTGAGAGAAGCCTTGAGCCACCAATCTAGCCTTGTTGCGGATGACGATGCCGTCCTTGTCTTGTTTGTTCTTGAAGATCCACTTAGTGCCGATGACGTTCTTGCAATCCTTGGGCCTTGGAACCAATTTCCACACTTTGTTGCGCTCGAAATTGTTGAGTTCATCGTGCATAGCTTCAAGCCAATCTTGATCTTCAAGAGCTTCATAGACCTTCTTTGGCTCAATGTGCGAGACAAATGCATGAGCTTTGCTAAAGTCCGCTAGTTGCCTCCTTGTGACGACCCTTCCACGAACTTGTCCAAGAATCATATCCTCCGTGTGACCGGCACGAGCAAGATTATCTAGCCTTCTCTTTGCTCTACGAGCTAGCATCTCCTCCAAAGTTTCCTTGGATAGGACTTGATCATCACCTTCATCATCGGAGACATGTCCACCTTGGTCTTGATCATTGATGGGAGGTGGATCCCTCATGTGATGAATTGCATCATCACCATGTGTATCTTGTTCTTCATTGTGAGCTCGGCCTTCATCATGAACTTGGCCTTGATTGTTAACTTGGCCTTGATTGTTAGCTTGGCCTTGTGGTGAGGCATGAGGGTTTGGTGCATCTTGTTGGGTAGCATGGTTATCAATGGATGTAGTCAATGGCTCCACTTAGGTAGAGCATAGTCCTTCTCCCTCCGTCATCCGGTGTCCCTCAATGGGGATTATTTCACCAATCCCCATTCTTCTTATGACGATGGGAGGAATTGCATCTCCTACAAAACCATGATCTATACGGCCCCCTTGGGACCCATTATCCTCATCGAACACCACGTCTATAGCTTCTTCAACTTGTCCGGTGGACTTGTTGTAGACTCTATAGGCGTGTGAGTTTGTGGCATAACCAACAAAGATACCCTCATAGGATTTAGTCTCGAACTTTGACAAGCGTTTCCCTCTTTTGCGAATGAAGCATTTGCATCCAAAGACCTTGAAGTATGAAACACCCGGCTTCTTGCCCGTGAGAATCTCATAGGGGGTCTTGTTCAAGATCTTGCGGAGATATAATCGGTTGCTAGCATGACAAGCGGTGGAGACGGCCTCGGCCCAAAAGTTATAAGGAGAAGAGAACTCCGCAATCATGGTTCGAGCCGCATCCATAAGAGTCCGATTCTTCCTCTCCGCCACACCATTTTGTTGAGGAGTGTAGGGAGTGGAATATTGATGAGCAATGCCTTCCTCACTAAGAAATCCCTCAACGGTGTAGTTCTTGAACTCGGAGCCATTATCACTCCGGATAGCCATGATGCTTGTATTATGTTGTCTTTCCACCAAAGTGATGAACTCGATGACCCGCTTTTGAGTCTCACTATTTCTCTTGAATAAGTACACCCAACAATATCGTGAGTAATCATCCACAATCACCAAGCAATACTTCTTGCCTCCAAGACTATCATATGATAGAGGACCAAAGAGGTCCAAGTGAATGAGCTCGAGGATTCTTGATGTAGTGATGTTCGTCTTGGTGGGATGTGCTTCTCCATGTTGCTTTCCTAGAACGCAAGAGCTACACACACGATCTTTGGCAAACTTAGCATTTGTTAGTCCTAGAACGTGATTGCCACTTTGAAGGTCATGCAACGTCCTCATATTGGTGTGGGCTAACCGGCGATGCCATAGCCAACCCACATCAACTTTAGCCATTAGGCATGTCGCGGCACACGTGTCTCCTTTGGAGAAGTCCACTACATACATGCCGTTCTCGACATGCCCAACAAAGGCTACTTTAAGAGTCGTTTCCCAAGTGACAATCACATTCTCCTTATTAAAGAAAGAGGTAAAACCACTTTTAGCAAGTTGAAGAACCGAGATGAGATTGTAGCCAAGGGACTCAACAAGAAGAACATTCTCAATTGACAAGTCATTTGAGATTGCTACCTTGCCTCGTCCCAATACCTTTAGTTCGGAGTTGTCACCAATAGTAACGCAATTGAGATGAGGTAATGGAGGATGAATATCACTCATTGCGTCATTGCTTCCGGTCATATGTTGGGATGCACCACTATCCACCGTCCATTTGCTCGAACCGGAAGCACTTCCCTACAATAGATTAGTTGCTTGATTTAGGGACCCATCTTTGAATGGGTCCTCTCATGTTAGCGACAAGGGTCTTAGGAACCCAAATACTCCAATGATAATCGTCACCATAAGAAGTACCAACATATTTAGCATATACATGACCATCTCTAGACTTCATAAGAACATAAGATGGATTATATTTCCCGGCAAAATTATTGTGAGTGGTGCTCCCCCTAGAGGTCTCACCACCCACAATGGTGTTGGTCTCCTTCCCTTTGGTCACCTCTCCCTCTTTCACAAATCTTACTTCTTGTGAGGAGGAGGTGACTCTCTTCTTGTTCTTCTTCTTGTACTTCTTCTTTGACTTGGCTATATAGCCAAGTCCCTCCTTTCCATTGTTGGCACGTTGAGAAGCAATCTCATGGGAACTCTTCTCATTTCCTACAAGATTAGTTGTACTACAAGCATTGCTAGACAAGACATTCAAGCTAGAAAGTGAAGTGGATACAACTTGCTTGTTTGATTGTTGAGCTAGAAGATTGTCACGAGATTTGGTTAACTTGTCATGAATTTCCTTAAGAGACATGAACTCCTTTTCAAGTTTTTCATAACGAGTACCAAGTTCCTCGTGAGCAATTCCTAGCTTCAATTCTTCATGCTCAAGAGTTTTAATTAAGGCAAGAGATTGAGCATTTTCCTTCCTAAGCTTAGAGACACTTATGGCAAAGTTTTCTTCAAGACAAGACAATTTCTCCTCAAGTGAGGCACGAATGGAACGCTCATTATCAAGAGCTTTTTCAAGCTCTTGCTCATTGCAAGTGTGACCTCCATGGCTTTCTAAGGTCATGATGATCTCCTCCTTTTCATCAACAAGAGAGTTAGCCTCATCAAGTTGCCTCAAAAGGGAGTTCACCTTTTCCTTAGTCTCACCCTTAAGGCTAGATAGCCATATGCTTAACTCATTAGACTCACTATCCTCCTCACAAGCATTTTCAACACAATCCAATAACGAAGGAGGGTTAGTGACAATGGTCTTGGAGTTGGGAGAGCATACCGAAGTGGCTTTTGCCATAAGACATGTAGGTCGGGTAGCCACATTCTCATTGGGGGATTCGAATAGAGAGATCGAAGGTGATGATGCGGTGGCCTTGGCGATGTGAGCAACTCCAACTACCTCATCTTCTCCTTCATCTCCGGAGATGTAAGTCTCAAGAACCGCCCCTTCTTGAACGTAGAGAGCTCTTGGCACCTTCCTTGCAAAGTTCTTGTTTTGAGGAGGCTTGGTCTTGTTCTTGCGAATGAGCTTGCCTTCGTTTTCTTCTCTTGGCTCAAAGGGGCACTCCTTCACGAAGTGGTTAGCGCTACCACAATTATAGCATGTCCTTGATCGCTCCCCCTTCTTCTTGTAGTTCTTGTTTCGTGGAGGCCTTGGAGATCCGGTCTTGTGAGCTTCCCATCTCTTCCAATATCCATGCATAGCAAGGGCAATGCACTTGTGAGCTCCCGTGTAAGTATCTTCATAGTCTTCCTCATCATCATCATCTTCTTCACTTTCATCAACTCGAGCCATTGCCTTTGACTTCAATGCAAGGTTGGGAGACTTTCCTATCCCTCTAGAGCGAGCTAGAGCATCATCCGCACTCTTGTTTGAGAGAGAGATTGCGATGAACTCACTAAGAACACCAATGGAGTTGAGAGTATTGTAGTCCGCTCTTGTCCGGATGCTAGTGGCGAGATTCTTATCGAAGGGTGTGATAGCCTTGACAAACTTCCTCTTTATCCATTCATCGGTGATCTCTTCCTTGCCAAAGTCTCTCAGTTGATTGGCGAGAGTGACAACTCGTCTATAGAGCTCTTCAGGAGTCTCATCCTCTTGCATAACGAAGTTCTCGGAGTTGTCAATGGCCACATCATACTTGGAAGACTGAATACTAGCATTTCCTTGAAACAAGGTATCAAGTTTGTCCCAAGCTTCCTTGGCGGTCTTGCAACCGCGGATGTGAGTGAGATGCTCCCTTGGGAGAGCCTTCTGGATAATCACAAGAGCAGTTTTTTTTAGTTGAGATTCAACATCCTCTCTTGGAGTCAAGTTGCTTGGATCATGAGGATGAAATCCATGGATCACGCTTCTCCACAATGCCGTACACGATCCTGAAATATGAGATTCCATTTCAAACTTCCAAGAGGAAAATTCGTTAGTGTTAAGGATGGGTGGAACTCCAACATTAAGGATGTGTGGCATGGAAACGATTGGGTGGATAGAATCATAGTTTTGTGGTGGTGGAACTTTTGAATTGGACCCCGAACCATTAGCCGTTTGAGACTTGGAGCCACCGTCACTCTCCTTAGCTTTGGCTTTAGCCTTTTGTGCGGCTTTAGCCTTAGCTTTGGCAATGTTTTCTTCGATTTCGGAAATATCCGGATTTGTTTCCTCATCCGAACTATCCTCATCGGTGACATGGGGAGAGTGAGACGGCTCCTTGGTTCTACCCATCATGTTCTCTAACATCTTCTTGATGGAGGAAACCTCCGAGCCCACACTAGAGCTAACCTTGGACAATTGGGTTTGAATGGTACAAACCGTTGTCTCAAGGTTGGCTATAGTGTCAGCCATTTTGGAGAGCTCCTCCTTAGAAGATTCGGGAACATCCCCGTTGACCATGATTACTCTTAGGCGGTTAAGCCCGATAAAAGAGCCGAGGCTCTGATACCAATTGAAAGTGCAATATGGTCAACTAGAGGGGGGGTGAATAGGTGACCTACAAATTTTACTTCTTTTTCGCTTTTAATGGGGGCTTTTAAGAAAGTAAATGCTTGATTACCTAAATGTGCAACTAAGTGAGCACCCTAGGTGATACGAAGCAAGTAGCAGCGGAAATAAAGGAACGGTACAAGATAACAACAAGTGAAAACACGGAGACAAGGATATGTTTCCCGTAGTTCCTTCTTAAAAGAAGTACGTCTACGTTGGAGAGGTGGGGAGCCACCTAGGCGCTCCTCAATAGCACGGATGTGCACACCTTGTTCTCCTTGAGCTTCTCCGGTGAGGGAGATTCTCGTTTCCACTATGAGGTCGACTTGAAGGCGTTGACCAAACCTTTACAAGGGGTTGAGGCTACTCCACAAGTGAGATGGAGGCTCTCAACAATCGAAGCTTCTTGCTACAAGGTGGAAGCTACAAGCACTAGGGTTTCCCTTGGATGACAAAGAAACCAAGAGATTACAAGATCCCAAGAGTTGTGGTGTGGGTACACACGTTTTGGCTTGGTGGAAAGGTAGATCTAGTCCTCCTCCATGAGATCCTTGAAGGGCATCGAGTTTGGTTGGAGGAGGAGGGAGATCGGGGCGTTTAGAGCTCAACAACAATGGAGGAGAGAGAGGAATGGACGAGCTACCTATCTAGAGGAAGAAGACAGCTATTTATAGGCTCCTCCAAAATCTGACCGTTGCAGTCCTGCGGGACCGGAATATTCCGGAGTAAAGGCCGGAAATTTCCGGTGTGTCTTGGCCGGAAATTTGAATTCTCCGGGGGGCGGATATTTGAATTATCCGGGGGCGGAAAATTCAGCCCCAGTATTCCGCCCCCATCTCTGTGCGCAGGCAACAACTGATTGACGAAAATTGCTAAGGACCAGGGGCCGGATATTTGCTCCGGAAATTTCCGGGGCAAATTTCCGCCCCACCTTCTGTGCGCGGGCATCGACCAATGAAGAATCCTTCTTAGCAAATTTCTGCTAAGGACTTGAAGACCGGAATATTGAAATATCCGGGGGGCGGATAATTGAAAAATCCGGGCCCGGAATTTTCCGGGCAGAAATTCCGCCCCCATCTTTGTGCGCGGGCAACTTGTAATGATCCAATTTTTGCTAAGTCCCAGAGGGCCGGATTTTTGCACCGGAAATTTCCGGGGCAAATTTCCGGCTTGGCATCTGTGCGCGGCCAGAAAAGAACTTAGACGTTTTCGAGAGTGCCAGGAAGGGGGCCGGAAATTTCCGGTGAGGGGGCCGGATAATCCGCCCTTTAAGATCCGGAATTTCCGGCCTGTGATCTGAAAAATCCGGTGGCAGTAATTCCAGAATATAGTTCTTCTCTTTGATCTTTTGATGAGAATATAAAGATGATCACCTGAGATATTAGCTGCACAGTCTAAACAACATTGTTAGATAGGATATATCCGTGTTATCATCATCACCAAAATCAATAGAGGGATCATGAGCTTTCACCGACCCGCAGCACACCACGGATGGCGCCCCTCCGGCGAGCAGCGATCGCTGCCGGCGACCATCTATAGTTTCTGTCCGCCCAAGGTTCAGTTAGCGTGCAAAAAATTCAGTTAAGCCCGCGGACCATACCTCTTCCCCCCCCCCCCCCCCCCGCGCTGCCTTTCCCATCACAAACCGAATAGCACCCTAGTGGTTCTGTCCCCAGCGCGCGCAGCAGGAGGTGAGGGGTTCGAATCCCCCCTCCCTCAATAAAACCAAAGTTTTATTTCTAATTGTTTTGATACAGAAGTTCACCAGAAATCACCATTGGGTCCCTGCAGTTTCTTTTCTAGCCCTGTAATATTTTTCCTAAGTCCCTAGAGGTGATAAAAATGGCAGATTTGCACCCTAATCTTGTAAAATGCATAACTAAATCATTTTAACTCCAAATCCAACTTTTTAAATATGTTTTCTGTCCCAAATTGAATGCTCTAACCAAATATAATTTTTTTTTACTGTTTTGAATATTTTAAATTCGTGCAATATTTGAATTCTTGTTTAAATCACTTAAATTTGCAAAATTCATAACTTGGGCATAAAAATTCCAAATTCCACAAACTAAATATGTTTTCCAATCAACTTTTCATGTACTTTCCAAATATAAATTTTGTTTGCTGTTTTGAATAATTTAAATTGCTGAAAACAACTGTTTCTTGTTTATTGCATTTAAAATTGCCAAAATAATAACTGGCTCATTTTAAATCCAATTTCAACAAATGAAATATGTTTTCCATGCAAAATCCAACCACCTTTTCAAATATAAAATTTGTTTCATGTTTTGAATAATTAAAATTGGTTAAATGATTTAAACCTTGTTTAAATCATTTAATATTGTTAAATTCATAACTTGATCAAATTAAATTATTTTTGAACATATAAAATATGTTTTCCAACCATAAAAGTATGAACTTTTCAAATATGAATTTGCTTCAATGCTTTGAACAAATAAAAATTCAAATAAGTTCATGTTTGAATTAAATTCATTTAATTCTTGCTTAAACTTGTTTAATTCATAAATAATTTATTTGAAATCCTTTTTCAACAGGTGAAACATGTAATCCACCTAAAATTTGGTGTTCTTTTCAAATATGAACTTTGTTATCTATTTTGAACAATTAAAATTGGTGAAAACAACAAATGTTTGTGTGACACCTTTAAGGAACCAAAATTTCCTAACTTAATGAATGAATTTCCAAACTTGGTAAACCTTATTTCCATTTGGTTCTATTGTTGTTATTTTGCTGTTTTCCTCATCCATGCATCATGCTAATCAACTTTCACCTGATGATTAGTTGTAAAACAATTTTTACAACCATAATTCATGGGCTTTTCATATGCAACTCAAATTGCATGTGGTTCCATTTAATCATGTTGTTACCATGTCAACTAGTTTATTTTGATGCATCAAATAAATGGTCATGCATCATCCCATGTTTGTGCATTATGCCATGTTATTGATTGTTTGTTCTCTGCGTTGTTTGTTTGCTTCTTCTCGGATAAACGACGACGTTGAGACCGACGATACTTACGACACCCCCTTCTAAGGAGGTAGCTCAGTACCAGGCTACTGGGTTTGCAGGCAAGTATTCACTCACATGAACCAATGTGTTCCTTTCAACCTTGGCTACCGATACTTTCCGTTGTCTATTCTGCTAGCCCTATGAATAGTTGTTTCTGTTACGAACCTATCACATGTATCCTTTAACCCTGATATTGCCTCACCTCCATACCTATAACCTTTTGCTTGTTGCCCGTGTCTTACTAGCATGCTTAGGGTTGTTTTTCTCGAGTCTGTTACCCGTTACTTTCCGTTGCTATTTCATTACGTTCTGGGGGCTCGATGTTTAATCAATCAATCATGCTAATGTTGTTATTAATAATAATTTGATGATAAGGCACCGGCAGGAGGCCCTGCGTGGTTTTGAGGCCTGCTAGTGTCGACCCTAATTAGGAAAAGGGTCTTGTCTACTGATCCATGATGAGCGCACTAACCGCATGTGGGAAGCGAGTATGGGCGCCCCCCTCAATTTGATTCGATTCGCATCTCGTCCAAATCGCCTCATTTAGTTCGGGTGTTCCATTTGCCGCATGCATGTTTTTGCGAGCCCAGGCCAGGGTGGAAACTTTTGTAGTCGGCATTTAGGGAGACACGTTCTTAGAGTGCTATGAGGGTCCCCTTTTCTTCGTGGGGCTCGATTAGTCGTGCGCTCACTGCACGGGGTTCTTTGGGCTTGATGCGGAGAAGAGTTGAGTTGTGTTGAGTGCCCCGCTTGGTGGGAGGCATTCCATCTGGCGGGTTATTCATACGTGTACGGCCAAATTGGTGCATCCCTGCAGGGTAAAATCTTCTCGAGAAGCCGTGTTTTCCGCAGTTATGGATTACTTGGTGAAAGTACTGGCTAACAAGTACTCAGGACAACTTAAACCTAATGATTAACAACCTTACACCCAATGATTAACAACTGGACTAGTAATAGGCTTATTGACACAATAATCTGAACCATCCTTAATTCAACTGTGTGAGTTATCCTCGGATTGCTTCTTTGGATAAGGGGCGAGGTCCAGGATGGGTTTGTTTGGTGGTTAGCTATAGGTGGTTACGATACGCGATCTTATCTCCTTTCTGTTAGCCGGAAGTGGTAGTAATTCTGTAGTTGGTTAGAGCAGCCAGTTGCAGCATCTTCTATATCCCCTTTCCTCCGTTGAACCCAAGGCATCTGTGCTTGGTGTTGACGGGCTACACTTTGGTGAACTGTGAGTCTTGTTTGCCAGTACGTTTATGTACTGACCCCTTTGGGGCTGTGGTTTCCGCAGACCTACGTTTCCGAGGATCTACCTGGTGGCTACTACGTGGAGTATGACGAGACTGCTGACGAGTAGATAGCGGACCCGGGCAGGATCCGAGGCTTCGTGGATGGGCTCCGTCTTTTCGTTTCCGGCCTCTTAGGCCTATTTGGATCTTGTCTGTACTCAGACATGTTGAATGCTTCCGTTGTGATGTAATGATGAATTGTTGGGACATGTGTCCTCTGGATGATCGTATTTGCTATCTCTGCTCTAGTGAGAGCTATTTGCAACTTATTTCCATCTTTTGTGTCGTAGAGATCTGTTGTGATATCACTTGTTCAAATGTCGTTGACGTACCATGTGTGTATGTTATGAAGTACGTCAACGGAAGTATCCTGATTTCTATGGGTTTGTTTACGCAGACGATGAATAGTAGAGAATGGTTGTCACACGTTTACGTGTTGGCCTGCTCATATTGAGATGCGGGTGCCGGTATGCCCCGTAAGCCATTTGTTCTACTGTTCAGCGGACTGTGAGTATCCCCTAGAAGTCCGGGTGCGACAATTGGTAACAGCAAGATTATATAGTGGATATAGCATAGTAGATACATAAAATAGATAATGGTATAGTCCACTTAAAAGAATAGTTTTTGAATCAAACTTTTGTAAAAATTCAGAAGTAAAACATGCATGATACATAATGATAAGTAAAACAACAGCAAGCATTTAGAATGGCTTGCCTTGGCACTGGTCTTGGTCTTAGTCTTGAAATAAACAAGAGTTGCAATAAAAACCTCTCCGGGAAATAATACCGTCTTCGTTATCTAACGTCGTAAACACAAAAAGGAAAACACCCAATCAGAACCAAACAAAGGCAAGCACTTGAAAAAAAGTAAACATACAGAAAGAATTTCATCAAACAAGTACACTCACAAACAATGGTACTAGGGTGCACACCATCAAGCAAAACAGGCACAGACAATACACACGAATAACACTAGAATTGATGTTATGGATCCTCAACCAAAATGGCATGAGTCCAGTGGGTGTGCCACTCTCAAATCATGCTCAAATAAGGTTAAATTACTCTCTGGTCATTCATGAGGATGAGCAAAATAACAAGAGAACAACCTAGGAACACATACCCACGCATAGAAAAATAATAAGAGGCAATATTACAATCTCATAGTAACACATGCTTTTCTAACCATTGAGAAATAATATAACCAGTAGCTAAGCAACCTAATAACAGAGAGAAAACAATACCAAACATATCATGGCATCACTCAATACATGGAAATAATCATGGAGCAAAATACTACTAAAACTAGAGATGCAAAAGGGGCCATTTAGACATGCATACATGCATAACAATAATAGATCACTAAACAAGATTTATTCTACTTGATAGACATATAAGATAGCATCCAAATAACAGAGAAAACAACACCTATACATGCTAGTAATATAAAAATAACAACCTAAACAATTCATCAAAAACTAAGCATGCAAATAACTACTAAGGCAGAAATCACCTAGAACTAGCATGGCATGCCAAAATGATCTAGACCTTATTCAATCATGCAAGAAAGTATAACATGCAAAATAACAGTAGCTATTATATAGATAACAATAATAAAGCATTTATTCAACTCATCATACCAATATGAAGAATAACAACAATTTAACCTATTATTACTAGGAAAAATACCCATATGAGAATAAAACTATAACAAACATGGTTTTCCGCACCCAAACCCTATCATGCTAATGAAACACTCAAAACACATCTCAATAATGTATTTATACCTTACACATTCTATGAATCACTTTTATAACAAAAACAATATAACACACAATTTAATAAAGGCATAGCAATAATATGCAGAAAATGGCTAAACACTAAATATTGCACCAATCCTATTCTGTAACTCCTAACATCATGAAAAGCTAGTATCAGGTTATCCTAGTCATAAGAAAACAAACACAATTGGATTCACTTCAAAACTCATCACCAATAAAATTAAATAAATCACAGAAGTGCTCTCTGGCCGAAAACTAACATGCATGTCATTTTCACACCACAACTCAAGTCAACACAATGCCAACTGAAACAGATAGACATTGTCAAGGGATACTCAGAACAGTTGAGTTTGCAAGATTTGGATACTTAAAACTCAAGTTATTAAGTAAAAGGTGTTAATGAGTGCTTCTGCCATTTATTTTATTTCTCCTAAAATATAACACAAAACATGGATCTGCAAGTTGGAGGTGGTTAAAAATTTGTATATATATATCTGTGTTTTTTAGTTTGGCAATATTTGCAGCTTAAGCATTTTTAAAAGGATTAAACCAATGCACCAAGATTCAGATCTGGAGGAAAAGAAAAATACAACCTGCAGAAGAACATAACGGGCCGGATCTGCTCCCGAGTTGAGCGGTGCAGAGAGCAGAGAGGAGATGGGCCGGCCCAAGCGTGTTTCCCGAGCGGAGGCGAGTCAAAAGGGCAGTGGGCCACCGGTGGCCCGCCTATCGGCGAGTGGTAACAGGCGAAGAGGTACGCCGCCGTTGGATTCAGATCCAACGGCCGAGAGGAGGCCACATCGTAACCGACCGGCGATGACCAAAAAAAGGAGGCGGGATCACGGACTGCGGCGGAGACGAGGGTTCCTCGCCAGAGTTTTGCCACCGGGGGCTGTGAGGCTCTCCAGGAAGTGGAGTTAGGCCTAGGAGGCGCGAAATGCTTCCAGGAATCGATTGCCCCCATCTCCGCTTCCTAGAAATTGTGGAAAAAGGGGATCCCGGCGGGTGCTGCGGCGGTGGAGTTCGGACACCGTCGATCTTGAACCTGCAAGGCATGAAAAGGGAAAAACGAAGATGGTTGAGTGGAATGGATGCATGGAGGTTCCAGGAGAGTAAATAAGAGGTAGGGAGGGGGTCTACACCGAGCAGTCGACGAGCTTCGCAAGCTTGTCCATGGCGGACATGGGTACGCCTTCATGCGGGCCAAACCACGAGGATACCATGTCATAGGATGAGGACATGATGTGGTGGTGCCTAAGGAAGGGGATGTAGAGATGGATAGGATCCAGGGCGAGTGAAATCGTGCGTCCAAGGTTGGCACCCGCAGGTGTTCGACAGTGATGAGAGGGAGAAGGAGAACGAGCTGGGGAAGAGGAGGGGCACAGGTGTGCTCGTGGGGCGGTCGTGGAGCTAGTAGACAAGGCCGTAGAACTCGGAATGATGCCCAAGTGTTGGAACGTGAGCGACGTGGCGAGGGCTTCCAGAGCACCATGGCCAGCTCAAGAAAATAGAGGAAAGAGACAAGGGGAAGGGATGGCGCTTTGCCAGGGAGGATCACGAGTGGGAGAGAGACCTGGTGGCGCACAGGTTGCTTCTGGTTTGGATGGTGGTGAGGGAGTGATATGCAGGGGGTGATCAAGTCATTGTCCATTGGCTGGTGGATGAGAGAGAGAAGGAATGGGGAGGGTAGACCATGTCTAGGAGGTTAAAGGGCTAAATGCCACTGTCCACGTGCAGGAGAGAGGAGGGGAGAGGGTGGGAATAGTCCAGGATATGCCTGCTCTCAACAGTGACCAGAAAAACCAGAGAGGATTTTTGATTTTTTTTCTCTAAATTATTGAACAGAACACAAGTGAAAAATCATGTCCATTGGATAGATAATCAAAAATGGAGTCTAGGGGTGGTGGTCTCAAGTTTTTCTGAAAACTTTTCTTTCACAAAATTTTGGGAATTCAAAAATGGCAGAAACTGTTTTTAAATGTTTTCTCCAAAATTTTCTAAACAACTTGCAAATGCTTTTCTATAAATAAGTCCCACATGACCATAGGCATGTTGGGTAATTTTTCCAAGATTTTAGGAAATACTTTTCTTCACAAAACATTTAAAAGTCCATTTCTGGCCTATTGGAAAATGGAAAATAATAAATAGTAAAATGCTTTTAAAACCAATATTTTTGAGTTGGAATGAGAGAGTACATAATATAGGTCTCAAAAGTTATTTTTAATAAACAACTCCTTTGAAAATATTTGTGACACCAAGTGGTAAAAGGGTGAAAACAGGGGTTTATTTAATAGGTTAAAAACCATGAGAGATAAATAATTAAATGGTCTTTGGAAAATAAATGGACCAGATGGAGGTGATATATAGGTCATGGATATGACAAGGGTAGTTTCATTGGGACTGAAAAAAATAAGGGGTGATTTGGAGTAACATGGACAAAGTGCTTCATGATAAAGGTGATATGGTCATTATTTTGGGAATGCCTTCAATAGGACTTTGATAGATGATACCAAAGGGTTTCAATATCCAGAAGGAAAACTTGGATAGATGGTATAGATGTTAAACATGATATACATGAAGGTACATTGATGAATAGAACAAAATTTGACATAAAGGCATGTCTCCAAGGTTGGAAGTTTTTAAGAAAACAGAGTATGGGATGGACATATGATGGAATATGATATTAATGTTTGATCTTGCTATTACTAGGTTTTAATTACTTAGAACAACAAACATCATCAACAAACAGAAATAATTACTTCAAAGCAAACACAAGATAATATCGCACAACAGTGCAGATAAAATAAGAAGACACACAAGATCACTCAAACAACAGAGTTCTTCAAATTAATTTTTTTTAGAATGTTCTATCAAGTATTAAATAGAGCTAGTGATCAAGCCACCTCATAACAAGAGGAGTTTGTAAAAAGGTTTATCTCAAAGCTTGTTATTTCCAAAAGAATATATTTGAGGTAGAACACAGGGGTAACATAGTCCCCTCTTATAGTTTTTGCAAAAGAATGAAGTGAGAAGGAGTTTTTGAAATACTTGCAAAAACATCTTGGTTAAAAACAGGTTGGAAATGATTAGCTCCAAAGTACTTTTCATATAGTTTTGGAAATTATCTTTTGTTTTCTCAAAACTTGGCCTTTGGGTTTCTTCTAAAATCAACACATGTTCAAAAAGGTTTTTGCCAAAAGAGTGTGATGGATGAAGATGATAAGCTTTCTTGTCATGACTCGATCACAAGGGTTGTGTTTTAAGAAAGTTACGATCATTGGTTTTAATGTTAGTTGTTAACAAACTTAAACAAAAACACAATCAACAAGCAAATAGAAAAGAAACACAAGCATTAGCCAAACATGTTAAAAAGTTTTTGTTGGCCCTGATTTTTGGGTTATTGAAAACAAGTTTTTCCTGCCTTCCAAAAATTGGGCTGTTACATCCTATATATTCAACGATGAATCTCGTGATCGTGTGAACCATCAACGTCGTGACTAATTTCCTTTGTTTCGTGATATTTTACTTGTCCGAGATCCGATCATTGGTATCAACCATACCTTGTTCAATCTCGTTACCGACAAGTACTCTTTTAATCGTTCCGTGATATGACATCCTTGTGACCTAGTCACGTGCTTGCACGCGGTGTCGATGTGATATCACCGAGAGGTCCCAGAGTATATCTCTCTGTCATTTGGATGGACAAATCCCACTCTTGATCCATGAGCCTCAACTAATACTTTCCGAATACCCAACGGCACCTTTATAGTCACCTTGTTACGGTGTGACGTTTGCTGACATCAAAGCACCCTTCCGGTATCACTGATTGACATGATCTCATGGCCTAACGAATACGTTACTTCGTATGTTTGATATAACAATGTAAACTTAATGACTTGATCGCATTGCTATATTCACTTTGGGTATATGTTCATAACATCGATCTTCTAATGACATGACCTCGTTATTAACAATATCCAATGTTCATGATCAAGAAACCTTGATCATCTATTAATCAACGAGCTAGTTAAAAGAGAGGCTTTACTAGGAACCGATGTTTGTTTATTAAACACACATGTATCAACGTTTCCGGTTAATACAATTCTAGCATGAGAAATAAACATTCATCATAAACAAGGAATAAGATAATAACCACTTTATTATTGCCTCTCAGGCATATTCCCTTCAACACCAACAAGGCTCTAAGCTCCAATGAACTAAGAGCAAATAGATTCTAGGTTCCAAGAACTACAAGATCCCCAAGGGATTAGTGAGGTGGTGATGAATCGTTTTGGTGGAGTTGTAGATCTAGTGGTTCTCCTCTAAATCCCAAGAGATCAAGAGCTTTGGTTGGGTATTTGGGTATATCTATGAGTTTTGAGGTGGTTACGAATGGTGGTGAGAGAAAGCTTCAAGTGTCAAAGTCCAAAGGAGGAAGAAGACCTTTTTTATAGTGGTAGGTGAAAAGTGGCCGTTAGGGGACTCTTCTTCCTGCAGGAAACCCACCCTGGGAACCCGCCCTAGGATGCCATTTTGAGCACAAAGAGGTCCAGCCTTGTAGCAGGGAACCCGGCCTGAGCCGGCCGAGGCCAGCTAGCCAGAGGACCAGGCCTCGTGGGTATAGAGCCCTTCCTAGAACGGGATTCCACTCAGCAGGCCGGCTAGGGACCATAGCCCCCATGGGTGGATACACCAGCCCGTCCTAGGCACCGGCTTTTCTATGCCTACCCTGGCAGGCAACCAAACCAGCCTAGGCTTGTGGAGCAGCTGCCCGGCCTAGATCTCGGGCAAGCCTGCTTGGTAGGCCCCACTTCATTCATTTCTTCTTTTTGTCTTCTCTTTGCTCCATTTGCATTTTGATAGGGCATTTCAATCGTTTGCACATCTCATATTCCTAAATAATACTTCAAGCAAATGATTAAATGCTTCGAGTGTTGTAATCAGACACCAAAATAATATTACGGAACAAATATCATTTCACTATGTCGCGGATCTAGTTTCCAATTAATGTAGTTTTCAGTAAGCACTATGTCGCAAAAAAAAACAGTAGGCACTATTCATGTGAATTTGCGTATGTATAAGAGCCCCATGGACCTTTACTTGTATTTCTGCTCCGTTTTTACCAAAGATATTCAAGAAAGCTACTAATTTTTATTATGAAAACAAATGGCTATTGTAATCCATAATCTTATAAAAATATGGCTCGGTTTATAATACTCGCTCTGATCCATGAAAAGTGTCACTCGTTTAGTACAATATTTGTACTAAATTAGTATGAAATAAGAGAGACTTTTTATCAATTGGAGTGAGTACCTGAAACCATACAAATTACAACAAAGTTAGTTCAACAATATGTGATGAAGAAGTGACATAACCACACAGGATGGTAACAATTTTCCTGGGCTTAGTGTCTAGGGGTTTGGGTTCGCACACAAATTTTGTAGGGCTGATTGTGTGTAATGTGACCATAGGTCGAGTAATTGAGAATTAGACTAACTAGGGGTATGCATTACAAGTTGAAACAATGGTGTTGCTCACAAGAAACGATAGATGCACCTCGAAAGTTGTTCGACGAAGTGCAAATAATTTACATATTTGAAGGAGTGGAAATAGTTGACTAATATAATTAATGTAATTTATATATTAAAATAATAGTAGCCTCAGATAAAAACAAGATAAACTAACAAAACAAGTAAAATATTAGACGTTGAAACACTGATCTTTTTCTTGATTTTTAGAAAATGCAAACAAGTAAAACAAGACTAATTAAAAATTAACTAAATAAGAACAAAACTAGAGAGTGAGTGGAATTATGGAACTCCCCTAACTGAAATCTTGAAGTCCCTCGCAGTGTGCAAAAAATTTAGCTTGATGGTGTGAATCACACACACCCATTGGGGAACCCCAAGTGGAAAGTATGATGCAGAGTAGCAGTGATTTCCTCGGCAATAAGCCAACGTTATGTCGCATCCCCGGACCCAGAGGTATACATATTGTTATGTGCTCCTAGTCATGGACCCACAAGGGCTTTAGGGTTACCAGCCCCGGCTGCAACAAACAACAACAAGTAGACCGGATTCACCGGCACGCAGGACAAATAACATCGGTACAACTACTCCTTGTGCTGATGCTAGTCATAACCAACTATGCGCATCAAAGCGTCCACGCGTCATATGAAACTGAAGGAACGGGACCAAAGCTATACAGAGATGCTATGTGTTCATGAAGTGCAACAATAATCAAGGTTACTGGGGTTGCCAAGTCCAGGCCGAGTAAACATCGGCAGGCATGCTCGGAAATGGATCATCGTCCCCACAACCCCTCGATTGCGACAACAACACAGGCATAGCCAAAACTGTATAACAATGAGCTCAAAAAACCAACAAACGATCCAAGCAGTAACTCTAGACATGAAGCTGTATAAATCAAGTATTACTAGAGTATAGCTTTACAAATGGAGGTCACATGACCCAACATTACATTAGACAAAGGAAGACAAATTATGTTGCTAGTCAACAAGAACCAAAAAGGCTTACGAGGCCGCAACATAAGGCGACGTCCCAGCCCATAGATTCTAGGTTGCTACGTGGGAACCCCAAACCACTCGTCGATGTCCACGCTGAAACCACCACTGATGTGACGAACTCCACCTGAACAAAAATTTAAGCAAACCTGAGTACCCGAGGTACTCAACAAGACTTAGTTAACCTAATATATATCTGCTATTTTCATAAAGGTTTTTATCAAGGTTAATTTGCGTAAAGCCATCTTTGTTTTCCAAATCGAGGAAGAATAGCACGTCTGAAGGAGTATTTTCAAAACAGAGGAAAAAGCTACTCAACTACTGAAATCATCATCTTTTTATTCCACCATTATCATTTCCCAGCATCTCACATGCTAGAAGGATCACCCCTCTCGGCATCTCCGAGGAGGCACCCTTCATTCATTGCCAACATATTTTACGTCACGTTCAAGTTGTCTATGACCTCGTCTATTCCACCAAGTCGACTGTAACATGGACACGGCTTCTCAAAAAGATTGCCCTGTAGGGATGTACATTTTACCCTCACGTACCATCCGACTCTTAATGCCACGCGTACGCTCTTCCTAGGAGCGCGGCAGAGGGTGGTTGGCCAGGACCTTTCCCTTGCTCGACCCTATCCACGAGTCAACCCAAACAAGGCCACCCCGTCAACAGGGAGTTGGCCACCTCCTAACGGCACCTGTTTTGTGAGTTGGGACCAAGATCCGTGTACGGCCATCACTTGGCCCAGTCACGCCCTAAACACATCCAAAAGGTTTTTGAGACACATGCAGATGGAACTACAAACATGTGACCCATGGATGTGGAAAAACAAGTTAGTTGGTCGAGCACGGTCAGTTAAGCCCCGAGTGTCGTTGCACGCTCAGTCTTGGCTTCCGCGGCGAGACCTTAATCCTAGGGTTGGCAAGTATAGGACAAACAACCACTTCCCAAGTGGCCTCTCATCCAAGCCTTAATCAAGTTAACCACACAATGCTCAACTTTCCATGTCATCATATCATACTAGGTTCTCGTAGCTCTGATTCATCAACCGGAAGGAGGAGAGCCAAACAAACATGTAAAGCTAAGCGTAGCAGATATGAGGCTCTGGCGATGCGCACAAGTAAATCTATGGCAGCTACGAGCAGTGGATCGGGATATTTAGGCAATACATTATATAAGAGAACTCTACCCACTGGCACCAAATATCTTGGAATCGAATGCAAAGTACCAGAATCAAAAGCCGATCAGAAACATATATGAGCAGATAGGGGGTTATGCTTGCCTTGCTTATAAGAAAACCAGAGAATGGATCTTCTGGAATAAGTTCTTGACTTGTGGGTTAAGATCAAATATTCGTCGATGGCATTGCTGGTCTTAACTTTGGAGTCACATTCTACCGATACGAGGCAAAACACCGAAAAGAAAACAATAATAAACACATGGCATAATGGAATGCGCAATATGTATGCATGAGAAAGTTAATGCATTTCTATGAAGCCCTAAACATGTCGATGGGTTGATAGGGTTCGCACGGCAATTATGCAATTTTAATGAAATTAGCCGAAATGGACCTCAAAGGGCACTTCGGGCAATTCTAAAAGTGTGTCAAAGTTTAATTTCTCAAATGGATTTGAAAACATCATAAATTAATTGCATTTCTCATTGTGAGCATTTTGGTATATAACTTGCAATTTTCTGATTTTATTTAATAAAATATTATTTTCTGCATCTTTAAATGAATTAATTCGAATTCAGAAAATGCTCACAATTAAATTTTGTCAAACATGTTTGAAAATGACATATTTAGGTAGAGTTTATTTTTCTGAACATTTTGAATATTTTTTCATAATTTTCTGTTAAACAGAATAAAATTTATACATTTTCAAAATTTACTTTTTTCTTTAATTGTAAAAGGAGTGGGCCCCACATGTCAGATATTTAATATTTTACAAATTATTTTCTAACAATAAAAATTGCTGACAGCTGGCCTCGTGTGATGGCATGCTGGCGTCAACACGACGCCAGTAACTGGCCGGTGGAGCACTATGGTTGTCACCGGCTGCGATTCCCGGTGAGCCAGCAAGCGCGGCCTAGTTCGTTGGAACGAGTGTGAGACGGGGAGGCTTAAGGTGGTGGCACCGCCATCGGATGGTCGCTGGAGCGACGTCCGCAGTGAGGCCAAGCGTTGGGGTACGGCGGTGAATAGTGCGACGACACTACAAAGGTCTAGGAGGAGAGAAGGAAGGCCCTGGAGGACCAGGAGCTCACCGTGGAGGTGATGGAACAGACGGCAGGGCCAGAGGAACTCGTAATCGGCGGTGATGGCGTGGTGGCAGCGCATGACCGGAGCAAAGGGAACGCCGGAATCTGGCATCGTGCGGCGTTCCAGCGCCCACGCGTGCTCGAGGAGTAGGAGGGAGGCGAGGCGAAGCTCCTTGGGTACTCAACGGAGCTCGCCGGAGCTCTAGGCGACGGTGCGCTGCGGAGACCGTGGTGCTAGGGTTAGGGTTTGGGGGCACATAGGGAGAGAGGAAGAGAGCAGAGGGGATAGGAATAGAGAGAAGGTCGAGGGCGTCCTCTCGACCCTATCCATGCAAGCAGGGGCGCGGCAGGTGTGTCGCAGTAGCCCTCCGGCGAGGTGCCTGCGTGTTTCACGTAGGGAGGAACAAGACAAAGGGATTTTCCCAATAACCCCCTGAAAGGTTGGAAACCCACAAAGAAGTCCTTTTCTATTTTAAAACAAAACATTATTTAAATGTTTTGAGGGCCTTTCTGTAAAAATAAATTTGGCAAAAATACTTTCTGGAATCCTCATGAAAAATTCCATCTCACAACATATTTCTTTGGTGAAATTGAATTTGTTTTCAATTCAAAATTGTGAAAACCACTTTAAGTGATTTCTGTGGAATTTTCTCAATTCAAAACTCAAACAAGATTCAAAAATTGTTTCATGCATGAATGACATCAGCACAACACACTGCAACACTTCACTCAAGTTTGTTCTGTTACAGGTTATCAATCCATTAGGAATTCAAATACAATCAGCAAGGCGCCAGAAACTTAGCGTTTTGATGGGTGTGGACGTGCACATAAGAGACAAACTCTTTTTCGTCCCCAATTTTTTTAGAAAGTTTGTGAAGCTTCCCTTCGTGTTGTTAACGAGAGAATTAATGTATGGTATATTTGAAAGTGCTGAAAAGAAAAAGGAACAATGATCAAGTAATTATTAAAAGTAAATAAACGAGGTTGTAATCAATGTAAAACAATGGCCCGGGGACTGATACGTCATAAATGTATCCTAATGTATGATATTCCATGTTGTTTTCATGTTATTTCCTACATGTTTGCTATACACTTTATGTCATTTATATCGATTTCCGGGACTACCCTATTGACAAGATGCCACAGAGTCAGTTCCTTGTTTTCTAATGTTTTTAGTTTCACAAAAATTGTTCTAGAAATATTCTCCGAATTGAAAATTTTGAAGCTGGAAAGTCTTAGAATTACAGAAGGTTCGTTGGAGTCCCGCAGAGGCCCGGAGAGGGGGCACAGAGGGGCCACATCATAGGGCGGGGCGACCCTCCTGGCCGTGCCTGGGGTGGTGTGGGCCCTCGGGCGCCCACCACCATCGCCCTTTCGGCTATACAATCCCCGCGATACGTGAACCCTAAATAGATATAATTTTTTACGAGAAACACCCGAGGCTGCCGTCATCGGCATTCCGAGATCGGGAGGGTTCTGGAGCTCTCACTGTCACCCTGCCGGGAGGGAAATTCATCACCGGAGGGGTCTACACCACCATGCCCTCCTCCGAAGTTATGCGTGAGTAGTTCATCCCTAGACTACGGGTCCATAGCAGTACCTAGATGGTTGCCTTCTCCACTTTATGCCTCATGTTTATATCTCGTGAGCTCCCCTACATGATCGAGATCATCTTTATGTCATGCTACATGTTGTGTTTGCTGGGATCCGATGAATGGTGAATGCTATGTCTTCTGATTATCAATCTGTCTTGTTATCTTCATGCATATGTTATTTATGATCTTGCATGCTCTCCGTTATTAGTAGATTCTCTGGCCAAGTAGATTCTAGTAACTCCAAGAGGGAGTATTTATGCTTGATAGTGGGTTCAGGCCTCCTCTGCATATGTGCTCAAGTGACAGAAACGTGACGGATGGAGGATGTGTTGTTGCCATTAGGGATAAAACCATAATGTTTAATTCGTTTGCATTGTTGACATTACACACTTGGCTTACTGCGATTATCTGTTGTTTTCAACTTAATACTGTAACATCCCAAGTATGAAAATCACCTTTAGAATGTTTGCTAATTGTTATTTTATGTTTTGCATCATGGCATCTTAATCATTGCATTTGTTTTCCATTTGTTTCCATCAGTTTTCCTTTGTTTTCCCATTTGAAATTCAAACAATATTCAAATGTTTTGTTTCATACTTGCTCTGTTACAATTTTTTCCAAATAAAAAGTTCAAATCAAAACATCAATTGTTTCCATTAAAACTCTAAAGTGCAAACTATCAAATGGTTCTTTTTGATAATTCACTTAATTCAATTTGCATTCAAATTCAATTAAAATTCCAAATAGCAACCATTTGAAATTTATGAAAATTGCAAAACACTTCCAATCAATTTGTTTCAAACAAACATGAAGGTTCAAACTAGTTAAACTATTACTTTAAATATTTCATTAATATAAAAATTTCAATCAAATTCAAATAACAATGCAAACAACAACTAATTTAAATTTTTTGGAAAACCAAAGTTTGTATTTGTTGCTGTTACCATAATTAAGCAATACAATTTTTTCCTAAAATTTTCTAAACCCAAAAACCTCTCTTATTCTTCCTTTTCCTTTTCAGCAAAAAAAAACAGAAAGAAAAATTAAAAAGAAACGCAGAGGGAGGCAGCAGGCCCAGCCCAACTAAACCCACGGCCTGCTACCCCCCTCCCCTTCTTCCTCATGTACGGCAGCTCATCCGAGCTACCCACGTTGGCGTACGGCGGAGCAGACGCCCCCCGCGCGTCCTCCTCCCCCCTTTTAAACCCTAGCCACGAGCTCATCCCGTGCCCTAGACCTCCCTCCTTCCTTCCACCTCGCCGCGCCGCCATTTTCTTCTCTCTCTGCCCGCTTCCTCTCTCTCTGAAACTCCCCACCGATCACCATCGTGTCTGAATTCCGATGATCGCCGCCGCGTGGTCCCTCCTTCCCTCCGGTTAGCAGCGGGAATCGATCCCCTGTCGCTTCCTCGACCTCCTCGACACCACAGCAGCCTCGGGGAGCCGCTCCATCGTCGCCGCCGTCCTCTCCGTCGCCGGCCAAACTCCACCCCGAGCCTCTGCTACGCCTCCATCGAGGGTGAGCTCCACCTCTTCCTCTCCCTCCTCTCTGCAAACACCCGCGAGCACACACCTCCTTGTACGCAGCACACGCACGCATCCACGGCACGATCAGCAACGCGCACGCAGCAGCGGCTCGCCGTCGGTGACCCCCGCTCTCTCTGTCAGTTCAGTAACTGAAACCAAATTCAGTTCGTCAGTCTTATTCGCGGATCTGAACCTCAACCTCCCCCGTGCACCTTACTTGACAAGAAGCGTTCAGTAGCGCAGCGGCAGCAACTGCGCGCACGTGCTCGAAGCCTAGGGTTCGATCCCCACGGGAGGCATTTAGCCTCCCCTTTTTTCACTTGCACGCGCACGCGCTTGGGCCCGCGCGGCAGTGGCCCTGGAGGCCACGTCGCCCCTCATCCACGCCACCTAGGCGCCACGGAGGCCAGGGCCCACTGGCAGTGGCCCATTCTAGGTCACTGCGCAGTGTAATTCTTTTTCTGCCCCAGTTTTCTTCTAAATTAAGTCCCTGGCTTTTACAGAATAGTCCCTAAAATCAAAATGCAAATAACTTTTGATTTACAAATCCAAATAATATAAATAAAATATGTATACTGAACCAAATTTAATTCTCTACCTGTTTACATCATTTGTTTTATGTTTTGAACATTTAAAATTGTTTCAAAATTCAAATACAAACAACTCCTTTTAAATTTGGTTAATTTCATAACTAATCCAAACTTAATTCAAATATCACATATAAAATATGTTTTCCATGCTAAATTGAACCACCTCTTCAAATATAAACTTTGTTTCATGTTTTGAATAATTAAAATTGGTTAAATAATTTAAACCTTGTTTAAATCATTTAAAATTGCTAAATTCATAACTTGGTCAAATTAAATTATTTTTGAACTTATAAAATATTGTTTCAAACCAGAAAAGTTTAAACTTTTCAAATATGAATTGGGTTTAATGTTTTGAACAAATAAAAATTCAAATAAATTCATACTTGAATTAAATTCATTCAAATCTTGCTTAAACTTGTTTAATTCATAAGTAATTCATTCTAATTCCTTTTTCAACAAATGAAACATGTTTTCCACCTAAAATTTTGTGTTCTTTTCAAATATGAATTTTGTTATTTATTTTGAACAATTAAAATTGGTGAAAACAACACATGCTTGTGTAACTCCTTTAAGAAGCAAATTTTCATAACTTAATAAATAAAATTCCAAACTTAGTAAACTTTATTTCAAATTGGATCTATTGTTGTTTTCTTTTTGTTTTCCTCATCCATGCATCATGCTAATCCACTTTCACATGATGGTTAGTTGTAAACCATTTAATCCAACCTAAATTCATGGGCTTTCCATATGCAATCCAAATTGCATATGGGTCCATTTAATCTGGTTATCATGTCAACTAGCTTATTTTGATGCATCAGTTAAATTGCCATGCATCATCCCATGATTGTGCATTATGCCATGTTATTGATTGCTTGTCTCTCTGCGTTATTTGTTTGCTTCTTCTCGAATAGACGACGACGTTGAGACAGACGAGGTTTACGGCACTACTTCTGAGGAGTTAGCTCAGTACCAGGCTGCTGAGTTTGCAGGCAAGTATTCACTCACATGAACCATTATGTTCCTTTCCACGCTGGATACCGATACTTTCCGTTGTCTATTCTGCTAGCCTTATGAATCGTTGCTTCTGTTCCGAACCTATCACATGTTATCCTTTAACCCTGATATAGCCTCACCTCCACACCTATAACTCCGTTGCTTGTTGCCCGAGTCTTACTAGCATGCTTAGGGTTGTTTCTGCTCGAGTCTGTTGCCCGTGACTTTCTGTTACCATATTCTATTAAGTTCTGGGGCTCGATGTTTAAACAATCAACCTGTTAATGTTGAGGTAATGCTAATTTGATGATAAGGCACCGACAGGAGGCCCGGCGTGGTTTTGAGGCCTGCTAGTGTCGACCCTAATTAGGAAAAGGGTCTTGTCTACTGATCCATGATGAGCGCAATATCCGCATGTGGGAAGCGTGTATGGGCGCCCCCCTCAATTTGATTCGATTCGCATCTTGTCCAAATCGCCTCATTTAGTTCGGGTTTTCCATTTGCCGCATGCATATGTACTTGCGAACCTAGGCCAGGGTGGAACTTTTGTAGTCGGCATTTAGCGAGACACGTTCTTAGAGTGCTATGAGGGTCCCCTTTTCTTCGTGGGGCTTGATTAGCCGTGCGCTCAACTGCACGGGGTTCTTTGGGCTTGATGCGAAGAAGAGTTGGATTGTGTTGAGTGCCCCGCTTGGTGGAAGGCATTCCATCTGGCGGGCTATTCTTACGTGTACGGCCAAATTGGTTCACCCCTGCAGGGTTAAATCTTCTCGAGAATCCGTGTTTTCCGCGGTTATGGTTGACTTGGTGAAAGTACTGGCTAACAAGTACTCAGAACAACTTACACCTAACTAATGATAACTTGATTAGTAATAGCCTTATTGACACAATAAATTGAACCATCATTAATCCAACGGTGTGAGTTATCCTCGGATTGCTTCTTTGGATAAGGGGCGAGATCCAGGATGGGTTTGTTTGAGGTTAGTGGTAGTTGGTTACGATACGCTATCTTATCCCTCTCTTTTAGCCGGAAGTTGTAGCATGTCTCTTTAGTTGGTTAGAGCAGCCCGCTGCCGCACTTTTGTATCACCTATTCTTCCGTTGAACCCAAAGCATCTGTACTTGGTGTTGTCGGGTACACTATGGTAACTTGTGAGTCTTGCTTGTCAGTACGTCTATGTACTGACCCCTTTGGGGCTGTGGTTTCCGCAGACTACGTTTCCGAGGATCCCCATGGTGGTTACTACGTGGAGTATGACGAGGCTGCTGACGAGTAGATAGCGGACCCGGGCAGGATCCGAGACTTCGTGGATGGGCTCCATCTTTTCATTTCCGGCCTCTTAGGCCTATTTGGATCTTTTCTGTACTCAGACACTTTGGATGCTTCCGCTGTGTTGTAATGATGAATTGTTGGGACATGTGTCCTCTGGATGATTGTATTTGCTATCTCTGCTCTAGTGAGAGCTATGTGCAACTTATTTCAATCTTTTGTGTCCTAGAGATATGTTGTGATATCAGTTGTTCTAATGCCGTTGACGTACCATGTGTGTATGTTATGAAGTACGTCAACGGAAGTGTCCTGATTTCTATGGGATGGTTTGCGCAGACGATGGATAGTATAGAATGGTTGTCACACGTCTACGTGTTGGCCTGCTCATATTGAGATGCGGGTGCCGGTATGCCCCGTAAGCCATTTGTTCTACTATTTAGCGGACTGTGAGTATCCTCTAGAAGTCCGGGTGCGACAAATGGTATCAGAGCCTGTCTGCCTGTAGGATCCCTTTTACTGGTCGCAGTTGAATCTAGAAACTATTTTGTAGCTATATAGGAAAAATGAAACGTGAGAGTAGGAATTCTGTTCTTTTATTTCTTTCCCCACCCACCCTCGCTTTTTCTGGTAAGGAAGTGCAACGTTGTTTTCTCTTCTCATCTAAACTTTCAAGTTAGGATTTCACGTATCCTGGTTTCTCTAGGATAGTTATATCTACTAGACCATAGGAATGGAGGTGGTTGTGACATGATTTATCATGTTGCCTACTCACGATTGAGAACGGAGGCGTGTAAGCCCCGGAAGCAGATCCTCTATTCCTTAAGCAGTAGATATTGATCCTTTAGAAGCCCGGATGAGTTTTCCGTAGTACCTCAGGAGTTTTGGTCTCGTGTTTCCCGATGTTGCTTCGATATCCTGTTCTTCTCAACATCCTTTTCGTCCGTTGAAACCTTGTTGTTGCTTTCCACTTCAGTTCTTCTACCGGCGTCTAATCAAAACTTCCCCATCATCTGCAGATGGATCTCAGGTTCTACCCGCAGGTGGTTCGTATGACTCGTTGCGAGGGCACTGCCGGTTATCCGGAGATGCTGAGAGACATGGTCACTTTTCTGGGGTTCCGTTGGGCACCAGAGTACCAGGTCTACGAGCAGCAGCGAGAGTTTGACCAGACCTACTACCAGGCTATCGTCTACATTCTGTCAGATGATGGCATGAGCGTTGTCCACCGCTACGAGGCAGTAGGTTCCACAGTGGATATGGCTGTGCAGCAGGCAGCTTATGTGAGTCTCACCGTCCTTCGTGCTGACTACTGGGGATTTGACGATTCTATCTATCGCCACATCCCCCGTGGCTACATCACTTCGGAGGGAGCTCACTTCACTCTCTACGACAACTTGGATGTCTACGAGCATGATAACTCCAGGCTGCACACCACCGCTCAGTTTGTGAGGCACAGTGACGCAGTTGCCAGCACACTATCTCAGGAGTTGGCTTCAGTCAGAGAGCAGCTCCACCTTGCTTTGACTCGTCTGGCGACTTACACCACAGACTTTGTTGGAGATGAGCGCTTTGCACGTTTCGATCAGCCAGTTGGTCGTCGTCTGCCAGATGCTGGAGGTTACGAGCCGATCAGAGGTCCACTCCTTAACCTCGGTGCTGGTTACACTGGGATTCCACGCTTTGGAGCACATGGAGTCGACGCTATGTACTTCACCACACCTAGAGTCGCTCTCAGACCACGTCAGATCTATGTGGATCGTCAATCTACCTACTTTCGTGGGCGTGCTCCTCACCGTACCTCTCGCCGTACTCCTAGTCGCCGTCCTGCGTGATGAGCATGGGAGTACCGATGTATCCATTCTTAGCTATGTTTAGTTATCCTTTGGCATTCGAACCATTTGTGGTGTGTTGGATATTCTGATGTATTTGAACATGTGATGATGTACCTGTTGGTTATCTATTCATGCGTCGGAATAATCTCTCTTTCGGTTTCCAAGTCTATCCTTTTCTATTGTTGTGCTAAAATGCATTTCCATTCAGGATGCCGCCAACAAGGAACAACCCGCCTGAGCCACCGCCAATCACGGAGCTGTTGACTCAGATGACCCAAGTCATGGCACAGATGGCCCAGTTCCAGACTAATCAGCACAACAACCAGATGGCTCCACGAGTCAGCATCAAGGAGTTCCTCAGTCTGGGTCCGAGAGCTTTCGTGGCCACACGCGAGCCTCTGGATGCTGATGACTGGATCCGTGAGATAGCTAAGGCTCTGGAGATTGCTCACATTGCTGAGGAAGACAAGGTCAAGTATGCCTCCTACCTGCTGAAGGGTCAGGCAGCTACTTGGTGGGAAAACTACCAGGCCATGAGAGCTGGTTTTCCAATCAACTGGAATTGTTTCAAGGAAGCCTTCCTGAAGCACCACATTCCAGATGGTCTCATGGAAAGGATGCGTGAGGAGTTTTGCTCACTCAAGCAGGGCAAGCTGGACGTCATTGGCTATCAGAGTGAGTTCAATCACCTCGCTCGTTACACTGGTGATGAGGTGTCCACTGAGGCTAAGAAGATGGCAAGGTTCCGCAGAGGTTTTAACCCGAAACTCAAGTACGCCCTCACCAATATCAAGGCCAACAACTTCGAGGAGCTCGTTAACACCGCGCTCAATGAAGAAAATGGGCGCAAGGCGTTCGAGGAGTCTCGCAAGCACTCGCGTGAGGGTGGTTCCTCCTCCAACATGACCACCCCTCCGCAGAAGCGCCGCATCTGGGTGCCAAATGGTGCTGTCACTAGGGCTCCATACGCCCAAGCTTCTCCAGGCTTCGCTCCCCGCCCACCCAACCCTGCTCAGATGCATGATCAGAGGGCTTCGATGGGGCAGCCAAGGCCAGGGCCTCTTCGTGTCGTCACTTGCTACAAGTGCAAGCAGACGGGGCACTACGCTGACAAGTGCACGCAGAGGCAGCTACCTCCACCACCACCTCGTCCCAACACAAACCAGGCAATGGTGCGCGCTCCCCCGCCTAAGGCCTTCAACTCCAACAACAGGCCTATCGGGAGGACCGCAAGGGTGAATCATGTCAAGATCGACAAAGCTGAGGAAGCTCCTGACGTCGTTCTCGGTATATTACCCGTAAACTCTTTTCCAGCTAAAGTGTTGTTTGATACCGGAGCATCGCATTCTTTTGTGTCAAAGATCTTTGCCACAACAAACAACCTAATGGTGGTTCCACTAAGCAATCAAATCACTGTTCACTCCCCGGGATCTCAAATGTTGACTTCCAAGATAAGTAAGGATAATCAAATCCTAATTGGAGGCCACATTTTCCTTGCTTCTCTCATGTTGCTGGGAAGTTCTGACATTGATGTCATTCTTGGTATAGATTGGCTGAAAGCTAATAAAGCTAGGATTGACTGTGCTCAAAAGTCAATAACTCTGTTCCACCCTTCTGGCCAGATAGTCTATTCTCCAAATGAATCAAATTCCATTGAGCTATGCAACCTCGACGCAAAACCCCTTCCTTCACTTGAAAATGTTCCGGTGGTTTTCGAATTCCCTGACGTCTTTCCAGAAGAGTTGCCAGGGATGCCTCCGGACAGAGCAGTTGAGTTCGTGATCGAGCTTGAGCCAGGTACTGCTCCAATCTCTAAGCATCCTTACAAGATAGGAACTCCCGAGCTGAAGTTGTTGAAGGAACACATTTATATGTACATGGAAAAAGGTTACATTCAACCTAGTTCCTCGGCTTGGGGTTGCCCAACTCTGTTCGTTGCGAAGAAGGATCACACAAAGAGACTCGTTGTTGACTATCGTCCTCTTTACGAGAAAACCATCAAAAACAAGTATCCAATTCCTCGCATCGATGATCTTATTGATAAACTTGCTGGAGCCTCAATATTCTCAAAGTTGGACTTGAGAATGGGTTACCATCAGATAAAGATCAGAAAAGAGGATATTCCAAAAACAGCATTCACCACTCGCTACGGTCTATATGAATTCACCGTCATGTCCTTTGGTCTCACCAATGCACCGGCGACCTTCTCTCGACTCAAGAATTCTGTCTTCCATGAATAACTCGACAAGTTCGTTGTGGTATATCTTGATGACATTCTTGTCTACTCAAAATCCGAGGAAGAGCATGAAGAACATCTTCGTCTCACTCTCATGAAACTTCGCGAGCATCGTCTATATGCCAAATTCTCCAAATGTGAGTTCTGGATTCCAGAAGTTGCTTACCTTGGTCATGTCATCTCCGCCAAGGGCATAGCCATTGATCCAGAAAAGGTTAAAGCAATTGTTGATTGGAAACCTCCAAAAACGGTGAAGCAAGTAAGAAGTTTTCTTGGCTTGGCTAGCTATTGCCGTCATTTCGTCCAAAACTTTTCCAAGATTGCCAAACCTCTCACTGATCTCACAAAGAAGGACAAGAAGTTCGTTTGGTCTCCACAATGTGATGAGAGCTTCAATCTCCTAAAGACTAAACTCACTTCTACACCAGTTCTGGTTGGCCCAGATCCTACCAAACCTTTCTAGATATTTTGTGACGCTTCTCTCCAAGGTCTAGGTGCAGTTCTTATGCAAGAACGTCAAGTTGTGGCTTATGCTTCACGTCAGTTGAACGCACATGAGCTCAATTATCCCACTCATGACCTTGAACTTGCAGCAGTTGTGTTTGCTCTCAAGAAATGGAGGCAATACTTGTTGGGAAATCGCACTGAAATCTTTTCCGATCATAAGAGTCTGAAATACATCTTCACTCAACCAGATCTAAACCTCAGGCAAAGGAGATGGATTGAAAAGATTAAAGACATTGATCTCACCATTTCTTACACTCCAGGCAAGGCTAATGTTATGGCCGATGCTCTCAGTCGCAAGTCGTATTGCAATAATCTCATGATCATGGAAAGCCAACCTCCACTTCATGAAGAATTCCAGAAGCTAAACCTTGGTCTTGTTCCTCAAGGTTATCTTGCAAACTTGACAGCCAGTCCAACTCTCGAGGACAAGATTCGTTCTGAACAACTTCGTGATGCTGAAATCAAGAAGATGGTAGAACACATCAAAGAAGGCAAGGAGAAATTTAAGTCCTTCTCAATTGATGACAAAGGAACTGTGTTCTTCGAAGGACGCATTGCGGTTCCTCAAGTTCAAAGTCTCAAAGATGTCATTCTCAAGGAGGCTCATGAAACTCCTCTCTCCATACACCCTGGCAGTACAAAGATGTACCAGGATCTCAAGACATTGTATTGGTGGCCTGGCATGAAACGTGAAATTGCTCAATACGTTTCTGAATGCGACGTTTGTCAACGTGTTAAGGCATTTCATCAGAAAACAGCCGGTCTTCTCCAACCTCTGAAAATTCCTGAGTGGAAGTGGTACATGATTGAAATGGACTTCGTCACTGGTTTTCCAAAATCCAAGAGGGGCAACGATGCAATCTTCGTTGTCATTGATCGTCTCACTAAAGTAGCTCACTTCTTTGCTGTCAAAGAAACAATCTCAGCTAGCCAGTTAGCAGAACTCTACACAGCAAAGATTGTTCCTCTTCATGGTGTTCCATTGGAAATAAGCTCAGACCGTGGAAGCATATTCACTTCTCATTTCTGGAAAAGCTTTCAACAAGCTTTGGGCACCAAACTTCTGTTCAGCACATCCTATCACCCTCAGTCTCAAGGGCAAGTCGAAAGAGTCAATCAGATTCTCGAGGATATGCTCAGAGCATGTGGTCTCTCCTTTGGCATGAAATGGGAGGAATGTCTTCCATATGCTGAATTCTCCTACAACAACAGCTTCCAGGCAAGCCTAGGCATGGTACCATTTGAAGCTCTCTATGGCCGCAGATGCAGGAGTCCAATCAATTGGTCTGGAGCTGGTGAACGTTCACTCTTAGGCCCTGACATTGTTAAGGAAGCCGAAGAGAAAGTTCGCATCATTCGTGACAATCTCAAGATTGCTCAGTCTCGTCAGAAAAGCTACTATGACAGCAAGCACAGGGATATGATCTATGCACCTGGTGACAAAGCATATCTCCGTGTAACTCCCCTCGGAGGTACTCATCGTTTTGGTGTGAAAGGAAAGCTTGCACCAAGATATATTGGTCCTTTCAACATTCTCTCAAGGCGTGCGGAAAATGCCTATCGTCTTGAACTTCCAGAAAAACTATCCAAGGTGCACGATGTGTTTCACGTGTCACAGCTCAAGAGGTGTTTCAAAGATCCAGATCGTGCAGTTGATCATGATTCCATTGAACTGCAAGAAGATCTATCTTATGAGGAGCACCCTGTTCGAATTCTCGATGAGACCGAGCGTAAGACTCGCAACAAGAGCACCAAGTTCTTGAAAGTGCAGTGGTCCCATCATTCCGATAAAGAGGCAACGTGGGAGACCGAAGAGGATCTTCGCAAGAATCTCGGGGCGCGATTCCTTCAAGGGGGGGGGGGGCGTTTTGTAACATCCCAAGTATGAAAATCACCTTTAGAATGTATGCTAATTGTTATTTTATGTTTTGCATCATGGCATCTTAATCATTGCATTTGTTTACCATTTGTTTCAATCTGTTTTCCTTTGTTTTCCCATTTGAAATTCAAACAATATTCAAATGTTTTGTTTCATACTTGCTCTGTTACAATTTTTTCCAAATAAAAAGTTCAAATCAAAACATCAATTGTTTCCATTAAAACTCTAAAGTGCAAACTATCAAATGGTTCTTTTTAATAATTCACTTAATTCAATTTGCATTCAAATTCAATTAAAATTCCAAACAGCAACCATTTGAAATTTATGAAAATTGCAAAACACTTCCAATCAATTTGTTTCAAACAAACATGAAGGTTCAAACTAGTTAAACTATTACTTTCAATATTTCATTAATATCAAAATTTCAATCAAATTCAAATAACAATGCAAACAACAACTAATTTAAATTTTTTGGAAAACCAAAGTTTGTATTTGTTGCTGTTACCATAATTAAGCAATACAAATTTTTCCTAAAATTTTCTAAACCCAAAAACCTCTCTTATTCTTCCTTTTCCTTTTCAGCAAAAAAAAAAACAGAAAGAAAAATTAAAAAGAAACGCAGAGGGAGGCAGCAGGCCCAGCCCAACTAAACCCACGGCCTGCTACCCCCCTCCCCTTCTTCCTCCTGTACGGCAGCTCATCCGAGCTGCCCACGTTGGCGTACGGCGGAGCAGACGGCCCCCGCGCGTCCTCCTCCCCCTTTTAAACCCTAGCCACGAGCTCATCCCGTGCCCTAGACCTCCCTCCTTCCTTCCACCTCGCCGCGTCGCCATTTTCTTCTCTCTCTGCCCGCTTCCTCTCTCTCTGAAACTCCCCACCGATCACCACCGTGTCTGAATTCCGATGATCGCCGCCGCGTGGTCCCTCCTTCCCTCCGGTTAGCAACGGGAATCGATCCCCCGTCGCTTCCTCGACCTCCTCGACACCACAGCAGCCTCGGGGAGACGCTCCATCGCCGCTGCCGTCCTCTCCGTCGCCGGCCAAACTCCACCCCGAGCCTCTGCTACGCCTCCATCGAGGGTGAGCTCCACCTCTTCCTCTCCCTCCTCTATGCAAACACCCGCGAGCACACACCTCCTTGTACGCAGCACACGCACGCATCCACGGCACGATCGGCAACGCGCACGCAGTAGCGGCTCGCCGCCGGTGACCCCCGCTCTCTCTGTCAGTTCAGTAACTGAAACCAAATTCAGTTCGTTAGTCTTATTCGTGGATCTGAACCTCAACCTCCCCCGTGCACCTTACCTGACAAGAAACGTTCAGTAGCGCAGCGGCAGCAACTGCGCGCACGCGCTCGAAGCCCAGGGTTCGATCTCCACGGGAGGCATTTAGCCTCCCCTTTTTTCACTTGCACGCGCACGCGCTTGGGCCCGCGCGGCAGTGGCCCTGGAGGCCACGTCGCCCCTCAGCCACGCCACCTAGGCGCCACGGAGGCCAGGGCCCACTGGCAGTGGCCCATTCTAGGTCACTGCACGATGTAATTCTTTTTCTGCCCCAGTTTTCTTCTAAATTAAGTCCAAGGCTTTTACAGAATAGTCCCTAAAATCAAAATGCAAATAACTTTTGATTTACAAATCCAAATAATATAAATAAAATATGTATACTGAACCAAATTTAATTCTCTACCTGTTTACATCATTTGTTTTCTGTTTTGAACATTTCAAATTGTTTCAAAATTCAAATACAAACAACTCCTTTTAAATTTGGTTAATTTCATAACTAATCCAAACTTAATTCAAATATCACATATAAAATATGTTTTCCATGCTAAATTGAACCACCTCTTCAAATATAAACTTTGTTTCATGTTTTGAATAATTAAAATTGGTTAAATAATTTAAACCTTGTTTAAATCATTTAGAATTGCTAAATTCATAACTTGGTCAAATTAAATTATTTTTGAACTTATAAAATATGTTTTCAAACCAGAAAAGTTTAAAATTTTCAAATATGAATTGGGTTTAATGTTTTGAACAAATAAAAATTCAAATAAATTCATACTTGAATTAAATTCATTCAAATCTTGCTTAAACTTGTTTAATTCATAAGTAATTCATTCTAATTCCTTTTTCAACAAATGAAACATGTTTTCCACCTAAAATTTTGTCTTCTTTTCAAATATGAATTTTGTTATTTATTTTGAACAATTAAAATTGGTGAAAACAACAAATTCTTGTGTAACTCCTTTAAGAAGCAAATTTTCATAACTTAATAAATAAAATTCCAAACTTGGTAAACTTTATTTCAAATTGGATCTATTGTTGTTTTCTTTTTGTTTTCCTCATCCATGCATCATGCTAATCCACTTTCACATGATGGTTAGTTGTAAACCATTTAATCCAACCTAAATTCATGGGCTTTCCATATGCAATCCAAATTGCATATGGGTCCATT
Organism: Alopecurus myosuroides; assembly: GCA_028641055.1. Lineage (NCBI taxonomy): Eukaryota > Viridiplantae > Streptophyta > Magnoliopsida > Poales > Poaceae > Alopecurus > Alopecurus myosuroides. The sequence continues at coordinate 379,652,324 of CM054058.1, read as the reverse complement.
TAATCTGTTATCATGTCAACTAGCTTATTTTGATGCATCAGTTAAATTGCCATGCATCATCCCATGATTGTGCATTATTCCATGTTATTGATTGCTTGTCTCTCTGTGTTGTTTGTTTGCTTCTTCTCGAATAGACGACGACGTTGAGACAGACGAGGTTTATGACACTACTTCTGAGGAGTTAGCTCAGTACCAGGCTTATGAGTTTGCAGGCAAGTATTCACTCACATGAACCATTATGTTCCTTTCCACGCTGGATACCGATACTTTCCGTTGTCTATTCTGCTAGCCTTTTGAATCGTTGCTTCTGTTCCGAACCTATCACATGTTATCCTTTAACCCTGATATAGCCTCACCTCCACACCTATAACTCCGTTGCTTGTTGCCCGAGTCTTACTAGCATGCTTAGGGTTGTTTCTGCTCGAGTCTGTTGCCTGTTACTTTCTGTTACCATATTCTATTAAGTTCTGGGGCTCGATGTTTAAACAATCAACCTGTTAATGTTGAGGTAATGCTAATTTGATGATAAGGCACCGGCAGGAGGCCCGGCGTGGTTTTGAGGCCTGCTAGTGTCGACCCAAATTAGGAAAAGGGTCTTGTCTACTGATCCATGATGAGCGCACTATCCGCATGTGGGAAGCGTGTATGGGCGCCCCCCTCAATTTGATTCGATTCGCATCTCGTCCAAATCGCCTCATTTAGTTCGGGTTTTCCATTTGCCGCATGCATATGTACTTGCGAACCCAGGCCATGGTGGAACTTTTGTAGTCGGCATTTAGGGAGACACGTTCTTAGAGTGCTATGAGGGTCCCCTTTTCTTCGTGGGGCTTGATTAGCCGTGCGCTCAATTGCACGGGGTTCTTTGGGCTTGATGCGAAGAAGAGTTGGATTGTGTTGAGTGCCCCGCTTGGTGGAAGGCATTCCATCTGGCGGGTTATTCTTACGTGTACGGCCAAATTGGTGCACCCCTGCAGGGTTAAATCTTCTCGAGAAGCCGTGTTTTCCGCGGTTATGGTTGACTTGGTGAAAGTACTGGCTAACAAGTACTCAGAACAACTTACACCTAACTAATGATAACTTGATTAGTAATAGCCTTATTGACACAATAAATTGAACCATCATTAATCCAACGGTGTGAGTTATCCTCGGATTGCTTCTTTGGATAAGGGGCGAGATCCAGGATGGGTTTGTTTGAGGTTAGTGGTAGTTGGTTACGATACGCTATCTTATCCCTCTCTTTTAGCCGGAAGTTGTAGCATGTCTCTCAAGTTGGTTAGAGCAGCCCGCTGCCGCACTTTTGTATCACCTATTCTTCCGTTGAACCCAAAGCATCTGTACTTGGTGTTGTCGGGTACACTATGGTAACTTGTGAGTCTTGCTTGCCAGTACGTCTATGTACTGACCCCTTTGGGGCTGTGGTTTCCGCAGACTACGTTTCCGAGGATCCCCATGGTGGCTACTACGTGGAGTATGACGAGGCTGCTGACGAGTAGATAGCGGACCCGGGCAGGATCCGAGACTTCGTGGATGGGCTCCGTCTTTTCATTTCCGGCCTCTTAGGCCTATTTGGATCTTGTCTGTACTCAGACACTTTGGATGCTTCCGCTGTGTTGTAATGATGAATTGTTGGGACATGTGTCCTCTGGATGATTGTATTTGCTATCTCTGCTCTAGTGAGAGCTATGTGCAACTTATTTCAATCTTTTGTGTCTTAGAGATATGTTGTGATATCAGTTGTTCTAATGCCGTTGACGTACCATGTGTGTATGTTATGAAGTACGTCAACGGAAGTGTCCTGATTTCTATGGGATGGTTTGCGCAGACGATGGATAGTAGAGAATGGTTGTCACACGTCTACGTGTTGGCCTGCTCATATTGAGATGCGGGTGCCGGTATGCCCCGTAAGCCATTTGTTCTACTATTTAGCGGACTGTGAGTATCCTCTAGAAGTCCAGGTGTGACAAATACCCAACGTTTGTTCAGATGATATTCGGAGGGTGGATTATTAGTCATAGATGCAGTTGGACGACGGTCTATGTATCTTGTTGTAATTCCTGCATGAATCACATAGTAATCTTTATGTCTTGCATATGCACTATGGTGCAGCATTCATTTCTATCAATTGCCCGGCTGCAATTTGTTCACCATACATGTTATTTATCTTCTATGGAGAGACACCACTAGAGAACTGTGGACCCCGGTCCATTTTTTCTCATAATGACAATACACACACTGTTTCCACTGTTTTCACACTACTGCTACTATTTTCATACTGTTCTCATACTGTTTTAAACACCATATGTTTAACCTCTTTGTGTTCAGCAAAACCGGTGAGATCGACAACCTCACTGCTTCGTTGGGGCAAAGTGATTTGATTGTGTTGTATAGGTTCCACGTTGCTGCTGAACCGGTAGTGCGCCCTGGCATCCCAGCTGCATCAACCTTCTGAAGTTACTCCTTCCTCCTGCTGGTCGATTCAATCTTGGTTTCTTTCTGAGGGAAACTTGCTACTGTGCTATTCATACCTTCCTATTGGGGTCTCCCAACGAACGTGTGTTACACGCGCATCAAGCTAATTTCTGGCACCGTTGCCTGGAAGGAATAGAATTTCTGCAAGGCGGGTCTCTCACCTCCAATCATTTTTATTTTGTTATTGTTTTGCTTGTTACTTGCTTTATCATGCTTGCTATCAATGGTTGATGTCTTTGAAACTAGATCTTATTGGCAAGGTGGGTTCACGGATGAACAACAAAAATATTATAAGGAACACCTCTTGTCACAAAAAGGGATACATTTATGGGAGAAAATTAATAAATTGCATGAATGTGCTAGAAACTTGTGCTCTACTTATAATGTGTGGGGACCCCAGACTAGCAGTCTGAGACCTCCAGTATGCATACATTCACGATCCCATGATCAGTTAGTCGTGAACAACATACTCGAGTTGGCATTGCAGATTACAACATCCACTACACGAATACACGGCTTACACAACTAGTCACATGACTCAGTTGAAAACAACTGCCACGCAGGGCAGGAACACACACTAAAACACAGCGGAAGTCTACAAAACATACTCGTGGTAAAACCCAAGTCATGCCTTGACTACCTACAGGCTACTTACTCGGAGACGTTCCTTGTTCGCACAGCCGTCAGCGACACCATCTTCTTTTGGTTCTCCGGGTTTCTGCTCAAGGTCTGGCTAAGACAATAGCCAGGGACAAAACCATTGTGAGTACATTGGAATGTACTAAGCAAGACACCCCAAACGAAAGCTATACATGCAAGTATGCATATATATAGGTGGTAGGAAGGCTGTAATTAAGGCTCATCTAGCCATGATGAATTTGAAGACACATCATGGTTGCACAAGTTTTAGTTGTTTTTGTTGAAGAAGATACTTCAAAAGATATGTTATTTCTCTTGTAGATATTTCATGTCCACAAGGTTTTGATAAAGCATTCTAGATAAAGAAAACATTTCTCTTTGCAAAACTTCTTGGAAGATCACATCTTCAAGATCATCATTTACCGGTACCTCAAAGGTACAATCATTCCCTTTCCACGTACCTCCCAGGTACAATTCCAAAACACTTTCCAGCTTTTTGAAAACATTGACACAATGCTAGCCACATGGCCATTCAACTGTCCATATCCGAGGACGCGGCTATTCTGAATAGTTTTACTCTGCAGAGGTGTACACAATCCACAAGATCCAGTACATCCGCCATGAACAACCACGGACTGTCCGAGACAGTATGCAAGCATCGGATAACTGGTCCTAACCATCCACTATGTCAGTGCTAGTAAATGACTACCTCTTCAACTGGGTTTGTTCTCCCCGGCACCGAGTGAGTCAGCCGAATCGATCCGGTTTCCCCTGAAAACACACTGCCATGGCAGGAGACCCAATTGCTGCAACCGGTAGTGAACTTAATCCTACACTGTGAATGTCCTGTTTCTACCTCCTGGCGACAATTCGGTTCGGTGGACTCTAACCCCTATAGCACCTTGAGGTAGAAACGGACTAACACCGACAAGCAATTAGCTAGACCCCGTTCCCATATTGAGGTAATGTGGCAGTACGGCTTGGTTGTCCGGCGAAGACTAGGTTATGTGTCATTTTTGGAAAAACAAGCCGAGAACATTTCCTTCTTCACAAACCTCCCTCGGACAAGGTCCCACCTTTCCTCGGGGTTTTTCCAAGATTTTGCTTTCCAAAAACATCAAGTTAAAATGTCCACTAGGGGACTTAAGTTGATTAAGTGATGATACTAAAATGTCTAAAGGGCTTGGTAACACCAAAATTATATAGTGGATATAGCATATTAGATACATAAAATAGATAGTGGTATAGTTCACTTAAAGGAAAAGGTTTTGAATCAAACTTTTGTAAAACTTAGAAAGTAAAACATGCATGATAGATAATGATAAGTAAAACAATAGCAAGCATTTAGAATGGCTTGCCTTGGCACTGGTCTTGGTCTTTCTCTTGAAATAAACAAGAGTTGCAATAAAAACCTCTCCGGGAAATAATACTGTCTTCGTTATATAACGTCGTAAACTCAAAAAAGGAAAACACCCAATCAGAAAAAAAACATAGGAAAGCACTTGACAAAAAGTAAACATACAGCAAGCATTTCATCAAACAATTACACTCACAATCAAGGGTACTAGGGTGCACACCATCAAACAAAACAGGCACAGACAATACACACGAATGACACTAGAATTGATGTTATGGATCCTCAACCAAAATGGCATGAGTCCAGTGGGTGTGCCACTCTCATATCATGCTCAAATAAGGTTAAATGACTCTCTGGTCATTCATGAGGATGGGAAAAATAACAAGAAAACAACCTAGGAACACATACACATGCATAGGAAAATATTAACAAGCAATACTACAAACCCATAGTAGCACATGCTTTTGTAAACATGGAGAAACAATATAACCAGTACCTAAGAAACCTAATAACAGAGACAAATCAATACCAAACATATCATGGCATCACTCAATACATGAAAATAATCATGGGTCAAAAGACTACTAAAACTAGAGATGCAAAAGGGCCATTTAGACATTCATACATGCATAACAATACTAGATCATCAAACAAGATTTATTCTAACATGATGGATCTATAAGATAGCATCCAAATAATAGAGAAAACAATACCGAGACATGATAGTAATATCAAAATAACAACCTAATCAATGCCTCAAAAATTAAGCATGCAAATAACAACTTATGGCAGAAAATCATCTAAAACTAGCATAGCATGACAAATTTATCTAGGGATTACTCAAGAATGAGAGCAAGAATAATAAGCTAGAATAACAGTAGCTATGCTATGGAAAACAATACTAAAGCATTTATTCAATTCATCATACCAATATTAAGAATAACATAATTTTAACCTATTTTTACTAGGAAAAACAACATATTGAGATTTAAACTATAACAAGCATGGCTTTCACACACAAACCCTATCATACTAGTGAAACACTCAAGACACATTTCAAACATGTATAAATAACCTACACATGCTAGGAATCACTTTTATAACAAAAACAATATAACACACCATTTTAATAAAGGCATAGCAATAGTATGCAGAAAAGAGCTAAACACTAAATATGCTACCAATCCTATTCAGTAACTCTTGAAATCATGAAAATCTAGTATAAGGTTCTCCTAGTCATAAGCAAACCAACACAATTGGATTCACATCAAAATTCATCACCAATAAAATTAAACAATTCACAGAAGTACTCTCTGGACTAAAATTAACATGCATGTCATTTTTACACCACAACTCAAGTCAACACAAGGCCAACTGACACAGATAGACATTTTCAAGGGCTACACAGAACAGTTGAGTTTTCATGTTTTGGATACATAAAACTCAAGTTATTAAATAAAAGGTGTTAATGAGTGCTTCTGCCATTTATTTTAGTTCTCCTAAAATATACCACAAAATACAGATCTACAAGTTTGATATGGTTAAGAATTTGTAGATCTAGTACTGTGATTTTTAGTTTGTCAAGATTTTCTTATTTAAATTTTTATTTCGAATTAAATCAAAGCATTAGATCTGCATCTGCAGGAAAAAGGAAAAAGAACAACCTAAAGAGATGAAACAGGCCGGATCGGCGAGCTGGGACGGCCTGCTAGGCACTCTCCCGCGCGGGAAGAGTTCAAAGTTGGGGTTGGGCCGCGGCTGGGCCCGTTCATCAATGAGGTGCTGGACGAAAGGGTAAGCTGCCGTCGGATCAAGATCCGACGACCGAGAGGGAGCCACGTCGACCGGCGCCGGCGTCAACCACTTTGACGCAGCGGAGTCCGTCCCCGACGGCGGCAGGGGGCTGCGAGCTTGCCGCCGGTGGCGCTAAGGCACGCCAGCAAGCGCATCTTGCACCAGGAGGAGCAGAGAGGCGCCGCCATGCTCTCCGTGCCGTCAGCGCAAGCAGGGAGAGTCAACCCGATGGTCTTCCACGGACGATGGCGGCGGCCGAGCGGGGTCGGAGATGGCGCCGTCCCTCTGGTGGATGAAAATAAAATTAGGGAGTAGCACAAGCATGCAGAGGTAGAGAGGAAGTCGGGAGGGAAAATTTCATGTCTGAAGAGGACCTGGAGCTGCGGCTCGAGGAGATGCTCACCGGCGGAAGGTGGAGCACGATTCCGGCGATGAAGGGAGATAAGGAGGGGGATTTCCATCCTAGTGTTCGATTGAGGTGGAGTGGAGTGGGAGGGACACGTTGGACATCGAGGAGGTGGCTCGGGGAGGCCTAGTCGCAGAGCTCGGCGCATCGGCGACCATGGTGGCCACGGCCGGTGTGCGAGCGAGACGTTCACAAAGGATTTTCCGGGTGCGAGGTTGCCAGGGCAGTAAGGCATGGTGAGAGAGTCCTCCATGCGAGAGGTATTGGAGGGAGAAGGTTCGAGGTGAGCAGGAGCCGTGTGCCAATGCCACAACCCGCAGGTGTTCGACAGGGGCCAGAGGAAGAAGGAGAGCGAGTTGAGGAAAGTGAGGGGCACGGGTGGAGTTCCTGGAGAGCTTTCGGAGATGGTTGACGTGGTTTTGAGCTCGGGCATGCGCCCCAGGTGTCGGAACGCGAGGGACGTGTCGAGCTCGACCTGGACGCCATGGCCAGCTCATGGGCAGGGAGAAGAAGACAAGGAGAGGGGTGGGTTTTCTTCCTGAGAGTCACATGATGCACGAGGAGCCTTGTGGCACAAGGGCTTTGCCTGGAATGGACTGTGGTGGTGGATAGAGAAAGAGAGGGTGAGCACCATCCTTGTCCATTTGTGGTTGGCTGAGGTAGAGAGAGGGAGAGAGGTGGTGGATCAGATAGACCATGTCTAGGAGGTTGGAGAGGATGTTTTCTACCTCACAGAACATGAGAGAGGCAGAGAGAGTGCAATAATTGATAGAGACATGGATGAACCTAACAATGTCCAAAATAACCAGTGGAGGGTTTTGATTGTTTTCACCAAAATTTTGAATAGAACAGATATGAAATATCATGTCCATTGGATAGAGGGTGAAAAATTGAGTCTAGGGATGGTGGTCTCAAAGTTTTCTAAAAACATTTCTTTCACAAAATTTTGGAAATTCAAAAATGGCAGAAACTGTTTTTAAATGTTTTCTCCAAAATTTTCATAACAACTTGCAATTGTTTTTGTATAAGTAAGTCCCACATGACCATAGGCATGTTGGTAATTTTTCCAAGATTTTAGGAAATACTTTTCTTCACAAAATATTTTAAAGTCCATTTCTGGCTTTTTGGAAAAATGGAAAATAATAAATAGTAAATTTCTTTTAAAACAAATACTTTTGAGTTGGGAGGAGAGAGTACATAATATAGGTCTCAAAAGTGATTTTTAATAAACAACTCTTTTGAAAATATTTGAGGCACCAAGTGGAAAAGGGGTGAAAATAGGAGTTTATTTAATAGTTTAAAATCCATGAGAGATAAATAATTAAATGGTCTTTGGAAAATAATTGGACCACATAGAGGTGATATATAAGTCATGAATATGAAAAGGGTAGGTTGATTGGGCTTGAAGACAATAAGGAGTGATTTTGAGCAGCACAGGAAGAGTGCATCAAAATAACAGGAATATGATCAATATTGAGGGTTGCCTTCTAAAGGACTTTGAAAGATGATGCCAAAGTGTTTGAATATCCAAATTAATAACTTGGATTCATAGAATGGATATATACAATGAGATGTATGATGATGCATTGATGATTAGCTCAAGATTTGTCATAGAAGTATGTCTCCAAAGTTGGAGATTTTTAAGAAATCAGCAGATGATATGGACATGAGATGGAATATGATATTGATGCTTGATCTTGTTATTACTAGGTTTTATTTACATAAAACAACACACGTTAATCAACAACCATAAATAAATACTTCAAATAAAACACAAGATAAGATCACAAAACCAGCAGATAAAATAACAAGACACACAGAATCAGTGAAACAGCTGAGTTCAATTTAATTTCCCAGTGTTTTTCTTAAGTGTTAATTTTAGGTGGTGATCAAGACATACCATGACAAGACGATTTTGCAAAGAGGTTCAGCTCAAAATTTGTTATTTCAGAAGAATATAATTGAGGTAAAACACAGGGGTAACATAGTCCCCTCTTATTGTTTTTGCAAAGGAAGGAAGTGAGAAGGAGTTTTTGAAATACTTGCCAAAAACATCTTGGTTGAAAACAGGTTGGAGATGATTACCTCCAAAATACTTTTCATATAGTTTTGGAAATTATCTTTTTTTATCAAAGCTTGGCTTTTGGGTTTCTTCTAAAATCAAAACATTCTCAAAAAGGTTTTTGCTAAAAGAGTGTCACGGATGAAGATGATAATCTTTCTTGTCATGACTTGATCACAAGGGTTGTGTTTGAAGAAAGTTATGATCATTGGATTTAATGTTAGTTGTTAACAAACTCAAACAGAAACACAATCAACAAGCAAATAGAAAATAAACACAAGCATTAGCCAAACATATTAAAAAGATTTTGTTGGCCCTGATTTTTGGGTTATTGAAAACAAATTTTTCATGTCTTCCAAAAATTGGGCTGCTATAGCTCTTCCCCCCTTAAAATGAATCTCGTCCTCGAGATTCGCAAGGTAAAACAAGGAAGAGGGTTTTCTTAACAAACAAAAAACACAAAACTCTTTTTAACCAAAATTTTATTTTTTCTCAGATTTTAAGAAAACCAAAATTTGCTCCAATCCTCAAGATAAGACTGGATACTCATAGAGACCTAGTTGTGTAGGGTAGAGGCTACAAACAACTAGTGATCTTGTCAAGATTTTTTCCCACGATTTGAAAAAGAGTTAGAAGATTGGTACACCCGGAGTTTTCTGGAGTCATACACCGATGTGTGGGACCAAGCCCACTTGGCAGTCGATGCCCTTCTCTCTTCTTCTTCTTCTTCTTCTTGCCTGGCCTTCTCTCCTGGTGTGCACACCCTTGGCATCAGGGCGTCCTGCCCACTGTGAGCTCAGGGTGGGCTGACACCTCGCTATGAGACTGGTGTGAGTGCGACATGTCGATTCTTCGACCACTTGGTGGAGGGATGCGCCGGTGATTTCGCGCCATTTGCGAGTACTGCAGCTGGATTATTCGGCTTTTCCCGTGTAGTGGTCGACAGAGGAGAGGGCTCTGCTCCTACTGCAATAAAAGGGGTCGCCGAGGTTCACTAAATCGCACCACACAATGGGTTTCATTTCTCAGCTCATCAATGATTTCTTCAAGGAGTATGCCACCCTGCTGGAGCGAGCAAATCCCCTGGAGCACTTCGTCATAGTGTTGTTCTTCAGCTGTGGCCTGGTGGGGTGGGTCACGGTGATCGTGGTAGCTGTGGTCTACACCGCCTGGGGCATCTACGACTGGTGGTCTGGCGCCAGGAACGATACCGCGGTGGAAGAAGGACGAGAAGTGGCGCCGGTGGCTGCGGTGGTGGAGGTCCATGCTGGTGGCACAAGGCTAGGAAGACTCGAGTGGCTTCGCCGTCGCCTGACTCGGTGCTCGGCGTCAGGTGAGACTGGCTCACCGTCAGACCAGGTTCGAGCCAGCGAGGGCTAGGCAATGTTAGTGTCTACACCGGGGTAGGTGTAGTGATCTGTGTTGGAAACAGACTTGTATCCTACTTTCTGGAACTTTCATTTGTCAGGTGCAATGTTATCCCTCGAATCATGTATCCCTTTGAAGTTCTAGTGAAAATTGTAGCTCTAAAATGATTCTTCTTGTGCTTCTGGGTGTTTGGGAAAAACAGAGGGATGTGGGTGCACTAACTTGTTAATATGTTGAAACACCGGTGCAAAAACATTAAAAAGGAAAGTTTTTCATACTAATATACAGAGTTGTGGAAAAACTACTCAATCACAACAGAGCAAGGCAATCCAACAAACACAATTATTTTATCAAACAACACTCAGTCAACGGCAAACCAGGTACTTTAAGCACCAGCAAACGTCTAGAATCGATGAAGAACGGGTAGCTCAAAAACAACTGAGCGAAACCTATCGATTCCTATGGGGCTGGGTCGACTAGGGGTTGTTGGAGTCTTCATGTTGTTAACGTTGCTGTTGATCTTGATACATGGCAGAGTCTTTGGATCTAGAGGATTTCTCATCTCATCTTGTGGTTGAGGTCTTCGGAAGGAAGCTTGTTTTTCCTTCGGGTTGCTAACTACTAAGGTCTTCTCGGGACATCGCCAAGTATGCAATTTTTAATAGAAAGATAACAGAATAAAACTTTTTGGTAGACTTTTAAATGAAAAACCAAAGTTTTATGAATTCATGTTTCTTTATTTAGAAAAGATTTTGAGCCATGAAAAGAAAGAGAAAAAGTAGTTTTGTGTCTTCCAATTTACTACTTAAAAAACTAGGCAATAAGTCTTTAGAAAAAGTGGAGCTATGCTTATGGTTTCTTAGAGAAAAACAATTTTGGTGGTAATATAGTTTTTACCAAAATATTTTTATTTCGTATCTAACGTCCATGCTAAACTAAGGTCTCCTAAAGTCAGGATGGCTCTGATACCAACTCTGTGGGGACCCCGGACTAGCAGTCTGAGACCTCCAGTATGCATACATTCACGATCCCATGCTCAGTTAGTCGTGAACAACATACTCGAGTTGGCATTGCAGATTACAACATCCACTACACGAATACACGGCTTACACAACTGGTCACATGACTCAGTTGAAAACAACTACCACGCAGGGCAGGAACACACACTAAAACACAGCAGAAGTCTACAAAACATACTCGTGGTAAAATCCAAGTCATGCCTTGACTACCTACAGGCTACTGACTCGGAGACGTTCCTAGTTCGCACAGCCGTCAGCGACACAATCTTCTTTTGGTTCTCCGGGTTTTTGCTCAAGGTCTGGCTAAGACAATAGCCAGGGACGAAACCATTGTGAGTACATTGGAATGTACTCCGCAAGACACCCCAAATGAAAGCTAAACATGAAATTATGCATATATATATAGGTGGTAGGAAGGTTGTAATTAAGCTCATCTAGCCATGATGAATTTGAAGACACATCATGGTTGCACAAGTTTTAGTTGTTTTTGTTGAAGAAGATACTTCAAAAGATATGTTATTTCTTTTGTAGATATTGCATGTCCACAAGGTTTTGATAAAGCATTCTAGATAAAGAAAACATTTCTCTTTGCAAAACTTCTTGGAAGATCACATCTTCAAGATCATCATTTACCGGTACCTCAAAGGTACAATCATTCCCTTTCCATGTACCTCCCAGGTACAATTCCAAAACACTTTCCAGCTTTTTGAAAACATTGACACAATGCGAGCTACATGGCCATTCAACTGTCCATATCCGAGGACGCAGCTATTCTGAATAGTTTTACTCTGCAGAGGTGTACACAATCCACAAGATCCAGTACATCCGCCGTGAATAACCACGGACTGTCCAAGACAGTATGCAAACATCGGATAACTGGTCCTAACCATCCACTATGTCAGTGCTAGTAAATGACTACCTATTCAACTCGGTTTGTTCTCCCCGGCACCGAGTGAGTCAGCTGTATCGATCTGGTTTCCCCTGACAACATACCGCCATGGCAGGAGACCCAATTGTTGCAACCGGTAATGAACTTAATCCTATACTGTGAATGTCCCGTTTCTCCCTCCTGGCGACAATTCGGTTCGGGGGACTCTAACCCCTATAGAACTTTGAGGTAGACACGGACTAACACCGACAAGCAATTAGCTAGACCCCGTTCCCATATTGAGGTAATGTGGCAGTACGGCTTGGTTGTCCGGCGAAGACTAGGTTATGTGTCATTTTTTGGAAAAAAAAGTCGAAAACATTTCCTTCTTCACAAACCTCCCTCGGACAAGGTCCCACCTTTCCTCGGGGTTTTTCCAAGATTTTGCTTTCCAAAAACATCAAGTTAAAATGTCCACTATCGGACTTAAGTTGATTAAGTGATGATACTAAAATGGCTAAATGGCTTGGTAACACCAAGATTATATAGTGGATATAGCATATTAGATACATAAAATAGATAGTGGTATAGTTCACTTAAAGGAATAGTTTTTGAATCAAACTTTTGTAAGACTTTAGAAGTAAAACATGCATGATAGATAATGATAAGTAAAACAACAGCAAGCATTTAGAGTGGCTTGCCTTGGCACTGGTCTTGGTCTTGCTCTTGAAATAAACAAGAGTTGCAATAAAAACCTCTCCGGGAAATAATACCGTCTTCGTTATCTAACGTCGTAAACTCAAAAAAGGAAAACACCCAATCAGAATCAAACCAAGGCAAGCACTTGACAAAAAGTAAACATACAGCAAGAATTTCATCAAACAATTACACTCACAATCAATGGTAATAGGGTGCACACCATCAAGCAAAACAGGCACAGACAACACACACGAATAACACTAGAATTGATGTTATGGATCCTCAACCAAAATGGCATGAGTCCAGTGGGCGTGCCACTCTCATATCATGCTCAAATAAGGTTAAATGACTCTCTTGTCATTCATGAGGATGGGAAAATTAACAGGAAAACAAACTAGGAACACATACACATGCATAGGAAAATATTAACAAGCAATACTACAAGCCCATAGTAACACATGCTTTTATAAACATGGAGAAACAATATAACCAGTACCTAAGCAACCTAATAACAGAGACAAATCAATACCAAACATATCATGGAATCACTCAATACATGAAAATAATCATGGGGCAAAAGACTACTAAAACTAGAGATGCAAAAGGGCCATTTAGACACGCATACATGCATAACAATACTAGATCATCAAACAAGATTTATTCTAACATGATTGTCGTGATGCGGAGAAGACAGATGCCATGGGATGGCTAAAGTTGGGGCCGATGGACGCTGGGGGTATCCGGGGAGGGATCGCACGGCGAGTAGCCGCGCTCAAGAGACACTGCAAACAACACAATCAACCCAGGTTCGGGGCCCTCGTGTGGAGGTAACACCCCTACTCCTGCCTATCTCTCTGTATCTATAATCTTCGAGTAGCGACAGTACAAGTTTGCCTCTCAGCCGAGTAGCCACTCGGCAGTTCTCTCTAGCTCTAGTGTTGTCTCTAGCAATAAATGCGGTCTGAGGCAACGTCCCTCGCGAAGGAGGGGGCAGGGCACCTTATATACTGGTGCCTAGCCGAATAAACAACAAATAGAAAGTACAAGTGATGTGACTTAAGCACTGTGACATGAGCACGCTTCCGGGATCTCGCGCTGAGAAGCCGCCGCGCTGTACGGCTGACAGGTCATGTCCACTCTGTCAGTCTCACAGTGTAGACCCCCATCCTGTCATGTCCCCTCTGTCCTTGACAAGACAAGACGGATGCCTAAATCTCTGTCACCACGCCGCGTCATGGATGATCACATACCTAGTAAGTTGAACCGCACGCCGGTACGGCTGCGGGATACGCAGGATCTTCGTCAGAACGGCTCCATTGACTTCTGGCCCGAGTAGGCTTGCTGCCCATCTACTTGGACAATAACTTCTTTACTCGGACGAAATATAATCTTCCTCAATATATTCTCTTGGACTTCAGTGAATATGTCCGGATAGAACCTACCGGGTAGCAAGTACCCGGGTAGCCGTCTACCCGGTCAACAGCACCTCGACCTTCACTTTAACACTTGCCTTACCCCTACTCGGGGGTAGCCCCCGACATTAGTCCCCAAAGCTGGTAGAGTCCAGTGAACTTGTTCGTTGGGCCCTGCGAGCTTAAAACAAAACTTGTCTGCATGAAGGGAATGAGGTCGAGTTGCACTTTAACTTGGGCCCATAACCTCCTACTCGAACCATCAACTGTGGTTATCGAAAGAATCTCTTCAACTCCGAGTAGAGCACTTTCTCTACTGTGATGCCGAGTAAATTGACTTAACGAAATCTTGACAACGATCTCGCTGGATCAGATGAAATCCAACTCTCTGTGTCGCTGCGGGGCACGTGGCACGCAGCAGAGACCACGACGCCTCGGTGCAACCGCAGGCCACGCGCCAGCCTCTGCGCGTAGGGCCCATGGCCTGTTAGGTCACGTCGAACTGTACTCGATAGCCCACGATCTGGACGTGGGATTAACTGCGGACGTGGGATTCACTGCGCCCGTTATGCGCGCGTTTCGCGCTGTATGCGTTTCTAACGGTCGGTTAACCCACGCCGCACGATCAATGCCACGATTATTCCACTCGTAACGGCAGTTCGCGGGGGAGAGATAAATACCCCCGCGCCGCCCACTTCTCCTTTTTCCCGTTGCTTCTCCAATCTCATGCCCCTCGCCTCTCCGCCGCCGTCGAGCACATCGCCACCGCGAGCACTCACTGTGCCGCCGCCGCACGCACAGCGAGAGAGAGAGAGAAGCGCACCTCCGCGCAACTCCATCAGCTTCAATCTCCATGAGCCCTCTGATTCCATGGCGAACGGAGACGACGCGATTCCCGCCCGAGCCGGCTGGGGGGGCTCGGACGTGACTGCGGAAGACTGCCAGTGGTTGGTCAACACCCGCCGCATCCCTCCCGGCGTCGTCTGCCGGCATCTTGGCACGGAGCTCGTCCCGAAACCAGAGAAGGATGAGTACGTTGTCTTCCTTTCCCATTTCAAACGCGGCTTCGGCCTTCCCGTCTCCCAATTTTTCTCCGATTTCCTCCGCCATTTCGGCGTTCAACCACACCACCTTCCACCAAACGCCATCGTGATGCTCTCCACACATGCCACCATGTGTGAACCCTGCCTGGGTGTCTACCCAACCATCCATACCTGGGCGAGGTATTTCTTTCTCCGGAGGCAAAAGGTTCCTGATCCTGGCAACACCTCAGCTCCTTGCGTGATGACCCAGACAGGTAGCGCGATGATGCTGCAGCGCCGCACCAGACACCACCCGAGAGTTCTCGGGCTAGAGACAGTGCGCAAATGGCAACGTGGGTTCCTGTACGTGAAGAACGTACCCGCCGAGAAGGGAAAGCCCATTGAAGACAGGATAGGGTTCCCTCCGTTCGTCAACGCGCTGCCCACCGGGCAGAACTGGGGATACGACCCAAAGAGGACGGTGCCAGACGTCGTTCAGGTCGAGAAGCGCCTGACCGAGCTGGTGAAAGGAGAGCTGATCCAGGACGACCCCATCGCTTGCTGGATCTCGCGCCGAGTACTCCCGCTCCAGCACCGAGTGCACAAGATGTGCTATATGGGAGGTGCCCGGGACTGTACCCGAACGACGACCTTCGAGCTCAGCAAGGCGGATGTGGCCATCTAGGCCAGGTCCATCATGCAGACCTCGCTCACCGAGAACTAGGCGTACGGCTTCGTGCCGTATAGCCGCACCAAGCCCATCGAACAAGTTAGCGTTCTATGCTTTGTGTTTGCACTCTGATACCGAATAGGTAGTTTCTCAGCTTTATATGCTTAATGTTTGCATGCTGCACTGAGTAGGTCCTTACACTTATCTTTTTGGCTTCATATGCTTTGTGTTTGCATGTCGTGCCGGATAGAATTACTTAGCCTAATATACTTTGTGCTCTCATGCTATCCCGAGTAGAACTCCTTAGCTTAATATGCTTTGTGTTTGCATGCTATCCCGAGTAGAATTCCTTAGCTTAATATGCTTTGTGTTTGCATTCTATCCCGAGTAGAATTCCTTAGCTGAAATTCAACTCACTGTGCTTTATCCTTGCCTTAACAGTACATCAACCGCCATCGAGAAGAGGATAACGAAATCCTTACGGCCAACTGAACCATGGACCGAGAAGAAGATGACAAGACTGCCTATGATACTCAGGATACCTTGTGTATCCCCAATGCCATTCAACCTGGTAAGTCTCGAGCAGGTGCCTCTATTCGGGATTGGTCCGAAGATGAAGAAGGTGATTGAGTTCACCTCTCTGCACACTAGTAGCAAACTTTGATTTCCTTCTCTGTTTCTGAATTCCTTTCTTCTTCTACTCCGCAGAGGAGCCTGAGTTGGACGACGAGGAGGAACCCCTGGAAGTTGATCCTCTATCCATGGCCGCTCCCAATACTCGGAAGAGGGTTGGCAGTGGTGCCCAGGAACCTCCCTCCAAGAGGACCAAGAAGAAAGCCGCGACCAAAGCCGGCGCTTCCCGCAAGAGGAAAGCCCCAACCAGCAAAGGGTAAGTGTTTCTCCGAGTAAAACTTTGACTTATTGCTGCTTCCTGCTGTTGTTTTTCCCTTCTCCCTCTTTCTGCCTTCTTTCTGAACCTGTTTCTTCTTCTAGCGCTCCTCTCGACGCTGATGCTGCTGCGGCCGGACCTCGCCCCAAGAAGAAGACACCCGTGCCCCGAGAGCAGCTTGTAGAGCTCTCGGATGAAGACGAGGACCAGGACCAGCAGGATAGGACGCGTGCGTCCTCCCCCATTGATGAGGAACAAGATCTCGGCGCCGAGAACGATGGCGCCGGGGATGACACCGATCCCCTCTCCGAGCAGCAGCAGACTGACGCGCAGTAAGCTGCCCAGGACACTACCAACGACGAGATGCCGCCATCTCCCCCAGCTGCATCAGCTGGGGAAGACACTGAACACGCTGCCGAGCAACAGCAAGAGGATGCCACCACCGAGCAGCAGCAAGACACCAATGCTGCAAAACAAGATGATCCCGCAGCCGGGCCGCGGGTAGAAGATACTATTGACACAACGCCAGATCCCGCTGCGGAGCCAGGCGCTGCACCGAGTAGCCGGCCACCTGTGCCGCCAACTCCGCAGGTGACTCCACCCAGCGCAACAGTTCCTCCACCTCCACCTCCTCAGCCAACTCTTCAAGTGCCACCGCCTCCTCAGCCAACTCTCCAAGTGCCACCACCTTCTCAGCCAACTCCTACTCCAACAACTAAGAAAATCACCGAGTCTGGAGCCGAGGCCACCCGACAGCAGCCAAAGAGTGCAGCTTCGCAGGCTGGGCAGTAGATGCCGGCCCCCAAGCCGCAAGGCGGGCAATCCGGGAAGCAGGTGAAGAGCACTCAACTGACGCTCACCGCGCCCACTTCCAGCGCCAACCCGGCTGGCTCTGGGGTCACTGGCCCCGTCGAGAAGCAGAGTGCTGGCGCTAGCGGCAGCGAGCCACGCACCTACCCCGAGTACATGATGACTTTGTCGCAGCGCTACCAAATCTCGCTATCCAAGGAAGAGAAGCGACTAGCCGCTCTCAAAGAAAGCCAAGCCGTGGGAACCTCCAAGTCCAAGGGGAAGAAGGCGATTCCTGAGCTTTCTTCTCGTGGCGAAGAAGATGAGGAGCTGCCCGAAGAAGGCCTTACGGCCATCTTGGAGAGAGTAGGCTATGTCGATAAGGCTTGGAACAGCAAGGCGCACGGTAACCCCACCTGGAACGGTACCGAGTTGGGCCAGCTCGATCACTACCGAACAGATTGGAACAAAGCTGACGTTGGCTCAGTGGGCATGAAGGTTGCCAGCCCTTGTTGTACCCTGGCCGGGAAGCTGTTCGTCATCCGAAAAAACATCAAGGACATCGAGCAAAGCTATGTGGTAAGTGTTTCTTCACCTTCTTCCATTTTCCGAGTTGTTGATTTCTTCTTTCTCTTCTCTTTTTCCCTTAGTCATTCCCCCAGTCCCCGAGATTCGGGCCGAGTAGGTGAAGACTCATCCGAGTTGACATTTACTCGGGCCAAATCTTCCAAAAAACTTACACTTTCCCCTTCTTCTCTGCAGGATAGCGTCCAGAAGAGGACCAAGGTTTTCCATCGGTTACTCTGGAACCACCGCAACGCCAAAGAACGTATCCTGGCTCTGGAAGCCGACAAGAAGGACAGTGAGGCGATGGAGCTGATGGCCCTGGACCGCACTCTTCAGATCTGAGGTCGGAGGTAAGCTTTCAGCATTTCGGTTTGTGCGTTTTGTGTTTACGCCCATGTTTGCTTTTTTGCTTCATTGCTGTTTTCTCTACAGGCAAGCTCAAGGACTTGGTGGAAAGGCACCAAGACTGCGAAGTTTTCGCCGCCTCCGCCCAAAGCAAGATCTCTACTATGGAAGGTGAGTCTCCCTCCTTCTTCTCTGCAATTGTTTCTTCTCATCTGGTTACTCTGCTGACAATGGTGTTCTCCTTGCAGAAGAGTACAAAAATTTCCGGGAGCAACACTTGAACTGCCTCACGCCTGCTGAGGTGCAGCAGCAGTTGCAAACCCGAGAAGCAGAAACCGAGCAAGAACGCACCGCGGAGAGGGCGGAGTTTAAAAGCTCTAGATTGACTTGAAGGATGCCCTCCAGACTGCCATCAACCACGTCAACGAGAAGCAGGAGTTTGAGAGGAGATCCAATGCCGAGAAGCGCGCACTCGAGCTGGGGATCCAAATGCTGAAGGACCATAACTCGGCTCTTGTTACCCAGATCTCGGAGTCACGCCGCATCCATGACAAGCACATTTCAGACGAGACCGACTAGAAGATCAAGCTGGGAGCCCTGCTGGTGGACCTGGAACGTGAGTTGCCTTTACCCTGCACTTGGCTTGGTTTTCTCTTCTCTGCCTTCTTCTACCCGGTTTTACCTCTTCTCGGTATCTGTTTCTGATTCACACTAGTTCCTTATGCAGACATCTTCCCGGAACTCCGCTCTGCTGGTGTGCCAGCTTTGGACAAGGCAAGACAGCTCAGGGCCGCATCTGTTCTAGATATTGACAACACATCCAGCATCAATGACCATCCCCTCAACATCAAGACGCAGACCGCTCCCTCAAGGGCCTGGGCACCTCCATGGTGTCCACTGGATTCAAACTTCACAAGCTATTTTGGACTGAAAAGGAGGTGCCTGAAACCTTCCGCGAAATAGCTGAGAACCTGAACAACGTCAAGGCTGAGCTCAAGAAGTGGCGTGCCTCTACAACTCGGGCAGGAGCTGACGAGTGGCTGCATTTCATCATCAGCTGGTACGAGAACCTGGATCTCGACAGAATCAGCACGCGCCGCGAAGACTCCAAATGGACTGAAGATCCTGATTGCGTCGCTCGCCGAAAGGAGGTGGCCTATGAGATTTCCTCCTACGCCGAGACCAGCGTCTACATCGACGGCCTCACCGATCCGGACACCGATGTTGGAGAAGATGATGATGATCAGGACGATGATGAAGACAACAATGTTGCCAGCGAAGACTTGGCCGAGTTTGAGGAAGGTGCCGCAAAGGGAGCATCCGAGAAGGGGAAGGCCAAGGTGACTGAGGGGACCGAGCAGCAGGGCAACACGGAGGAATCCGAGTTGGCCACCAACACAGAGGCTGAGTAGTCGCAACCCACCGCTCAGGAGGCCACCATCACCACCGAGATGCTGATCGAGGAGCTAGCTCCCGAGCTGGGCGTGACTGGTGCTGCGCCAACTGGTTTCTACCCGATGCCCAGAACCCAGTCTACTCCGTCCACCTCTGCAACGGATCCAATCTCCGTGGCCGCAACAACCTCCGAGCCAACTGCCTCTGCCAACACCGACGCGGACAACACTTCTTCTACTCTGGTGTAATTCCTGCACACTTTATCTTGAAACACTTATCACATCCCTGGGATGCCGGGTGCATATCTAACCGATACCCTTATGTTTGTTTCTACTCATCTTTTATTTCAGTTAATGTTTTAGCAACTCTGGCTCAATGTCGGGTTGTGTTTCTATGCAAGTCCCCGAGTTGCATTTTTTATCCACTCTCTCTTTTCGTCTCAGCTCTTACCTGCCACTTGTGGCTTTTTTGGTAGTCGAGTCACAAGATTTCAAAGTTTGAGTTTCAAATACTTAGCCACTTAGAAAAAAAGCATGGTAACGCTGCCCACCACTTACCCGAAAAGAAAGAACATAGTAAAGAATACTCTACTCGGTTGCTGCACTTCTCTTTTCCTTAGCAATTTTTCGTGTGTTCATTGACCTTTGGCTTGTTCTTTTGCTTGCCATGAAGCCGGGTTGCAGACAGCAGCAGAGTCGAAGAGTTGGCCCTTGGGTTTAAACACACTACTACATATGCTTTTGAAATTCTAAGTGGTTCAACCGAATAGACAAAGTAAAACCGAGTAGAAACACATGGAGCAATTTGGACAAGGGTAGTCCCCGAGTTTGAATTCGGAGTGACGACTAGAATTTAACTCGGGTGAGAAAGTACATACAGAGTTTGTTCATGAATGAAAACGTCGGAGTAGAGCTACATTCCAGGGGCGCTTAGATTCCTCCCCGGCTTTATCCGGCCTGTTCTTCTGCGGTGCCTGTGCGTCAGCTAGATAGTAGGCATCATTGTGCAGAGCCTTGCTCACAATGAAAGGCCCTTCCCACGGAGGGGATAGCTTGTGCATCCCGTCTGTGCGTTGCACGAGCCTAAGGACCATGTCTCCTTCTTGGAAAACCCTTGGGTTTACTTTCCGGATGTGATAACGCCTCAAGTTTTGCTAATAAACAGCTGAACGTGACAGAGTTGACTCTCTTGCTTCTTCTAGCAGGTCAACGTCATTTTCTCGAGCTTCTCTCGCCTCCGCCTCAGTGTGGAGGGTTACTCGGGGCGAGTCATGCTCTAGGTCAGTGGGCAACACGGCCTCAGCTTCATATACCAGGAAGAATGATGTGTATCCGGTTGATCGGTTAGGGGTAGTCCTTAGACTCCACAACACCGCCGGCAACTCGTCCAGCCAACAACCAGGCGTTCGCTGTAATGGCTCAATCAGCCTTGGCTTTATGCCTGTTAGCACCATGCCATTTTCTCTCTCAACTTGCCCATTGGAGGCCGGATGCGCAACAGACGCAACATCTAGCCGGATCCGCTTCTCTCTGCAGAATCTTGCGAAAGCACCCTCAGCAAAGTTTGGGCCGTTATTAGTGATTGTTGGGGGGTTACCCCCGAGTAGGTTAAAGGCAAGTGGTAAAGGTAACAGTCAGAAGAGAAGTTTGGTCGAGTAGCCGCCTACCCGGTACTTGCTACCCGGTCGACTGCTACTCGGTCTTACGAAAGGATGACCAGAAGGAGATATTAAGCGAGTTATGTCCGTTCGAGTGGAAGAGCTGGTCCGAGTAAGATTGGCGGGAATCTACTCGGGCCAGAAGTCAAAGGAGCCGTTCTGACACAGGATCCCGCGTATCCTGGGTCCGTACTTGGCACTATTCAAACTACTGTTCATCTGGGACCGGCCTGCCTGACAGTGACAGTGTGGAAGCAGGCGGTCGCAGGATAAGGGGGCCCTACTCTGTGTTTGGCACAGTGATACCAGACTGTCCCCTTGGTTTTGCCCAACGACTTTCCGGATGCAGCCAAGATTAGGAACCAAAGCTGTCAGCGGGAACTCGGAAGAAGGACGATGTGCACACTATGTCGACACTTGTCCATGTTTGGACGTATCCGGCTGGGCACCATGTATATAAGGAGCCCCGCCGCCTCCTGCGAGAGGATCGCATGCTGGGACAGAGGAAAACCCTAGATTCTTGACCTAGTTCATCACGTAGAGAGAAGAGTGGCTACTCGGTAGCAAGAACATTGTACTGTGCCTACTCGGTGAGACACCAGAATACATAGAGAAAGGCAGGAGTAGGGGTTTTACCTCCTCACGAGGGCCCTGAACCTGGGTAGATTGCGTTGTTTGCAGTGTTTAGTTCTTACCTCACGCGGCTACTCGTTGCGTGATCCCTCCCCGAGCACCTCCAGCATCCATCGTTCCCACATCTTTAGCCATCCTATGGCATCTGCCGTGACACCACCACGACAGTTGGCGCCCACCGTGGGGCAACCAGCGGCGCTGGCTGGAGTTTCTGTTCGGACGGGATCTTCTTCAGCGGAGCGCGTAGTTTGTGGCCTTGTCCACAGATTCGGCTCCTTCGACTTCGTCACCGACAACGCCGGCGATTTCTGCGGCAGGGCCATGCCGGAGGGCGGCTCGGTGATCTCCTTCGGCTCTCACCTCGTCTACGTCGCCACCGTCGTCGACCGCGTCTACCCCGAGCTGGTGCATGACACGGAGGATCCTCCTACGGTGATCGCTGCTCGCGGAAGGCCTGCGCGCCGTTCTGCGAACCGCGCCGAGGTGATGGTGACCGGCTTGGCGGAAAACGCTGGCGCGGCTGCTACTGGCGCCGCGGCCGTCGTCGAGGATCTTGCTACCACGAGCGCTGGTGGCAGGACTCACAGGCCTTACGAGAAGGAGTGTAACCTCCCTCCCTCCACCACTCCGACTATTCCCGCGTCGGCTGGGCGGAATGGCATGCCGTCTCCCACCGACCTCGAGCTCCTGAGCATGAAGGAGCAGCTCGAGCGGCAACGCCAGGAGCTGCTCGCCGAGCAGGCGGAGTTGGACAAGGTCAGGCTAGAGCTTAGCTTAGACCAGCTTGAGTACAACAGGGCTCACGGCTTCACACCAGTCACTAGGAGAGCTAGCAGAGTAGGCGCCACGCGGCGCAACCTGGGTGCCGAGATGGCGACAGTGGTAGAGGTTCCCGCTCAGTCCGCCACCGCAAACACTTCCACTAGGCCTAGGTATAGCACACCTGCCAAGACACTTAGAGCTGCAGAGGCAGTGGCTGCCGAGTTGCCTCGTCTCGACGGTGACGCGCGTGTTAGGCAGCAGGAAAGGCTCAACGAGTTGGTGTTAGAGGCTGCTAGGCAGAATGAGGAGTTCCGGAAGGCCAACCCGGGTGCTGGAGCCTCGCAGGTAGTGTACTCGCACGCGGCTAGATCTAACGATCAGGCCTCGTCTCCGCATCCCAGCCGCGAGAAGAGCCGCAGCGGACGTTCCGCCAGAGATAGGCAAATGCAGGTGTATGACCCGGCTGCTGCCGCGAGACAGCCTGCTGTGCCGCAGCAGCACGGGCAGGAACACAACGCTGCAAGAGCAGGCTCTCAAGCCCATCAAGCTCAAAGCCAGGCTCGAGGTGGAGCACGCCCAGGTCCTTCTCAGCATCCCGCAGCTCAGCCTACTCGGCAGAGGCAGCAGCCGCGCGCAGTGGCACCAGTCGCCAACCCGGTGGAGCAGCCTGCGGCTGTGCAGGTGGACAGATATGATGACGGCTACTCGGCCATGGAGATGGCTGGCTATGATATTCAGGACCGTGTTGGCGAGCGCGTATTGGCGCCTGGAGATGCGAGGCATCAGCTGGACCGGATCAACTTGTCAGCTCGGTTGGAGAACACGGGTCCTCCTGGCCCCGAGTGCTTTGGCCCGCGCATCATGAACGAGCCGTCCGTGAAGAACTTCCAGCTCGCAAGGTGCACCAAGAGCTACAATGGCAGCACCAAGCCAGAAGATTGGCTCAATGATTACGTCACCGCAGTCCATATTGCGGGCGGCAACAGGAGATGGGCGGTGAGGTACGTCCCGCAGATGCTAGAGGGTCCAGCTCGCATGTGGCTCAACAACTTGCCCAAGCACAGCATAAACTGCTGGCTGGACTTCTCGGATGCCTTCGTCAGCAACTTCACCAGCACTTACAAGAGGCCGAATAGGCCACAGCAGCTGTCCGCTTGCAGGCAGCGAGAAGACGAGACGGACCGCGAGTACCTTACTCGGTGGAGCACATTGAGGAACACCTGTGAAGGTGTGAATGAAACTCAGGCCATCACTTGGTTTGCGCAGGGATGCAGGCATGGCAACATGTTGTGGCAGAGATTGCAGAGGGAGATGCCAAACACTCTGGCGGAGACCATCAAGATTGCGGATCAGTACGCACTCGGTGATCCTACTCAGCCCTTGATGGACTCATCTGAGCCGAGAAGAAACTTCAGCAACAGCAAGCGCAACGAGTTCCGCAACAAGCGCAGGGGTGACCGAATAGATACTCGGTATGACCCTGAAGAGGTGAATGCAGTGACTCTTGGAGCTGGTGGTAGCCAAAGGCAGAAACCTGCTGGAGCCTACGGGCAGAACCAGAACCAGGGCCAAGGCAACAAGAAACCGTTCCGTACTCCTCAGTCGGGTAGCGGCAACTCCGAGCAGCCGAGGAAGTTCGTCTTTGACGACATGAAGGATGGCCCATGCAGTTTTCACACTCACCACCCCTCAAGGCCTGCTAACCACACTACTCGGCAGTGCGAGTGGTGGGATGTGATCAAGAATGATGGCTTGCGTCCTCCTCCTCCTCTGCCAGCGGCCAATGCCAATGTGCAGCCCACTCGCGCACCCGCAGCTCGGCCGCCAGTGTACCCGAGAAGAGAAAATGTGAACCAAGTGGCCTTGGGAGCCAACCGTCACTTCAACAATGAGAGCTACCGCAACAACAACAACAACTACAACCGTAACAACAACAACAGAGGCAACAACAACTACCAGGGCAACAACAACAACGGCAACAATGGGGGCTCCAACCAGTACCAAGAGCACCATGAGAGCTACATGATCTTCACCTCTGAGCCAGTCGACAAGCAATCACAGCACAGACGTGCCATGGAGGTCAATGCAGTGATTCATGCTGTCCCTCACTACATGTATTGGTGCGACCAGGAGATCAGGTGGTCCCGAGTAGATCATCCCAAGGTGATGCCCAATCCGGGTAGTTATGCCTTGGTGCTGGATCCTACTTTCCTGGGTCCCGAGAAGAATGTGAGGTTCAGCAAGGTGCTAATCGACAACGGCAGCAGCATCAACATCGTGTACACAGACACACTTGAGAAGCTTGGCCTGGCCGAGAACATGATGCTGCCCAGCAAGACCACCTTCCATGGTATTGTGCCCGGGATTTCGTGCAACCCGATTGGCCGAGTGTGGATAGATTTACTATTCGGCACCAGGGAGAACTGCCGCACAGAGCGCCTGCAGTTCGAGGTGGTTGATCATCAGAGTCCTTACCATGCTCTACTCGGCAGGCCTGCTCTGAGCAAGTTCATGGCCTCTACTCATGTTGCATATCTGAAGATGAAGATCCCTGGTCCCAATGGCATAATTACTATCTCTGGTGATTACAAGAAGTACATGGAGTGTGCCTCTGCTGGTTCCCAGTTGGCGGAGTCGATGGTGATTGCTGCCTATGACTGGATTCTTCGAAGGCTGCGAGTTCCAGCACATTCACCGGGCAGAGAACGAAGCAGCAGACGAGCTGTCCAAGTTGGGATCTTCTCGGCAATCCATCCCGGCGGGAGTTGCCTTGGAGCACTTGAGGAAGCCATCCATCAAGCCCTCTCCCAACTCGGAGTCAATATTTGTTTCTGCTCTGCCAAGTGAGGAATCTGATCCCATGGAGATTGACTGGGAGAATGCTACAGGAAACCCGGGGACTGCCGTCCTCTACTCGGGGACTGCCACTCCTTACTCGGGGACTGCCATTCCTTACTCGGGGACTGTCGTCCTCTACTCGGGGACTACCATTCCTTACTCGGGGACTGCCATTCCTTACTCGGGGACTGCCACTCCTTACTCGGGGACTGCCATTCCTTACTCGGGGACTGCCAATCCTTACCCGGGGACTGCCAATCCTTACTCGGGGACTGCCACTAATTACTCGGGGACTGCCTCTCCTTGCTCGGGGACTGCCACTCCTTACTCGGGGACTGCTGTCCTTAACCCGGGGACTGTCGCATTCATTGAGGAAGTCCTTGCCAATCGATCTGGGCTTCAGAGAAGTGCTCCCATCCCTAAAGAGCAACCAGAGGTGCCTGTCCCGATGGAAGTGGACGAACCAGTGTTTCCCATACGGGAGACACCGAGTTGGGCCATGCCCATATTATCCTTTCTAAGGGACGGTACTCTGCCAGAAGATGAAGTGGCTGCAAGACAAATTCAGAGAAGATCCAAGGGCTACACTGTATTCCGAGATGTGCTGCATAAGAGAAGTGCCACCGGCGTGCTGCAACGTTGTGTGGATCCAGCAGAAGGAGAAGAAATTCTGGTAGAGATACACCAAGGAGAATGCGGGCATCACGCCTCTTCTCGGGCATTGGTCAAGAAAGCTTTTCGGCATGGCTTCTACTGGCTCACAGCTCTGCAGCAAGCCGAAGACATCGTGAGGAAGTGCAACGGCTGCCAGATGTTCGCGAGTAAGATTCACATGCCTGCTTCCGAGCTGAAGACAATTCCTATCACTTGGCCATTTGCTGTTTGGTGTTTGGACATGGTCGGACCCTTCCAGCCGGCTAGAGGCAACATGACTCACATCTTGGTCATGGTGGACAAATTCACCAAGTGGATCGAGGTGAAGCCTATTCGAAGGTGCGATGGGGCCACAGCTGTGAAGTTCGTGAAGGATGTGATCCTGAGATATGGCTACCCGCACAGCATCATCACCGACAACGGCACAAATTTTGCTGAGGGAGCAATGGTGCGGTTCTGCAGAGATAAGCATATCCGACTAGACGTTGCGTCAGTCGCGCATCCCGCTTCCAATGGACAAGTTGAAAGAGCAAACGGCATGGTACTGGCAGGCATAAAGCCAAGGCTGATGGAGCCACTGCTGAAAACACCTGGGTGTTGGCTAGACGAGTTGCCAGCAGTGTTGTGGAGTCTAAGGACTACCCCTAACCGGTCAACCGGCTACACGCCATTCTTCTTGGTATACGGGGCTGAGGCCGTGTTGCCAATAGACCTAGAGCATGACTCCCCCCGAGTAACCCTCTACACTGAGGTGGAGGCGAGAGAAGCTCGAGAAGACGACGTTGACCTGCTCGAAGAAGCAAGAGAGCTGACTCTGTCACGTTCGGCTATCTACCAGCAAAACCTGCAGCGTTATCATAGCCGAAAGGTGAACCCAAGGGTTTTCTGAGAAGGAGACTTGGTCCTTAGGCTCGTGCAGCGCACAGCCGAGATGCACAAGTTGTCTCCTCCATGGGAAGGGCCCTTCATTGTGAGCAAAGCGCTGCACAACGATGCTTACTATCTTATAGATGCGCGCCCACCACAGGCGAACAGGGCAGATAAAGCTGGAGAGGAAACCAAGCGCCCTTGGAATGTAGCTCTACTCCGTCGTTTTCATTCGTGAGCAAATATGTCTATGTACCCTCTTATCCGAGTTGAAATTCTATTCTGCAATCTGAAATTGATCTCGGGGACTGCCCTCGTCCAAAATTGCTCTAAGTGTTTCTACTCGGCTTTACCTTTTGCCTATTCGGTTTCTCTACTTCAAAATTCAAAGGTACATTGAGTACTGTGTTTAAACCTACATGCCAACTCTTCGACTTTGCTGCTGTCCGAGACCCGGCTTCATGGCAAGCAAGAGAATAAGAAAAAGGTCCATGAGCACAAGAAAAATTACTAAGGAAAGGAAGAGTGCAGGAACCGAGTAGGGTGCTTTTATTACTGTTCTGTGTTTTATCTTTTCGGCTAAGTGGTGGGCTGCGTTACTATGATTGTTTCTAAGCGGCTAAGTATTTGCAACTCTACTCTTTAACTCTTGTGACTCGAATACCAAAAAAGCAACAAGTTGCGGGTAGAGCTGAGACAAAGGGAGAGAGTGAATAAGAAATGCAACTCGGGGACTCGCATGGTAACGCAACTCGGCATCGAGCCCAGGCTGAACAAATTGATTAAGTTGAAAATAACAAGTGGGAATAAAAATGAGTAGCAACGGAATAAAATAGTCTGATACATTTGCACCCGGCATCCCGGGGATCTGATAAATGCTTGAGAAATAAAGCTGCAGGGTAAACTCAGGTCGAGGCGGCGTTCTCGGTGCTAGCCTTGGCTGCCTCGTCTTCGGTAGTGGCAATGGTTGTGTTCGCCTCTGCACTGGCATCAACAGACTTTGCTGCTTCGTCCTCGGCGTTGGGCTCGGTGGCTACCTGGTCTGAAGTGGCCGTGGCCACCGAGACGGGCGTTGTCGCAGAGGTGGAGCCGCTGGCTTGGGCGCGAAGGTTGACGGTGTCGTCAAGGGCAGCTCCCGACGAGGTGCCGAACTCGAGCGCGGAGGTGTCGATCGACATCTCCACGTTCTCGTCCTCCTCATCGCTACCCGCGATGACCGCGGCCTTCCCCTTCCCGTCCTTGGCAGCTGGAGAGTCGAAGTAGCTCAGGTCCGGCTCGTCGGTGTCCGTCTCCTCGTCTTCATCCTCCTCCTCGCCCTCGTCCTCCTCGGTGTCGGGCTCGGTGAGGCCGTCGATGAAGGTCGCTGTGTCGGCATACTGCGCGATCTCGTGAGCAATCACCTGGCGAATAGCCACGCAGTCGGGGTCCTTCTCCCACTTGGAGTCTTGGCGCATCTCGCGGATGATCTGCATGTTCAGGTTCTCGTACCAAGTGGTGACGAAGAGCAGCATCATGTCTGCACCTGCCCGAGCTCCCGAGGCGCGCCATTTCTTCAGTTCAGCTTTCACGCGCTGCAGTTTCAAGGCAAGCCCAGAGATCGTCGTCGGCGCGGAGTCTTCAGGCCAGAAGACGCTGTGGATCTGGAAGGCGACGCGCACCAACTCGGTGCCCACGCCCGCTAGCCGCGGACACTGGCTCTGTATAATCAGGATACTCTCCTCGATTTCTGCTCTGGTGTCCATAGGCTCGCCCTTCTCAGCACGAGCTGCTCGGATCTTTTCCAGGGCGGGCACGCTAGAAGATTCAAGGTTGGGAAAGATTCCTGCAAGAGCTATCGAGAAGATCAGAAACGATAACAGAGTGGAAGCATGAAACGAGAAGCAGAGAAGAAAGGCGCAGCCGAGTAGCGGAGAAGCGGAGAAAAGGGAGCACTTACTGTTCAGATCATGACACAGCCCTAACAGCTGGGTCTTCCATGTTTCCTCGTTGGATATATGCTTCTCTTGGAGCAAGCGGAGCTCCTCTAGCTGAGTGAAGAGCCCAGCGTTGCTTTTCGTCAGCACCTCACACTCCTGCTTGAGGGTTCTTTCCCTGGCCTTGGCTGCTGCTTCGCTCTTCGCCTTCTCGGCGATTACTCTATCTCTTTCGGCACCAAGATTGATAGCATCCTGGAGCGCAGCCTGCAGCTGGACTTGGAGCTTCTCCATCTCAGTAGTGTGCTCTTTCATCAGCTCCACAGCCTGGCTGGACAACTGTTGCTGCACCTCAGCCGGTTTGAGGCAGTCTTGATGCTCCTCAGCGAATTTCTTATGATCTTCTGCGGGAGGCAAAGCACGGTTAGCAGAGAAGCGAAAGGAAGAAGCACAGGAAAAGCCGAGTAGATGGCAACGTACCTTCCAATCTCTTGATGGTGGCCTGGCCACTCTCGACGAAGGCACGGCAGTTCTCGTGCTCGTCAGACAGGGCCTTCAGCTTCCCTGCAGG
The DNA here is from genome assembly GCA_028641055.1 of Alopecurus myosuroides. Classification (NCBI taxonomy): domain Eukaryota; kingdom Viridiplantae; phylum Streptophyta; class Magnoliopsida; order Poales; family Poaceae; genus Alopecurus; species Alopecurus myosuroides. The sequence goes on along the minus strand of CM054058.1, from coordinate 379,622,659 downwards.
GTGAAATCAGTTAGCGCAAAAAGCAGAAGCGGGCGTAAAACACCAAACGCAAGAACCGCGCAGCTAGAAGCGTACCTTCAACTTCAGACAGCCTCAGAGTGTTGTTCATCACTTCCTTGTCGGCTTCCTCGGCGATCGTTTTCTCTTTTTCCAAGGCGGCAATGCGCCTCTTGGCAATGGCATGATTCCAGAGTAGCCGACGATGCAAATTGGTCCGTTTCAGTACGCTGTTCTGAGAAGCAAAAGAAACAAGAATCGGGCAAAGTACTTGAGATTCAACCCGAGAAGGTGGCTACTCGGGAGAGTGTCCGCCTACTCGACCAGAATCTCGGGGACTGGGTGATGGATAAGGAAAAGAAGAAGAGTAGAAAAGAAGTGAAAATGCAACTCGGAGAGGACGAATAGGAACTTACCGCGTAGGATTGCTCGAGGTCTTCAGCGTTCTTGCGGTGGACAAACATCTTGGCAGCAAGTGTAGCAGAGGTGGTCGAGACAGTCATGGGTTTGCAACCCAAGTCCACCTTGTTCCAATCCTGACGCATATGGTCGATGTCGCCCAGATCGATGCCGTTCCAGTTGGGGTTGCCGAGAACTTTGCTGTCCCACTTGGCGTCGATTAAGCCGATCAAGTCGAGTACTTGCTCGAGGCTCTGGGACGTTATCGCCTGGTCTTAAACTCCCCGAGAAGCAATGGAGATGGACTTGTCTTGATTTGGGGCCGGGGGCCTGGAGTCCACTGCCACGGCTTTCCTCCCTTTCTGAAGAGCAAGATTCCGGTCCTTGGGGGAAAAGCCGACCTGGTGCTGATGGCTAACCTTCACCATGTAGTCAGGGTAGCAGGGCTGATCAGCTGCAGCGGCGGCGGCAGCAACCGCGTTGGGATCGCGAATAACCAGCTAACTGGACTGGCCAGTTGATGTTGGCGGCGGCATGTCGGCAGCCCGCTTCTTTGTCTTCTCCTTCTGGGCAGTTGGCTTCGCGGCGACTGGCTTCTCGGTTTTTTGCTTCTCGGTCTTCTTCTCCTCAGCCTTCTCCTTCTCGGTGGCTTTCTTCTCGGCTGCCTCCTTCTCTGCAGCATCTTGGGCACTCTTCCTTGTAAGCGGCCTGGCCGGAGGGCTGGGTGCAGCCTCGGTTGTCTGCACCGAGGAGGAATCAGGCTGAGCGTTACCCTGATCTGTTGGTGGCGCCAGGGGCGCGCTATCCGGTGCGGCATCAGGCTGGGCGCTACCCTGCGCGGCGACTGGTTGCACGTCGCTCAGAGGGTAATGCCCAGTCGCGTCTTCTACCCGCTGCTCGGCAGCGGAATCCGGCTGTGAGACATCCATTTCTTCTACCCGCGGCTGGGCCGCGGGGTCTTCTTGTCCAGCAGCCCTGTTGCTGGCTGCTCCTCTCCTTCTTCCTGCCGCTCAAGGGCGGCGTCGTGGTGCATCTCTGTCTCTTGATCTTGGTTCTCCTCGGCGGTGTTGGCCGGAGGAGAAGGTGGCTTCTCTTGGTGAGCAGCGTCCTGCGCCTCCTGCTCTGCGCGGGACTGCTGCTCCATCTCGGCTTTCTGGGCATCGGTGCCCTCTGATCGTGCGTTTGCGGCGTCGTTCTCATCTCCGTCGAGGTCGATTAGATTGTCGACATCGATGGCAGCCTTCTTCTGAGTCTCGGTGGACGCAAGAGCGGCGTCCGCGTCCAAGGGGGCTCTGAAGAGAAAATTGGGGTAAGAAATAATGAGAGGGCAGAGGAAATCAAGGAAAAACAGCGAGGCAAAAGGATTGGGGATCGACCGAGAAGAGCGAGGTGAACCAAAGCGAATAACCGGGAAGGAACTTACCCCTGGCGGGAAGGAATCGCTAGCTTCTTTCTCTTCACGACCCTCTTGGTCGCCTTCTCGGTTGTCTTCTTCTTCTTGGCGGGAGGTTCTTGGGCGCCACTACCTGTCCGTTTGCGGGTGGCAGGAGCGGCAACTGCAAGAGGCTTGACGACCTGGGCTGCCTCGTCCTCATCCTCATCCTCGTCTTCGCCGCCAGCATCAGCGACATCTATAAAATAGAAAGGAAGAAAAGCACTTCAGAAGCAGAAAGCGATTGGTTTGCGCTGCTCGCAGTCAGAGGGGATAAGTTCCATTACCTTCAACTTCATCCTCGGACCAGTCACGAAGAGACGATTCCGCGGGACGGTCACCCGCCTAGGCGGCGTCAGAAGGATCGAGCTGGTCCGTGGTCTCGAAGGAGGCCTGGTCGTCTTCCTCTTAGTCAGATGACCAGTTGCCCTCGAAGCGCTCACAGCTCTCAGCAAGCTGGCGGTCAAGGACCTGAAAGACAGAGAAACATTGCAAATTAGCCGAGTAGCGTGAAGGCATTCTACCCGGATGGGCGTGCAAACACAAAGCACATTAAGCCTAGGGAAATTTGCTAAGTGTCCTACTCGGCAAGGCGTGCAAACAACAAGCACATTAAGCCTAAGTATTTCTCCTAAGTATGCTACTCGGCAAGGCGTGCAAACATCAAGCATACTAAGCCTAGGCAGTTCTGCAGAGTGCTCTACTCGGCGCGGAATGCAATTGCTAGTCGCGGCAAGGAGAGAAGGCTATCTACTCGGATTACATATACTAGTCGTCAACCCGTCGCTTGCACGGGCTAGACAAATGATATTATATCCATCGGCGGTAAAATTTGTGACCTTGAGTTATAGCAAAAACAGAGTATTATGCTTTGAAAGATTGGGTGAAACCGTACTTCCTTCTACACCCATGTGACAATGAATGTGTTAATTTTAAGTATGTTTTTATTATTGTTTTAGCCTGGTGACTTTAGTGATACATGTTGGAGAATATATAAAATAATGTTCTAATCTACATAGCTTATCTGGTAAAGATTTAATGAATGTACTTACATAAAAAAAATGGTAGATTTAATTGCAAACACTCCATATATGTTTTGTTATTTTTCTTATAAGGTGCTTATTTCTAGATTAGCTTATACATACTTTGTGAAAAAAAAAATTGTCGTTGCCATGTTCTAGATTAGCTTAGACATACTCCATGTAAATTGTTCTGTCGGTGCCAGTGAGTATAGTCCTTCTGGAGTAAGATGGGAATTATTGTCGAAATGGAGCCAAACTTTGTATATAGAAGCTGCCATTTGTCATCATCATGGTTTTTATATGCCCTTCCAACACCAATTTGTTTGGTAAGAAAACAAAATTATATATTATAGAGTTTAGGCCAAATGTACGTGCGTATTATTTTCAGCGTCTAATCTAATTATTTTAAAGATATTATTAGCGTATGTTTAGACTTCTATTTTATTACTATTCAAGAACTTGAGGAGTCGTACTTACTATTTGACTTACTAACATAGAAGGAGATTATTATTTCTCTATTCAATGAAGATGTATAGCAATCTGAAAGCGTAACTGCTTATTTGATTATTTTCAACTATTTCTTAAATACAATTTTGGCGCCAAAGCAAATTATGTTCAACCATTTTTTGAATACAATTTTGGCGCCAAAGCAAAATATCTGCGTTAGTAGAATTTTCTGGTATTCCAATTTTAAATGTGTTCAAATTTACTCTAGAAAACTGTTTAATATACCTGCTTTTATAGTCTAGTTTCATTGAGGTGCCTGCTTAACCTGCAATACGTTCGGCAAGCGTCGAGTAGAGTGATCAGTAATATCATCCGGGGCTTGCCACGGCTGTGACCAAGCCGTGCGTGGCGTCGATCGGGGTGATCAACAATGTCTTCTGGCGGCTGCTGCCTTGCCTCCTGTCAGTGCAATATGCAGAGGTCATGTATGTCCAGCCTAAACTGCTATTTAATCGCTAATTTGACTAATGTATACTATGCATGCATGTCATATACGCCAGCTGATATTTGCACACACATACAACGGCGAGAGATGAATTGATTAAAAGTATTCTTTTTTGTCTGGCTTGAGAAAGCTCAATCTATTAAATTATGCATGTCGTGAGGAACAGCCTAAACCTTGGCTGCAATCGTAACGGCTTCATGTTTTTTCTTTCGTTTTTGACACAATGCGGACTTTAACTTGCTACCAGATTCCTATAAAAAATTATGCAATATCTTATAGAAGGCCAACTAACTTAAATTCAAAAGTCCATATTAGAAAGGTCTCAGCATATTTTTTCCATCCCATCTCACGTACAACATGATGGCAGGCTATCGTGCTATGTTACTATTTGTCACGTCTTACATTAGTTTTTTTGCACCGTTCATATCTTAGCACAAAAATCGAGATTCCTTTTTTTCTCTTCACATCTCACGTGCAACACGATGTTAGGTATCGTGCCAGATTATTTGTCACGTCTTATGTTAGTTATTTTTTGCACGTTTCATCCTAGCCACAAAATTAATATCTAACCGCTGAATTAATTTTGATGATGTGGACTAACATGAAAGGTTTAATGGTGCCTCCAATTAGTAAATATAAGATACTGGAAGGAGAGTAAGGAGAACGTACCCGTGGAATCGGCTTCGTGCGGCTGAAGGGGATGAACCCATACTGCCAGTTATCTCGGAGGCCCGTGGTCAGGATGGACCTTGCGTGCGCGGCGACGTCCGTGTTGCTGAGCTCGAACGTGGTCGTCCGAGTGCAGTCGCGGGGGCCTCCCAAGTAGCACATTGGGTGGGAGCGCTGCTGCAGAGGCAGCACCCGGTTCCGTATCCAGCAGGCGACGGGGTCATCGCTCTTGAGGCCCTCTCCGATTAGCTCAGCGAGCCGCTCCTCCATCTGCACGGCGTTGCGGTCGTTGGAGGGCTTCGTCTTCCAATTCTGCCCGGATGGAGCTCGGTTGCTCCAAGCAGGCAGATTGATGCGGTCCGTTACCTTTCCCCCCTTCGTGGCGGGGATATTCTTCACGTAGAGGAAGGATTTTTGCCACATACGGACGGAATCCAAGCCCTTGATGCGAGGGTGATTGGTTCCCGTCCGCTGCACCATCATGGCGCTGCCGGTGTCGGTTACCCGGCTACCAGCGGCCGCGCCATCCTTCTTCCCTGTGCTCTGCTGGCGAAGGTGGAAGTACTTCAGCCTTGTCTGCACCGTGGGGCGGACGCCAAGAAAGGCCTCACACACCACGGTGTGATAGGCGAGGAAGACGACTGCGTTTGGGGGGAGATGGTGCATCTGAACACCGAAGTGGTTCAGAAAGGAGCGGAGGAAATCGGATGCCGGCAGGCCGAATCCTCGCGCGAAGTGCGCGAGGAAGACGACATGCTCACCCTCCCGCGGGGCCGGAACGAGTTCGTCGTCGAACGGCCGGCACTGAACACCAGGAGGAACCCTCCGGGTGTTCACGAGCCAGGAGCAGTCATCGACGGTGACATCAGAACCAGCCCAGCCGGCGCGAGCAGCCATGGCACCGAGTGAGAAAGCGGTGGAAGGTTTGGGAGAGTCTGATGGAAAGAATGAATCCGCGGCGGCGCAAAGAGTTGCGCGGCGGCGGAGAGCTCGGCGGCGGAGAAGAAACAGAGAGGCAAAAGAAGAAAGTACGGAGGAAGGAGAAAAGGAAGTTACCGATGGGGGTAGTTATACCCTCTCCTCAGATTACCGTTACCATCGGGGTAGTGGGATCGATCGTGGCCATAACTCTCGTGTGGTGGGGCCTGTGGCCGGTTAGAAACGCACGCAAGCGCGGAACGCGCGCGTAACGGCCACAGTTGATCCCACGACCAGATCGTGGCCTATTACTGCGCTTGATGGGACATGACGAGCCGGTGGGCCCACTCCGTGAAAACTAGGCGCGTGGCACGTCGTGTCCTGGGCAGCGAGACGTCGGGGTCGCAGATGCTTGACACGTGTCCAGTTGCACCACGGAAGGCTGGATTGTGCTCTGCGCTGCGGAGACTCTGCTTGAGAAATCCTCTAAGTCCTTTTTCTCGGACGCAGAGAAGGAGACTAGCCCTATTCGGAAGAGAAGAGACCCAAGGTACTTTCCAGAGTGCTACTCGGAGGTTTTACTCGGCATCTTAAGGCTCAAGGGCGGTGTTGCAAAGATTGGTTTTAAGCTGGCAGAGCCTAGTGAACGAGTTCGCATGACTCTACCAGCTTCGGGGACTGCTGTCGGGGGGTTACCCCCGAGTAGGGTAAAGGCAAGTGGTAAAGGTAACAGTCAGAAGAGAAGTTTGGTCGAGTAGCCGCCTACCCGGTACTTGCTACCCGGTCGACTGCTACTCGGTCTTACGAAAGGATGACCAGAAGGAGATATTAAGCTAGTTATGTCTGTTCGAGTGGAAGAGCTGGTCCGAGTAAGATTGGCGGGAATCTACTCGGGCCAGAAGTCAAAGGAGCCGTTCTGACACAGGATCCCGCGTATCCTGGGTCCGTACTTGGCACTATTCAAACTACTGTTCATCTGGGAGCCCCTGCCTTGCCTGACAGTGACAGTGTGGAAGCAGGCGGTCGCAGGATAAGGGGGCCCTACTCTGTGTTTGGCACAGTGATACCAGACTGTCCCCTTGGTTTTGCCCAACGACTTTCTTCCGGATGCAGCCAAGATTAGGAACCAAAGCTGTCAGCGGGAACTCGGAAGAAGGACGATGTGCACACTATGTCGACACTTGTCCATGTTTGGACGTATCCGGCTGGGCACCATGTATATAAGGTGCCCCGCCGCCTCCTGCGAGAGGATCGCATGCTGGGACAGAGGAAAACCCTAGATTCTTGACCTAGTTCATCACGTAGAGAGAAGAGTGGCTACTCGGTAGCAAGAACATTGTACCGTGGCTACTCGGTGAGACACCAGAATACATAGAGAAAGGCAGGAGTAGGGGTTTTACCTCCTCACGAGGGCCCTGAACCTGGGTAGATTGCGTTGTTTGCAGTGTTTAGTTCTTACCTCACGCGGCTACTCGTTGCGTGATCCCTCCCCGAGCACCTCCAGCGTCCATCGTTCCCACATCTTTAGCCATCCTATGGCATCTGCCGTGACACCACCACGACAGTGATGATGCTGTGCGGGTAGCCATATCTCAGGATCACATCCTTCAGGAAACTCACAGCTGTGGCTCCATCACACTTCCTAATAGGCTTGACCTCGATCCACTTGGTGAACTTGTCAACCATGACCAAGATGTGAGTCATGTTGCCTCTTGCCGGCTTGAAGGGGCCTACCATGTCCAAGCACCAAACTGCAAATGGCCAAGTAATGGGAATGGTCTTCAACTCGGAAGCTGGCATATGGATCTTCCTTGCAAACCTCTGGCACCCGTTGCACTTTCTCACAATATCTTCAGCTTGCCGCAGAGCAGTGAGCCAAAAGAATCCATGCCGAAAAGCCTTATTGACTAGAGCTCGAGAAGAGACGTGATGCCCACATTCTCCCTGATGTATCTTTATCAGAATTTCTTCTCCTTCTTCTGGCTCAATGCAGCGTTGCAGCACACTAGTAGGACTCCTTCTGTGCAGTACCTTATTGACGATGGTGTAGCCCTTGGATCTTCTCTGTATCTTCCTTGATGTAACCTCATCACTCGGCAATGTGCGATCTGTTAGAAAGGATAATATGGGCAGAGCCCAACTCGGTGTCTCCCGGATGGGAAACACTGGTTCGTCCATTTCCATTGGATCAGCTACCAAGGCCTCTTCTGAGTTAAGGGCAAGGCTCCGAGTCCCCGAGTACTCGGAAATGACCCCCTCGATGAATGCGACAGTCCCCGAGTGGAATGGAGCAGTCCCCGGGTTGTAGGCGCCAGTTCCCGGGTTGGAGACGGCAATCCCCGGGTTCTCTTTTGCAACCTCCCAATCAATCTCCATGGGAACAGCTTCCTCTCCTGGCAAGGCAGGAACAAAGATAGACTCCGAATTGGGGGATGGCTTGATGGATGGCATTCTCAAATACTCCAAGGCAATCTCAGGCGAGATAAACTGCCGAGAAGACCCCAACTTGGACAGAGTGTCCGCTGCATCGTTCTCAGCTCGGTGTATATGATGAAATTCACACCCTTCAAAGAAGCCAGTCATGGTTTGCACCAGAAACCGATAAGACGCCATATTGGCATCCAGGTCATCCCAAGTGTCGGATACTTGCTGCACCACTAGGTCCGAGTCGCCATAGCAGGCGATACGCTGCACCCCAATCTCCTTGGCTACTCTCAAGCCATGCACCACTGCCTCATACTCTGCCACACTGTTAGATGCCTTGAAGTGAATCTGCAGCATGTACTTGAGTTGATCCGCTTGGGTGACGTAAGAACTACGCCAGCACCAAGGCCTTCCTTCACTTTGGAGCCATCAAAATGCATCTTCCAGAAGTTGGTTTCCGGCAAGGGAGGCTCATACTGCACCTCAGCCCAGTCCACCAAGAAATCTGCCAGAATCTGTGACTTGATAGCTTCTCTTCTCGCGTACATGGGAGTGTACGCGGCTAGCTCGATTTCCCACTTGGCTACTCTGCCACTTGCATCCTTGTTGCCCATGATGTCCGAGATGGGAGCGAACTCACCACTGTGATGGGATGCTCTTGGAAATAATGCTTGAGCTTCTTGGCACCCAGGTACACGCCGTATGTCATCTTCTGATAGTGCGGGTAGTTCTGCTTGGAGTTGGATAGCACTTCACTGAGATAATACACTGGCCGCTGCACAGTCTTGCCTTCCTCTTCTCTTTCCACCACAATTACCACGCTGACTACCCGGTTGGTAGCTGCAATATAGAGCAGCATTAGCTCTTTGGGTAGCGGACTTGCCAGGATGGGAGCGCTACCCAGCATGGCCTTCGGCTCCTTGAATGCCACATCATCTTGTGGTGTCCACACAAACTTGTCACTCTTTTTCATCAACTGATAGAGAGGCAAGGCCTTCTCGCCCATTCTGCCCAGGAAGTGGCTCAGAGAGGCCAGGCACCCGGTAAACTGCTGCACATACTTCAGGGATATCAGCAAAGACATGCTCTCTATAGCTTTTATCTTTGAAGAATTCGCCTCAATGCCCCGGCTAGAAACTAAGAACCCGGGTAACTTGCCAGCCGGGACGCCAAAGGTGCATTTAGTCGGATTCAACTTCATCCGATATTTGCGCAAATTGGCAAAATTTTCCTCAATATCACTAAGCAGAGTATGTGTTTTATTCGTTCTGATGACAATGTCATCTATGTACACCTGCACATTCTTGCCAATTTTGGCATGCAAGCATTTCTGCATGCATCTCTGATAGGTAGCCCCAGCATTCCGCAACCCAAAGCACATAACACGATAGCAATAATCCCCGTACGGGGTAATAAAGGCAGTTTTTATTTGATCATCCGGGTTGAGAGCTATCTGATGGAACCTAGAGTAGGCATCTATGAAAGACAAAAGCTCACAACCAGCAGTGGAATCGATCACCTGATCTATGCGGGGTAGCAAGAATGGATCCTTGGGGCAGGCCTTGTTCAGGTCGGTGTAGTCCACGCACATGCGCGATGCAGTATCGGCCTTGGGGTCCTCCTTCTTCTTCTCGACCATAACCGGGTTGGCTAGCCAATTCGGATGTAATCCATGATAAAGTTGCTTATCGGCAGCTTGGTGATCTGATCACCGATGGCTTTCCTCCTCTCATCACCAAACCGGCGCATAGCCTGCTTGACTGGCTTGGCGTCAGGACGCACATGCAGCGAGTGCTCAACCAACTCCCTCGGGACACCCGGCAGATCCTCATTGAACCATGCAAAGACGTCATGATTCTCACGGAGGAAGTGGATGAGCTCGCTTTCCTAGTTCTCTCCCAACCTGGCGCCAATGATGGCAACACGGTCTGGGAACTCAGGATCGACCTGGACCTTCTTTGTCTCTTGGAACGCCTGGAAAGCAGTTCCATACTGGGAACTCGGCATGCCAGGCGCAACACCTTGCGCTGCTTGCGCCATAGCCACCACATCGTGCATCTTCTTCTTCTCGGCAGCAATGACCATGGATTCCGCCAGCTGAGAACTAGCAGATGCGCACTCCAAGGAACGCTTGTAATCACCCGCAATGCTGATGACACCATTGGGACCAGGTAGCTTCATCTTCAGGTAAGCGGCATGGGTTGAGGCCATGAACTTGGTGAGGGCAGGCCTACCGAGTAGGGCATGGTAGGGGCTCTGAAGATCAACAACCTCGAACTGCAGGCACTCGGTCCGGCAGTTCTCCCTGGTGCCGAATAGGACATCTATCCAGATGCGGCCGATTGGAGCACAAGACACTCCCTGCACAATTTCGTGGAAAGTGGTCCTGCTGGGTAGCAGCATGTTCTCGGCAAGGCCAACCTTCTCCAATGTATCCCGGTACATGATGTTGATGCTGCTGCCGTTATCAATCAGCACTTTGCTGAACCTGACATTCTTCTGGGTTCCCAAGAAAGTGGGATCCACCACCAGTGCATAGGTACCGAGATTAGGCATCACCTTGGGGTGATCATCCTTGGACCAAGTAACCTCTTGGTCGCACCAGTGCAGGTAGTGAGGCACAGCCGGGATCACTGCATTCACCTCCATCGCGCGCCTACGCTGTGACTGCTTGTCGTCTGGCTCGGTGGTGAAGATCATGTAGCTCTCATGGTGCTCCTGGTACTGTTGCGGTCTCCACCATCATTGTTGTTGTTGTTGTTGTTGTTGTTGTTGTTCCTGTTGTTGTTGTTGTTGTTGTTGTTGTTGTTGTTGTTGTTTTTGCGGTTGCGGTTGTTGTTGTTGTTGTTGTTGCAGTTGTTGTAGTTGCGGTTGGGTCCCTAAGCCACTTGGTGCACATTCTCCCTTCTCGGATTGACTGCTGGCCTGGGAGCAGCTGCCCGAATAGGCTGCACATTGGCATTCGCAGCCGGCAGAGGAGGAGGAGCGGGCAGGTCTTCACTCTTGATGCGGTCCCACCAGCTGCGCTGCCGGGTAGTGTGGTTGGTTGGCCTACTCGGATGCCGAGTATGGAAGCGGCATGGCCCAACCTTCATGTTCTCAAAGATAAAACTTGGAGCACCTCCTGAATCCGGGTTGCCGCTACCATGCCGAGGAGCATTGTATGGCTTCTTGATTCCTTGGCCCTGGTTCTGGTTTTGCCCGTATTGGGCTCCAGCAGTTTTTTGCCTTTGGCTACTCCCAGCAGCCGCCGGACCATGGGTCACAACATTCACCTCCTCGGGATCATACCGAGTATCTATGCGGTCACCTCTACGCTTGTTGCGGAACTCATGGCGTCTCCTGACATCATGGTGCTTCCTTCTCGGCTCAGGAGAATCGAGCAGAGGCTGAGTAGGGTCACCGAGTGCATACATATCTGCAATCTTGATTGTCTCAGCGAGCGTATTCGGCATCTCTTGCTGCAGCTTCTGCCACGACATGCTGCCATGTCTGTAGCCCTGAGCAAACCAGGTAATGGTCTGGGCCTCATTCACACCTTCACAGGTGTTCCTCATAGTGCTCCACCGAGTAAGGTATTCTCGTTCAGTCTCCTCTTCTCGCTGCTTGCAAGCGGACAGTTGATGCGGCCTATTCGGCCTCTTGTACGTGCTGGTGAAGTTGCTGATGAAGGCTTCCGAGAAGTCCAACCAGCAGTTAATGTTGTCCTTGGGCAGGTTGCTGAGCCAAGTCCGAGCAGGGCCCTCTAGCATCTGCGGAACATACCGCACAACCCATCTCCGTTTTCCGCCTGCAATGTGCACAGCGATAACGTAGTCACTTAGCCAGTCTTCCGGCTTGGTGCTGCCATTATAGCACTTGGTCCCTCTAGCTAGCTGGAACTTGTTCACGGATGGCTCCTCAAGGATGCGGCGGCCAAAGCAATCTGGGCCGGGTGGCCCCTTCGTCTCGAGCTGCGCAGACCGGTTGATCCGGTCCAGCTTGTACCTTGCATCAGTGGGCTCCAGCATTTGGTCACCGAGGCGGTTAGTGACGTCTCTTGGATCCGCGTACCCGGCCAGCCCCATCGTCGAGTACCCGTCGTCGTAGCGGTCTTGGTGCAAAGCTGCGGGTTGCACAACCGGATTGGCTGCTACCACAACCACCTGCGGCTGCACCCTATGCTAAGTAGGCTGGGCAGCATGACGCCAAGATGTGCCTGCTCGGTTTCCTCCTTGCTCCTTGCTGTGAGCTTTAGTGTCTTGATAGCCTGCTCCTGCAGACTTTGTGTTTATGGCCGGGCTGCCGCTCTACAGCGTGCTGTTTTGCAGCGACAGCCGGGTCGTACACCTGCATCTGTTTGTTTCTCCCAGAGGTCACACTCTGGACTCTATCCCCATCGGGAAGCGGTGATGACGCCTGATCCAGAGAACAACATGGGAAGCGCCAGCACCCGGATTGGCTTTCCGGAACTCCTCGTTCTGCCTGCCAGCCTCTAGCACTATCTCGTTGAGTCTATCCTGCTGCCTAGCGCGCGCTTCGCGAGTGAGATGCGGCAACTGCCTCTGCGGCCCTAAGAGTTTTGGCGGGGGTGCTATATCTGGGCCTATTAGCAGTGGTCAAACTAGCAGAGCGGCTAACATCCCTACCATCTCTAGCCAACTCCTCGCCTAAGTTGCGACGAGTAACACCTAGCTTGCTAGGCAACCTAGAAATCGGAGTAAAACCATGCGCGCGGTTGTACTCAATCTGGTCTAGGTTAAGCTCAAGCCTAACCTTTTCCAGCGCCTTTGACTCGACGAGTAGCGCCTGATGCTGCTGCTCGAGTTGCGCCTTCAAGGCGGCCAGTTCCGCCTCGTTGGCTCGTGGCATGCCCAGCTGCACGGTAGCATCACCCCGAGCAGCTGGTATAGCCGTGGACATGGAAGGAGGCACGTAACCCGGAATGTTCCGGGGCATGTCGTAGGGCTTGTAGACCCTTGCACCAGCAGGTTCCTCGATGAAGCCCGCGGTAGCGACCGCGCCTTTCCTGGCATCGATAGTCGGGCCCGTCATCATCACCTCCACGCTGTCCACAGAGCAGCCAGTTGGCTTCCCGCGGGCAGCGAGTACAGCAGGAGGATCTTCTGCGATGAGCACCACCTCCCGGAACTCGCGGATGACGGTGGTGGCGACGTAGACTAGGTGTGTGCCGAAGGAGAGCACCGAGCCTCCTGCAGGCATGGGCCTGCCGCCGAAATCTTCGGCGTTGTCGGAGACGATGTCGAAGGAGCCGAATCTGTGAACAAGGCCACAGACCACGCGCTCCCCTGAAGCTGAAATCGGTCACGTCCGAATGTGAACCCAAGCCAGCGCCGCTGCTGGCCCCATGGTGGGCGCCAACTGTCGTGATGTGGAGAAGACAGATGCCATGGGATGGCTAAAGTTGGGGCCGATGGATGCTGGGGTTATCCGGGGAGGGATTGCACGGCGAGTAGCCGCGCTCAAGAGACACTGCAAACAACAGAATCTACCCAGGTTTGGGGCCCTCGTGTGGAGGTAACACCCCTACTCCTGCCTATCTCTCTGTATCTATAATCTCCGAGTAGCCACTGTACAAGTTTGCCTCTCAGCCGAGTAGCCACTCAGCAGTTCTCTCTAGCTCTAGTGATGTATCTAGCAATAAATGTGGTCTGAGGCAACGTCCCTCGCGCAGGAGGGGGTAGGGCACCTTATAAACTGGTGCCCAGCCGAATAAATAACGAATGGAAAGTACAAGTGATGTGACATAAGTACTGTGATGTGAGCACGCTTCCGGGATCTCGCGCAGAGAAGTCGCCGCGCCGTACGGCTGACAGGTCCTGTCCACTCTGTCGGCCTCACAGTGTAGACCCCCATCCTGTCATGTCCCCTCTGTCCTTGACAAGACAAGACGGTTGCCTAACTCTCTGTCACCACGCCGTGTCACGGATGATCACATACCTAGTAAGTTGAACCGCACGCTGGACCATAACTTCTTTACTCGGACGAAATATAATCTTCCTGAATATCTTCTCTTGGCCTTCAGTGAATATGTCCGGATAGAACCTACCGGGTAGCAAGTAACCGGGTAGCCGTCTACCCGGTCAACAGCCCCTCGACCTTCACTTTAACACTTGCCTTACCCCTAATCGGGGGTAGCCCCCCGACAATGATGGATCTGTAAGATACCATCCAAATAACAGAGAAAACAATACCTAGACATGCTAGTAATATCAAAATAACAACCTAATCAATGCCTCAAAAATTAAGCATGCAAATAACAACTTATGGCAGAAAATTATCTAAAACTAGCATAGCATGACAAATTTATCTAGGGATTACTCAAGCATGAGAGAAAGTATAATAAGCTAGAATAACAGTAGCTATGCTATGGAAAACAATACTAAAGCATTTATTTTAACCTATTTTTACTAGAAAAAAACATATTGAGATTTAAACTATGACAAGCATGGCTTTCACACACAAACCCTATCATACTAGTGAAACACTCAAGACACATTTCAAACATGTATAAATAACCTACACATGCTAGGAATAACTTTTATAACAAAAACAATATAACACACAATTTTAATAAAGGCATAGCAATAGTATGCAGAAAAATGCTAAACACTAAATATGCTACCAAGCCTATTCAGTGACTCCTAAAATCATGAAAATCTAGTATAAGGTTCTCCTAGTCATAAGCAAACCAACACAATTGGATTCACATCAAAATTTATCACCAATAAAATTAAACAATTCACAGAAGTGCTCTTTGGACTAAAATTAACATGCATGTCATTTTGACACCACAACTCAAGTCAACACAGGGCCAACTGACACAGATAGACATTTCAAGGGCTACTCAGAACAGTTGCGTTTTTATGTTTTTGATACATAAAACTCAAGTTATTAAATAAAAGGTGTTAATGAGTGCTTCTGCCGTTTATTTTAGTTCTCCTAAAATATACCACCAAATACAGATCTACAAGTTTGATATGGTTAAGAATTTGTAGATCTAGTACTGTAATTTTTAGTTTGTCAAGATTTGCTTATTTACATTTTTATTTTGAATTAAAGCAAAGCATTAGATCTGGATCTGCAGGAAAAAGGAAAAAGAACAACCTGCAGAGAGGAAACAGTACGGATCGGCGAGCTGGGCCGGCCTGCTAGGCGCTCTCCCGCGTGGGAAGAGTTCAAAGTCGGGGATGGGCCGCGGCTGGGCCCGTTCATCAATGAGGTGCTGGGCGAAAGGGTAAGCTACCGCCGGATCAATATCCGACGACCGAGAGGGAGCCACGTCGACCAGCGCCGGCGTCAAATTTGACGCGGTGGAGTCAGTCCCCGTCGGCGGCAGGAGGCTGCGAGCTCGCCGCCGGTGGCGCTAAGGCATGCCAGCAAGCGCAGCTTGCACCAGGAGGATCAGAGAGGCGCCGCCATGCTCTGTGTGCCGTCAGCGCAAGCAGGGAGAGTCAACCCGATGGTCTTCCACGGACGATGGCGGCGGCCGAGCGGGGTCAGAGATGGCGCCGTCCCTATGGTGGATGAAAATAAAGTTAGGGAGTAGCACAAGCATGCAGAGGTCAAGGGGAAGTCCAGAGGGAAAATTTCATGTCTGAAGAGGACCTGGAGCTGCGGCTCGATTAGATGCTCGCCGGCGGAAGGTGGAGCTCGATTCCGGCGATGAAGGGAGATAAGGAGGGTGATTTCCATTCTAGTGTTCGATTGAGGTGGAGTGGAGTGGGAGGGACACGTTGGACATCGAGAAGGTGGCTCGGCGAGGCCTAGTCGTAGAGCTCGGCGCATTGACGACCATGGTGGCCACGGCCGGTGTGCGAGCGAGACGTTCACAAAGGATTTTTTGGGTGTGAGGTTTCCAGGGCAGTAAGGCATGGTGAGAGAGTCCTCCATGCGAGAGGTATTGGAGGGAGAAGGTTCGAGGTGAGCAGGAGCCGTGTGCCAATGCCAAAACCCACAGGTGTTCGACAGGGGCCAGAGGAAGAAGGAGAGCGATTTGAGGAAAGTGAGGGGCACGGGTGAGTTCCTGGAGAGCTTTCGGAGATGGTTGACGTGGTTTTGAGATCGGGCATGCGCCCCAGGTGTCGGAACGCGAGGGACATGTCGAGCTCAACCTGGACGCCATGGCCAGCTCATGGGCAGGGAGAATAAGACAAGAAGAGGGGTGGGTTTTCTTCTAGAGAGTCACATGATGCACGAGGAGCCTTGTGGCACAAGGGCTTTGCCTGGAATGGACTGTGGTGGTGGATAGAGAAAGAGAGGGTGAGCACCATCCTTGTCCATTTGTGGTTGGCTGAGGTAGAGAGAGGGAGAGAGGTGGTGGATTAGATAGACCAGAAGAGAGGCAGAGAGTGCAATAATTGATCAAGACATGGATGAACCCAACAATGTCCGAAATAACTAGTGGAGGGTTTTGATTGTTTTCACCAAAATTTTGAATAGAACAGATATGAAATATCATGTCCATTGGATAGAGGGTGAAAAATTGAGTCTAGGGATGGTGGTCTCAAAGTTTTCTAAAAACATTTCTTTCACAAAATTTTGGAAATTCAAAAATTGCAGAAACTGTTTTCAAATGTTTTCTCCAAAATTTTCATAACAACTTGCAAATGTTTTTGTGTAAGTAAGTCCCACACGACCATAGGCATGTTTGGTAATTTTTCCAAGATTTTAGGAAAGACTTTTCTTCACAAAATATTTGAAAGTCCATTTCTGGCTTTTTGGAAAAATGGAAAATAATAAATAGTAAATTTCTTTTAGAACAAATATTTTTGAGTTGGGAGGAGAGAGTACATAATATAGGTCTCAAAAGTGATTTTTAATAAGAAACTCTTTTGAAAATATTTGACGCACCAAGTGGAAAAGGGGTGAAAACAGGAGTTTATTTTATAGTTTAAAAACTATGAGAGATAAATAATTAAATGATCTTTGGAAAATAATTGGACCACATAGAGGTGATATATAAGTCATGATTATGACAACGGTTGGTTGATTGGGCTTGAAAACAATAAGGAGTGATTTTGAGCAGCACAGGAAGAGTGCATCAAAATAACAGGAATATGATCAATATTGAGGGTTGCCTTCTAAAGGACTTTGAAAGATGATGCCAAAGTGTTTAAATATCCAAATTAATAACTTGGATTCATAGAATGGATATAGACAATGAGATGTATGATGATGCATTGATGATTAGCTCAAGATTTATCATAGAAGTATGTCTCCAAAGTTGGAGATTTTTAAGAAATCAGCAGATGATATGGACATGAGATGGAATATGATATTGATGCTTGATATTTTTATTACTAGGTTTTATTTACATAAAACAACACACGTTAATCAACAACCATAAATAAATACTTCAAAGCAAACACAAGATAAGATCACAAAACCAGCAGATAAAATAACAAGACACACAGAATCAGTGAAACAACCGAGTTCAATTTAATTTCCAAGTGTTTTTCTCAAGTGTTAATTTTAGGTAGTGATCAAGACATACCATGACAAGAGGATTTTGCAAAGAGGTTCAGCTCAAAATTTGTTATTTCAAAATAATATAATTGAGATAAATCACAGGGGTAACATAGTCCCCTCTTATTGTTTTTGCAAAGGAAGGAAGTTAGAAGGAGTTTTTGAAATACTTGCCAAAAACATCTTGGTTGAAAAAAGGTGGGAGATGATTAGCTCCAAATACTTTTCATATAGTTTTGGAAATTATCTTTTTTTTTCTCAAAGCTTGGCCTTTGGGTTTCTTCTAAAATCAGAACATTCTCAAAAAGGTTTTTGCTAAAAGAGTGCCATGGATGAAGATGATAATCTTTCTTGTCATGACTTGATCACAAGGGTTGTGTTTGAAGAAAGTTATGATCATTGGTTTTAATGTTAGTTGTTAACAAACTCAAACATAAACACAATCAACAATCAAATAGAAAATAAACACAAGCATTAGCCAAACATATTAAAAAGTTTTTGTTGGCCCTGATTTTTTGGTTAGTGAAAACAAATTTTTCATGTCTTCCAAAAATTGGGCCGTTACATAATGTTACTTATTGCTTTGATAAATCTCGCTGTTGTAGGAGGTATAAACACCTCGCTTTTCATTGTGAGTATAATGATAATGTTACCATATCTTATTATGTTAAGGGAAATTGTGAACTTTATGATGTGGAACAAATTGAAGAATTTATTGCTTGGAAGGGTGCATTCGAAATTGCCTATTTACTTGAAAGTATTAATGATGCACCTTAAAAATACGAGATTTATGCTATACTTGAATATTTCTTACAAGGATTGTAATTAGTACATAATTGAATATCTTAATAAATGCTCTCAACCAAAGACTAATGCCTTGCAAGAACCTATGGAAGAAGAAATTGCTGAATCTGGAAGCTCAATGGATGAAAAAGAGGAGGAGAGTGATGATCAACACGAAGAAGAATGAACCTACCCATGTCTACTCCAAATGATAGTAACTCTTTAACTCATAATTTTGATGATCATATTGATTATTTTGAAATATCCCTTTTTGGTGAAGTTGCTACTTTCTATACTTGTGACCATGATACTACTATGAATGAAACTTGCAAGAATGATATTGCTATTGTTATTTATGATAATCCATGATACTTTGGTAAATCCTATGATAATCCTCTATTTATTCCAACTATTGATATGCATGATAATGAGGAAGTTTGTTTAGAAAACTTATATGATAATGCTCTAGATGATGGTCCTATGCTACTTGATGTTATAACTTATAATGCTACTGAAAATAGGATTGATATAATGTGTCCTTTACCTTTGAATAGTTACCAATCATTTGATTTTGTTATTGCTAAAAGTCGGAAAAAAGAGGAGATGATTTTTAATTTCGATCCCACTATTTTTGAGCTTGTTACGAATTTGTGCTTTTACATCATGACAAACATGCTTTATGTGATAATTATGTTGTTGAGTTTGTTCATGATGCTACTGGAAATTATTATGAGAGAGGAAAATATGGTTGTACGAATTTTCATGTTACTAAAACACCTCTCATTTTGTTGAAAGTTTTGAAATTGCTCTTGTTCTACCTTCCCATGATTTCTAGTTTGAGCTTCTTTCATTTATTTATTTACAAGATTCATATGCATAGGAAGTGGGTTAGACTTAAATTTGTTTTATACTTGCTTCTTTATGATCTTTTTTGCTTCGATTCATATTTCTTATGTGAGCATCTTCTTCACTTGAAAACACGTGAATCTACTTTTTCTGGGCCTAGCTAAAAGACGTTAAAGAAAAGCACTTCTTGGGAGATAACCCATGGTTTTATTTTTGATTTGTTTTTCTCTGTTTTCTTTGAGTCAAGGGGATGTATAATTCTGTAGCAAATCTTTTGTATCTTTATTTTCATGTTTTACTTGTGCCAAGTAAAGTTTCTGACGAGAGTTGGAGTTGGTTCTGGATTTCTGCGCAGGAAACAGATTTCTGATGACCACCGTAAAAAATCGTATAATTCACAGAAAAATCAAAATGACCTGAAACGTTTTGTGCTTATTCCTCAGCTAATTCCCAAACTGTTTTATTATTTAAGCTTTTTGATTTGAGCAACCTAGGGGTCCCAAAAAAAATCGTCTTTACAGATTGTTCTAGTTTTGGCAGATTCTGCCATTTTTCTTGCATTTGCTCTTTTACGATGTCAAGTGGATTTCTTTGCTTCACGAAACATTAGCGGCTGTAGATAATGTTTTAAAGTATCTATAGCCCTTGTGCCCATACAGAACCCATGAATTTTTTATTGCTTACCTAACCCTCTAATGCGAATTACTCTTTCAGTGTGGTGTGAAGGAAGTTTTCAAGGGTCAAGAGAAGAGGGTGATATAATGTGATCAAGAAGAGTGCAAGGTCAAAGCTTGGGGATTCCCCCGTGGTTCATCCCAGAAAATTTTAAGAATAATCAAGCATCTAAGCTTGGGGATGCCCAAGGCATACTCTTCTTCATCAACAATTTATCAGGTCACTTCTAGTGAAACTATATTTTTATTCGGTCACATCATATGAAATTTATTTGGAGAGTCTGTTTTTTCATTTTTTTTTTCCTTTGGTTATTTTTTTCCTTAATGCAATAATATTATTGGAACCTAGCATCATTGTTTGGGAGATAGGCATGCTCCGCTTTTTCATTTGAATACTCGTTATGCTCGTATTCTTAATTTCTTCTAGCTGCTACAAATTTCCTGTTTTTATTTCATCTCTTATTCATGTATGTTAGTTTTAGTAGTGTTATGTGAGTACTCTCATGTTTTATTGCTGTATAATTTAGAGAGTTTTTCTTAAAACATATTTTGTATGGTGCTTGTTAGGAAAAGAAACTGTTGCATGTGGTAGAATTGAAACGATGCAAATAGAAGCTTGTATAGACTGTGGATAGACTTTTTCATATCATGCTAGATGTTATTTTAATTCTAAATCCTAGTGATTATTTTGTAGCATGATTTGTCTCAAATAGCTGAGAGTGTTTAATGTGCCATTGAAAGAATCATGAGTTGTTCTTGTCATATTGAAGCATAAATTTGTGGTGTTCTCCTTTGAATGTTTTATTTGGTTGACTTGGCGCATGCCTACACCATGTTTATGACTACAAACCAGTCACTTATAGCCTCTATGATCATTTAGTTTTTGAACTTGTATTACCACTTATGCTTTGATTAATGATGTTTTTGTCGCTATGCATGATTATGGCCATTACTGCTCTCTTGATTTGTTGCTCCCAGTCTTTTGCTAGCCTCCACCTGTACTGAATATGAGCTCTACTCATGCATCCAACTCCCAAAAACCAAAGTATGCAAAATGTGTACACCATACCTACCTACATGTGGTATTTAACCGCCACTCCGAAGTAAATTTCTCATGTGTTACCTATAAAACTCTCCAAATTACTCCTATTTTGTGTTCCTGCTTTAGCTCATGAGGACGTGAATAGAGAATCTTTATCTCACTCGTTGATTGGATTTCACACCCTGGACTAGTGGCTTCATTCCCTTATCCAATTGATAGAAGAGCTGGTAGCGGGATGCCCAGCCCCAAATTAATACAAACAAATTCTCTTCACTATTTTTGCCCCTCATTTATCAGTCAAAGCATAATTGTTTAAACAAAAGAGAAACAGGGATGACCTTCTACACTAGTTGCGTCCTTCAATGGGTGCCGCTCTTGTGCAGTCTAGTTGGCTTGTGACGTACTGTATTTTCTGTTTACCATTCGTTGACATAAGCATACACCTTTCTAAAAAAAATGTTTTCAATACCTATGTTTAATAAAATAAAAAGCTCTAGCATACGAGTTAATCCCTGCTTCCCTCTGCGAAGGGCCTTTCTTTTACTTTTATGTTGAGTCTCCATCTTCTAACTTTATGCATAGTTGAGAGAGCATACTTGCCATTATGAGTTTAATGTGCATTTTTCCCAGAAACATTATTAATTGATTCATGATGTGTTATTGTTTGTTGTAAAATTATTTGTTCTAATCTTCATGATTAACTTTTAAGGTATCCTGGCATTTATGTTTTGTCCCACTCTTAAGGACAAGCGAAATATCACTTTGCTATGTTATCTCTATGCCTGAAACAAACGTATAACTTTCAAAGCACTGTTATTCATGATCTTTTATTTGTGTTACTTCTCATGATACAAAGTGATTGCTTTGTTTTATTGCTAGAATTATATTTATCATGCTTGTGTTGAAAGTACTATGATCTCAACTTACATATGCTTTTACAATTTAGGTGATCAAGTTTATGTTGGTAGCATGTCACCTCAAAGATTATGTGTTTTTATCGTTTACCTACTCGAGAACGAGTAGGCACTAAGCTTAGGGATATTGATACGTCAAAATTGTATCCTTAATTTCTGATGTTCCATGTTGTTTTCATGTTATTTCCTACATGTTTCCTATTGACAAGATGCCAGAGAGCCAGTTCCTTGTTTTCTGTTGTTTTAAGTCTCAGAAAAAAATTTCTGGATATATTATCGGAATCGGAAAATTTAAAGCCCGGAAGTCTTAGAATTCCCGAAGGTTCCACGGAGTCCCGAAGAGGCCCAGAGAGGGGGCAGAGGGGGCACACCATAGAACGGCACGCCCCCTGGCCATGCCTGGGGTTGGTGTGGGCCCCTCGGGCGCCCACCACCATCGCCCTTTCGCCTATATAATCCCCCTGATACGTGAACCCTAAAGATATACCATTTTTTCCGAGAAACACCCGAGGCCGCTGTCATCGTCATCCCGAGATCGGGAGGGTTCTGGAGCTCTCCCCGGCACCCTGCCAGGAGGGAAATTCATCACTAGAGGGGTCTACACCATCATGCCCTCCTCCAAAGTGATGTGTGAGTAGTTCATCCCTGAACTACGGGTCCATAGAAGTAGCTAGATGGTTGTCTTCTCCACTTTATGTCTCATGTTTAGATCTCGTGAGTTGTCCTACATGATCGAGATCATCTTTATGTAATGCTATATGTTGTGTTTGGTGGGATGCGATGAATGTTGAATGCTATGTCTTCTGATTATCAATCTATCATGTTATCTTCATGCATATGTTATTTATGATCTTGCATGCTCTCCATTATGTGGCACCCGGACTTCTAAAGGATACTCGCCGCTCCGTAGATTGGATTACGGGGCTTACCGGCACCCGCGTCCTCTTACGAGTAGGCCAACACACGTATGTGTGACAACCAACCCCTATCTGTTCATCGTCGACGTAAACTATCCCATAGAAATCAGGACACTACCATTGACGTACTTCATACCATACACACATGGTACGTCAACAGCGTTGAACAAGATGATAACACAACATATCTCTAAGACACAAAAGATTGAAATAAGTTGCAAATAGCTCTCACTAGAGCAGAGATAGCGACTACAATCATCCAGAGGACACATGTCCCAACATAACATCATTACATCTCAGCGGAAGCATTCAAAGGGGTCTGAGTACAAACAAATCCAAATAGGCTTGAGAAGCCGGAAACTGAAATAAAGACGGAGCCCATCCACGTAGCCTCGGATCCTGTCCGGGTCCGCTACCTACTCGTCAGCAGCCTCGTCAAACTCCACGTAGTAGCCGTCACTGGGATCCTCGTAAGCGTAGTCTGCGGAAACCACAGCCCCAAAGGGGTCAGTACATAGACGTACTGGCAAGCAAGACTCACAGTTCACCAAAGTGTAGCCTGTCAACACCAAGCACAGATGCCTTGGGTTCAACGGAAGAGAGGGGATATAAAGGATGCTGCAACTGGCTGCGCTAACCAACTACAGAGATTCTATCACTTCCGGCTAACAGAAAGAAGATAAGATCGAGTATTGTAACCAACTGAAAGATAACTTCAAACAAACTCATCCTGGATCTCGCCCCTTATCCAAAGAAGCAATCCGAGGATAACTCACACGGTTGGATTAAAGATGAATCAAGTTGTTGTGTCAATAATCCTATTACTAGTCAAGTTGTTAATCATTGGGTGTGGGACTGTGAATAATTAGGTTTAAGTTGTCCTGAGTACTTGTTAGCCAGTACTTTCACCAAGTTAACCATAACCGCGGAAAACACGGCTTCTCGAGAAGATTATCCCTGCAGGGTTGCACCAATTTGGCCGTACACGTATGAATAACCCGCCAGATGG
Source organism: Alopecurus myosuroides (assembly GCA_028641055.1). Taxonomy (NCBI): domain Eukaryota; kingdom Viridiplantae; phylum Streptophyta; class Magnoliopsida; order Poales; family Poaceae; genus Alopecurus; species Alopecurus myosuroides. Next base: position 379,599,193 of record CM054058.1, on the reverse strand, counting down.
GATGCCTCCCACCAAGCGGGGCACTCAACACAACTCAACTCTTCTTCGCATCAAGCCCAAGCACCTTGGTCGCACGGCTAATCGAGCCCAGAAGAAAATGGACCCTCATAGCACTCTAAGAACGTGTCCCCCTATATGCCGACTACGAAAGTTCCACCCTGCGCTGGGCTCGCAAAAACATGCATGCGGCAAATGGAAAACACGAACTAAATGAGGCGATTTGGACGAGATGCGAATCGAATCAAATTGAGGGGGGGCGCCCATACTCGCTTCCCACATGCGGGTAGTGCGCTCATCATGGATCAGTAGACAAGACCCTTTTCCTATTAGGGTCGACACTAGCAGGCCTCAAAACCACACAGGGCCTCCTGCCGGTGCCTTATCATCAAATTATTATTTAACAATAACACTAGCATGATTGATTGATTAAACATCGAGCCCCTAGACATAATAAAAATATAGTAACTGAAAGTAACGGGTAACAGACTCGAGCAAAGCAACCTAAGCATGCTAGTAAGACACTGGCTCAAACAATAGGGTTGTAGGAGTGGAGGTGAGGCAATATCAGGGTTAAGGGATTCATGTGATAGGTTTGTAACAGAAACAACTACTACTAAGGCTAGCAGAAATAGACAACGGAAAGTATCGGTAACCAAGGTTGAAAGGAACACGGTGGTTCATGTGAGTGATAACTTGCCTGCAAACTCAGCAGCCGGGTACTGAGCTAGATCCTCAAAAGGGGTGTTGTAAAGATCGTCTGTCTCAACGTCGTCGTCTATTCGAGAAGAAGCAAACAAACAAGGCATAAATATAAACAATCAATATCATGGCATAGTGCACAATCATGGGATGATACATGTCAAGTTAATAGTTGCATCAAAATAAACTAGTTAACATGGTAGCACGATTTAAATGGACCCATATGCCATTGGATTGCATATGGAAAAGGTCCATGAATTAAGTGGAAACAAATGATCTATAATTGACTACCATGTGAAAGTTTGCTTAGCATGATGCATGCATGATGATAATAACAAAATAACAACAATAGATGCAAGTGGGAAAAGGAATCTTAACAAGTTTGGAAATCATTTATTAAGTTTGGAAATTTTTGGTTACTTAAAGATGTCACACAAGTATTTGTTGTTTTCATCAACTTAAAATGCTCAAAACAAATAACAAAATTCATATTTGAAAAGAATACAAAATTTTAGTTGGATTACATGTTTCAAATATTGAAATAGGAGTTAGGATGAATTTATTATGACTTAAACAATATTAAACAAGTTTTAAATGAATTTAAAACAAGTTTGAATATTATTTGAATTTATTTATTCAAAACAGAAATTCAAATTCATATTTGAAAAGTTCATACTTTTCTAGTTGGAAAACATATTTTGCATGTTCAAAAATAATTTATTTTGAGCAAGTTATGATTTTAGCAAATTTAAATGAATTAAACAAGGGTTAAATTATTTAGGCAATTTAAATTATTCAAACCATGAAACAAAATTTATATTTGAAAAGGTTATTTGAAATAGCATGGAGAACATATTTTATTTTCATTATTTGGATTAAGAATGAATTAGTTATGGATTTTAGCAAATTGCAATTGAATTATTTGAATTCAAATTTGAATTGCATTTTGAAAATTCAAAACAGGAAACAAATGTTACCAATAGGTAGATAATTTAATTTAGATCAGCACACATATTTTATTTTTGTTATTTGGAATTATAAAATAAAAGTTATAAGCTTTTTAAAACTAGGGACCATTCTGCAATTTTTTTAAGGGCTTGATTTAAAACAAAAAGGTTCAAAAACATTTTTACACCGCGCAGAACCCTACCCTAGGCACTGCCAGGGGGGCCCAGGGTGACTGTGCGCTCACGTGGCTTCAGAGTGGCTGACAGGGGGCCCTCCCTGTCAGCGCTGCGGGCAAAAAAAGTGGGATTTTATCCCGGAGGAGAGCCAGGACTCGATCCTGGAACCTCTCGCTGCGTGCGCGGTACTGAACCAGTGCGGTGTTTGCGTTTGCTTGTCAGTTAACCACGCGCGGGGAGGATATGGTGTAACGCGTGGATCTGAAGTTAACTGACGAAAACATTCGACTGAATCTTCGTCAGAGAGCTACCGGCGGCGATCAACGTGGCCGTGCTACGCCGTGGTTGTGCCCGTGGGTGGATGCGATGATGACGTGCACGGTGAGTGCGCACAGAGAGGAAGGAGGAGGGAGACCACGGCTGCTCACCGCGGATGGAGTCGCTGCAGAGGCTCGATGGCGACGGTGGTCGGAGACGTCCACGACGGCGGCGGCGATCCAGACGGTGGCGTGCTCAGCGGGGATGTCCAGACGGTCGAGGGGAGCACGGAGTTTCGATCCCCGTGGTCAGATCACGACGAGGGGCACAGCAGCGACGACGGCGAGCAGGGATTCAGAGATGGCGCCACGGTGGCCGGAGACGTCGAGGACCGCGGCGTCGATCCAGAGGTTCACAGCGGCCGATTCGGTGTCGTCGAGGTAGAGGAAGGAGAGGTGGACGCGTTCCCGTAGCTAGGTGGGTGAAAGGAGCGACGAGGCGGCGGTGAGCTTCATGGATTCAGACGGCGTGCTTCTCCGGTGAGGTGACAGAGGGGGGAAATGCGCCGGGGAGAGGGAAGACGGCGGCGGATCGAGGGGAACAGGAGCCTAGGGTTAGCTAGGGCTGCGCGCTGTGCCCTAGGGGGGATATATAGGGGTTACAGGCATCGGATCGGCCGTCGGAGTTCGTGGCTGCCGCCGTGGCACCATGGATTCGCTGCCGTACTGAAAAAGAAGGGGAGCGGCGTTGCGAAGGGGTACCGGGCCGTTGCGGGCTGGGCTGCGCGCGAGGAGAAAGAGAAAAGGGTGGGCTGGCTGCCCACTGCCCTCTGCGCGCGCATTTTTTTATTTTTTTGAATTTTATTTCTCCTGTTGTTTTTTTGCAGCAAAATAAAATGGAATCAAATGATAGGTTTTGTAGTTGATAAAAATTTGGAAAAATTCATGTGAGTGTGTTAGGTCAACATCTACCAATGCCAACCTTGGTTGTTGAAAAATTCAAATATATGTTTGCTGTTCGCAAGTTGGTTTGAATTTGAAGAATTTGGTAATTATTTGATTAATACTTGAAAACAACAAATTTAATAGGGTGAACCCTATCACTAATTGGATTAAAATATTAGAATGGTTTGGTAGTTTTCATGACTTGGAATTTGGTGTTGTTTGAATGTTTCTGATTTGAATTTGAATTACCATTAGGAATTAATGGTTTGATTAAACCCTCATTTTTAATAGTTGATCACTATGAAATAAATGGAAACAAAATGAGATTTGGTTTGAACTTTTGATTTGAAAATATTGTAACATGACAAGTATGAAACACATCATTTGAAATGGTTTGAATTTCCATTATGAAAACAGAATAACAACAGATGCAAACAAATAGTAAACAAATGCAAACAAGGGAATAAACATGATGACATGATGCAATACTTTAATTAAACATGAAATCAAACATTCTAAGGGATATTTTCATACTTGGGATGTTACACATTATTAATAGATGCTCTGTCCAAGTAGATGCTAGTAACTCCAAGTAGATGCTAGTATTTATGCTCGATAGTGGGTTCATTCCTCCTTTGCATATGTGCTCGAGTGACAGAAACGTGACGAATGGAGGATGTGTTGTTGCCATTAGAGAGAAAACAATGATGTTTACTTCATTTACATTGTTTACATTACACACTTTGCTTACTGCGATTATCTGTTGTTTGCAACTTAATACCCAACATTTGTTCGGATGATATTCGGAGGGTGGATTATTAGTCATAGATGCAGTTAGAATACGGTCTATGTATCTTGTTGTATTGCCCGCCTGAAATACATAGTAATATTTATTTCTTGCATATGCACTATGGTGCAGCCTTCATTTATGTCAATTGCCCATCTATAATTTGTTCACCACACATGTTATTTATCTTCTATGGAAAGACACCACTAGTGAACTATGGACCCCAGTCCATTTTCCCATACTAATAATACACACTCTATTTTCACACTGCTCCTACTGTTCTCATACGGTTTTCCACACCATACGTTTAACCTCTTTGTGTTCAGCAAAACCGGTGAGATTGACAACCTCACTGCTTTGTTCGGGCAAAGTGATTTGATTGTGTTGTGTAAGTTCCATGTTGCTGCTGAACCGGTTGTGCGCCCTTCCATCTCAGCAGCATCAACCTTCTGAAGTTACTCCTTCCTCCTACTGGTCGATTCAACCTATGTTTCTTGCTGAGGGAAACTTGCTACTGTGCTCTTCATACCTTGATCTTGGGGTCTCCCAACGAACGTGTGTTACATGCGCATCAGGGACCACAGTTTCATTAGCGTAGTCTCTTCATAAAACAATAAACATGTTGGATGGCTAAATTACAGCTGGACAATTAAGAAATAATGAGGGATAACAATGCTTCGTGGAAAAATAAAGGCATTGCACTATTTATGTAGGAATTATGTCAAACATATATAGACGTTATCCAACATGCATTTATAATTAATAATCCACCTTGAGACCTTTATCCAGCATGCATCTCGCTGATATTAATTTGCATAGGAAATAGAAAATTTCATTAAACACGGTACATTATGTAATGAATATTTATAATGAACCAGCAAAAGTAAACACCGTTATTTTACCCTTAGTAGAAACAACATGGTCCCGCCCTTATATGTTTGTGTCATTCGTTCCTAGAATTGGAGGAGGCATGCACCCACCATTTAGCACTATACCCTCTCTTGGAGACGCATGAGATCACTTGGCGAAAGCAATCACACAGACTAGAAAGCATGCAAGAACACAATATAACATCACCGCAAATAAAGTATCAAGATCATATAAGACACGTGAACAATCAGGGCATAATTTCACCATTCGTAGGATCCAAGTCAACACATCATGTAGTAATTACATATTACCTTGATCGTGTTAGGAAGCTCACAAGATCTAAACATGGTATCATAAGGAGGAGATACAACCATCTAGCTACTGCTATGAACCCGTAGTCTAAATATTAACAACTTAGGCATGGCTCCGGAGGCAATCATGGCGATGAATAAGCCTCTGGTGAAGATTCTCCCTTCCGACATAGCTCCAGAAGCCCTATATTGGAATATCGGGATGACAACGGCTATGTATGGATTTCATCGAAAATAAGCACAACCTAGATGTTTTTATGTTAGAAGAAATTTATAGGGTAAGGGGTTCCCGGGAGGGTGCCTGGTGGGCCCAAGAAACCTCGGAGCGTGGCCTAGGGGACACCCGCGCCCTCAACCCGCATGGACATGGACTCCGTCTTCGTATCATTGAGGAAATAATTATTCACCTCTTTCCCGGATTTTCTCGAACTTTTTCTGCGAGGATTTTATGAATCTCAGAAACATCAGAAAAACAGAAACTGGCACTGGCCATCTTGTCAATAGGTTAGTCTGAAATTTTTTCTGAAAATTATATAAAACTATAGTAAAAAACATAATGCCTTATTATAATGCAAGCATGGAAGAATAAAAAATTATATATTTTTTTTTTGGACGTATCAACATCCTCAAGTTTAATTCCTACTCATTCTCGAGTAGGTAAATGATAACAAAAGATAATTTTTTAAGTGACATGCTACCAACATAGTCAAGATCAAAATAGTAATGTAAAGCATGTGAACTGAGATAATATGATTCAAATCAATTATCTATATTTGATAGTCTAACAAACAATGAATAAACAAGATGGATCAACAAGTCAAAACCTTTTATGAATGATGTTTTTGGAGACATGAAATTGTACAAGGTTTAGGTCGGATGCAACCGTACCTCAACTCGTTAAACCTTCTCGAAGTTGATTTTGGACTCCTTATCTCTGTGAATTTGTGTTTAATGGAATGTATTTTAATGTTTTTATTTCACCATATTGCATCCCTAACTTGGTCTTTTATACCTTGTACGAATTATCTCCTCCGGATTTCAATTATCTGCATACACATGCATGAATGGTGCACTTTGACATGGTAAAATGATAGAATCCCTAACTACTAATTAGTAGGTTATTAAGTAAGATCATTTCAAAAATGGACGCGTCACAAATATCGGAGATTTGTCCCCGTGGACTATCTCTAGAAGGGGTTCAGACACATGGGGCTAAATATACTGTCTCACGAGTGACCTCGGCGATACCGGAAGGAGAAAACGCAGCAAGAACGATAGTAACAGAGGGAGTTTACGCATGTTCATGAACATGCCACCATGCGGTGTAAAACCCTACTCCTGCTTGGTGGATTGCACTGCTTCGCGAGGTATAATACAAGGGTGCGCTTGGTGCTCTGTGGTTTTCTGGCTATCTAGGGACTGATCGACCTGTGCCAAGGTAGTGGGCCTATCCCTTATATAGTAGCTCTAGTACTCTTCCTAAATTTAATGGCGGGAAGGTTTTCCACATAGATCCAAACAAGCGTACAGGCGCACGGTCTTGGGTCACTGGTGGACATGGTCCATGGTTGATAAAGCCACCACCCTAGGCAGGGATGTGGGCACGCTGATGACATCGTGGGTGACGTCTTCCGTGGCACGTAGCGATGTCATGCTCTTCATACATCAAAGTGGAAATCCTTGGGGCTCACTTTTTTTGCCACAACTCGTCGGCAAGCTTCAATTGTGAAAGCAATAGTATCTGGCGCCTGGCCCTTGTTCTTCATCGCGCTCAGGAAGGCACATCACTCTGCGGTGGAGGCAGAGCCGTGTGAGGCCCCTGACACGGAGTCACAGGCGATATAGTGTACTCCCCCCTCCCCCCCCCCACCGAAGGAGGCCTCGCGAGCCTACGTCGGTGTCGGGAGGGCTTCCTGAAGTTCTACTCAGCGATAGAGGCATGGCGAAACCGCCCATGGTGGGGCATGGTCTTCAGGTCGGGTTCCTTCTCAAGGAGGGAGTCCTTTAGATGATTGTCTCCTCGTGAGGCGCGCGATCTCACGAGGCGTTAAAGGTTGAGCCACATCTTGGTTGTCTCGCCAAGTGTCAGTGTCTGGCATGCAGGCAGACGGCCCGTTATACCTTGGTATTCACTGGGCCGACAGCTCCGGAGGCTATCATGGCGATGAAGAAGCCTCTAGTGATGATTCCCACTACCGGCAGGGTGCAGGAGCGGGGCTCCAGAAGTCCTTGACTAGACTTTCAAGATGACGGCGGCTATGTATATGTTTAATGGAAAATAAGAGCCACCCGACATTTTTAGGTCATAGGAAATTTCTAGGGGAAGGGGCATTCCGGGAGGGTGCCTGGTGGGCCCAGGCAAGATGGGGGCGCGGCCTAGTACCCATCCGCGCCCTCAACCCGACTGGCCACCTCATTGCCCTCCTCCGGGAGATTTTTTTGACTCTTACCTACTCACTTCGTTCACTTAATATATTTTCAAGATGAACAAGATACAGATCATAATGTGTGAACTTATACACCAAAATATGTTTAGATGCATAATACATACATTAAAAAAAGCTACCAGGTGGTGGAGGTTAGTAAATACCCATATTCTCCTTAAACACATTTTTTCATGGCTAAAACCCCGGTTTAGTATACCAACTTGAGGCGAATGTGCGCTCTGGTCACCAAGTTGGGAAACGTGAAATTCAGGTCACGAAGTTGCCACATGCGAGCACTTTGGTCACTTCGTGATGTGGCAGTCTATTTTTTTGCGAATCCCCCCCTGAATTTTTTATTTTTTTTACAAATCTAGCCCTAAAAGGTAAAGAAAAATTGAAAAATGACTTAGAAATTGGAATAAATAAAAGTTCAGGGGGCGATTCGCAAAAAACTAGTCTGCCACGTCACCGAGTGACCAAAACGCTCGCGTTTTGCAACTTCGTGATCTGAAATTCACGTTTCGCAACTTGGTGACCAAAGCGCACATTCGCGTCAAGTTAATATACTAAACCGGGATTTTACTCTTTTTTCATCAAACTAAACATAATACATGGCTTGTAAGTGGGCATGCACAGCCCACGGGCTCGTAGGATTTGCATAGTCCCTGCCGCAGTGCCGAGGGAACTGAATTGGGTTGGTTTTGGGTGACAAACTAACCATGGGAGATGCATCTGCGCTTCGCAGTGCCGCTGTGTTGTGGGCCCCGCTGTGCTCTGGCGCATCTTTGTCTTCGTGTCGTTGTTGGCCGCCCTGCTGCATGCATGTCCGCCGCGCCTTTTCTTTCCTTTGTTTTTTCGGCTTTGCACACTGATCGGTGGCCCTCCCTTTCGTTTGGTCCCGCTGACCGGCGTGTGGGGTTGCTTTTTTCCTGTCTGTTGTGTTGGGCGGTGCTGGGGGGTTAATTCCTTTAGTGCCGCTCCTCGTTTTCGTCTCCTGGGAGTCGCCGATCAGATGTTGCGCCGTCCTTTTTTTCGTCGTCCACGCCGGTAGGTGCCTTTGCCTTGATGTCTCCTATCCGTGTATGCGTGTGGTCTGGTTTGGTTGTCAGCCGCTCTCCTCCGTCGCATTTCTCGCTGCGCCATTGTTTTATCTTCTTTGCGGCGCTGTTGTTTTAGGGGGTCGATGTCCACTGGCCTGCAGGGGGAATTCCGTCCGTAGGAGTGGTCCTGACGGTCTATTTCTTCTTCCCTGGTTTGGGTGTCAGGCACGCACTGTTTCTATTCCGATAACGACTAGAAATGAGGCCACTTACCGTTACGCTAGCGCGCCATCGCTCTAGACCGTCCTTCCGCCATCCAACGGCTCCAGGAGCTCGACGCATCGTTGTTCAACCTGTACTGATAAACCCCTTTTCAACTGCCCTCTTCTTTGTGGATTAGCACCTGATTTGCTTTATAAGCCTCGGATCGGTGATAGACCAGGCATGAATGTAAACTTGGGGTAAACCCTATCCGCCTCTATGAGGTCTGACAGACTTTCCTCTGTAATCAGCGACTTTCTCTAGCAATTAAATCGCCAAATTCAGCCACTGTTCTTATTTCTGCTTGCTAGCCTGTAGTTTTGCAGGCTGATCGATAGTTGATCCTATCAACTGGTATCAGGAGCTAGTTTTCCTGGAGGTGTTTTGAATCACGATAACCCGAAAGTTGGGGTCTCTTGTAAAATCCTTCTGTGCTTATCGTGATTCCGGCAACGGTGAGTAGCTAGTGGAGGTGTCTCGGCGGCGGCGTGAGCACAGTTCGGTCGCAGATCAGGGTAAGGGAGATGTTTCCAAGGAACAATTCCTTGATTGTAAAATCCCACCACCCACCCAGATCCGCGTGACTCCAGGCGGCGAAGAGGCGTTGGCGTCGGTGATGGAGGTGGTAGACTAACCCCGATGAACTTGGTACTTGGTCTTCAGTTCCCACTACTCCCTGAAATCATAATTCTCCCTGTGGATACCATGGCAATGGAAGAAAACTCATCTCACACGGGAATGCTAATGATGGAAACAATCCAATTGGAAGTGAAAGAGTTGCATCGCTCCAGGAAGGATGATCGAGGATAATTTATCGAGTTCAAGCAGCTAGTGACCAAGAACTTCACGAGTATCCAGACAAATTTTGAGAACATTCACACCAACTTTGAGCGCCTGTTTTGCAGCAAAGAAAGGTGAAGCCTTGGAAAATTTGCAACAGGGATATGCCAGTTCATCGCCAGATAACATCAATGGGGAAAAGTCACCAGGATCAGTGCGACAAAACCCTGCAACAGCAAAGGTAATAAGTACTCAAACCTTGCATGATCAGATGGGCAAAGAGCTGAATTTGGATGGTACTCCAAAGTACAGGCACCCACATTTCGGCCAGGTCACCACTGTGGTACCTGAAACTCAGCACAAAGCGAATGCACCAGTGGACACTATCCATTTAGAGAAAGAAGAACAGGGGGACAATGATGCCAGGAAGGGACAAGGAAACCAGTACAAATCAAAGGAAGCTGGTGGCCACCTGAGTATCGCAGAGGCATTCCTACAGTAAAACCTGGAAACTTGAATATCCCTGAATGTGATGGTTCAGATGTCGATTCTTGGATAGAGACAATTGAACTATTTCGAATCTGCAAGAACACCCTTGGACAGTCGAACTGAGGTCGCCATTACTTACTTGAAGGGCGATTCCATTCAATGGTGGAGGGGCACAGATACTATTACAAAAAAATTACCTTGGCATCGATTTTGCAGGCATTTGGGAGATAGATTTGCAGAGGCTTCCATTTGTGAAAATGTCAAGAAATTCCATTCTATCAGACAAGTAACAACTGTGGCAAATTATATCAAGCAATTTGAACAGGTTATGAATCTGGTGAGAAGAGACGACCCGGCTATGCCAGATGATTATTATGTGCACAGCTTCATATCTGGCCTTAGTGACTACATTCAGGCACACATTCAGTCTCACAACCCCACTGACATGCAAAGGGCAATGTGGTTGGCTAGAAGAATTGAACATGCCAACCCACCATGGAAACAATTCACTCCCTACACGCCTACTGTCAGAAGACAAGTGTCTTTCGAAAGCAGCAAACCTACAAATGCCCCAACAGCAAATACAATTCAGGAAGCAATAGAAAAGAAACTTTGCTACAAGTGCAAGGAACCCTGGTTTCTATGTAACAAAAAAGTGTGCAACATGACACAAAAAAAATCAAATACATCAGCTACAGGCAGCACCAGTGGAAACAATCAATGTCATATACATTAAGGAAGGAGACAATACCGATGAAGAAACAGAACACAAAGGAGATCAAGCATTATAAATTTCTATGCATGCAGTTTTAGGGATGAGCACACCTAACTGTAGCTTCACAATTTCAGTATACATTGGGGAACAGATGGCCACTGCACTAGTAGACAGTGGAAGCATGGCTACATTCATGACACCTGCCCTGGCCAAGAGGACCAACTGCCCCTTGATCCCAAACAAAAAAGTTGAAAGTGGTCACTGCAAATGGGGGAATCCTCCATACTGAATTCTCTACGTTGCATTGTAACTACATAATTCAAGACACTCCTTTCACATCTGATTTCAGAATCCTCCCTCTAAAAGGATATGACATTATCCTTGGAGCAGACTGGATAAATACTTATATCCCTGTCGAATTGAACTATAAGAAAATGACACTTAAGGCAGCCTTGGAGTCTGGAGAGCAAGTCACTTTTTATGATGAGACATTTCCTACCACAACCAATATTCCTGTGGAGAAAATTGGAAAGAAAAGGCCCCAAGAAATCATCTGTGGAGCAATGTTATGGATACAACCAATTAATATTGTAGCCATTTCGACCATAGAGTACCCACCTGTTATTCAAGCACTATTGGAGGAATTTAAGGAAATATTTTAAGCACCCACAAGATTACAACCAAAAAGGACTTGTGATCACACATTCCACTATTGCCTAGTGCCAAAATTGTCAATCAAAGGCCATATTGATTGCCACACCATTAGAATAATATAATGGAGGAAATAATTCAAGATCTGCTCAAAGAGGGCATTATAAGAAACAACATGAGTCCATACTCTCCTCCCCTGCCATCCTTATTAAGAAAAAGGATATTTCATGGAGAAAGTGCATTGACAACAGAAAGCTCAACCTACAAACATTCAAGAACAAATATCCTATCCCTATCATAGAGGATTTACTTGATGAACTACATGGAGCCACAATATTTTCCAAGATAGACCTCAAGAGTGGATACCACCAGATTCGAATGGTTGTGCAAGATATTGAGAAAACAGCTTTCAGTACTCACCAAGGTCACTATGAATATTTGGTGATGCCATTTGGCCTAACTAATGCCCCTGTAACATTCCAATAGTTAATGAACACTATGTTGGCACCACACCTCAGGAAATTCACACTGGTATTTTTTGATGACATCCTAATCTACAACAACAACTTGCAGGATCATGCTCAACACCTGAAGAAAGTATTCTAATTGTTGCTAAGAAACAAATTGTTTGCCAAATTGTCCAAGAGCAATTCTGCACAGAAACAAGTTGAGTACTTAGGCCACATCATTTCTGGCCAGGGAGTTTCTACAGACCCACAGAAAATCCAAGCTATCTCTAAATTGCCAAGGCGTGAAAATGTTACACAATTGAGAAGTTTCCTTGGTTTAACTGGGTACTATAGAAGTTTCATCAAAATCGATGGGTCAATCTGCAAATCCCCCTTTCACTCAGTCAGGAAAGACCAATTTCTATGGACAAAAGAATAAGAAAAATCCTTCATACAGTTAAAGGAAGCTATATGCACCTCCCCTGTTCTGGCCTTACCTAATTTCTCACTGCCATTCACCCTAGAAGCTGATGCTTGTGATTATGGCATTGGTGTTGTCCTAATGCAGAAGGGAAAACCCATTTCTTTTATGAGTAAAGCATTGGGACCCAGAGACGTTGGTCTCTCCACCTATGATAAAGAAGCAATGGCAATATTGGAAGCACTCAAGCAATGGAAGCATTACTTCTCTACAACTAGTATCATCATCAAGACTGACCAACAAAGCTTGAAGTACATACAAGATAAAAGGCTGACAGAAGGAATTCAACACAAATTATTGGTCAAATTGCTAGGGTACAAATATGTAGTGGAATACAAGAAAGGAAAATAAAATAGAGTGGCAGATGCACTCTCTAGAGTGAAACACTCCATATCTGCACTTTTCACTAGTGCTGCTATCCCAACATGGGTAACTGAAGTGGTAAACTCGTACCAGGCTGATGGAAAATGCAAAGACTGGATTACACAGCTCACAGTCACACCTGGCAGCATCCCTAACATCACTTTCACTAAAGGAATTCTAAGATACAAAAATAAGGTCATTGTGGGCAAAGCAACAGACCTCAGAAGGAAATTACTAGACACATTCCATAACTCAGAGTTGGGAGGCCACTCTGGTGAAAGGGTCCCATACAAGAGAATAAAACTCCTCTTCCACTGGCCAGGCCTGAAACAACATGTCATTGACTTTGTTAAGCAGTGCCCTACTTGTCAGATTAACAAAATAAAGCACTGCAAATCCCCTGGACTGTTGCAGCCATTGCTTGTCCCAGACTTTGCTTGGACTCATATCAGTATGGATTTCATTGAGGGGATGCCAATCTCTGAGAACAAGGATGTCATCCTGGTAGTTGTGGACAGATTTACCAAATATGGCCATTTCATCTCAATGAAACACCCCATCACAGTCAAGTATGTAGCCAGAGCCTTTGCAGAGAATATTTTCAAACTCCATGGCCTCCCTACTGTCATGGTCACTGACAGGGATAAGATATTCACCAGTCACCGCTGGCAGGCTCTGTTCAAATCATTGGGAGTCAAGTTGCATTTTAGTACTCCCTCCGTCCTCAAATAAGTGTACGTTTTCTTTTTATGGAAGTCAATTGTTTGAAGTTTTGACCAAATTTATTGGGAAACATAACAACATTTTTGATACTAAATTGGTATCGTTAGATCCGTTTAAAAATATAGTTTCATGATATATGGATTTTATATCATATATATTGATATTATTTCGTATAAAGTTGGTCAAAGTTTAAAAAGTTTGACCAAGACCAATTCTAGAGATACACTTATTCAAGGACGGAGGGAGTACTTCATACCACCCTCAGACAGATGGCCAGACTGAAAGAGTAAATCAATGCTTGGAAAATTACGTAAGACATATGGCTTTCTTGCAGCCTAAGCAGTGGCACAAATGGCTCTCAACTGCTGAATGGTGGTATAACACCACTTTTCATACTTAGCTACATATTAATCCATTCCAAGCTCTATATGGCAGACCTCCTCCTCAAATTGGAGAACACCTACTGCCACCTTGTGATGATCAAAGTGACCTTATACCAACTGCACCTACACTGGAACTGGCACAACAAATAAAGGCCAGATTAGTGAAGACCCAGGAAAGAATGAAACTGCAGGCAGACAAACACAGATGTGAACGCACTCTCGACATTGGAGACCATGGTCTATCTTAAAATATAGCCTTATCGACACACATCCTTGAGCTTGCACAGGTGTCTGAAGCTCCATTCCAAATATTACGGCCCCTTCAGAGTGCTTGAGAAGATTGGCAATACTAGCTACAAGCTACTACTGCCCGAGGGATGCCAACTACACCCTACCTTTCATATTAGTCAATTGAAGAAACACATCAGTCCCAAGGCATTTCCTACTATACCTCTACCACTACTCAACCCTAACGGCACCATCCTTATTGCACCTGAAGCTTTCCTCGACAGGAAACTTATTCCACGTCCGCAGGGAGATATTGCCATTCCAGTCGTCCAATCGTTAGTCAAGTGGATTAATCTTCCTGCTACTGACGCGACTTGGGAGGATTCAACATTCATCCAGAAGACATTTCCTTCCTTTCATCCTTGGGGGCAAGTCTGATGTCGTAGGGGAGGGTTGTCAGGCACGCCCTGTTTCTATTCCGACAACGACTGGAAATAAGGCCACTTACCGTTCTCTAGCGCGCCATCGCTCTGGACCGTCCTTCCGCCATCCAACGGCTCCAGGAGCTCGACGCATCGATGTTCAACCTGTACTGATAAACCCCTTCTCAATGGCTCCCTTCTTTTTCGATTAGCACCTGATTTGCTTTATAAGCCTCGGATAGGTGATAGAGCAGGCATGAATGTAACCTTGGGGTAAACCCTAGCCGCCTCTGGCAAACTTTCCTCTCTAATCGGCGACTTCCTCTAGTAATTAAATCCCCAAATTCAGCCAATGTTCTTATTTCTGCTTGCTAGCCTGTAGTTTTGCAGTCCGATCGATAGTTGATCCTATCACTGTTGTTTTAGGGGGTCGCTGTCCACTGGCCTGCAGGAGAGGTTCCGTCTGTAGGAGTGGTCCTGGCGGTCTATTTCTTCTTCCTTGGTTTTCTTTGCCGCGACATTGTTTTAGGGGTGCCTGTCCAATGCGGTGCAGAGAGGGATTTTTTTGGGTGGGAGGGCCGACAGATGTCGCTTTTTTCCTACTTAGTTTTGGAAGGGCCCTTATCGTTCTTGCTACGTGTTGCTTAGTCAATTTGTTTGTTCTTTTTGCCAAAGCAAATGAACTCCGGGCCCTTTTTGGCCACAGTTTCCTAGATGAATTTGGGGTTTGGCCGGTGCTGAAAAGGATTCTAACAGTGGTGAGTCTCTGCCTAGGTGCTAATGTCTCTCCCTCGATTTTTTTCCTTGCCCTAAGTTTTTTTGTTTCTGTTTGTTAGGGTCAGTCGACAAAAAAGAACATGCAAACGTTCCAGGGACAGATGACAGCGCTCCTCTGTCTACACCGTCGCCCGCTATTGTTGAGGTCTGCGGTCACAGAAGCATTTCCTTTTTGTTTGGTGTTTCCTCCTTCTAACGATATGCAATTTTTCTTGTTCTTCAGGAGACAGCCAGGGGAAGGAACTTGGGCTAGATGGAGAGGCTGAACTGGAACCATCTGATGGAGAGTTGCCTCAGGTGGCTCAACAGACAGAAAATGGGTCAGTTCTGTAAAACCATCTGTTCGTGCTATTTTTCTGCTGCTGTTTGCTCTGCTTAACCCTCGTCACGTGTTTTTGGTATCAGGGAAAGTACCACCAAGAGACAGCTCTTTGAGCAAACCGGTGGGAAGTCAGCTAAAAAGGTTTAGTTTCTTCCTTATGTCCTATTTTGAACACGGTCTCTCGACGTTTGTTGTCGGCCTGCTCACGCTATGGTTCTGCGTATCGGTCCACCAAGTAAGCCATTCGTTGTTACAATCTGGGAATGACGATGCTGCAGTGGAAGAATATGTTGTGCTCTGCCAGTGGAGGATTCTGTTGTGCTAAATATCCGCGTAATGATGTGTTTAGGCGAACCTAATGCATTTTTAGGTTGGCCTATAAGTAGCGGAGGTTAAACCTGCTTCAAAGACATCGAGGGGATGAGCTCCCGCTCCGTCCCCCCCTCGCCGGAGGGCGCCCTCAGCCGCCGTGCTAGCCTGCCACTGCCCGTCCCCGCCGTTTCCTACGGCCGGGGTGCCTCGCCTCAACTGGGCCCGTCCTCCAGCGCCTCCCCCGTCAGGTTCGTTCCCCCCCTCCCCGGTGCGTTCCCCATGCGTGCTCTACGCCCGCATTCTCCCAGTGCACGACCGAGCGCTCACCGCGCCGGCTGCCCGCGACGCTCCTCGCCTCCCCGCGCCGTGCAAGTGAGGCCCCCCCGGCGTCCCCCTCCTCTGTCGTGGTGGTTCGGTCGCCGCGACGGCTGCCCGCGACGCTGCTGTCCTCGCCCTCCCGCGCTTGTGCGCGCAGGGCTTCCCCCGGCCGTGCCGGCCCCCGCCCCCGCGCTCACCGTCCTCGTTGCCCCGGGGAGGTATTCGCCGGCCGCATCCGCTCTAAGCTCAATGTCTCGGTCTGCGACCGCTCTGACACTTGCGCCCGTGGGTATCCTCCCGCCACTGTCTGGGTGTCGCAGCTGCCATCCTCGCGGCGGGTGATTCACTTCGTGGTGGCCAACGGGCTCACGTTCATCTTCTCAAGTTTCTCCGACCGCTTCCATGTGCGGGATCTTTCCCCCGGCGAATTCGTCACTCAGGTGTCGTCGCCGGCGAGGTATTCCGTTTTCACCTCGTTGATCCCTCCCCCGTCCAACGGTCGGATGACGAGCGCACAGACAGCATGTCTTTGACTTTCGGCACGCTCCTCTGCCCGCGTGTCCTGGTCGCCGATTTGGCCCTCCCGGCCCCTCTCAGCTTCGGGTCTCATCTGCCGCCCGCGCCATCGGTCTGCTCCGCTGGACTGGCCCGGCCCACTGCGGCCCCCGCCCCCGGACCAGCCGAGACCGTTCCCTCTGGGGCCTGCGTGTTGGGTGTGGGAGGTGAACGTGCCGCGTGCCCCCACCCGTGTCAACGCCCGGACCCGCCCGCATGCAGCCCGGCCCCGCTGACTGTTTTTTCACCGTTCAGTTTAGCGCCCGCCAACCGACCCACCTCCCCTCAGCCGTCCCATCTGAATCGAAACGTCAAGACATGGGCGTACATCGCCATGACGCCGCCCGAGTCAACTACCCCGGGTCGCCCCGGTTTCGCCTGTTCAGCCCCACCTTGCCCCGCCACGCGGCCCCGCTCCTTCGCCTCCCTCAAGCGATGAGGGCTCTGCTACAAGTGCTTCCCACGACGTCACCAGGTACGTGATTGTCGAGACCGCATCGCTTGCCTCACCTGCTCAGCCCCGGCCACCGCGCGCATGAGTGCACCGCCATGGCGTCTCGCCGGCCCCCTTCCTACCCATTCATCCCCCCCCCCCCCCCCCCGTCGCCAACCCTCCAACGTCACCTTCCCCGTCACCCCGCCCCCTTCCCCGCCTTCCCCGTCCGCCATGCTGCCCCGCCCGCCACTGCCGCGCACCCCCCGCCATTCCCCCCCCCCCACCACCACCACCACCTCCCCCGTCACTCCGTTCGAGCTCGGCGGTCATGACAGCAGCGCAACCGAGTCTGATCCGCCCTCCCACCACTCCCACCTCTCCGTCTATATGCCCCCCGTGAACATGGAGCAGTTTTCCCACCTAGGGTTTGCCTACGTTGATCCCGAAGCCACGTCGCCCAGCCCTATCGTTCAATCCGCCCTCTTCGATCAAGTCCCAGACGGCATGGAGGCGCTCCCCCTCGCCGGGCCAGATGGCACCCACCTCGTGATCTTCTGCACTGCGGCGAGTTGCGATTTCGCCGTTGACGAGAGCCCCTTCGCGGTGGACGAGCACTCTGTATACTTCGAGCGCCACGAAGAGGCGGCGAACCGGCGGCGCTTCGTGCACACAGGGTATGCCGCGCTCTCGCTCGTTCGCTTCCCCTTTGAGCATTGGACGTGTGCCCTCATCCGGACCTCCGTCGGTGGGATGGGTAATCCTATGGAGGTGGCGAACATCTGCATGTCGGGCCGCTCCTTCATTTCCGTCCTCGTGGTCTGCAAGTACGAGGCGGCCGCGCACATCCCCGCCGAGCTTGAGGTGAAGAACGCCGACGGGATCGCCATGCTTGTCGAGGTCCGGCGTGTCCGCCATTGGCCGTTGTTCGGCATGGTACCCCCGCTCCTCCCTTCGGGCCTGGCGGTGGCGGACCCGGAGGTCCCAACGTCCCTGGTGGTGGCGGTCCGGGTGGCGTCCCGCTCAGCGGCGCGGCGGCCCCTCCAGAGGTGGCCCCAGCGTGGTCCGCTCACGGGCGGCGGCGACCCCGGCCCGTCGCGTGATCCCTCCTTGGTTCGTCGCCTCTTCCGGGAGTTCCACTCCATGCCATTCGAGCTCTTCCCCGCGGGCGCGCCCGATGCCGCCCCCGCCGCCGTTGGAAGTTCTGCGTTCTCCCTCGAGGTGTGCCCCGCCATGCCCGAGTCTGACACGGACCTGCAGGCCTTCACCGCCGTCACTCCCGGGGGCGTGCCGTGCCCAACACTCCTTGGCCGGCGCTCCTATGCGCGGCAATGAATGCGAGGTCGGCTACTTCTAGGTGCCACGCTCCTTGGCCGACGCCAGCGAGCCCGGGCCGCGCGGGCTGCCCCACATCAACCTCGACACGGGGTCGATCGGTGTGATCAACGACATCGAGGTGGTGCGCGGCGTCGCCGCGCCTGTGTCCGCACGCGTCCTCGCCGCGGCTGTGGAGTGCGAGGACCCACTCTCCTTCGTCCTCGTTGGGTGCGACACGGCACCGGTGGTCCCGCCTCCTAGCGCCCGCGCTGTTACAGCGCCGACTCCGCTGTCACCCGCCCGCCTCCGGAAGCGTGGCCGTGGGCGTGCCAGCGACCTGCCGCCCCGCACCAGCGCTCGACTCAGGAGCAAGGCCGGGCCCCTGTTCGAGATTGCGCTCGACCGCGCCGTGCGCCTCCGTGCTGCGAAGGTCGGCGACGCGACGCCCAAGTTCTCCGCCGTCCCCCCCGCCGTTCGGCTGCAATGAGCTGCTGGCCATGGCGAACGCGTGCCAGCTCCCCCCAGACGACATCCACCAGCTGATGGCGGCTTATCCGGCGCTGGCGGGTGCCCCATGAAGACGCGCCGTCCGAGCCGGTCTCGCAGGGCGAGCCGTGGCGATTTTGCCCGTTGTGCACCCCCCGCCCCCACACGTGTGCGTGTCCGCGGCCTCGTCCTCGCCCCGCCTAGTAACCCCCCCCCCCCCACCCGTGTGTGTGTTTCTGCACCGCCGTGTCTCGGCTTGCCCAGCTACTCTCCGACGCCCTCTAGTTGCTCTTGTCGTGGTAGTTGTTGCTTCTATACACATATGTAAATTAGGTGTTTGTGCGTGCGCGAGCTACGCCTCCCCCCGGTGTGTCTACCGTGTATCATGATTGTAAGCCTTAAGTAGCTGCTCGTGTCCTCGTGGAATACGCGAGGCCTGAACGACCCCGACAAGTGCACGGACGTAAAGATGAATTTGGCGGCGCAACCCCTTCATATCATTTGCCTCCGGGAAACCAAATTGAGCTCGGTCTGCCACTCCCAAGCCTCGTCCTTCCTCCCCCCGGCCTTCTCGACCTTCTCGTCGCTCCCGTCAGTCGGGGCATCCGGAGGTATCGTCACCGCCTGGGACGCCCGTGTTGTCCTCCACGTCTCCGACTTCCCGCGGGCGTTCTATCTCACCTCCCGCTTCCAGCTGGCGGCGGACGGGATGATGTTCACCGTGTAGAACGTGTACGCCCCATGTGACCGCGCGCGGCGGGCTGCATTCTTAGAGGAGCTGCGAGACCTTGCCCGCTCCATCGATACTCCGTGGCTCGTCATTGGGGACTTCAACGTTGCGAGCTGTCCCGAGGACCGCAACAACGGCGCCTTCAACGTCGGCATCACGTTGGACTTCAACAACCTTGTCGATGATCTGGAGCTCCAAGACCTCCCCCTGCTAGACCGGCGCTACACCTGTACCAACGGGCGTGCCACCCCCACCCTCGTTCGCCTGGACTGTGCGCTGATCAACTTGGCCTGGGGGGCAGCTGTTCAACACCACGTTGACTTCCTTGCTGCGCACCACTTCGGACCATGTGCCTTTGTTGGTCAGTGTGTCCTCGAGCGCGCCTTCCTCACAGGTCTTAAGGTTCGAACGCTCTTGGGCCTCCTTGCCCGAATATCGGGCGTTGATCGCCTCGGTTTGGGCCCGGCATCAGAACCGCGCTCGCTCTTGCGTGGCCGGACATCTGCCCAACTTGCTCAAGTGGGCTCGGGCTGTCTCGAAGAAGTGGGCTTGGGCCTGCCGCCGACCCGATGAGGTGATCTCGAACTGCAGATGGGTTATCGGCCTTTTGGACGAGGTTGAGTAATTCCGCGTGATGTCTTGCCATGAATGCCTCCTCTATGACCTCGTACGATCCCACTTGGCCGGAGAGTATCGACGACTGAACCTATACTGGCGCCAGCGTTTCACCTTCAGCTTGTGCCGCCTGGGGGAGGACAACACTCGGTTGGGACCAGCGCTCGACTCGGGAGCAAGGCCGGGCCCCTGTTCGAGAGCGCGCTCGACCGCGCCGTGCACATCCGTGCTGCGAAGGCCAGCGACGCGACGCCAAAGTTCTCCGCCGTCCCCCTGCCGTTCGGCCGCGACAAGCTGCTGGCCATGGCGAACGCGTGCCAGCTCCCCCCAGACGACATCCGCCAGCGGATGGCGGCTTCTCCGACGCCGGCGGGTGCCCCATGAAGACGTGTCGTCCGAGCCGGTCTCGCAGGGCGAGCCGTGACGATTTTTCCCGTTGTGCACCCCCCCCCCCCCCCGTGTGTGTGTCCGCGGCCTCGTCCTCGCTCCGCCTAGTAACAAACCCCCCCCCCCCCCGTGTGTGTGTGTGTTTCTGCGCCGCCGTGTCTCGGCTTTCCCAGCTACTCTCCGACGCCCTCTAGTTGCTCTCGCTATGGTAGTTGTTGCTTGTGTACACATATGTATATTAGGTGTGCGTGCATGTGCGAGCTGCGCCTCGTGTGTCTACGCCTCCCCCCGGTGTGTCTACCGTGTATCATGATTGTAAGCCTTAAGTAGCTGCTTGTGTCCTCGTGGAATACGCGAGGCCTGAACGTACCCGACAAGTGCACGGACGTGAAGATGAATTTGGTGGCGCAACCCCTGCATATCATTTGCCTCCAGGAAACCAAATTGAGCTCGGTCGGCCACTCCAAGGCCTCATCCTTCCTCCCCCCGGGCTTCTCGACCTTCTCGTCGCTCCCGTCAGTCAGGGCGTCCGGAGGTATTGTCACCGCCTGGGACGCCCGTGTTGTCCTCCACGTCTCCTACTTCCCGCGGGCGTTCTATCTCACCTCCCGCTTCCAGCTCGCCGTGGACGGGATGTTGTTCACCGTGTACAACGTGTACGCCCCGTGTGACCGCGCGCGGCGGGTTGCATTTTTAGAGGAGCTACGAGACCTTGCCCGCTCCATCGATACTTCCTGGCTCGTCATTGGGGACTTAAACGTTGCGAGCTGTCACGAGGACCGCAACAACGGCGCCTTCGACGCCGGCATCGCGTTGGACTTCAACAGCCTTGTCGATGATCTGGAGCTCCAAGACCCCCCCCTGCTACACCGGCACTACACCTGGACCAATGGGCGTGCTACCCCCACCCTCGTTCGCCTGGACTGTGCGCTGATCAACTTGGCCTGGGGGGCGGCTATTCAACACCACGTTGACCTCCTTGTTGTGCACCACTTCGGAACATGTGCCTTTGTTGGTCAGTGCGTCCTCGAGCGCGCCGTCCTCACACGTATTCAGGTTCGAACGCTCTTGGGTCTCCCTGCCCGAATATCGGGCGTTGATCGCCTCGGTTTTGGCCCGGCATCAGAACGGCGCTCGCTCTTGCGTGGCCGGACGTCTGGCCAACTTGCTCAAGTGGGCTCGGGCTGTCTCGAAGAAGTGGGATCGGGCCTGCCGCCGACCCGATGAGGTGATCTTGAACTGCAGACGGGTTATCGGCCTTTTGGACGAGGTTGAGGAATCCCGCGTGATGTCTTGCCATGAATGCCTCCTCTGTGACCTCGTCCGATCCCACTTGGCCGGAGAGTATCGACGACTGAACCTATACTAGCCCCAGCTGTAACATCCCCGATTTTTGGAAAGTGCAAAAATCACAAAAATTTAAAACTTTTTGTTTTCATGTTATGCAAGTCACCAAAAACCAAATAAGATGCAAGAAACAAAAGGAAACAATACATATTTCAATGTAATTGGAATAAAGAATCCAAATTGCCTTAATTACATAAACCCTAAATCCACTTTCAAAATAGATATTTTACCATAAAGAAAAATATTTCTTCTGCGCAAACCTCCTAACAAACAATGCTTTTAACTCAATTACCATATTGAAAAAATTTATGATATTTAAAAACTAGAGAATTACTATCTCTAATATTTTCTTCATGTCTCCAAAAATATTTCATATGAATAAAATTATTTATGTTGCTACTCAAATATTATAGCAAGTATTACACCATAGAATGTTTTCCATGAATGTTTTGTTTTGTTTACACCATAGATGAAATAATTAGGGAAAACAAATATAATAATCCCTTGATAATTATTTATCCACTTTCCTATCTAGTTATTATCTATATTTAAAAATGGCATAAAGGTTTTATTAAGTGATTTACTAACATGTTAAAAATATAAAAATATGTTAATGGGTTGAAATTTCTTTGAGAAATAATAATTGAACTAAAGAATGCATCTGAAATTTTATAAAACCCAATTTCCATTTATATACATTTTCTATTTAAAAATTAGTATTAAGTACTATTAGTATATCTTTTATAATAACAAAATAATAAAAGTTGAAATGTGTTCACAGTTTACCAAAAATGTTATTAGTTGATACACATTTCTAATACAAAACCATAGAAATCAGTTTGAGGCAAACTGGAATTCTAAAACAAAAATTATGTGTTTTTAGAAAACAGAATAAAAAAAAGTGGAAGGAATCTCGCCAGTTGCCTGGCCCAACCCAAACCCCTCCCCGCCCGTCTCTCTCTCACCCCCGAGCGGCACACAAGGCCCATCGCCCAACAAACGAGCCCAACAGAAACAAGCAGCAGCCCGCTCCAGCACCTTCCTCTCTCTCCGCGGCTGACAAGCGGGGCCCACGATGACGTTACCATGTCTTCACTCTCCACTCGGAAGAAACGCCCAAATAAACTGCCAATTTATTTCGTTGATTGCTCGAGTTTAAGGCCCTTAAACCGTGCCCGATCCCTCCCCTGTTAAAGACCCCTCTCTCCGCTCTCTTTACCCTCTATTCCCTCTCCAAAACCCGCACCCACACCACCGTGATTCATCGTCCGAGTCCGCGGCAGCCGCCGCCATATTTCTCCATCTCCGGTCGCCACGGTGAGCCTCTGCCACCCTCCTATAGACCATTGGAATCCCCGAGCCAGTGCGCACATGTGTGAGCTTCCCCATTCGTTTTACGCCGCAGAAGCTCCACCGCCTAGCACATCCGAAGCCGCCAGCGCCCGCACAACTTCGTCGGTGCCTCACCTTCGTCCGAGGAAGCGAGGGAGAGCGCCATCGCCACCATCCTCTCCGCCGTGTCGCGATGACCGTCACCGTGGTTTTCCCCGAGCCCAAGAACCACCGGAACGTCGCCGGCGTGAAGATCCCGAGCGCCTGCACCACCGCGCCGCCATTCTCCGGCGGGAACTCCCGGTGAGCCCCCTTTCCCTCTCTCAGCCGTTGGATCTGATGCACGGCCTAGATTAGATTAGGCCCGAAGTGTTACGCCGCCGTTAGATCCAGATCGCACGGCGGAGATCTTTTCACTTATCCACGTAAGCGCGCACAGTCAGCACGCCACACTAGCGCACAGTCAGCAACCCGGCCCAATCAGATCCAGCCACGTGGCCCAGCTTAAATTTGAATTTATCTCCCGGTAGAATTTTTGGCAGATTTGCAGAAAAGCCCCTACAACTTCAAATCATCATAACTTTTCAACCACAACTCAGAATTTAGCAATCTTGGACTTTTTGAAATCCCCATAATGTGTAGAATCTTTTAGAACTGTCAAAATTAAATTTTGACAAACTTAAATTGGTTCAAATTTAAATATGCTTGTTTGATGAATTTTGGTATAATTCAAATTATACAAATCCAAAAATTGCAAATAAAATATATTTGGAAACCTTAGGATGTGTATTTACATACCCTCTATCCCAAAATAGTTTATGATCAAATTAAAACAGAATTTAGAATTAAGTTGTCTATTTGAGTATTTTTTTTACATAGTTTTAGTTCTATAAACAATTAGAATATGTTCCCTTAAGCAAAATTGCTCCTTTTGGTAACCTTGAACCAGAAAAATCAGTACCTAAGCCTTTTGGACAACCTTGTACCATTTACTTGTAAGTTGGACCAAAATTCCATCTTAGTGAACCACCAGTTGATCATGCCTTAGATTTTGTTTCTATTCTTTCTACCATTGTTTGTTGTGGCCATTTTGAATCCAATACCAAGTCCCTAGTATGTAAACCATATAAGAGACCAAATAGTGAACCTCAAACACTAGTACTATAGTTTTCTATCTACTCCTCCATCCCCCTATTCTTGCTTCAAGAATCCATCAAGTTAGCAAATGGAAAACAAGACTCAAGCAATAGAAGGCTCTTAACTTTCAACTTGGTGGCATCATGAAGAGCTACAAGGAGGATCAATGAAGAAATTTTGAAGAAAAGACTCCACCACTAGAAGCAACTCAAGGAAGTACAAGTGTGAAGAAATCCAGAAGAAAACATCTCCCTCTCTCTTTCTGTCTTTCTTCCTATTTTGTTTCTCTTGACTTAGTGGTATTTTGTGCCCATCCCATATCCAAACCAAATTAGTGAAGTGAAAGCCATGAATAAATATATCAAGATCAAGAGAAGAATCCATCAAGGAAAATACTACAATAGAAGCATGAAGATAATCTTCAAGAAGACAAGCATGTGAAGACCTAGAGCCATCCACACAAGTTGAAGAATAACAAGTGGTTTTTGTCCAGCCCTTGACCCAAATGGAAAATACCAAGACTTTAACTTGTTATATCCTTTGTTATGAAGTTAGTTTGACCTATACCTAGCCTAAACCAAAATGTAAGGACTAACTTAGATCACACAAATATTTTGATGAAAACAACTAAGTGTGTCACTTTGTATTGTGATACTTTAGTTAAAATAGTGAGATCACCTTGGTGAACTCTTGGAACTTCTTAGATAAATATGTTTTCAATAAAGTTCGATTACTACAAACTCAAGCTAAACCAATCCTTAGTGAACTCTTGGAAACCTTGACCTTGTCCTAGCCAACTTGGTTAAACCTCATTTCCCATGATTGTTGCTTTGTATGTTTTCTTCACTTGCTTGTTTGTTTGATAGTATGCTTGTTATTGTGTTTTCAATGTATAGATTGTACGGAGAGCAACGATCTTTTGTGAAGAGTGTTATTTCTTCACCAACTTTAACAAGGCAAGTAACACACCATCAACTACCCATTATTTTCTATATGCATTAGTAAATTTTTGAGTAGTATGCATGATAGGAATTTTACTAAGTTATATTATGCTATGATATTATCCTAGTAGTGTGTAGCCATCCCTTTTAACTTATTTTGATAGCCTTAGAACTTAGTAGATGCTATGCAATGTCTCAAATTGTTTTACTAGATGTTGAGGAAAAATTTCTAAGTATAACTAATCAATGAAACACCTGGGTTGTCGTGGGATAATCACGGCAGACGTTACCGGGGGTAACTTATCTTGGGGAAAATCGACTCTGGTGTTTGGGAGAGGGTTTAGCTCAAGGGAAACCATGGTGATATGCGATCCAATAGCCGGCAATCAAGTCGCCGAGTCTATGATCTGAATATACTATCTCGATACTTGTGTTACAATGGATACTCGATATCTCACAATCTCTATTTCGTAAACCTGTGTTTCTGATGAACTCGTCGATCTAACCCTAGGGGACCGGCTTATATAACCCCCGGATCCCCTGGCTTGCTATCCAAGGCGTACTCGGAATCCTACCCGGGCACTACTTACAAAACCCTAAACTTCCTTATCGGAACCCACAATCCGGGTTACGAGGCCTACACTCCTGGGCCTTCTAGAAGCTCCTTTTCCCTAAGTCGGGTCTTGTACAGTGTCCTTTGGGCCGAGTTACTCCTTGATGTTAGTATACCGGGTTATCATCCCTCCATCGGTAGTCCCCATAATAGCTTGGGCTTCACGGGATCCTCCTTGAAGCGCATGCTATTCCCTGCAAAAATAACAAACATACAAATTCATAGAGGCCGGGTTAAGTTGCTTTGATAAACAGCTAGGCCTAACTCCATCGGCGGTCCATATAATAACCCGTTTTCCTCTGAACCTATCTTTCACTCTTCCGGGTCAATGCCCTGATGAAAATGCCAAAGATCCGGCTTACTTCACTCGTAAATTGATCCTGATATCGCGGAAGAGATTCGCTTCCTATCCATTCCGGATATCTAGTCCAGCACTAAACGCGTATCCCAGAAAATCAGGACGGGTATCCCTTATCCCAAAAATTTCGGGCCCGCCCGTTGGTTTAGGTTTACTCACCCGTACCTATAAATAGGTACCCGGGGCGTGACCTAACCCCAACGGTTCACTCCTTCTTCTTCCTCCACACCAGCGCTTCCCCATCCAAGCCCACAGAGCACCACCACGGAGACCTCGCGCACGCCGCCGGAGCAGAGCCGCCGCCAGTTACGCTCTTCCACGGCTCGCCCCGCGCCGCCGCCAATCTCCGCCGCCGCGCCCTCGACCTGCCCGCCAGGAGTCGCAAAGGGGCATCAGGACTGCGCCATCTGCCGCTGTCGCGCCATTCTCCAATCCACTCCAGTAAAGTCCTTACATCCATTTGATCTAGCTCCTGATTGTCCCGTTTTGACCTAGATTGGATCTTGGTCCTTTCGCGGGTCATTTCTTACTTCACGCCGGATTAGGTCGCATAGCTCCATGCCAGCTTGTCCAATCACTTAATAGATGACCACACATCATTCCCCTATCGCTCCTAATCATTAATTTCACAACAAAATCATCCATAAATTTTCCAATCTGGATTCAGTTCGCCCAAATTTCCGCGGCTGCGTTTGATACCCGGAAAATTCACCTCTCCCGGTTCTTTTACTTGCACTAGATACATAGGCAATCAACCTTTTTCCATAAATACTTTCCGATACGTAGATATCCCATAATTTCTGTACTGCTCGTCAATACTCGGATAGTTTGCAAGTTTCACTCTGCCCAGTGATATCCGGACAACTCATAGTTTCCACGCTTTTCAATGATACATGCTTCTCACTGATACTGCTTGTGAATACCCAGATAACTCATGATCTCCGAGTCTTAATGTTTCGTGCACTTTGCTTTGTGTTTTGTAGACCGAACCGATGGCTCCCAGGAACCAAGGGAAGCAGCCGGCTAAGGCAAGGACGACCCAGTCCATATCCGCTAATTGGGCGCGGTCTTCCGTGACCCAGGCCAAGCTGGAGGAGCTGGCCGAGTCAGGCATCCTTCCTCCTCAGAAGGAGATTCATTGGAGGGTTCCGGGTGACGAGACCCGGCCCACCCCCAACGCCGACGAGGTAATATGCTTTGTCGAGCACGTGATCCGGGGGTTTCGCCCCCCGGGTCACTCTTTCTTCCGTGAGGTCCTCCGCCACTATGGCCTCCGGGTGTTCGACATAGGGCCTAACTCTATGTTGAACATAACCCACTTTATAGTCCTTTGCGAGTCTTATTTGTGTATCCCGCCAAATTTGGCTTTGTTTATTCAGCTCTTCCAATGCAAACAGTGCCGCGAAAGCGCTGACGGTGCCCTTTTGGCCTGCGGTGGAGTTTCCATCCAACGCCGCAAGAATTCTCCCATGCCAACTCTAAATTTAAACTCTCATGTTAAGCATTGGCAACTTTCCTTCTTTTATTGCCGGGATACCTCCCCACCCGGCGAACGGAAGTTGCCGGGTTATTCGGAGGGTCTCTTAGATCTTTCCGATACTTTTAACGCTTTCCCCCCTGAGTCGGACAGGGAAGCCATCCAGCCCCTTCTATCAAAAATAGCCGTTCTTTCTGCCCAAGGCCTCCTTGGGCTTAATGTCGTGGGATAATCACGGCAGATGTTACCGGGGGTAACTGATCTAGGGGCAAGTCGACGCAGGTATTTGGGAGAGGGTTTAGCTCGAAGGAAGACATGGCGAAAAGCAATCTAAGAGCCGGAAAACAACTCGCCGGATCTCGATATGATTATACTGGATACTCGATAATAGGTGTTACAGTTATGACTTGAATCTCTGGCAAACTAAACCTAGGGGCCGGTTTATAAAGCACCCGTACACCCCTAACTTGCCCTTCAAGGCACATCTTTGAGTCCTACTCGAACTCCACATATAAAGCCTATCTTTCCTTATCGCAACCCACAAGCCGGGTTACGCATCTCACAAGCCTTTGGGCCTTCTAATAATCTCTTTACCCCTATCCGGGTATTGCTCAGCTCACCTCGGGCCGGATTATACCTCGAAGTGGGCCTACCGGGTTACTATCCCCCCATCAGTAGTCCCCAGAATAGCCTGGGCTTCCAAGATTTACTCTTCGAAGTGCTGGCTATTCCCTGCAGAAATACTGGATACAAGAATACATAAAGATCAAGATACAATATGCCGACAAGCGGCTGGGATTGACACCCAGGGGATCAGGTAACAACCCGGCTTTCCCTCAAAAGCCCTCCCCCAATCTTCCAGACCTGAGTCTTAATAGGAAACTTGATGATTTCACATCCTCCTCAATAACTGTCGCTGTTACTAGGAAGGAAATTCCCCCTCCCCCTTTCTCGGGATCATATTGGCCTGTTCACGGAATGCGCCTTTCAAATTTCAAAATGTCCAACCATTACTCCGCAACTCCCGGGTTTCGCCCGTTAGGATGAGTTTTTCCACCCGGTTTACTATAAATAAACCCCAGGAAGCAAACTCAACCCTTAACGGCTCACTTTCCCCATTTCTCTTCTTCCCAAGCTCAAGCTCGCAGAGTGCCATCACGGGAACCCCACGCATCTCGCCGGAGCCCGTCCGCCTTCGCTGGCGCTCCGCCACCGCGCGAGCCGCTCCAGCCCCCGAATCCACCGTCAAGCCTCCGATTCGCCAGCCAACGGTCACGAACGGACACGAATCTTGCGCCATCTGTCTCCGCAAGGCCTTACTCCAATCTCCTTCGGTAAGTCCCTTACATCCTCCAGCTTACCCTCACAATTTCTTGGTTCTTCCTCAGATTAGATCTGGATCGAGCGGTCCGCAATTTATCGGGCCGCGCCGGATTATCTCACGGACACTTACCATAAACGCCCCTATGGATAGGATTCATAGCTCATATTATTCCCCTAACTCCAGTAATCATTAATCTGGTCGTAATTTTAGAAATAGGATTCCCAATCTAGGCTCGGGCCACCTAAGATTTCCGCCCTTGTTCTCCTTCCTCAGAAAATCTTACTTCTCCGACTCATTCACAGATGATAAGCATATAAGCATCCCCCTAACTTCTCCAAACATTTGCTTTTACGGAAAGCTCCATGTATTCTGTAAGGTCACTTGATACCCGGACAAATCATTCTTGACCCAGCGAGGCAATAGCCGGGTTATGTTCAAATTGCGAGTAGTTGCTTGCCTGCTAACTTCCAAGTTTTTGTTCCTTACGTCTTTTTCTTCGATGTTTTACCAGGTCAATCCCATGGCACCCAAGAGGCAGGGGAAACAGCCGACTAAGGCTAAATCCACGAACTCCATATCGGCCAATTGGGGGAAATCCTCCGTTACCAAGGCCAAGCTGGAGGAGTTGGTCGAGCTTGGAACCCTACCTCCACAGGAGTCTATCCACTGGCGAGTGCCAGGCACTGAAACCCGGCCTTCTCCAGCGACGGATGAGGTAATATGCTTCGTTGAACATGTGACCCGGGGCTTTAGGCCTCCGGGTCACCCCTTCTTCCGTGACGTCCTAGACCATTACAACCTCCGTATCTTCGACATAGGTCCAAACTCCATTTTGAACATCTCCCATTTTATTGTTCTTTCCGAATCTTACTTGTGCACTCCGCCAAGTCTAGCCCTCTTCGTCGAACTTTTTCAGTGCAAGCCGTGTCGCGAAAGCGGCGACGGCGCACTTCTCACTTGCGGCGGGGTTTCCATCCAGCGCCGCAAGAACTCCCTGATGCCTCCTATTTCTCTCAATTCCCACGTAAAGCACTGGCAGCTTTCGTACTTCTACTGCCAGGATACCTCTCCACCCGGTGAAAAGAAGTTGCCGGGTTACTCGGAGGGTCAACTTGACATCTCCGAGAAATTCAACGCCTTCGCGTCTAATCCGGACAGGGAGGCGATCTTGCCTTTGTTAGCTAGGATCTCCATCTTGTCCGCCCGAGGCCTTATCGGGCTTAACCTGGTGAAGACCTGGGTTAGCTTCCGCATTCAGCCAAACTCCATTCGTGAGAAGCTGATGTGCGAATACTCGGGTCAAACCACGGACCCGATCCGATTCTCTACCCGCACCCTAGCTCCGGGTGACATTAACAAAACGATTAAGGGTTTCCTGACAGAGAAACTCGAGGTAATCCGGAGCATAGCCGGATTAGAACCCTTTACCCTCGAGAATCCAACCCCCGCGGTGAGTTTTCTGCCTTTTGACTTTGACCTCTGATACTTACTTTTATTCGCTTCTCTTGACTCGATATTAATCACTATCCTGGCATCTTCTCCTCAGGCCGATGATGACTTTTGGACGGTCGACACCCCTCCTAATTCCGAAGACGAGGAGGAGGAAGACGATGCCGTTGACTCGAATGAAGGTACCTACTTGATTCCCTTGCACACGTTATATCCTGCCTTTTCTTCTTCTTTATGCTGTAACCCGGATATTTTTCAGAGCGAGGGGACCAAAGCGAAGAAGAAGAAGAAACGGACAGCAGGGGCGGGTCCACCAGCGAGGAGGAAGAGCCGGAGCCGGCCACCAGAACCGGAACAAAGAGGAAATCCCAGAGGATAGCCCTCCAGGTTTTTACTTCATGTCCTCACACTTTGGTTTTTTGCTCCCATAACGTCACTCCAGGGCTGACCCCATCTTCACCCCTTTTGATCATAACCGAAGGAGCCACCCACAACTAGGCGCCGAGTAACCCGGAATCATCCGGGCAACGAGACCCCTAACCCGGTCGCTTCGCCGCCCCCGGTTCAACACCCTGGTATTTGTTGCGAACAAAATTTCTTTCCAGTCACTCCTTTGTAACGTAATCCCAGACCTCTCTTGCCATTTTTCAGTCTCTTCCGGGTCTAGTGACGGCTTCCCCTCGGACTTCCCAGTAAACACCGGGTAAACGTCTTTTCCGGATATTATACCGAACTTTCATCCCCTTTCTTTCCATAACAAAAGATTAATTGCGCCTTTGCACCTTCTTCAGAGCCACGGTTATTAGTAGCGACCAGGAGGACACCGAAGCTAAGGTCCGGGTCGAGAACGAGCCGGCTGATGATGCCTTCACTACGGCTGGCGACGAGCAAGTGTCGCCACCGGAGCCAGCTAGGCATGACGCCGAATATCCAACCGCTTCACATGCAGACGAGAAGGAGAAGGGAGCATCTTCAAGCGCGGGAGGGGGACCAAACTCCGACATTCGGATGACCCGGGTGCCACCTCCTGTTACAAGAAATGCTCCTTTTCCCACTTTCCAGGTATCCGAGCCATCTAACTCGGATAACGCTGACTTTAACCAGCTGATGAGCGCTCTTCTTGCCATGAAAGCTTCAGAAGGGACTGTCCTAGAACGTATGGCTGCAGCACATCAGGTAATTTTTACTTGATACTCCTTATTATACATCCAGTCCCCAAGTCCCGAGTATAATTTTTTTTTAATTATCCTCGGTACTTCGCATAGTATTTGCCGATAATCATTTCCTCAATTAAAATACTCTCGCGATATCCGGCTTACAGCTTCACCCGGCCTTTGCAGGCAGAGATTACTCAATCAGATGAAGCGTTACTTAAAGCTGAGCAGCTCTTGCTGGCTGAAGTTAGGCGCAGGGAGGCCCTTGAAGCGGAGATAAAGACTTTGAAAAAAGATGTCTCCTCATACAAGAAGAAGTACAATGCTGCCCAGTCCTCGCTGAATAACCTGTCCGCTCAGCTTACGGACACTTACCGTCTCTTGCTAAGTAAGTTTGCTATTTGCGATTAATTTGCGTATCTCTATCTTGCCGCTGTAATAACCAACATGATTGATATGCTTTTGCATGTTTGGATTGCAGGTGCTAACCTTGCTGCTCCGGAAGAGAATGCCACTACTCAAGTAAAAACTCTGAAGACTGTGCTCCGGACGTTTTTTGCCGGCACAAAACTTTTGCTGGATGCTATCAAGTGGCCCTCTGAGGTATACCCGGGCGAGGAGACCCTTATACAGGCCTTTTCCACAGCACCTGGGTGGATTGAAATACTGAAGCGTTCGTCCTGCCGAATTGGGATGACCCGAGCTTTAACGCTGGCGAAGGCTTATTTTCCAAAGCTTGACCCGGCGAAGATAGTATCCGGGTTCCCAGAATTTAAAGCTGACGGGTCCAAATTCAAGCCCCAGGATTTCAAATCTATACAATCTGCGGTACGTCCTTCAGCCACAGCTTTGGCCGACAAGATGGATCTAAACACAATTATGAGCTCGTATGATTCTGAGGGCAAGGTTATCCTGGTGGAGGCACCCCCCCTATTGATATGTTGGACAAATGGTCGACTGATCTGGCTAGGAGGAAGGAAGAGGCTGCAAAGAGGGAAGCAGAACTGGGCGTAAAGCCGTCTACCTCTACCCCAGCCGTGCCCCCGCCTGTTCGTCCAGAAGTGAAGAGCCCGGGTAAAGCTGCTGGTAAGGCCAAGGAGCAAGTCCAAGATTTAGACCCGGAGGACCACTCTCAGGACGCCGAGTAGGACGCTACCTAGCGCTTTGTGTTTCTCGAGACTGATATGATTTTTGGCGGTGCGCCTGTGCACCATTGATGCTGATACTATGACTGTATGCTTATTAACTTATGATAACTCTTTGCCTCCCCTGGCTTTTGATAATCTCGATCCTTGTGTCACTTATAAGCTTATTCTCGATACTTCGAACTCTTGTTTTCAGTTTCCTTTTGAGACTCGGCTAACCGAGTATCGTAGGTTTTGATAGATGAACTTTTCTTTAAGTCCCCAATACTCGTAAATTAAGGTTTACAGGCTTTGGTAGTTAAACAGTTTGTTTCTGTTTCGAAGTCCCCAGTCCCCATGACCCAAAGTACGAGCCATAGGGGTGTGGCCTTTCTCAGATGACATACTGCTGTTTACCAAGCTGAATACCAATAGCTGTTTACATAAATACTGAAGTCATGCTTAATATTTGTTGAGTTTCCGGCTGTTCTAGCCTTATACTCTGCATGGACTTGTGGTTTAGATGACCCTTTTGATTATCTTGTACTGTAAGCCGGCTTTCGCGTGGATACCATGTCGTTGCATCTATACGAAAAACAAGATCAAGCAAGCCGCATTGGGCTGCATAGTTTGATTGTAATCGTACGTGAACAGATCATGCCACTTTAGTGCGAGTCACATCGAGCTTAAGTAAGAATAACCAAGAAATTTGGCTCCTTTGTCCAGTTATAAGATTGCAGCTGTACCCGTTTTTTCGAGTAATCAGCCCTCATAACTCATAGGCATCATGGCCGGGTCTCCGGGTTTTGTGATTACTTATTGAAGCAGATCACCCCCCGGAGACCTATATTCATGTAATGTATTTCGATGATACTGATGTATTGATAGTAAGAATGTTACTTACTTGTAACTGAAGCAAAGACCATGATAAGACTCGAAACCATCTTCTTTTATTGATAAAAATTTCTTTTTTGAATCAGCAGGCCGCCTCATTAAAAACCTTCCAGTCCCCTTAGGTACCCTGGATAGGAAAAGAGTGCGTATGAAACCTGCCGCCCATTACACTGTTTTAGTTATTCTCGAGAGTCGGCCTCGCGTTGATACGGCCGATGCACATTCTCCACTTGCTATGCCCTTTCGTAATGAGTACCGGATTTGCTAGCCAGTCCGGGTATATCGTCCTTGAAACGTGATCAGCTGCGGATGGTGGTACGTCTTCTTCTTCCCTGCTGAGGGTTTTGAAAGTATTGCTCCTGATGAAGCCTACCATCTTAGGGTTTTGTTCTGCCCTAACTTTTGCTTTGTCCCCCTCAGGGGTTGGCTTTTTTGATGTTGTCCTCTCTTCTAGGTCTACCTGAGAACGGTAATGTTTGAGCTCTTCCTTCCTGCAGGCTTGCTCGGCCATTGCCGCGTCTCCCTCATCGCACTCAGCCGCTATATCCCGGTTTCCGTGTATTGTAATGGTCTTCTTGGGACCCGGGATTTTCAGTTGTAGGTACACATAACACGGTCTTGCCATGAACTTGGCATAAGCCGGCCTTCCAAACAATGCATGATAAGGACTGCGCAACTTTACTACCTCAAAGGTAAGCCACTCGACTCGATAATTATCCTTCGACTCTCCAAAAGCTACTTCCAGTGCTACCTTTCCTTCAGGGCATGCTGAGTGACCCGGCACTATCCCGTGAAAAACTGTTGTACTCTTTTGCAGCTGCGATTCCTTTAAGCCCATTCGCAGAAAAGTTTCCCAGTACAGGATATTGATACTACTTCCTCCATCCATCAAGACTTTTTTCAGCTCGTAGCCGTTGACCTGTGGTGCCACTACCAAAGCTAAAACTCCCGGGTGATCAACTCTATCCGGGTGATCCTTCCTGCTCCATGTTACCTCTTGTTCTGACCACCTCAAATACCTTGGAACAGCGGAAGAGACCGAATTAACTGCTTGTTTCAGTATCTTCTTATCCTTGTTAGAGCCTCCTGTAGTGTGCACATGATATTGACCCAGTTGTTTGGGGTTAGCTTGAAAGCCTCCTGCTCCATTTTGATTGTTACCTTGATTTCCAGCTGGCGGATTGCCGGCTGGGGGCGGCCCGTTACCCAGGTTTCCACCTAGACCCGGACCTCCTCCCCGGCCCGCACCTCGCATAGCTCTGTTCACTTCTTCGTTCTTCCACCTTTGTAAGTCGGCACATTGCTCTAGTGAATGATTGGCCGGCTTGCCATTCCTACTATGCTTCGGGCACGCCATCCTAAATATGTCCCAACTGTTGCTTGGTCTTGGAGGTCCTTGGTAGTGTCCCCCATTGTGATTTCCAGTATTGAAATTCCCTTCGGATCTAGGTCTTGAAGACCCGGCCTCCGTATTGGCCACAAACTCGGAATTCCCCTCAAACGGGCGCTTGTTCTGGTTACTTCCATTATTGTTTAGCGCCGATCCATTGCCGGTTTTCCCACTGTTACTTGCGCTTGCTTTTGCCTTCTTGTCATCAACTTCCTCCTCTGTGGTGTCCGTTGCAGCGTGTTTGTTGCACGCATCCATTAACTCTCCCATTGTAACCTCCGCTGCATTCCTACTAGATTTCATGCGAGTTAGCTTTTGCACTAAAGGAACATACTTACATGTTTTTGCCATAGCTTGTAGCGCGTCCTTAGGCTGGATATCTGTAGACGAGTGGAGTATCTCCATAACCCGGCGTACCCAGCTGCGTGCCGATTCTCCTTTCTTCTGAACGCATCTTTCTAAATCATCAATAGTAAATAACTTTCTGCATGTCCCATGAAAGTGCTTGATGAATGCGGTCTTTAGCTCCTCCCACGATTTGATCGATTTTTCCGGTAGGTTGGTGAACCATAATTTTGCTGCTCCCTCTGACATCATTAAGTACATGAATTTGGCTTGGAGATTCTCGGATGCGTTGCGAATTGACATTGCCATCTCATAGCTGCTCAGCCACGTTTCTGGATCCATTGTTGGCTCATAATTTACTACTTTCCCCGGCTCTTTGAACTTCTCCGGGTAAGGTTCTGCTCTGATATCGTCCGAAAGGCACTTTGGTCCCGCAAGGGCGGTTGGGGCCGGTCTTGCCCGGGAAACGCGTGACCCGGCTGGGGGTACCGCGGGGTGCGGCACCACCGGTAACTCGTGCGCTGCAGACCCGGCCCCGGCTCTTCTGGCCCTGGAGCTGTCCACTACTGCCTGTGCTGCTGATACTGCCGGTACTGTCTGGACGCGCGGTGGGGGTAGCATCTGCTGCTGCTCTTCCCTTCGTCGTGCCGCGCTTGTTTGGACGTTGCCCTGTTGTTGACTCACGTATGGCGTCCCATGCATCCCACTTCTGTGATCTGGATAATTGACTTGCTGTGCTACCGCGGTGTGCAGCAGATCTATCGCTCGCCGGGTTTCTTCTGCGTGCGGCGAGTCTCTTACAGGAATCTGGTTTAATGCGAGTGTTGCTGCATACACGTTGTCCATGGGGTTGTTGTAGTGACCTGCTGGGGTACGGAATCGCGATGGTGGAGGCGGCATGGTGTTGCCGGCTGTCGCCCCCGCCCGAGGCAAGGGTAATCCGGCTGGCGCGTTTACCAGCTGCACTCCCGTTGCTGGTTGCGGTATGGTCCCTTGGTTCGCCGGTGGGATTGGCTGATCTTGAGGCGTGAACACCAGGGCAGTCGGGTTGATAACCCCTCCTGTTGCCGGTAGCATAGTTCGGTGCCTTTGGTGAATCCTCGTCGTCTCCTCCCGAAGCCGGGTCTCTAGGTCATCCAGTTCCCGCTGCCGCGCTGCCATCCCCTGCTTTTCTGCTTCTACCTGCCTTCTTTGCTGCTCCAATGCACGACGAGCCACGTCCAGATCTCTTACACGCTCTGCTGCGTTTTCTGGGGTGATAACTGTAGCTAGGACTGTGGGATCCAAGATCAAATTATTATCAAACAGAGCTGGGTGACGAGGGTTCGAGGGGCCCGCCCCCGGTGTCCGGTTTGCTTGGAACCCAAACATATTTGCGTGTCGCTCCTCCTCCGCTGGGCGACTGGTGACTGATGCCGATTCTCCATCGACCTGGGCCAAGATCGGGCCAGCCGTACCTTGTTGCTGAGCCAGCACCTGCGCCGCCCCGACTGGCGCCGCGGCTGCGTTTCCTTGAGTGGTATTGATTGCGGGGGCCGCATAAACTGCAACCCGGCGCATAATGCTTGGCGTAGATTCGTACCGTTCTTCCTCTTCGCTATTTTCCTTCTCGTATCGGTCCTCCGATAAATCCCGTATAGACTCGGTACCTTCCTCCCTCTCTGTCGGACCCGTTGTTCCGATCGATTCTTCTTTTTCCGATTGAACACGCGTGTCCTCCCCTGACACAGAATCAGATTCAAGATTATCACGGCTCGAATTGGAAGCACATACCATACCGATGAAGACGTTGATGCGGCCGACTGTCACGACGGATCCGGTTTCGAGGTGATCCGACTCTGGCCCCCAGCCAGAATCGTCTACCATCTTCTCTCCTTGGTTGTTGACGTAGATTTCTCCGACGACGAGGTTCCTCATGTTCTTCCGAGCTTCTCCCGTGATGTAAACACCTTTGGACGCAGGCCCCACGGTGGGCGCCAACTGTCGTGGGATAATCACGGCAGATGTTACCGGGGGTAACTGATCTAGGGGCAAGTCGACGCAGGTATTTGGGAGAGGGTTTAGCTCGAAGGAAGACATGGCGAAAAGCAATCTAAGAGCCGGAAAACAACTCGCCGGATCTCGATATGATTATACTGGATACTCGATAATAGGTGTTACAGTTATGACTTGAATCTCTGGCAAACTAAACCTAGGGGCCGGTTTATAAAGCACCCGTACACCCCTAACTTGCCCTTCAAGGCACATCTTTGAGTCCTACTCGAACTCCACATATAAAGCCTATCTTTCCTTATCGCAACCCACAAGCCGGGTTACGCATCTCACAAGCCTTTGGGCCTTCTAATAATCTCTTTACCCCTATCCGGGTATTGCTCAGCTCACCTCGGGCCGGATTATACCTCGAAGTGGGCCTACCGGGTTACTATCCCCCCATCACTTAACCTGGTCAAGACATGGGTGGACTTCCGGATCTAGCCCAACTCCATTCGTGCCAAGCTGATGTGCGATTACTCGGGGCACGTCACAGACGCGCTCCGATATTCCTCAAAGAATTACCCAGCTGGCGATACCAACAAGACTATCAAGAGTTTCTTGACGGAGAAGTTGGACGTGATCCGGAACTTTACCGGGTTAAATCCATATACACGCGAGAATCCGGCTCCCGCGGTAAGATCCGGCACTTATACTTTCACTTTCATCCTTGCCCTTATGCTTGATACGATCACCGACTCTCGCTTTTATGCCTTTACCTCAGGCCGATAATGCTTTCTGGAATATCAAGACCTCCCCTTCCTCCGAAGATCCAGAAGAAGATGAAGATGCAG
The DNA here is from genome assembly GCA_028641055.1 of Alopecurus myosuroides. Classification (NCBI taxonomy): domain Eukaryota; kingdom Viridiplantae; phylum Streptophyta; class Magnoliopsida; order Poales; family Poaceae; genus Alopecurus; species Alopecurus myosuroides. The sequence goes on along the minus strand of CM054058.1, from coordinate 379,560,827 downwards.
CTGACTCGGAAGAAGGTACATTCCGGGTTTTCACCCAACCCAATTCATGCTAACTTGTCACCCCACACTTCCTGTTTTCCGACTGTGTTCATCGGTGATTCAGGGCTGGAGGATAAGGAAGAGAAAGAAGACCCGGAAGATGGGGTAGAAACCCAAAGTGACGAGAGTGAAGCTGAACCGGCCGCCGAAGCCGGAGCTAAGAGGAAACCCCGAGGGGTCGTCTTTAAGGTCCCATATCGCTCCCTTGCCTCAAAACCGTACTCCTTCACTAATATGTGCGAGCTAAACCGTAAACTATCCGACTGGTCATATTTGAAGGAACCACCCATGATCAAGCGCAGGGTGACCCGGAACACTCCGGGTGACGCCACGCTCAACCCGGGTATCCCGCCAACTCCGGTTCCGCACGCCGGTACTTCTCAACCACATCCCGAGTACCGGAGATTTCCTTCTCCCAATCACCCCTTAGCGGGACAACTCCGCGTCTCACTTTCTCAATCTTTGTCAGCTTCTTCCGGTCCAGCAGTGAATTTCCCTCGGACTTCATGGTGAACTCCGGGTAAGGTTCTTCTCTTTCTGTTCTAATACTCATCCATGATTTTATCTAGCTGCATACTAACCGCTTGCTTGTATCATTCTCAGGGCCAAAGTCACTGTCAGCGACCAGGGCGACATGGAAACTGATGACCCGGGCAAGGAGAACCCGACTGATAACACAATGGCCACGGCTGGCGGCGAGGAGGAGCAAGTGCCATCGAAGAATCCGGCTGATCGAGAAGCCGAGTATCCAATAGCCTCGCACGCGCATGAGGACGAAGAGGTCACAATCCTGGGCACAGGGGGAGGCGAGCTGAATTTCGACACTCGAGCGATCCGAGTGCCCTCCCCTGCCAAGGCAAGAGCTCGGTCCCCGAGTAACCAGGATCCCGGGTCTTCCGACCTGGGTAACAATTCCTTCGACCAGATGATGAGCGCCCTCCTCGCCGTGAAGGCCACAGAGAAAAATATGTTGGAGCGCATGGCTGCTGAACATCAGGTAATATTGATTGGTATTTCATAGTATCCATCTAGTCCCCAAGTTCCGAGTATAACTTGTCGAAGTTGTATTGGTACTACCTCTTGGATACTTGGGTTATTATGATATCCGACTGAACTTTACCCTTCTGTGCCTTATAGGCACAAATGGCCCGGACCGAGGAGATATTGGCCAAGACCAATCAACTCCTGGAGACTGAGGTACGGCTGCGAGAGGCACTTGAAGCTGAGGTGGAGACGCTTAACAAAGATGTTGCGAAGTACAAGAAGAAGTACACCACTGTTCAGGCTGCGCTGAAGAAATTATCGGCCCAAGTTGCCGACACTTATCGTGTCCTTGTTGGTGAGATACTGTTGCTTGCTGGTTCGTGGCCCGGTTTGTTTCTTGATCCTTGATACCCGGGATGTTGTTGACGTAACCTTTGTTGTTTACGTTGCAGTCGCTAACCTTGCGCCCTCAGAAGAAGATGATATCCAGAAGGTAAAGAATTTGAAGAATGTGCTCCGGAGGTTCTGCGCCAACTGATGGATATCCGGGTATGGAAACCTTGATCCATGCGTGTTCCACTGTTCCCGCATGGATTGAGCTCTGGAAACGCTCGGCATGCCGGGTTGGGATGACCCGGGGGGTTATGCTGGCTAAAGCTTACTTTCCAAAGCTTGACCCGGCAAAGTTGGTGGCCGGGTTTCCAGAATTCAAGGCTGATGGTTCTAGATTCGGCGTCAAGGATTTCAAGGCTGTGCAGTCCGAAGTGCATCACTCGGCGACTACACTTGCCGATTCTCTGGATTTAAGCAACTTCGTAACTTCATACGACGCCAAGGGTAAACCTGTGAAGGAGGATATGCCTTTACCCTTTGATATCTTGGAAAAGTGGGATGTTGACTCGGCCAGGAAGAGGGAGGAAGCCGCGAAGAGGGAAGCCGAGTTGAAGTCAGCGCCCTCCTCCTCTACGCCGGCTGGCCGCCCGCTTTTTCGCCCTGATACTGCCAATCCGGGTGACGATGCTGGGAAGGCCGAGGAGCAAACCCAAGACCAAGACCCGGAAGGCAGGGGCAAGTCTGTAGACCCAACCCAGGAGGCCGAGTAATCTCTTGACTGATGCCGTCTCAATACCTCATTCGGCCAATGATCTTGTCAAATAATTATTCTTTTGATAGCGCGCTTGTGCGCTTTATGATACTGCTATCGTGGCTTGTAATGCACTATGATACCTTAATAGCTTTCGTGGCCCTTCTGGCCTTTTGCGTGAATTTGATATTTGTTAGCTTTGAGCTTTTTTGTCCTTGAAATCTGACTTTCTTCTATGATTCCTATTGTGAGACTCGGTTTCCGGGTCTTGTGGGTTTTGACTAGTGGGCTTTTCTCTAGGCCCCAAGACTCGGATTTTTGGGTTTTTGAGCTTAATAGCTAGGTGATTTGTTTCTTGTTTCAAATTCCCCGGTCCCCAAGGCCCGAACTTCCGAGTCTAGGGTGTTAGGTCTTTCAAAGAGAACAAATCATTTTTGCTAAGCCCAAAACCTAGAGCCGTTTCACATAGGTTTTGAAGTTATGCTTAATAAACTGTGAGTTTCTGGTTATTAACCATGTACTCTGCATAACTTGTGGTTTAGATGACCCTTTTGGCTCTCTTGTACTGTAAGCCGGCTTTCGCGTGGATAATCATGTTGCTACATCTATACGAAGACAGGGTCAGGCAAGTCCCATTGGGCATCATGTTGATTGTGATCATATGCGAGCAAATCATGCCACTTTAGTGCGACTCACATCGAGCTTAAGTAAGAAAAGTCAAGAAAGTTTGGCTCCTTTGTCCGGTTATAAGCTTGCAGCCGTACTCGTTTGCGAGTAATCGGCCCTTATAACTCATAGGCATCATGGCCGGGTCTTTGAGTTTGTAACTGTGCTATTCAAGCAATCATCCCCCAAGACCTAAATATATGCAAACTGCTAAAGAAGCTAATTTACTAAAAAACAGTAAACAATATTTACCCGGAAGAAGGATAAAAAACATAACAGAAATAAAAAGTTGATAAAAACACATGAAAAGGAAATAATATATTGTTTAACCATCTCTTTATTGATATGAGAAAAGTTAGTTCAGCAAGCCGCCTCATTAAAAACCCTCCAGTCCCCTTAGGTACCCTGGATAGGAAAAGAGTGCGTCTGAAACCTGCTGCCTGTTACATCGTGCAATTCCACTTTGTGAATCTAGCCTATACTAAGTATAGTAGGGACGTAGCTGAGCCACAATCCATGGTCTTTCTTTCTCTTGCATAGATGAAGTGGTATGAGCGGTGTCATTAACCGTAGCCGACTCTTCCCTTGCATCTATCAAGTAATATGATCTGTTATGCAGATTCCGGCTTATGATGAACGGTCCCTCCCATGGTGGGGATAACTTGTGTTTTCCTTCCTTTGACTGTACTAGACGCAGAACCAGGTCTCCTTCCTGGAAGACCCGGGTTTTGACTCTGCGGCTATGATATCTCCTCAGATCCTGCTGGTATATGGCTGATCTTTCCAAAGCTTGTTCCCTGTATTCTTCTAACATATCCACGGCGTCCTGCCGGGTCTTCTCGTTCTCCACCTCGACGTAAGCCGATACTCGAGGCGAGTCGTGGATGATATCACTCGGCAGCACCGCTTCGGCGCCATAAACCATGAAAAAAGGTGTCATCTGAGTAGATCTGTTAGGTGTAGTGTTAATACCCCAAACCACTGAAGGTAACTCCTCAACCCATGCTCCAGCAGCTCTGATACATGGGACTCGTAATCGTGGCTTTAATCCACGAAGTAACTCCTGATTCGCCCTCTCCACTTGTCCATTGGCTTGTGGATGAGCTACGGAAGCTATGTCAAGCCGGATTCCGTTGTTGGCACAAAATTTCTCCATCTCGCCAAGGGACATGTTGGTTCCATTGTCGGTAATTATGCTGTGGGGATATCCGAACCGATAGATAATCCTTTTCATGAACTTGACTGCTGTAATTGCTTCACAATTGGTAACTGGCATGACCTCAACCCACTTGGTAAACTTATCAACAGCCACTAAAAGATGTGTCTTTTTGCAAGGTGACATGTGGAAGGGGCCAACCATATCCATACCCCAAACCGCAAACGGCCAAGTTAACGGGATAGTCCGCAATTCCATAGCCGGCACATGGGTTTGGCGAGCGTACCTTTGACACCCGTCGCACCTTGCCACCAAGCGCTCTGCGTCTGCTAGGGCCGTGAGCCAGAAGAAACCATGTCGATAAGCTTTGGCCACGAGGGATCTTGTGGATGCATGATGCCCACAATCGCCTTCATGGATCTCCTTGAGAATCCGTCGGCCTTCTTCTGGTGCTACACAGCGCAAAAAGACTCATGCTGCACTTCTTTTGTACAACTCCCCATTGATGATAGAATATCCTTTTGCTCGCCTCAGAATTTGTCGTGCTAATACCTCCTGCTGTGGTAACTCGCCCCGTGATAGGTAGGCCAGGAACGGCTCTGTCCACTCGGGAACAGCACGTATTGTGGCCACGAGCTCCAAATCCGGGTCTTGATTTGCCAGTTCTTCCTCAGACTCGGTTTTAACTGATGGTCGCCATAGCTCATCCAGGAAAACATTAGGTGGAACCGGCTCTCTGCGCGACCCGAGTCTGGCGAGTGCGTCTGCTACCTCGTTTTTTCTTCTGTCTATGTGCTCCACCTCATACCCGGAAAAACATCCGGCAACCATGTCCACCTCTCTGCGGTAGGCTGCCATAGTTGCATCTTTTCTATCCCAAGTTCCTGATACCTGATGTACCACAAGGTCCGAATCTCCAAAGCATCGTATCCTCTTAATGTTCATCTCCTTGGCTACTTTTAAGTCGTGCAATAGGGCCTCGTACTCGGCCACGTTATTGGAACAATCAAAGTGAATCTGCAATACGTAGCTTAACTTGTCTCCTTTGGGTGATGTTAGCACCACTCCAGCTCCTGATCCCTCGTATTGCTTGGAACCATCAAAGTGCATTATCCAAGACTCGGAGTTTGGGGCCATGGTGGGCATGCCTATGTGAGTCCAATCGTTAATGAAATCAACTAGAGCTTGAGATTTGATTGCTGACCTGGGCTCGTAGTTGATGTGATAATCTCCCATCTCGATCGCCCACTTGGCTATTCTTCCCGTTGCGTCCGAGTTTCTGATGATATCCGACATTGGTATAGAACTAACTACTGTTATGGGGTGTTCCTGAAAATACGGCTTCAGTTTCCGGCTGGCCATGAAGACCCCGAAAACCAGCTTTAGCCAATGTGGGTAGCGCTGCTTTGTTTCTGACAACACCTCACTGACGTAATAAACCGGCCTTTGGACCGGGTGATCTTTCCATCCTCCTTACGCTCAACGACAACCACTGCGCTAACCGCCCGGGGCCCCGCCGTAACGTATAATAACATGGGCTCTTTAGGACCCGGAGCTGCTAGGACTGGTGCCTCAGATAGTTGCTTTTTTAGTGCCTCGAATGCCTCATCCGCCTCTTGGTCCCAAACGAACTTATCAGATTTCCTCAAGAGCCGGTACAAGGGTATTGCCTTCTCTCCGAGTCTTGATATAAACCGGCTCAGCGCTGCTACGCACCCCGTAAGCTTCTGTACATGCTTCAGGTTTTCCGGCTTTTTCAGACTTTGGATCGCTTTGATTTTATCCGGATTTGCTTCAATCCCTCTCTCTGAAACAATGAAACCGAGTAACTTCCCTGCTGGGACTCCAAATACACACTTTGTCGGATTAAGTTTCATCTGATATCTTCTCAGGTTCTTGAATGTTTCCTTCGGATCATCGATAAATGTCTCTGCCTTTCTGGTCTTGATCACCACGTCATCTACATAAGCATGAACGTTGCGTCCAATTTGATCCTCAAAGCACTTCTGAATGCACCGCTGATAGGTTGCGCCGGCGTTCTTCAGTCCGAAGGTCATAGTTTTGTAACAAAAGGCTCCAAAGGGGGTTATGAATGATGTTTTCTCCCAATCTTCCTTCTTGAGCTTGATCTGATGATACCCGGAATATGCATCCAGGAAGCACAATAGGTCACTTCCAGCCACTGCATCTATGATCTGATCTATCTTTGGAAGCGCAAACGGATCCTTTGGGCAATGCTTGTTGAGGCTCGTATAATCGATGCACATTGTGACGCCCCGAGATCGGGCACTATGCAGATTTCAGCATTCCCGCCAAAATCCACATAATAACCGATTCCAGGTTGCCACTTGTGATAAACATTACAACAGTTCACGAATAATCCACAACAACAACAGAATGGGATATATACAAGAGGACTCAAACGAGCCAAGGATACAACTGATACAATACAAAGATCCAAATAACAGCGGAAGAAACAACATAGTGTCCGACTACGGACAAGATACAAATTGGACTAAGAGTCCTGAAGATAACCGAGAGCGTCCAATCCCTGCCCAGGCCAAGCCGGAGGGATTCCCAAGCTAACGTCGTCAGACTTCAAACCTGTTGACTGCAATATTGAATATGCAGCCACGAAAAAGGATTCGTGGGTCAGTACGGTTAAGTACTGGCAAGTGGATAACCCATACTCACAAGATACCGGCGTAGCCAGTCATCACAAGATACAAATACTTTGGGTTCAACGGAAAAGAAGGGATTATTGCAAATAAGCGGCAGCGGGCTGCACTAACCAACTACAGAAACACGCTACAACTTCAGGCTAACAGAAAGAAGATAAGATAGCGTATCGTAACCAACTACAACTACTCAGCAAACAATACCCATCCAATGTCACCCCCTACTAAGGAAGCAACCCAAGGATAACTCACACTGTTGATTAGGGTGACATCATTTATATGGTGGAGGTAATCTATATTACTAATCAAGTTATTATCATTAGGTGTAAGTTGTCTGAGTACTTGTTAGCCAGTACTTTCACCAAGTCGTCACATAACCGCGGACAACACGGCTTCTCGAGAAGATTCATCCCTGCAGGGTGTGCTCCAGTACCCGTACACACTCAAGCCACCAACTAAAACTCAGGTTGGCTTGACACGACTCAAACCATCTCCACAACCCATCCTAGGAGCCACGGAGCTATAAGGTCCCAGCCACGCAGCCGAATACTCAGCGCAGGTGTGCAAAACACCCGCAGGACACAACACCCCGGCACTACAGGCCTCGCCCTATATGCATCATCATCATCATCAGTAACCATGGGGGATCCACCCATTATGCAAGGAGCAAATGGAACACCCGAACTAAGTGTGGCTCTTCGGACAAGCTGCAAATCAGGTCTAAGTCGAGGGGGGTTCCATACCACCACCCGGATGCGGTGAGCACGCTCATCATGGATCAGTAGACAAGACCCTTTTCCTAATTAGGGTCGACACTAGCAGGCTTCAAAACCCTAACACGGGCCTCCTGCCGGTGCCTTAACATCAAATTATTATTACCCAGAACAATAACAAGTTGTTGATTGAATTGAAACCCAACTATCAACTAAACAGGTGATAAGAAAAAGGACAACAAGACTTGAGCGCAAACAACACTAAGCATGCAACTACGACACGGGGGCCAACAAGGTAAACAAACAACAGTTAATAGGAAGTGGAAGGAAAGGCTATATCATGGCTGCAAGGTAAACATATAATAGGATCGAGAAAAAAGCATCGAATTAGCAGGCTAGAATGAGAACAACGGAAAGAATCGGTAACAAGTGATGAAAGGCAGCCATGTGGCAGCAAGTGAGTATACTTGCCTGGAATCCAGCAAGTAGAGGTACATCCGCAGAACTTGTCGTTGCTCACATCATCTCAACGTCCTATCCGCGAAGAAGCAACGAACCTCGGACAAACACCGGATGCAACAATTACTACTACGGCAAAAGATCCAGCATGATCCTATTTTATATGCATGGCATGGCAAGATGCATGAGAGGAAACAACTTAAACAATTTAATCGGAACCGGAGTCCGGAGAAATAGGAATTGGTTCAAGTTGTTTAGCTAACCATCAATTTAATTGTTAGTTAGCATGGCAAACCATAAAGTAGATGAGTTAGGCAATTTAAATGGAATGGGGCAACAGTTGGAAATAATTAGCCCAACACATTCCACATTTTAGGTGAACATACATAACACTACTACAAATGCAACATGCAAGGTGCAAACATGAACATGGATGGCATGAATAGATTAAGTGCATTTTTCTGGTATGAAAACATATTTTATTTGTTGGATTTGGAATTAAAATGAGCAAGGTATGAAATTGACAATTTTAAATGCATTAAATAAGAAACAGTTGTTTTCAGCAATTTAATTTATTCAAAACAGAAAACAAAGTTGATATACAGAAAGTACATTGAATTTTGACTGAAAAACATATTTTATTTGGGTTATTTGAATTAAGTATGAATTACTTATGGAATTAACCAAATTTGATATGAATTGTTTGAATTTGAAATTTGAAACAATTTGAAATATGCAAAACAGAAAACAAATGTTGTAATCAGATAGAGTGTTAAATTTGGGACAGAAAACATAGTTCATTTACATTATTTGAATTTGGAAAATGAAAGTTAGGTGCATTTGAATTGTGGGGTGTTTTCTGTAAAGTGTGGGGCTTGTTGGTGATGAAAACAGGGAAGGGGAGGGCTTCGGTACAAAAAGTAGAAGGGCAGGGGCCTCGGTGCAAAGTTCTGGATCCAGATCTGGATCTGGGACGGATTTCACCGAGGGCAGAGCCAGCCAAAGCGGCTGACCTGCGGGGCCAGCCAACGTGGCGCTGGCGTGGCGCTAGGAGACACTGACGAGGGGGGTCCCGCATGTCAGCGCGGAAATAAAAGGGGAAAAGGGGCTTGCGTCGCGCGGGGTTCGATCCCTGCCCTCGCGGAAGCGCGCGCAGCGTCCTTGCCACTGGGCTGATCTGCTCGTTGCTGTTGGTAATCGTTTCTGACGGAAGAAATAGCAGCTCAGCGCCTGTTAACTGAAACTCGACAGCGAGTCGTTCTCTGAACCTGACGGGATAAAAACGGCGATCGCCGGCGGCAAACACGATGGCGCACGACGGCGGCGCATCCAGAGCACAACGGGAGGAGGGTAAGAGGATGGTGGAGGTGTGGCTCACCTCGAGGGGTCCGAGCGCGCAGAGATAGCGTGACGACGCGGTGGTCGATCGGAGACGGCGTGGTTCAGTCCGCGTCGAGGACGTGCTCGCCGGCGACCGTCCGTGGAGGCACTCGCCCGTCCTCGGGGTTGCAGGGGTAGCGGCCACCGCGGCGGCTCCGTTCCCGCGGTCGGCGCTGCGGATGGAGCTGCGTGGAGGCGCGGCGTCGGCAGGTTCTGACGGCTACTAGGTGGTGGTTCGGCTACAGAGGCAGAGAGGAGGTGGAAGAGAGAGTTCATGGCGGCGGCAGAGGAACAGCATAGGGGCTAGGGCTAGCGGAGGGGGAGGTGGAGGTTTTAAGGAGGGTGCCTAGCTGGTACGGCTGCTCATCGGAAGGGGGGGAGGATCGCACGGTACAGAGGAGGTTCGTACAGTTGCTGACGACAACGGAGAAGACGACAGAAGGAGAGGGTGGAACGGGCTGGATGGTTTGGTGGGCTGGGGGAAAAAAGGTTGGGCCTGCCCCCATTTTCTTGTCTTTGGATTTTTTTTCCTTTTCTCCTTTTCTTTTTGTAAGGGATGAAAGAGAGAGAGAGAGAGAGAGAGAGATAGGGTTTGGATTTTTTTTCTATTTTATAAATAAATTTTTGTCAATTTGCAAAACAGCAATTAAAAGCAATGTCAACACTATTTCCAAAAATTTGAAATATTGATTTGAGTTTTAAGTTGCTAATTGCATTTCCATTAATATTTCATAAAGATTGAATTTTAAACTATTTTATTCCATTAACTCACACAATTATGAAAGCTCATTGAACTTAAGTTGTTGGCAAGATTTTTAATTGTTAAACCATAATTGGATCATGCCCATTAAGAAGGAATTGATTTGAAATTTACTTTGCCATTAGGGTGTTTGATAAAAAGGAATGTTTAGTGAGTAAGCAATTTAAATAACTTAAAACTATTGAAAACAATTTGAGATGCTTAGTTGGCAATTTTTGAATTGGAAAATTTGGACATGTGTGAAAGTTTAAAGTGGTTTGAATTTTGAGTTGTTTTGAAAACAGAGTGCAGTGCTTATGATGCATGTGATGCCATGCAAAAAGAAAAAAACCAACTCTACTAAGGGGGAACACCCCAGGTGTTACACACATCCTCCACTCATTGGTCTTTTTCATCACGAGAACCGAATTTGCTAGCCACTCCAGGTGAAATACTTCCATGATAAAGCCGGCTGTTAACAGCCGAGCGATTTCTTCGCCGATAGCCCTTCTTCTTTCCTCATTCATCTTTCTCAGTCCCTGCTTCACGGCCTGACTTGGGATCAACGTGCAAACTGTGCTCTTGCCAGTTCTGTAGGGATACCCGGCATATCGCTGGGCGTCCAGGCAAACACGTCCTGATTCGAACGAATGAACTCCACAAGTGCTTTCTCCTGCTCGCTGTCCAAGTTAGATCCTATAGAAAATTGCTTAGAGGGATCACCCTCGACAAAAGCCACCATCTTGGTGTCCTGCGCTGCCTTGAACTTCGCTCTCTCATCTTCAGTATTCGGCCTTTTTAACGTTGTTCTGTCATCCGGGTCTACTTGAGACCGGTAATACTTGAGTTCCTCTTTTCTGCAAGCTTGTTCAGCCATTGCCGCATCTCCTTCGTCACACTCAGCCGCTATATCCCGGCTCCCATGTATGGTGATGGTCTGCTTAGGACCCGGGATTTTTAGCTGTAGGTACACGTAACACGGTCTGGCCATGAACTTGGCGTAAGCCGGCCTCCCAAATAGCGCGTGATAAGGACTGCGCAACTTCACCACTTCGAACGTGAGCCACTCCACCCGGAAATTATCCTTTGATTCTCCAAAAGCAACCTCCAAGGTAATCTTTCCTTCAGGGCACGCTGAGTGACCCGGCACTATTCCGTGAAAAACTGTTGAACTTTTCTGTAGCTGAGACTCCTTGAGACCCATGCGTAAGAAGGTTTCCCAATATAGGATGTTGATGCTTCTTCCACCGTCCATTAAGACCTTTTTCAGCTCATAACCATTAGCCTGTGGCGCAACCACCAATGCTAGGACTCCCGGGTGTTCTATCCTTTCCGGGTGATCCCTTCTGCTCCACGTTACATCCTGCTCCGACCATCTCAGGTATCTCGGAACGGCCGAGGCAACTGAGTTTACCGCCTTTTTCAGTACCTTTTTATCCTTGTTGGAAATCCCTGTAGTATGCATGTGGTACTGTCCCAATTGCTTGGGGTTGGCTTGGAAACCTCCAGCTCCCCCTGGTTATTACCCGGATTTCCGCCTGCCGGGTTACCGGCTGGGGGTGGGCCGTTGCCCGGGTTTCCACCCGGACCCGGTCCTCCTCCCCGGCCTGCACCTCGCATAGCCTTGTTCACTTCCTCGTTCTTCCATCTCTGCAAATCCGCACATTGCTCCAATGAGTGGTTAGCTGGCCCTCCGTTCCTGCTGTGCTTTGGGCACGCCATTCTGAAGATATCCCAATTGTTACCCGGCCTTGGCGGCCCTTGATAATTTCCTCCTGCGTTGAAATTTCCTTCTGCCCTGGGCCTTGAAGACCCGGCTTCTGTGCTGGCGACAAACTCGGAATTCCCCTCGAACGGGCGCTTGTTCTTGTTGTTCCCATTGTTACCTCCATGGTTACCCGGTGTAGATCCATTGCCGGTTCTTCCATTATTGCATGTATTTGCTTTTGCTTTCTTGTCATCAACATCCTCTTCCGTGGTATCCGTTGCAGCGTGTTTGTTGAACGCATCCATTAGTTCTCCCATTGTAACTTCTGAAGCATTTCGACTAGATTTCATGCGAGTTAATTTTTGCACTAAAGGTGTATACTTGCATGTCTTGGCCATAGCCTGCAATGCATCTTTCGGTTGAATATCTGTAGATGAATGCAATATCTCCATAACCCGGCGCACCCAGCTGCGCGCCGACTCTCCCTTCTTTTGTACACACCGTTCCAGATCGTCGATGGTAAACAACTTCCTGCATGTTCCGTGAAAGTGCTTGATAAACGCAGTTTTCAACTCTCCCCACGACTTGATAGATCCTTCCGGTAAATTGTTGAACCACAACTTTGCTGCTCCTTCCGACATCATTAGATACATGAACTTGGCCTGAAGGTTTTCAGACGCGTTGCGAATCGACATAGCCATCTCATAACTGCTCAACCATGTTTCTGGATCCATAGTCGGCTCATAGTTCACTACTTTACCCGGTTCCTTGAATTTATCCGGGTAAGGCTCAGCCCTTATGTTATCCGTCAGACACTTGGGCCCAGCGAGATTAGTCGGTACTGGCCTCTCCCGTGAAACATGCGATGCTGCGGGGGGTACGGCTGGACGTGGCGCTGCCGCTGGTCCATGCACCGCAGACCCGGCCGCGGCTCTCCTAGCCCTGGAACTATCCACAATAGCTTGTGCTGCTGATACTGCTGGTGTTGCTTGCACGCGGGGAGGAGGCGGCATTTGCTGCTGCTCTGCCCTCCGGCGCGCTGAACTTGTTTGCATATTGCCGGCGTTGCCGTGCTGCTGGCTGATATAAGGTGTTCCATGCATTCCACTCCTGTTATCCGGGTAATTAACCTGCTGAGCCACTGCTGTATGCAATAAATCGATCGCCCGTCGGGTCTCCTCCGCATGGGGTGACTCTCTTACGGGGATCTGATTCAATGCTAACGTTGCGGAATATACATTATCCATGGGGTTATTGAAGTGACCTGGTGGTGTACGAAATCGTGATGGTGGTGGTGGTGGCGCTGTGTTGCCGACAGGGACCCCAGTCTGTAGTGTGGGTAACCCGGCCTGCACGTTTGCCGGCTGTCCTGCTCCAGTTGCTGGTTGATGCACAGTTTCCTGATTCACAGCCGGAATCGGTTGATCTTGGGGTGTGATGAATAGCGCGTTAGGGTTTATGACTCCTCCCATCGCCGGTAATCTTGTCTGATATCTCTGATGCACCCTGCTTGTCTCGGCTCGGAGCCGGTTCTCCAGCGCGTCCAGTTCATGTTGGGGCGTGGCTACCCCTTGCTTTTCTGCTTCTACATCTCTTCTTTGTTGCTCTAGCGCGCGGCATGCTACCTCCAAGTCCCTGGCACGTGTCGCGGCGTTTTCCGGGGTTATTACAGTAGCTAACACTGTTGGGTCCAAGACAATATTGTTACTGAACAGGGCCGGGTGTTGCGGATTTGAAGGACCTGCCCCCGGCGTCCTGTGAGCCAAGAACCCAAACATATTTGCCTGCATCTCGCTATCCGCCGCTCGGCTGGTGACTGAAGCCGACTCTCCGTCAACCCGGGTCAGAATCGGATTTCCTTCAGCCGGATTTTGCTGCTGGGCCAACGCTTGCGCCGCTCCGACCGCGGCCGTAGTCATGTTCCCTTGATTGAGATTGGTTGCAGGGGCTGTGTAGACCGCGACTTGGCGCGCAATGCTTGGCGAAGACTCATACTCCTCTTCATCGTAGCTATCTTCCTCGTACCGGTCCTCCAGCAGGTGCAGGATAGACTCGGTATCATCCTCCCTTATGACCCGGCCACGCGGGGTCCATGCCGGCTCCTCCGGCTGTTCCCTCTTTGTGGTGGGCTCCTCTGTCGGATCCACCGTCCCGACCGATTCTTCTCCGTCCGACTAAACGTGGGTGGCCTCTCCTGACACAGAATCAAATCCAAAATCATCAGGGATTGAACCGAACGCGCGTACCATGCCGACGAAGACGTTGACCCGGCCGATCGTGATGACGGATCCGGATTCGAGCAGATCCGACTCTGGCCCCCAGCCAAAATCGTCCACCATCTTCTCTCCTTCGGGGTTGGTGTAGATCTCGCCGACAACGAGGTTCTTCATGTTCTCCCGAGCTTCTCCTGTGATGTAAACACCCTTGGACGTAGGCCCCACGGTGGGCGCCAACTGTCGTGGGATAATCACGGCAGACGTTACCGGGGGTAACTTATCTTGGGGCAAATCGACTCTGGTGTTTGGGAGAGGGTTTAGCTCAAGGGAAACCATGGTGATATGCGATCCAATAGCCGGCAATCAAGTCGCCGAGTCTATGATCTGAATATACTATCTCGATACTTGTGTTACAATGGATACTCGATATCTCACAATCTCTATTTCGTAAACCTGTGTTTCTGATGAACTCGTCGATCTAACCCTAGGGGGCCGGCTTATATAACCCCCGGATCCCCTGGCTTGCTATCCAAGGCGTACTCGGAATCCTACCCGGACACTACTTACAAAACCCTAAACTTCCTTATCGGAACCCACAATCCGGGTTACGAGGCCTACACTCCTAGGCCTTCTAGAAGCTCCTTTTCCCTAAGCCGGGTCTTGTACAGTGTCCTTTGGGCCGAGTTACCCCTTGATGTTAGTATACCGGGTTATCATCCCTCCATCATGGGTGGAATTTGGATGTGATTGGGTTATGTTGAGTGTTTCCTCAGCGCCCTTGTCTAAGGGTTATTCCACTTGAGGTTGTCACTTGTGGATGGCCACCCAGGAACAAAGAGATTACCATGTCCTTCTAAGTTTAGTAGCTTCCCGTGCAGCCTTTTGACATATGGGCTCTGTCTTGATCAACTAAGTTGTGAGGGTTCAGCCCAGGCTTGACAAGCAGATGTAGCATAATTATAGGTGGAACGGGTCTTGCCGGTGGGTTGAACTTCTTCTTCTGAAAGATCTCGTCTCAATTCTCTCCTTTCCATGATGCACTCCGAGTGTATAGGATGTTTGGGCTAATTGAAGACAAAGGGTGAAAGTGCACAAACTCTGCAGAGTCAACAAACTAAGATCTTATCCGTGTCCCCGGTCATGGACAATTTGAGCAGCTGGACAAGGAATGACGGAAGAATCTCATCATGCCAACTTCATAATAAAATTTTGATGGGTGAACAAGGGTAGGAGTTTACCCTGATTTATATTAGAGGTACTCCTTAATTTAGTTAAGGTTCACTGGTTTCTATCAGTGATACCTGTTATAGATGAAATTGTTTTATGATAAAAGATAGGAGAAAACTGGCTTTATGCAAACTTAGCCAAACTCCACTCAGCCAAATAGGCATGTAGTATTAGTCTTGCCATTTATATCCACCATAGTGTTACTTGCCAATACATTAAATTGTATTGACTCCCTTGTGGCTGCATATTCCATATTGCAGATGTTGCTGAAGACGAGTGAGGATTTCGTTTAGGATCTCGAGACTATCGCCAACATGTTTTGCCTGTGGCACATGAAGAAGATGGGCTCAATGTTGTACTATGTCTTATGTTGTATATCTTTGTTTACTGCTAGTCTTCTAAGACTATGCAAGTTGTAATACTATTTTGTAAAGACTGGAGCATGCGATGTAATAGAATTTGATGCATTTGCACGATATTTCATTTTATACTGTGGTGCTAGCAATTGATCCAGGGACTAGCACAATAACACCGGTGTCCTTACACTATTAAATGTGGGAACGCTACACCAGCGTTTCACCTTCCGCTTGTGCCGCCTGGGGGAGGACAACACTCGGTTGGGACCAGCGCTCGACTCAGGAGCAAGGCCGGGCCCCTGTTCGAGAGCGCGCTCGACTGCGCCGTGCGCCTCCGTGCTGTGAAGGCCGGCGACGCGACGCCCAAGTTCTCCGCCGTCCCCCCGCCGTTCGGCCGCGACGAGCTGCTGGCCATGGCGAACGCGTGCCAGCTCCCCCCAGACGACATCCGCCAGCTGATGGCAGCTTCTCCGGCACCGGCGGGTGCCCCATGAAGACGCGCCGTCCGAGCCGGTCTCGCAGGGCGAGCCGTGGCGAGTTTGCCTGTTGTGCACCCCCCCCCCCCGTGTGTGTGTGTTTCTGCGCCGCCGTGTCTCGGCTTGCCCAGCTACTCTCTGACGCCCTCTAGTTGCTCTCACTGTGGTAGTTGCTGCTTGTGTACACATATGTATATTAGGTGTGCGCGCGTGTGCGAGTTGCGCCTCGTGTGTCTACGCCTCCCCCCGGTGTGTCTACCGTGTATCATGATTGTAAGCCTTAAGTAGCTGCTCGTGTCCTCGTGGAATACGTGAGGCCTGAACGTACCCGACAAGTGCACGGACGTGAAGATGAATTTGGCGGCGCAACCCCTCCATATCATTTGCCTCCAGGAAACCAAATTGAGCTCGCTCGGCCACTCCAAGGCCTCGTCGTTCCTCCCCCCGGGCTTCTCGACCTTCTCATCGCTCCCGTCAGTCGGGGCGTCCGGAGGTATCGTCACCGCCTGGGACGCCCGTGTTTTCCTCCACGTCTCCGACTTCCCGTGGGCGTTCTCCCTCACCTCCCGCTTCCAGCTCGCCGCGGACAGGATGTTGTTCACCGTGTAGAACGTGTACGCCTCGTGTGACTGCGCGCGGCGGGCTGCATTCTTAGAGGAGCTGCGAGACCTTGCCCTCTCTATCGATACTGCGTGGCTCGTCATTGGGGACTTCAACGTTGCGAGCTGTCCCGAGGACCGCAACAACGGCGCCTTCGACGTCGGCATCGCGTTTGACTTCAAGAACCTTGTCGATGATCTGGAGCTCCAAGACCTCCCCCCGCTAGACCGGCGCTACACCTGGACCAACGGGCGTGCCACCCCCACCCTCGTTCGCGTGGACCGTGCGCTGATCAACTTGGCCTGGGAGCGGCTGTTCAACACCACGTTGACCTCCTCGCTGCGCACCACTTAGGACCATGTGCCTTTGTTGGTCAGTGTGTCCTCGAGCGCGCCTTCCTCACAGGTCTTCAGGTTTGAACGCTCTTAGGCCTCTCTACCTGAATATCGGGCGTTGATCGCCTCGGTTTGGGCCCGGCATCAGAACCGCGCTCGCTCTTGCGTGGCCGGACGTCTGACCAACTTGCTCACTCGAAGAAGTGGGCTCGGGCCCGCCACCTACCCGTTGAGGTGATCTCGAATTGCAGACGGTTTATCGGCCTTTTGGACGAGGTTGAGGAATCTCGCGTGCTGTCTTGCCAAGAATGCCTCCTCCGTGACCTCGTCCGATCCCACTTGGCCGGAGAGTATCGACGACTGAACCTATACTGGCGCCAGCGTTTCACCTTCCGCTTGTGCTTCCTGGGGGAGGACAACACTCGGTTCTTCCATGCTTGCGCGTCTGCGCGTCTCCGCGGCAGCCAAATTTGGATCCTTCATGATGAAGGGCGGGTCCTTGTCAATCATTCTGACAAGGCCGCGGTTCTACACCGCTTCTACTCGCGCCTCCTCGGGGACACCCAGCCATCCGTGTGGGACTTCGACCCTCGTCGTGTACTCCCGCGTGTGGCGGGTCTCCACCCCCTTGAGGTCCCCTTCTCCGAGCCGGAGGCTCGGGAAGCCCTTTGGGCCATGAGGATGGACAGTAGCCCCGGTCCGGATGGTTTCGGGCCTGCATTCTTCCGCGGCATTTGGCCTCTTGTCAAACTTGGCGTCATGGACTTCCTTTCCTCCTTCCATTCCAGGACCGCGCGGCTCGATGGAATCAACCGCGCCTTCATCGCTTTGCTGCCTAAGAACTTGGATGTGGTCACTACCGATGGCTTCCGACCCATCTCCCTTCAGAACTGCGTCATGAAGCTCGTCACGCGTATCCTGACTACGCGGCTTCAGTCCTTCATTGAGTGCCTAGTCTCCTTTGAGCAGTCCGGTTTCATCAGGGGGCGTGTCCTCACTGACAACTTTCTCTACGACATCGACATTGTTCAGAGTTGCCATGTTCGCAATGTGGAGGCCGTGGTCCTCAAGCTGGATTTTTGGAAGGCTTTCGACTCTGTTAACTGGGACGCGCTCGAGCGGATTCTGCAAGCTCGTGGGTTCGGTGCCACCTTCCGAGGGTGGGTTTCATCCATCCTCTCCTCCGGGAAGACGGCGGTCTTGCTGAACGGCGGGCCAGGGCGCTGGATCCCCTGCAAGAACGGCCTGAGGCAGGGTGACCCCCTTTCCCCTTACCTCTTCCTTGTTGTTCATGAGCACCTTCGGGCCTTGCTCGT
The DNA here is from genome assembly GCA_028641055.1 of Alopecurus myosuroides. NCBI lineage: Eukaryota > Viridiplantae > Streptophyta > Magnoliopsida > Poales > Poaceae > Alopecurus > Alopecurus myosuroides. The sequence continues at coordinate 379,542,695 of CM054058.1, read as the reverse complement.
TGAGGATGTTGGGGGTGACCGGCTTTGCCACCCCCTCGTCGACGACCTCCCCGTTCATTTCATCCAGTACGCTGATGACACACTGATCATGCTCCGTGCTGACCCCGCGCAGATGTTCCGTCTGCGGCGTGTCCTGGAATCGTTCTCCCACGCGACCGGGTTGCACATTAACTTCCACAAGAGCACGTTCGTGCACGTGCGCCTATCGGCTGACCGTGCCTCGCTCCTGGCCGGGCTCCTCGGCTGTCCTGTCACGACGTTCCCGCAGACGTACCTGGGGCTCCCCCCGTCTGACCGGAAGCTCCCAGCCTCAGCCCTGGAGTTCCTCGCCACCAAGATCGCCAACAAGATCCCAGGGTGGCGCGCCTCGCTCGTTCCCATTGGGGGCCGCCTTACCCTTGCCACTGCCGTTCTCTCGTCCCTACATGTCCTTGCCATGTCCGTCCAACCCCTGCCGAAAGGCGTTATCGCAAAAATGGATAGGCCGAGACGTGCCATGTTGTGGAAAGCTGCTGCGGTCTGTTCTGGCAGCGATTGCCAGGTTGCCTGGGACTTGGCCTGTCGGCTGAGGTCAGAAGGGGGATTGGGTGTCATGGATCTTGAACTTCAGAACACCTGCCTTCTCCTCAAGAACATCCATAGGCTCCTCTCTGGGCGATAAACTCCTTGGACTCGGTGGGTCCGGCGGAGCTACCTCTGTGCACGCCCCCGGCCCTCCACCCCCTCGTGGCGCCATTTTGAGGCCCTACTTCCCCTATACCGCTCTATCACACGGGTCGAGCCCGGTGACGGTGTCTCGACATCGTTGTGGCATGACACATGGACACCACTGGGGCCGCTTGCGTCTGCGCTCCCGGCCTTCTCTCACTGCACCGCCCCCGGGGCGACACTCGATGGCGCCTCGGCTGAGGGGGATATGCGCCTGGGGCTCCGCGCCCGCCTTTCCCCTCAGGCTGAGGTGGAGCTGGCTTTCCTACGCGCCCAGCTGCGGGCAACCCGCCTCGTGGACACTCCGGATCGCCGGGTCGTTTCCATTGGGAGTTCGCACGTTTTCCAGACTGGCGAGGTTTACCGGGCTCTCCGGTCCTCAGGCGTTGGCGTCCCGTTGAAGGAGCTTAACTGGGACAACTTCGCCCCCCCCCCCCCCCGAAAGTGCGCGTCTTCTTCTGGATCCTCAGGCTTGGTCGGACTAGGACGCGCACCCATATCTTTCGCCTCGGTTGCCTCCCCTCGCCGCACTACCCCTTCTGCCCCGGTCATGTGGAGGATCAGGATCACATGTTCGTCCGCCGTCCACAACTGGCCGAGGTCTGGTTGCGCCTCGCCCCAGGTCTACGCCTCAGCCAGAACGCTGGGCTGGAGGACCTCGTGCGTGGGCTCATGGATTGCCTGTCCCCCTCCCACCCCCGCGTTCTCCGCACGGCCGTCCTCGCGATTGTGTGGTCGGTCTGGAAGTCACGAAACCGCATGGTGTTTGACTCCAACAGGCTTTCCGGAGCACGTGTTGCCGCCCTGGTCTCAGACCACATGAAGCTTTGGATGGTGCGTGCTCCCCGTCGGATTGACCTCGGCTGCCTCCGGGCCTAGTGCGAGTCCCTTTAGGCCTCAGGCCTCCCCCCCCCCCCCTTTGTCGAATCTGTGACTCAACAAATCCCTCGGGTGAACCCATAGGGTTTCGAATAGGAGAACCCATGAGCGCTGGTGACGATCGTCAGCTAGACAGGGGGCAAGATTTACCCAGGTTCGGGGCCCTCGTAGAGGTAAAACTCTTACTCCTGCCTCCGTCGATCTGTATTATCGAATAGATCGGTTACAATGGTGGTTGCTCAAGTCGAGAGTACGATCTCGAGCTCAAGGCTTTGGTGCTGCGGTATTGCTTGGTCCTCTTTTGGTGGTTCTCCTGGCCTTATATAGGTGGCCAGGTCTCAAACCCTACCCGGACAGGACTCGAACTCTAACCCTATGTCGGTTACAAGTTTCCTAACTTAGCCCGCAAGGCATTGCGGGTGGGCTTCATATGGGCCTTCCAGAATACTCCAAGGGCTTCCCTTCTTGGGCCTTAACCTTGGGCCTGAGACGGGGTGTCCTTACCCGCAGGGTCTAGGATCCATCCCTTCGTCAGTAGCCCCCGAGCGTTTGCTCGATTCGGATTTTTCCAGTCGAGTATACGGTCAGATTTTTCATCCTGCTTTCTTTCGGATAACCATTATGGTTTTTTCCTGTTTGGAGGGTGTGTACCCTGTGTGATGAGCTTTTTACACCCGAGTATCGAGTAATGAAAGTGCCTGTTTTTATGGCTGTTTATCGCAGAAGGATATGGCGCAGCACCTTGGCTCTCCCGAAAGATCAAGGCCAATTAATTGCAACTAGGGCAAAAACAGTTCTGGCCTACACAGATTCGAGACCTCCGACTCGAACCCGATGAGGTGATCATTGCGACTGGGCCGTAGACGTCTTACCGAGTCGAACTTAACCTATGGGGGTACCCGGCGCGTCCGCTAGGATTTTTCTTCGTGTTGTTGACAAGGAATTATACCGGAGGACGCAGCTTGAGTGCGATTCCAGACCCTCAAGAGAGATCTTTTGGGTCTTACCTTCATATTCGAAAGAATATGGCATCCGGATGTACCTAGTCGGCTGAACAATCCAGGTTTGTGATGTGTAGACATCGTGTGAATGAGTGGCAGGATCTGCCTACTCGCGTAGTTTTGAGTTTGTGGTTTCTTGTCCATACGAAAGAGTTTTCGTGTTCGGAGTTTGTATGCCCATACGAAAGAGTTTTCGTGTTTGGGGTATTTTTTCTGTGAAAGAGATTTCACGTTATAATTTGTCCATACGAAGTTATTTTCGTGTTTGGACTTTCCATTCGAAAGATTCTTCAGCTTGATGATGCACGCTATGATGTCATGGCGCACTTTTATCCTCCCGATGGGACGTGACGGAGTGAGAGCAGAAGCGCTAGCCCACCTTGTCAGCTTTTTTACCAGAAACGAGACGTCGTTCCCGGTTTTTACGCCTACTGCGCGCAGTAAATGCGCATGATCCACTGTTAGGATCGTGGCACGAAACAACATCCGCCGCTCTTTTGTTTCGCCTTCGCATGCGGCGGGCGCGATGGATGCCACGTGGCTCAGTAAGCGGTCAGGATCGACTGGCTCTGTGTATAAAAGCAGACCTTGGGTGAAACGGTGAAATTTTCCCCAGCCTTCGCCTTCTTCGCTCATCGTCTTCCTCGCGCTCCACTTCCTCTCTCTTCGAGCTTGCACTAGTAGCAATGGCTGGAGGCAAGAAACGCGGCGCCGTCGTCTCGTCGCCGAGGGCGTCAGGAGAGGTCCCTGTGCCACCCGCACCGCGCTCGGGCGATTGGCGCTCGCCCAACACCACCATCAAGAGCATCAAGGAGATGCAGCGGGAGGGATTGTTGCCTCCGGAAGCTGGGAGACGGGTGCGCCTCGGCAAGAAGGAGGAGGTACCCAATCCCAGCGCGAACGAACGCGTGGTTTTCGCGGACCACGTGTCGCGCGGGCTCTCCTTCCCTCTTCACCCCTTCCTCGTGGCATTGTTGTATGTCTATGGCATACAGCTCCACGACCTGCCTCCGAATGCAGTGCAGCACATCTCGTGCTTCATTGTATTTTGCGAGTGCTTCTTGGGCATTCACCCACATTGGGGCCTCTGGAAGGCCCTCTTCAAGATCCGCGTCTTCCGCGGGAAGTCGCGAGTAGAGAACGAGCTTGGCGAGCCGCTGCGCACCGGCGGTTTCGGGATCCAGGAGAAATCGGACTCTAGCTACTTTGGGATGCACTTCATTGCACTACAACGGAATCGGTCTATTGCAACGAACATAGTCGTTGTAAAAAGTGACTTATCGTCGCAATAGGGTTTTGTTGCACCGAAATCGGTTTCGTTGGGAGGCGTCGCGAAAACCTCCGTGGTAGAAGCCTGTCTCCGCGCACTTAGATTCGTCGCTAAAAAATAATCCAGTTGCAACCATTTCCTAGGCCAATTGCCACGCACGTTTCCGTCGCGTCTCGCACATAACGCAACGTACGTATTTCGTTGGTACACCTCTAGTGCAACAAATACCCAAACGTGGCGAGTGACCAATGTGGCAACGGCGAGTGTTCCGTTGCGCTTGTTCTTTCGTTGCAAAAGTCGAGTTTATTTGCCACGTCCAATTGTGTGGCAAAAAACTATGGCAACAAACATTATACGCGTGGGAACAACGTTTTGCCACACACAATCAATCGTGGTAAGATGATTTTGAAATAGTAATCGCAACGGCCTTCATATTAGTAGCCATAAGCAATCGCGACAATTTCAACTATTCGTGGCGCCATTCAATTTCTACAAATTTTAGTTTCGTGGCGAGATGTAGTATTCGCAACATCCACATTTTATGTTGCTAGAAGCAACTGCGACAATAACAACTTTTCGTGGCGCCATTGTATTTCGACAAATTTTAGTTTCGTGGCGAGATGTAGTATTCGCAACATCCACATTTTATGTTGCTAGAAGCAACTGCGACAATAACAACTTTTTGTGGCGCCATTGTATTTCGACAAATTTTATTTTCGTGGCGACATATACAATTCGCAACGTACAAATTTTAGTAGCTAGAAACAACTGCGACAACTTCAACTATTCGTTGCGCCTTTCTATTTCTACAAATTTTAGTTTCGTGGCGAGATGTAGTATTCGCAACATCCACATTTTATGTTGCTAGAAACAACAGCGACAATAACAACTTGTCGTGGCGCCATTGTATTTCGACAAATTGTATTTTCGTGGCGACATGTACTATTCGCAACGTACAAATTTTAGTAGCTGGAAACAACTGCGACAACTTCAACTATTCGTTGCGCCTTTCTATTTCTACAAAATTTAGTTTCGTGGCGAGAAGTATGGGAATTCTGTATTGCAACGAACATAGTTTGGTGGCGTGAATGAAATATCGCAACAAAGTTAGTTTGGTGGAGAAAAAATATTGCGACGATGTCTCCCTCATGGTGGTGAGAGTCTATTTCAACAAAACACTTTGTTGTGGCGACTGAGACTTCACGCAACACTACAATTATCGTGGTAAACTACCTATTGCCACGTTATAGAAAAAAAATAAAAAAAAATAAGGAAACAAAAAATACGGGCATTGAATTAAAATGTTCAAAAGGGTACGTAAAATATGTTTATTTACACAAAATAATAGTTCTCATAGCTATTTTTAATATATACAAATGAAATTCTCGTACAACATGGATCAAATCAAGATAAAATCAAACTGAAATATCCAGTGCAGCTATTTGTTTCCATCAGAAGTTTGATTGAGGTCCTGCAATCAATTGTAAAAAAAAAGGTGTGAGTCTAGTCAGCAATAGCACATGCTGAAACATAAGAACCAGCAGACTATAGTGTATGGATGAAGCAAAAACAGTTGTTGTAACTCAACGAAGCCACAACCCATAGTGAAACATAAACTGCAGCAAGTATAGGGTGGGTGCAGCAACGCTATAGTGTGGGTGAAGCAAAAACAGAATATACTACTACCGAATTGTACAAGATTGTGACTTACATATGACTTAAACATTCGACTTTTCTGTATCGTGCTGTGCGGAGGAACTATTTTCTTAGCAGGACTGTTGGTAAGTGATGGTTGCTGGTTTGACTTCTTAGACGTCTGCAAAAACAAAGTGCATTGTTAGCAACGCAAGTAAACAACTAAATCTTACTAGTTTGCAATTGTATGACTATCATCACCTGAGGTGTAGTCGTCTTCTGCTTTTCCATCTGTGCGGAGAGCTCGTCAAACTTTGCCTGGAATTGTGAGTTAAACTGTGCAACCAAGTTATTTTCAAATTCTTTTCTTGAGTTTCTCTCCGCCTCCATCAGTTGTTCCCTTTGAGCAAGCTCTTCCATTAATCTCTTCTCAAGATTTTCTCTCTCAGCCCGCTCTACATTAATCTTCTCTTCCATGCTTGCACGTTCATCTAGTAACTTCTGTTCTAAAGTAGTGACCTTCGTGGTGAGCTGGGAGTTAACTTTTTGGGTCTCTGCCGTAGCCCGAGCTTGCTCCTCTAACAGCAACTTAGACCGCTGAGAACTAGTTTGCACCTGGGCCATGTATCCGAACCCACGAGGCTGCGATGACTTGCATTGAACTTTAGATTTGTATGCTTTCTGGAAAATATTGATTCTTTGTTCAGCTGACAATGGAACACCAGTTTCCTCTAATCTGTTTTCAATCTCTTTACATGCTGTTTCCTGATTACGAAAAAAAATCTCAAATCAGATGAAGAAACATCCAAGATGGAGAAGAGTAAATATGTTTAGAGTAGCTTCTAAGTCAGTTAACTCACGTAAACATCCTTGGACTCTTCTGTAGTCCATGTTCCATTCTTTGTGTGGGTCAGTCTCCAGAGAGCAACACAGTCTGGCTCTTCTCCAGTTTCCGAATCCCTCTGCAAGTAGTGCAACAATTAGATACTATAAACATTAAAGCAAAGTGAACACCGACGCATGCATAGTGAGTAGGCCCATACATTCTCAAAACTGAGTTGAGAGTAGGATTTTGATCCTACTCTGTGTTTTGTCTTCATCTGCGAACGGTTATCCTTGTTCTTTTGGCTGAGTTCCTGCTCATTCAATTACAAAAAAAAAACTTGTCAGACAAGCCATTTGATGATAGTACAAAATTCACAAACAGGTAGTATAGAAATACCAGGAATTTCGGATCAGTGCCAAAGTACTCGATCAACCATTCCCACTCTTCTTTTTGTAAATCTTCTGGGACAACTGCCCTTCTGGCATCATCTGTTCTGTATGCCTTGTAAGTGCTGCTTAGGTTTCCTCGCCAGCCTCTGTAGCGTTCTTTTGCAATTTTAAGAATTTTTTCGTGTGTTTCGTCTGTATCTGGCATATCATATCTGTCCTGTAATGCGTAGAACAAACAGATAGACTTAGTTTAGTAGTAGTACATTAATTATGGACGAAAAAAGCAGACAACACATGTGAGAAAGGTTGTACGCACCAACATATCTGTGACGATCATGCGATGGATGTTAGGGTGAATGACTGTCCACCTCCTCACTCCAATAATTGGTAACCTTCTTTTCATTGTGATTACCAATTCATCCTTGAATGAACGGTTGTTCATTCCTACTGGACCACCCAATGTTTCAGAGAAATCAACACCTAGCTTTCCAGCTCCATTGGCATGACGCTTCTTATTGGCTTTCAAACCTTTCACAACACCTCGCCCTTTCTTCTTCGGTATGTCATCACCTACATCCCAAAACACACAAAAGAAACAATTTATTTTGTAGTTGATTGAAAGAAATTAGGACACAGCGGTAAAAAAAATAGCTAGTACCTTCTCGTAGTTGTAGCTTCGGGCGATAGCAGCGTGCATGGGAAGGCCAATCATCAACGGAACACATGTCAGTTTCAGACACATCAGTGTTAGGTTCAGTTCCTGTTTCAGGGTTAACATTTGTACTGAATCAGCAATCGTAGATTTTATCCATTAAAACAAATATTAGACAGAGCTTAAATGTCAAAAATAAATTACCACGTCTACGTTTTCCCTGACTTTTTTTATATTGTAGTATACTTTGAACCCTTGTCATGCAGACAGATCCTTTCTTTATTACTGAAAATGTTAACAATAAATGGACAAAGCATTTGCATTGTGCATAATTCAGAAAGCTGATTAAGAATTAATGAACTTGTGTACCATTCCCAAAGGAGTAATCTGTATCTTCTTCTTCGTTTGAAGCTTGTTCCTCTTCGGTTGCATCCCTAACTGCATGTTTATCAAAATTGTGGATTAGGTAAGGAATGCATAAAATAGTTACCGGGGAAAATATTTATTAAAGTCTATATTGAAGGAGTTGCGAGTTGGAGATTTGGCATGAAAGTATAACCTATGAGAGTGATCTGTCGCTTTTTTCTGGTGGATCCAGTTGCATCATCAAGCAGAGACTCTATTGTTGCAATATCAACCGCCCTGGCCTTCTCCCTAAACACACACAGGGAGATCTTCTTATCATTAGAGTGTATGCGTTTCAAATGCTCCAAATCACTACCATGGTCTATTGGAACAAGTTTTCCCTTGCCAGGGCCATTATTAAGCCTGCAGTACAGGTAATCACGCGCGCCACTGAAGCCAACGTTTTCAATCAAATTGATGAACTCCATATAGCAGATTTCCTCCGGTTCCATGGCTGCTTCCACAACTTTTTTGTTTTTATCACCTTCCTCATAGAAAAGTCTAACTTTCCAAATGGGTTCGGTCGTCTACAATTAGATAGAAGG